>OY856345.1:31328333-31992500 GCA_963693475.1 Ectropis crepuscularia
TTGTGGTTAAGCTATTTTAAAATATTTGTAACATCTTACCCTACCCATGCTGTAAATGTCAATGTTTGGATAGTTGAGTGTTTGTTACTCAATCACGTTGGAATGTATAAACGGATCGAAGTATGACATTTGGATATAGTTAAATTACAATCTGGAAAAACACATAGGCTACTTTTTATCCCGGGTTGATAACGGGGCAGTGAACTACGCGGGGCGCTGCTGGCGTTATAAAAATCAAAATTTAAATGTTTGTTGCTCAATCACGGCTAAACGGAGCGAGCAACGAGAGAACGAGCAGAGTCCGCCTGGGGAAATACCACACCTTTGCCAGTTATTTTACCGCCAAACAGTAATGTGCAAACATTACTGTGTTCCGGTTTGAAGGGCAATGTTTCCAGAGAAATTACAGGGCTTAGAGATATAACATCTCAGATCTCTGGGTGACGAACGCAATGCAGTGCTAGGTAATGATTTGGACTCCGCATAGCTGCGTGTCACTGTGCTGTTATCTGGCAGGCATGTTGCTTTCCACCAGGCAAATGTCCTGCTCGTCTCGTTACTCTTTATTTAAAAAAAACACTCAGATTCTACTTTACGTCCCGGGAAACGAATGGGAACGGGTACTAGATGGGAACCGTGGGACGCTGCTAGTATTCATTTAAATATTACCATATACCATAGCAACTTAGCAACGCCAGGCGGTAATACCGTTGTGGCTCCTCCGCTTCTACCGCGTAACTAAATCTGCTTTGCCTTTAATATTGATGGCTTTATAACTTCAAGTGAAAATAATAGAGCAAACAAAATCAAAGCTAAGTTTTAGTGGCGGTAGAGCCTCCGTTCACGTAATTTTCCTGCAATGAAAAATCTGTAACATTCCGTATCTATTTCTGTTCTAAATTTCACCCAGATTCATTTAGTCATTCTTGTTTGACGTACATGCATCCATACAAATGTCCATTCATTCATCCAATGAACCACCATCCATGCATGTACCCATCCATAAATACAAACTTCCACATAGTAATTGTTACGATAGAATATGGTTAGGATTGGGACTAATCGGACTAACTGGTCTTGTGGTTCAGTTGATAGGTAAGACTTAATAAGTTTGCCTGCGGAGCTGTTAGTCGTCGGTTCAATTTCCATTTAGGTCAAATATTTGTGGAATGGATTTGGATATTTGTTCTATGTCTGGATATTTCTAAGTATCATAACCATATAAGTGTTATATCAGGCATTATAGTAGAAGCGAGAGGTATACCAGCAAAATCTCTCTATAACCTGCTTAAAGGCCTTGGCTTGTCCAGAAGTGCAGTAAGCTCTATACTAGAACAAGTATCTAAAGCTGCACTAGTAGGATCATATCGGATTTGGCTGGGCAGGGAGAGAAATACGAGTAGTGAAGGTGAGTGTTGACGTACGTCACAAAGGTGCCCCTTTTAAACCTACGCCCGAGTCACAAGTCTTGGGGTCTACTCGAGATTTCTCTGTCTATCACACGATGGACCCGGCACCCGCACGGTGAATCCATGGAATGCTAAGAAGTTCGTCTCTAACTGGTTCATATTGTAAAAGCTTTGCTTATAATGGGGCCAGTTAGTCTTGTGTGATAAATATCCCTCATTCATTAAATTTAATCTAAATTTAAATGTAGAGTATTGTGTTCATTGTTTTGTTCGTACAGTAAGGATTGTGAAAAGCGAGCGGCTAGCTAGTTATTAGGTATTTCATTGTAATACTTAGTTTAATGTTCAAAGGATCGATCACCATAATCGGTAACAAATAGGTACAAATTGAACAGCCACCTAACACGTCAGAGCCTCATCGAAACATTAATAAACATGTATATAGCAATATTATGGTCATCAGTATGAGGAAAATAGTACTATTACGAGTGGAGTTTAAATAACATGCGTATTCCAGCCACATTCCTAGTTTACCGATATTATTTTATCATGAACCAGGAAGAATGGTACTATGAAAAGCACGCAATGTAAGATAAGCGATTAAACTAGATACAGTTAACATTTCAGTTATTTACTACAATTAACTGTCGAAATGTTATAGTTACTTAAGAGAGCTCTGAGAGCAGAGATTTTTTTTTTAAATGTATGATTTATTTTGCCCTGCTACTCATCTAGGGAAGTTACGGCTGGTCTATTCGGGAGAACAGCGGCTGCCGATCCGGAGACCCCGGGTTCAAACCCCACACACACCACTGTCTTTTCGAAGTCATGTGCGTAATGCCGCTAACATAAAACGGTGAAGGAAAACATCGTGAGGAAACCGACATGTACCTAGAATCTTTCGAAGTCATGTGTCATCCGCCAACCCGCACTGGGCCAGCGTGGTGGATTATGGCCTCACCTCTCTCTCCTTGCGAGAGAAGGCCCCGAGTCCTAGCAGTGGGAACGTTTAGTGGGCTGTTGATGTTGACTCATCTAGGTGTACACCTCTTTGTAGGGGTATAATAGGACAGATGTGACAAGTTTTCAGTTGGCCTCAATTAGCCTTCATTTAGCCTCAAAGACCTTCTCTTAAAAGGGGGGAGTCAAGGCACACCCACAAAATTGATCAACTACAGGTTGTTTGATATTTGTTTAAGTCCTCAAAAGACGTGTTGGACGTAAAAAAAAAATTGGTGGACAATTCAACCCCACCACACCATCTGACCCCAAACTAAGCAAAGCTTGTACTATGGAATATGCCAGTAATGTCAGTATCCTCAGGTTATTTTTCTGGAACGTTTTTTTTTAAAATAAATAGTGATGAGACGAGCAGGTCATGTACCTGATGGTAAGCAAAATGCCTGCCACATATATCAGCACAGTGACATGCAGCTATTGGAACATGAAGAGTCCAAATCAGAGTGCAAATCAGAGATCTAAGATGTTGTATATCTAAGCCCTGTAATTTATCTGGAAACATTGCCCTTTAAACCGGAACACAGAAATGTTTGCATATTATTGCTTGGCGGTAGAATAACTGGCAAAGGTGGGGTACTTCCCCAGGCGGACTCTGCTAAGAGTTCTACCACTACAAAAATATACCCGTTATACTCGTACATTCGCTTAGAAAACTAGTCGAAGGTGCAGAAAGGAACAAAACCTACTAAGTCTCTACCGCTTTTTAATTGACTTGTTGTCTAACAGCACAGTTTGTGAGACCCAGGGGCACAGCTGTGACGTGACTCCCATCAAACCCCAAGGTTTATGCCCCCGGAGCGTTGGCAGTGCGCTCACGTCCGATGATTACATCTTGAAGGCTGGGCTCTGCTCCTGGAGCCTCATTCTAAAACTCACACGTCGGATCACGTGTCATTCGAACATTAGTTCTCGAAGAATCATGCGATACAAGCTATCCTACTTGCACAAGGCACTTGCGTAGGGTGTTAAAGGTTGCTGCGATACCTACATCGTATTTTGTTTCCTTTAGTGCATAAAGTCCTTTATTTTTTACACTTTTAAAAAATACGACATAGAAAAATAAGAAAACCTGTGAAACAACTGGTGTTCCTATCGCTAGAAGGGATATATTCCAAGCAACCTAGGAATGAATAAAATCTTTAAAAAATCTTTTAAGCGTGCAAAAAACTATTGAAACAGTATCGTTACAACACAAACAAATATAATAATTAATAGTGATACAAACAAATACTTAAACTACATAATAAATACATAGTAATTAGAAAAACCGGGTGCGTCTTACTGTTAATCACATAATTGTGATTTGTAATAGCATCCTACGTGCAATATTTTTTACGAGTGAAAGGAAATAGCTAAAAAATAAATCCAGAATCAAGATATTGTAGCAACCGTCTCATTATAGAATAAACTAGCAGCGCCCCGCGGTGTTACCCGCAAAGTTCCCGTTCCCATTGTTTTTCCGGGATAAAAAGTAGCCTATGCGTTCTTCCAGACTATAATCTATCTGTGTTTCAAATTTTAGCCCGATCCGTTCTTACGTTAGGACGTGATTGAGCAACAAACATCCAAATATCCATACATTGACATTTATAATATTATTAGTAGGATGAGTGTTAGATCACCAACAAAAGCTGGGTATTGCCCTATAAATGATCGCAAGTGAGAGGTTTTTAAGAATTAGGCCCCTGCGCATCTATTGTCCAAAAACTCGACCTTTTCATGTCAGTGTGAGGATGACATTGCAGATCTTAATGTATCTCACTTCACCTTGCGTGTTTCTTAAAAAGCTACATTCTAAGTTACTTACTTACTAACCTTCGTTTTGCAAACATTTACTCAAGGATTATGCGAGCGAAAAAAATGACAAATTGAAATGTTGACGTGATGTTAAATGAGAATAAGGTAGCTATAGTGCTCACAGTATAAGTCTGCGCGCGACTGGTGGCGTACTTAATGTTGCCAGGTCAAGCTAAAATAAGTTCCCCGTGCACTGAGAAATTTCGTCATCATATATAATAGGTAAGGGAAGGAATAATTCTGGGTAGCTTTAATTCTGGGTAGAAAGTTTATAACACTCTTCCCAAAATAGTTATATCGGCTCAAAGTTTCGGCAGCTTCAAAAACAGATTAAAGTGCTGGCTTATCAATCAAACTTTTTATTGTAGAAAATAACATTTTGCATCATTTTTCTAAAGGTCAGGTTTATTTTCTACAACAACGACTTCAATAATTTTTGCCCAAAAGTTTAAAGATTCCGAGATATTGGCCAACCTCGCAGCAATGTTTTATTTTTAAAAGTTCTGCAACCGTTCGGGACTGATTTTTTGCAGGCAACCCTATACCACCGTGTTCATAATAAAAAAAACTAAAATTTTGTTTAATTTCAATTCAACAATCAAGTTTAATCAGAACGTTGCAAAATGGCTATGAGTATGGCCATTAATGGTCCCGGAATTTCCCCTAAGATTTCTTATGATTCCCGAGCGTAACGATAGAATTCATTTCACAGCCAATGAAATATCTGTCTGTAGCGCCAAAAGAAGTTTTCACTTCAAAAACATCTAAGACTTGTTTCTGACATTCGGTTTTAAGCACACACATTTTCCACCCTCGTGTTATTGACATGGCGATGAAAATCGCCATATCGATCCAGCATCAAAAATAAGCCTCAGCTTAAAAATATGCCGATAATAGGTGGAGATTTGTTTGCTATGGTATCCCTAAAGATTACATGTCAAATAGCTCTGCTTTTGAAAAACTGCACTTTTGGCTCGTTATTGTCTCGTTCTTCTTTACAACCATGATTGATTTTCAAGAACCAGTCACGGCCAGCATTTTTAATCACTTTCGGCATAATTAAAGCAATTGATTACTTTAGAAATGAATAAAAACAGACAATGTAAACAAACTCTTGTCACCTGACGTAAACAAGAAGATGACGGCGCGTCAATTAGTTCCATATTTTGCTACGCGCAGAGTTATATTGCGAGCACTCTAATTCCATTTTGTAATACCATGTCTGTAAGCCAAGTAAGGCAGAATGTAGATATCCTAACTGCGTGCAAAACCAAATATCTGTACCTGACCTAGTTTTCACAGGCCAATAAAGAATTGTATCATTGAAAAAACAATAAAATTTGTAAAATAATAATATTTGTGACATCGAATATATACGAAGAAAAACACTTTCTACAGGACAGTTTCAGAGAGCTAAGAGATGAACCTTCTTAAATCTACTAAGTGTAGTGACAAGTCGTGATTTGTACTTTTTTTATAATAATAGGTTTGCACTTGACCACCATTTTCCTACTTATTGAGCGACGATGCAGCTGACGATGATGAATACTAAACTATAAAAAAACGACTTTCTCAAAACTCGAAGACATCAAGATAGTAGTATCACCGGCGCGGCGCTTCTACCGCCTTACTAAATCGGCTATCGCTTTGCTAACGCTGTCTCTATCATTTCAAGCGAAAAGAAAAGAGAGAGAAACATCAAAGCGATGACATCATCGATGGTATCTTTAAATTCAAATGGCTGTGCGACATTCTATTTGGACAGGACTCTATATTTAAAAAAAACACTTCTTAATACGTTTTCCTGCCAATTACGATCCCTCCATGAATAAGCCAAATCATTTCATTCTCATATGATTCGTACAAGTTACTCATGCAGCAATTTATTGTAATTTATCAACATTTCTTTTGCATGTTTCATTCATTTCTTTTGTGGTCCGGTAGTTAGTTAGAGCTGGTTCTGGGAACGCGCCGAACCATGCTCGGCCGGGGTAGCCCCCAACTACGAGTAGATGGCCGTCAATTGAGATAGGTCAAGGCGTTTTCCTTAATCTGTTAAACCTGTCCTTCTCTGAGTAATATTGTACAACATGCATACCTTCAAAGATAGACGATTAAAATGATATTTGTGAGAATCATTAAACTCAAGCACAAGTTCCACAAGTTAAGTTTGTATCATTTAACTAATTAAATCATTGGTTAAATGATACAAACATAATATGGATCCACCGTTTCAGGGACTAGTAATGAGCTGGTTTCCAGTATTTCGGAGTTCAGTCCTCTCGAGGTGCAAGATTTAGTATTGCTGTTATATTTACCCAGTTATATTTAGCAGAACGCTACTTCAATTTAATTATAATTAATATTGTATACATTTTATACGGCATACTTTATTAACAAGACCCAATTACAATGAAAACTACACTATACATACATACGTTTGACTTCACTTTCGTATTAAGAACTTCACGTTACGTGTGTTAGTACGCCCGTGCAGATACAACCTATTTATTTATTTCAAATCAATTAGTACCGCTACAAATAACGACTTACACTAATTAGACACATTAGAGATTAAATAAAGAACATTATGGATATATGTCAAAATAATAAGTATTATTAAACTATCTATTCAGGTATGTTATTCTTATGACACAAAATCAATCGTCAAAAATAATGATATAAACACGAAAATAATAATAAAATAAAACAATACATATGTTCGAATTAACACTATACACAACAACATTCGATAATTATTATACCAAAGAAAAAATAATAACAATGTCACATAATAAAAATAAACTCCACAATATTAAACCCAATACTTACAATTCTATGGCAACAGTTGGAAATTCACATGACATCTAAATATACCTACTTGATTGCCTAACTAATGTCTTTTCACAAAATATTAAGCATTCCCTCATAATGTCTCTCCATGGACCTGCTAATAAATCTAAGCTAAGCGTTTTAATGCGATAAAAAGGTTTTCAGGGGCTGAAAAGTTGGATTTAAGTTCCTCTACAGACGGTTTCCCGCATTGTCGATGCGAGGTATTTAGGAAGGAGAGTGATTCGACACAAACATGACGTCGCCCCATGAAGAAAGATCGTCATCATTATCGAAAATTGTTTTGATCTTGACCATCATTATATCCCGAGAGCAGGAGAGCTACTAGCATATATTGGGTAGGTATTTGAAGCAACTTGAAAACTTGTCACATAGCTCTCCTACTATTAAATCCCTACATTGAGAATCCCTATTATTATTTTTTTATAGCATAGAGTGACGAGACGAGCAGGTCATGTGCCTGATGGTAAGCAACATGCCTGCCACATAACAGCACAGTAACACGCAGCTATTGGGACATGATAGTCCAAATCATTACCTAGCACTGCACTGCGCTAGACGATCTAAGATGTTATAGGCACATAACACCCAATTTAAATTTCAATTTGCCTCAAACCCGTTTTTTGTATTTTTTGCAAAACATATTTGCACACGCCTGGCAATGTTAAAACCCTGACTAAATCATCTAGCTTATTTTTTTTTTTATTCTTTAAACATTAACCCCAACACGGAGGTGTAAGCCTGGCTGGTGAGAGGCGGGGTAAAATAGATTCATACATATTTTTAATTCCGTGAATACGTTTGAAGCAAAATACAATTTTTATATGTTGTAGTTTAACCCTTCAGACCGGTACACGGTTATTTAGGCACATTATTATATGGCGTTAGAATAACTGGGTGCTACTTCTATTTTCTAACCAACAACTTTAACGCAATAAACCGCTTTGTTTACGAAAAAAGCAGGCATCTACAATCGTCAAGGCCAGCATGCGTAACTGTACTGCCGCTCATTCTGTGGCATACGGTTTGTTTGTCCTCTTATCTCTAACTATAAAGACTAACGATCGTACGTGGATCAATTTGTGAATACATTTTTTTGAGAGAAGTAGGACACTTGGCGAGGATATAATGAACATTAAGGCTTCAAATCTAATGTGCCTACTGTTGCACTGCGCTCCTAACATAAAGGCTGGGTTGCATTTTGATTAGAGCGAGTGTGAGTGCGAGTGCGATTGTGAATGCGAGTGAGTAATCGTGATTGATTACTATGCACTCGCAATAATCAATCGCTGTCCACACGTAATTGCTACTAATCACTCAACACCTGCACTACTTACTCGCACTCGTAATAATCCAAGTGAAAACAGGCCTTAAGATGTTGAGGTTCTTTGTCATGTAATTTATCTGAAAACGTGACCCTACAAATACTATTTGCTTATTTTCACATTGCATGTTCTCCTAATCCCACGAATATTATAAATGTCAAAGTTTAGATGTTTGGATATTTGGATGTTTGTTGCTCAATCACGCCGTAACATATGAACGGATCAGGCTGAAATTTGTTAGATTATAGTCTGAAAGAATACATAGACCTATCCCGGGAAAATAAAGGGAACGACGGGAACGGGAAGTACGCGGGTGAAACCGCGGGGCACTGCTAGTCCAAGATATATTATGTTAAAAAAGGAACCCTAATAACAAAGGTCACAGACCCCACAGTCTGTAGGCTTAAAAAAACGAATAATTTAGTTTGTGTACCTTATATTCTTGAAGTTATCCTTTTGGCGCGCTTATAACGGATCATGCTCACTACCAGCCGGAAGAATATAAATATAGGTACCTAATATAGAAACGCTGGCGGGAACCCTGCCGCAGGTAGTATATTCCAAGCTACTGTAAAATAAACGAGTTGAGTTACTGTACCGCGCGTTAACGAGACATCTCGATTCTTATTTGGTGGTGAATTTACAATCTTCCATGTTCTTTTTAATGTACAATGCCACCAACTTAAATAAAGAACGCCCAAAATATAAACAATTAAGTTATGAGTATTAAAAAACACAGAAATTATCTATTTTTGTAATAGGTGGCAACACTGGTGGAACTGTGTTCCGTTTTGAAGGGCAATGTTTCCAGTAAAATTACGGGGTATAACGATAAAACAACTTATGTCTTTGGGTGAGGAGCGCAGTGTAACGCTAGGTGATGATTTGGACTCATCGTGTTCCACTAGTTGGGTGTCGCTGTGATGTTACGGGCAGGCATGTTGCTTACCATCAGGGAAATGTACGATTACGGCATCGATGATAGAACCAAGTTTTTACGAGAAAAAAGTCTTCAGTTACGTAGGTGAGCTAAGCTTTGTAGTGGTTTGACTCTTTACAGTTCTCCTAAGTACCACGGTTTTGCTAGTCATTCTTCCATCAAGCAGCAATGTCCAAACATCGTTCGTTCCGGTTTAAAGGCCAGTGTTTCTAGTTAAATTAAAGGACAACGAGATAATCTGTTTATACCTCCGGTTGCTGAGCGCAGTGCAGTGCTAGTCAGTGACTTGGCCTCCATATATTTGAATGTTGCGTGGGACTGTGCAGTGATGGTAAGCGTATTCCTTATCATCAATGCAAGTCTTGATTTTCTTGTCCTTTTTTACTATTACAAATTTAGCTCAATTTTATACAAAGTCAAAGTCAAAGTCAAAGTACTTTATTCATAAATGTACAATTTACACGTCAATTAATAAAAACATAAAAAAACAAAAGAAAGAGCATACAAATTGTATACATTTTCAAAGTTTAAAATGACTACTTTACTGTATTATAATAATTATTGTACAGAAAACTGTCAAGCATTATATGGGTAGGTATAATATGTTCCATGTCAAATGTTTATACCGATATATACCGATACCGATTTATACCGATAACTTACAGTGCTCCAGAGTTTCACCCTAGCTGTTTCTAATAATAATTAACCTATGTATTATTCTAGATTCTAGACTATCTAAAACTGCACTAAATCTCATCTAGGTCCCCTTCTATAGTTTTTTGTAACAGAGTAACAAACAAACTCACAAACTTTCACGTTTGTACCTTTAAGTAGGGATTAAAATGATTAAGAATCTTCAAAATATGAATATGTTTTGTTATCTCGTGGATTTGAATACAAGTTAATGTGTTTAGTAAATAACTTAATAATATATCAGCATTCCAACGAATAGGATGTAAAAGTATGTCTGCGAAATAACGAGTTGGTCGCCGTGACTTTTGATCGCGTGCGACGTGGGCCGATATTCACGTCGACCAAAACGCAAAACTCGTGTATTTACCAGTTTTACTAGACCTCAAGATTTGGAGCAATCCCATGTAATCGTAGATCAAGCACTTTGGGGAAACTATCTATGTAGGTATCGATATAAGCCTTGAGTTGTGACAGATGGTGTCGATTGTATTGTAATGTTTACTGAACTTAAATCAGCATAAAAGATTAAACGTTAAACTAACACAAACTATACTCTCCTTACTCACTTAATTTGAAAACAAGGCAACAAAAATGCAAAACCGAAATTGAGCAATTGGCGACTTTATCATTGAAAACGAACTTACCCTGTGTTTGTCTGGAAAAGATCGCTTTTAGCAATTTGCTGCTTTATTTTTAATATTTTGTGTACTCTGTTGTTTTGTTTTCAGATTGCAACAAAGAGTTTATCCATATATCTATCAAACTCAATGATGACTACGTCACAGACGCCGACAATCATCCCAGGGAGTACTGTTGGGCTGCCGCAGTTATTGCCATTCGAGAGCTCAAGCTATACTGGTGATTACTTGCTGTATTTATTAATTAGATGGTTTAGCTTCTTGGTCATCGTGAATACGACCTCTGTTGTGATGGGTTGGGTCAAAGCAGACCCAGCCTCTTCGTTCGTTCACCGGTTTAACAACTCGCAAATTTATTCTGCTGTTGTTGTTGACTGGATTTGGACAGCCAATTTGTAATTCTAAATACTAAGGTCAAATTGCCGAGACACCATGATGCCACACAAAATGACGGAGCCGGTTCTGTCTGCCGGAACCGGTTCTACGTCACCAATAAAAAATAAACAAATGTTTATGGTTGAAAATGAGCTAAGACTATTATGATCATGCATTTAGATGAAAATGAGTTTGTATTTTTGTTTGTGTCTAATTTTCTAGACAAGATTATTTCACAACTGTTTATGGTTGAAAATGAGCTAAGACTATTATGATCATGCATTTAGATGAAAATGAGTTTGTATTTTTGTTTGTGTCTAATTTTCTAGACAAGATTATTTCACAACTGTTTATGGTTGAAAATGAGCTAAGACTATTATGATCATGCATTTAGATGAAAATGAGTTTGTATTTTTGTTTGTGTCTAATTTTCTAGACAAGATTATTTCACAACTACATTACCGCAGTTTTACCTGCGTAATTCCCGTTCCCATAATACATCGGCAATAAAATTAACCTATATATATATGTGATATTCGTATAATCTATCTACGTAACAAATTTCAATACGATCCATTTAGCAGTCAAAACGTTTCAAGAATGCAAATATACCACAGATTGAAAACATTAATAACACAGGAAAAATGCAGGACTTAATGGCGATCTAAATTATTATTTAATTACCTAGACGTTCTCGTCCAGCAGGTTGTAAAGCTGCCGAAATAAACATAATTGACATAATTAAATAAAAATGTAGACTGCTATTAAGTATTGTGTAATATTTTCCATATGAGATTAAATAGCGAACGTCTAATTACTATATTAGCAAATACCTGCCAAATATATTTTGAATTTTCCGCAAAGGTAGCGCCGATCTGCAATTTTGTTACAGAAATTTAATAAACATCAATATCAATGTCCATCTATACTATTTTTACTAATATTATAAAGCTGAAGAGTTTGTTTGTTTGTTTGTTTGAACCCAAGGATCTCGGGAACTACTGGTCCGAATTGAAAGACTCGTTTTCTGTTGGATAGCCCATTTATCGAGGAAGGCTATAGACTATTTAACATTACGCTACTATCAATGGAACGGATCATGAATGAAAAATGTAACAAAAACGGGAAAATATTTTGATTTTTGAGAGCTTCCATTAATGGTACTAAGGAGGATATAAAGTTGTGTCATTTGTACCATCAATGGTACAAATCAATGTTACTACTGACCTTAAGGGATTTGAAAAATCAACAAAAATCTCACCGTTGTTTACATCGATGTTTCTTAATTCCAAACACTCGCTGTTTCATTGTGGTGCGTTTCGTTGGCTTGTCCATGTAGTCGCTTAAAATGTCAAGCGAAATGGTGGTCAAGTGCGAACCAATACCAGAAAAAACTTGACTTATAATTTGCTTATACGAGTCTTTTAGAGAGCTTTTAAAAATAAAAGCACGCCCGGGCACCCTGTTGTAACATAGCAAAAATACAAAAAGTTTTGAACTTGAATAAGTTTTTCAACGTCCGTGGGATTTATGGCTTCTTATTTATTTATTATTAGTTTGTTTATTTCATTTTATGTCTACTGCTGCAGATTGATAGATAGCTAGATATTCTTCATTGTACACGCCAAAAACAAAATTACTTATACAGCAGAAGAACCACTTTTTGTAGTAGTAGGACTGTTTTGAGAGTCCGCCTGGAGAAGTATCATCACACCTTTGCCAGTTATTCTACTGCCATGCAGTAAAGTGAAAACATCACTGTATTCTTGTTTGCAGGGCAATGTTTCCAGAGAAATTACGGGGCAAAAAGATAAAATATCTTATGACTCTGCGTGACGCGCGCAATGCAGTGCAAGGTAATAATTTGGACTATTCATGTTCATGTCCATATGCTGTTATGGATATGTGTATCTTGTTTACCATCTACATTGCCTGTTCGTCTCGTCACTCTATCTCAGGTCAGTCAGGTATCGAGGCCTCAAAGTGAATTTATCGGCGGCAGAGTTACTATTAGTAGTGGTAGGACTCTGCAAAGTACGCCTGCGCAAATAACAAGAATGCAAGAATGCGCAAACATAACTGTATTCTGACTTGAAAGGCAGTGTATTTAATTCAATTGCAGGGAAAATATATAAACTTCTTTGTGTCTTTGTGTGACAACCGCAGTCCAATGCTAGGCAAAGAATGGAACTGTTTTTGTTCAAATAATTGCGTGGCATTCCGCTGTTGGAAGAAGGAGTGTTACTTACCATCAGGCGCATGTTATGCTCGTCCCGCTACTCTATATTGTAAAGAGGTGTGTCTATAAAGGGTACTTAACAAGTAATTGGACTTTAATTTGGTTTTCTAGTAAACACAAACCTAAATAAATATTAATGTCTATTATGACCGGACCAACAGAAATGATATTAAAATGTTAAAAATAATTATATGACGCGTGCCTTTCCCAATTGAGTTATTTAATTGATATTTTATTATCAAAATATGTTTGCCATAAAATATGCATTACATTGATTTAAGTTGTAATTGATTTCAAGAAAACGCGTATCTAACGAGGGCGTATATTTAGGAAAACCTAATTAGTTGAAGCGACTTCAATCTTTATTGAATAGTTAAATAATCTGTGAAGCAACATCGACAGAACTACTTATTTAATACGTCGTAATAATTTTGGTTCTAGATTCGGATAATAAACAATAACATTACATATAATGCATTTAGAATTATAAATGCATTACATTTACGAATTACGAATTTAGAAATGCAAAGTGAGTGGTTAACCATAGGTGAGTTTTGTATCCCATTAGCTCTGAAGTGGCGCACCTAGCTGTATGACTGGTCTCCTGCCTTATTAAACTTTTATCTAAATGCTTTCCAAATGACCCTCCCTGACCAGAGTAACTTGGTAAGATGGGGTGGATGGGATGGATGCCTCTGAAAAATGCTGCTATACTTGTATACGATATGTATAGCAAGGTATATATTGGTGGGATGCAAGGTGCTCCTTAATAGGGGTCATTACTCACAGCGCCATCACAGAGTACTTGAAATATCGGACGGGAAACGCTGACAGTTGTTAATGAAGATCAAAATGGAAAACAGCGTGATGTACAGACAGAGAGAACCAGTTCTCAAAATAACCTCTCTGGTGCAAGTATTGACGGAGAATGGCAAACAGTAACTAAGCGACGTCGCAGCCATAATAAGCAACAACACACAGTACAGGTCGGTGTAGGAAAAGAGAGCTGTGGCCTGGAGGCAGTGGAGAGAACTCACTACATACAAGCTTGGCAATTCAAAGCAGACACCACCATTGACCAAGTCAAAGGCTTTTTGAATGGAATCGCACTAGCCAAGTACTATGTAGAGAAGCGCCAAATTAGATCCAATACACATGCATCTTTTATCATCGGAATGCCGGACAGCGTGAAACTACAAGTGACGGAACCCAGTGTTTGGCCGCAAGGAATTCGGTTTGCTGGTTGGTTTTTTCGCCGCTCGAACGTGCAAGCCATCCAGACATAGAGTCGAGGGACCAGGACAACAATACTACTGTCATCGAGGCTGCACGCTCTAATTCAGCAGCTACAGCGCCCCCGCGTAGTGGTAACATAATTTTTAATAAAGGTTTTGTAAAGATATGTCACCAAAACATAAGGTCAATTAAAAATAAATCGAGTAGAGTAGAAGTGGCGTTACTATCGGATTTGAAATGTGACGTTTTGTGTTTGACCGAGCATTTTTGTAAAAGCCATGAAATTAAGTGTATAAATATTAACAACTTTACTTTGTCCTCCTATTATTGTAGAACCACGGTAGAACATGGTGGTTCGTGTATTTTTGTAAAGACTGGTCTGAAACATAGGAAGTTAGAATGTTATAATTCCTTGTCGATAGAGCAAATTTGCGAAATAGCCGCTGTAGAGTTGTTAGACAGAAATATTGTAGTGGTTTGTATTTATCGATCGAATGTAACAACTCCGTTTCAGTTTTTCTCCGTGTTTGAACGATTATTAGGTATGATCTGTGACTCTGGTAAAGAGCTTGTAGTCGTGGGAGATTTTAACATTGATATCAGCAAGGCTTTGGACTCTGACGTAAAAAGATTGAATGATCTATTGGCTATTCACAACTTGTGCAATCTTGTTGATTTCCCCACCAGAGTTACAGAAAGTACGAGTACCTGCCTGGACCACTTTTACGTGGACTGTAGTTTAGCGGAGGAGACGCGCGTGGCGCCCGTGCGCAGCAACCTGTCCGACCACTACGCGGTGCGCGGGAGCGTGCCGTGCGCGCCCGAGCCGCGTGCGCGTGCTCCGAGCCGAGCCAGATCCTACACTCACGCTAACCGCTGCAATTTCATCAAGATGATGGAGAGCGTAGACTGGCTTAAACTTGAGCAAAAGTACAGCGTAAAATCAGTCGATGATATGGCGTCGGCCATTGTAAATTTAATTAAAAATAGTATTCAAACTTGCTTTCCTTTGAAACAGGTTCGACTTCATAATAAAAATATTTGTTGGGCGACTGATGAGATATTTCAGCATAACTCATCGCTAAAAGATATGCAAGACCTCCTAGTGAAATTTCCGGAGAATGTCGAACTCCAGCAAAAGATAGATGAATTTCAAACTGCTTACGACAACTTGCTACGGCGAGAACGTAGCAATTACTATTGTAATTTAATAATGAAATCATCTAACACGATGAAATCTATGTGGGACGTAGTCAAAGTTGAAACGGGCAGGTCTAGGAGAGTGCCAGACTACACGGAGGTACTGCAGCGATCCGACGGTGCAAAATTTAGCAGCATAGTAGAAGTCGTGAACAGTGTAAATGAGCACTTTATTCGCGCATCTACTTCATGCAACGCACCCACTGCTGAAGTTGCTGCATCCGTCCACGCGCTTGCTAGTGCTCGATCACCTGCCGATCGCTCTATGAGAATCAAGAAGTTTACGCCGCGGGAGGTATTCAGAGTAATTACGCACGGGGTGGCTAGGAAGACGTCTAGTGATGTATACGATACGTCAATTTCGCTGTTGTACTCTACAGCCGAACCGTTGTCATACATATTATCCGCTTTGTACAACAAATGCATCGAAGACGGGATCTACCCTGCGGCCCTCAAACAAGTAAAGGTTTCTCCTTTGTACAAAGGTAAAGGGAAGCAGGAAGAAATTAATAACTATAGACCGGTGTCTATCATCCCGGCTGTTGCCAAAGTCTTCGAGTACGGTCTGAGCTCGCGACTGACCGAATACCTGGTTGAATCGGAGGCACTATCAGAGAGACAGCACGCGTATCGTAAGGGTCATTCGACGACGTCCATAACGAGAGAGCTACTCCGCGAGATCCTGAATGCGCGCGAGCGTCGGCAGCAGGTCGCCGTCATCTTCTGCGACTTGTCTAAGGCCTTTGATGTCGCCGATCATGGAGTACTTGCCGCGAAACTAGAGCACTACGGCATCCGAAACAACGTGCTACGCCTAATGTCGGATTACTTGTCGGGTCGAAGTCAGGTGGTCGTGGGAGAAGGAGGTGTGGTGAGGTCAAAGCCGCTCACAACGGTGATAGGCGTGGCGCAAGGATCTTCACTCTCGAACATCTTGTTCTCCCTTCTCCTTAACGACTTACCTGAGAACATTGAAAATAGCCATGTGCTAATGTACGCCGACGACGTAGCCGCTGTTGTGACGGCACGAGATATTATAGAGTTAGAACAGAAACTAAATAGAGTCGCGTGCGGCCTACACCGATGGTTCGGAATTAACGGGTTAATTCTGAACATGACTAAGACACACTTTGTGCAATACGATCTGTCGGGTCACATAAAAATGCCTCTCAATGTGGTGGTCGGAAGCACTAAAATAGACCAGGTGAAGGAAACACTGTTTTTGGGCTTTCGTATCGACAACACGTTGACATGGGAGAGTCACATAAATGAGTTGTGTCTGAAAATTGGGCGGGCGTGCTTTGCACTGTGGCGACTGTCAGGTGTATTACCGACAAGCATGGTGAAGAACTGTTATTTCGCTTCCGTGCACTCACTTCTACAATACGGGGTAGAGTTTGGGCGCGTTCCGCAGATTGGGAACGCGTCTTTAGGATGCAGAAAAGAGCAGTGAGAGCCGTAGCCAGGGTGCCAGAGGACACGCCTGCACAGGAATTGTTCCGGTCGTTGAGAATCCTGACGCTGCCGTGCATGCTTATTTTACAAGCCGCACTGTACGTCTGGGACCACTTAGAGGAGTACCCGCGCCTGCGCACCGCGCGGCACGCGCACGTGCTCTGCGCGCCCCCGCACCGCCTCGAGAAGACCTCCAGGCAGGTACACGTCATGGCCGCAGACATCTATAATCGCCTCCCAGCAGATGTTAAGGAAGCGCCATCTCGTAATAGTTTTAAAATGAGGGCAAAGTTCTGGTTGACGAAGGAAGCGTTCTATCGAATAGATGAATTTGCTCCCAAGTGTTTATAAACGAACGCCTCTGAATTTCTTTATTTTATTTGTAATAGACATACCAAATACTACGACCATATTATGCTAAAATCGTCTAATTGCTAGGTTTTACTGTTTGTTTATTATTATTATTGTTGACATTTTTTTTTTTTAATTTAATTTGACATTTAGGTACATCATGTACACATTTGACATATGAAGTAATTTGGAGTTAAGAATTGACACAATCGTTATTATTGTTAATTTAATTTGATTCCTACTTACAGTAATGTATAAATTTGTTTTATAAATTAATTTGTATTTAATTTGATAATTACAATAATGTAGACGTTTGATTTAAAAAAATAATTTATGTACTGATTTTGGATGTATGAATTGACGTGTAAAAATATTTTTATCAATAAAAATGAATATGAATATGAATACATACGTGAAGCCGTAAGCCTTTCAGTAGCTAGAGCCCAAAAGGGATTGACGACAAACAAAAGACAAATTAACTTTGTAAAAGAGGGCTCAACTTCAAAATCCAAGAACAAGCCTTTCTCAATCCTGGGTTCACCACCTGATTGGACTATTTTAATGGACACGTATGTAAAGCACTATAAAATCCCAGAAGATATGGGTGTTTCGTCATCCAGACCGGACATTTTCCTTTTTTCTAGAGCTACAAAACGCGTAGTCCTTGTGGAACTTACCGTACCGTGGGAAACTAATATACCTAAAGACCACGCGATGAAACAAAATAAGTATTACGACCATCAAAACGAATTAACAAAAAATGGCTATGTAGTTAATTTATACGCTGTAGAAGTAGGATCGAGAGGTATACAAGCAAAATATCTCTATAACCTGCTTAAAGAGGCTTGTCCAGAAGTGTAGTAAGTTCTATATAAAACGAGTATCTAAAGCTGCACTAGTAGGATCATATCGGATTTGGCTGGGCAGGGAGAGAAATACGAGTAGTGAAGGTGAGTGTTGACGTACGTCACTAAGGGGCCCCTTTTAAACCTACGCCCGAGTCACAAGTGTTGGGGTCTACTCGAGATTTCTCTCTCTGTCACACGATAGACCCGGCACCCGTACGGTGAATCCATGGAATGCTAAGAAGTTCGTCTCAAACTGTCTAAAAAACGTTTCACTCCACATTAGTTATATACATTGCAAAATTTTGGAACATTCTGCCCGAATTGATGTTTCTCGACAGCAATGCGAAACTGGATATCTTAAAATCTTGAGCAAACAATTTTTTGTAAGAGTACTACATTCATTTCCTTTACGTGGAGGATAAATATGCTATAACGCATACCTTTCCACCTGGGGGAGATGGTCGGGTTACGTCGGATTTGACATCATGAGTGCCTCTACGAACTAAAACCTTAAATTTTTACGCTTAAGGCGGGAAAGCGGAGACGCTTTAGCATTCTTTCGAGAACCTGCCACGGATTCCCCATCTCCGGTCCTTCCTCTGAGGCACACCCCTGTCGCCGGCGCACTTGACCTATAGGTACGCTTTGAACACTCTTGGTGACGGGTCAGGTCTGTGGTACCACGGTCTACAACGTGTTAACTGCAGAGGATAGGGAGATCGCACTGCAATACCGGCATGATTGCTCGGGGTATTCACATAATCCCTGTTTCTGAACGGTAGTTCTAAGTTAAATGTTTTGCATCTTTATAATTCTTTTTTTGTGAATTCGGAAGTTTGTGGAGAAAAATGTGACTTATAACAGATTTTTTCATTTTTACATAGTACGAAATTACTGCCTATTTTTTGGATTTAACGGCATTATCTTGATTGCACTATCTGTATTAAAGGCAATATTTCTCAAGTAAATTGGTGTCCTCACTGCCATGTCAATTTTGTGAAAATTTTGCAGTTTATATAATTCGCCCGTTTAGAGCCGGTTTTCACGGCGCGGTTGCGAACCGCGCTCGCGCGCGGCCGCGGCAGATTTGTATGTAAAATTGAATTCAAAACTCACGACGCGGTTTACGGCCGCGCGGCTCTCGCATGGCTGCGCGCAGTTCTTGCGCAGTAGAAACCGCGAAAACCTGCGGTCTCGTGGGTATTGAAACAAAACCGTCGCTCGCCGTGGTGCCGCGCCCGCGCGCGGGCGCGGTTTGAAACCACGCCGTGAAAATTGAGAAAACAATTCTAAACTTGATTTTCAAGATCACGGTGAATGCAGTGAATGTACTTCAAAATTACGTCACTTTGTTACAAATATCTTTTAGTTTGTCTTTTGTTGATAGATCTATGCAGAAAACGGCCGTAGTCTACGTAGAAGTAATGTATATGTTTTAGTGAAAGTTGTAGCATCTTCGTAGCGAGCACGTAGCTCGGGCTACAGGTGTCTACAAAAGATAGCCATTAAATTTAGGAGAAAGGTATACAACCATTAACCTGAGCCTCTGCAACTTTGTTCAGTTTTATTTGTCAACCATTTCGGTCAAATTTGTTTTTTATCTGTTTATATGCTATAGACTTTAGGAAATGCGTAAAATATGCTAAGCTCCAAATTTTCTTGTTTATCGATCTACGATGAAGTGTGCTTATGTAGTAAAAACTGATTCACTAGAAAATACCAAAATTGTACCCATTGCGAAAATACGACTCAGGCAACACATCCCACAGGCTTGACTCGACGTCTGTATGTGAAAATGGTCAAATATATTAGTCAAATCTCTTTGTTTCTCAAGTCAATCTATGGAACGTTGGTCATGAAACGATTTCGTTTTATTTTTGTTATTGTTATATTTAGCAACTCCGCATACATTGGCGTTATTTTATTACATTTATCTTGGATTGAGAGAAGAAAAGGAAAATATGAGTGAGTAGGGAACATTTTCAGCCTAATTCTAGTGAGTTCAATTTTTCTGAGCCACCTCTTCATGTTTGCCTTGGTTTTGATTGCAATTACCTACTCGTATGTTAGTCCCTGAGCTTCATGGATGGTAAGGATGCGTGACCCGGTGCCCGACCCGTAACCCTGGTTTGTCAGAGCCTCCTTCTCCTCTTGAGTATGCACTAAGAAGAGGCTGTAGGTTAATTGCGCTCCATTATACCTTCTCTGCTCTATGGACTTTATACATGGTGCTGAGGAGTACATACCGGAGTATATTTCCCTTAACGCATATATATGCAACATCCATCCATTACCAGGTTCGGGCGGTGATACCTCATTTCCGAGATGTCCCTATCGATGTAAGGCAACTAATTGACGTCTCCGATAAGCACAATTTCACCAACACCAGACAGCCGTGAAACCGTCACATTATTCATCTTAAACCTTTAAATGAGCAATTCTTGTACATATGTATATAAATATATAGAATCTGAATCTCGGAAATGGCTGGAACGATTGTCAATGTATGCAGGGGGTTTCGGGGACAATAAATCGGTCTAGCTAGGTTTTATTGTTTTAAAACGACATTTTATACGCCTTTTTAGACAATGAAAAATTGTCACATTAGACGTTAGAATGCAAAGGTAAATTTCGCCACGTGGCGTGACAGTATAGTAGCTATTAGTAGATCGGGGTTCGAATCTAGACGGTTTCACTTTTTTTCATGTTCCATTTTTTGCTTGAGAAAATATATTACTTAGAGTTTTTTTATGTGTATATTTTATCTATGTATATTTAGTATTTAAACCGAGCAAAGCTCGGTCACTCAGGTACTTTTATTAATAAAATTTAATATGGTAATGTAAAACAAACCCATAGCATTTCACATACCATGGGCAGAGGCGTGATACAAAAACCTAATCAAACGGGTTCTTAAAACCAGTCGGAACTAATTTCAAAAATTAAAGCCAAAAACTTTTGTTACAAAAAATACTAGTTCTGGTGTCTTCAAGTCGAGAGTGAATCGGTTCTAGGTGAGCTCGCTCCATCGCAGATCATATCGTCGCTTAACATCAGGCAATATGGTGGTCAAATGGAAACCAATGATAATAGTATAATAAAATTCCAATGATTCCATACTAAAATTTATGAATAATAATAATATAATTATAAGAAATATTGAAACTGTTCAACGACTAATTATTGTACGCCATAGTAAACAATTTTTGTACAAAAAAATGTCTTTTTGCGTGTAATACGACTAGTAGGCTTCTTTTCGTTTTTTTTTTAATTTTGCAGATTTGCGCGCGATGACATCTGACACCCACACACCCAAAGAGTGCTCTTGGTTATAGTCAGTTCTTATAGGGCGCCATTTTTTTCTTTCATTTGTGTTATTAGTTTCAACTTGTTTGAGCTTTTCCTTAGTACTTTTCTACCAAACAAAAAAATAATCAATAAAATCGATTCACAATTAGTGGAGCTTTATGTAACATACTTACAAAAAAGCATACAACAAAATTAAGAATCTTCTGCTTTTTTTGAACTCGGGTAAATAGTTATTTGTTGTACAAGAGTGCAAAGTGGCTTATTAACCGCGTGCTCAATTTTGAATTATAGAATCCTGAGCGTAGCAAGGGAATCAATAGGGCACAAAGTGAAAAATCTTTGCACTCGAGTGCAACACGTAATTTTTCATCCCACCTTAGCGAGGAAATTACTAGGTAAATGCCCTAAATGCTTTGCGCATTTTCAGTTTCAGTCAATTCTGTTGGTGTCAAATAAACTTCTTGGTCGCTGGAATCACTTAGGTATTTCAGATTTTCATTTGTATTAAATTTTCCTATTTTTAACTTTGAGTTTATTTAACCATGGTTTTAACAATATGCCGTGAAAGTATGGAGAGTTGACCGATTGAGGTAAGGAGTTTCATCTGTGTACATGAAAAAGTGTCCGGGCGGACAAATGCATTAAATTATAGTAGCACTAAGTTAGCATCAGGGTATATTTTAAAGGAAATCAATAAACATTACCATTTAGAATTCATGAAAAAAAATAGGCAGTTAAATAGAGTTTTAAGTGCCTATGCACTTAAAACTCAGAATTTGATTGCTTACTTTGGAAACTACGCGGGTGAAACCAGAAGGCGTGGCTATGAGCATGGCAATTTAGAAATGCTGATGGTCAATGGGAAAGGTTGGCGCATTTCTAGATGGCCAATGGCCATGATCCCGCGTTTACCCGAAGATTTATTATCGTTCCCGAGCGTGACGCTAGAATTCAATTGACAGCCCACGAAAAATCTGTCTTTGGCGCGCCAAAAGAAGCTTTCACTTCGAAATATATTGTAGCTAATGTTTTCTCAAAATAGTAATTACATATTTATTTGATGTTATATTTACTACATTATTTTGTACTGCACAAGTAGTTGAAATTATCTATTAGTTAATATTTTAGTTATCAATAATATTTAATTACGGCATAATTCAATTTAATTATAATTGATTAATTCATAGCATTTTAAAATGTTCTGCCATTTGAAATAACATTCCTTACCTCTGTCCTCCATACGTGAAAAGAAAATTGCGCGCAAAGGATTTAAAAAAAGTACACCGAGGAGGTTGCGAGTCTGAGTTTTTAACGAATTAAAAAAAAAAATATCATGAATTCGGCACCAAGGAGGTAGAAATAAAAAGGTTAAATTATGTTTTCGATTTAAAACATCAGTACACGCGATGTTCTAAATTCAAATTTACTTACCCTCTAGAGGATAAAACAACTTTTGCGCCCTGATATCGAGGATCGAAAGTACTCTTTCCGAGGTGGTGGGATGAAAAACATATTTTCCTAATGAGGCTTAGTCCAGAGATTAACAAGTTTAAGCAAATTATGATCTGTTCAATCTGGCCATGCAGTATAGATAAATGTCAATAAGTTACAGACTCCCACTCAGCGATATCGAGCACGTTCCAAACACGTGGCTACCCGCGGCTCGGCCCGCCCCCGCGGACTATGATCTAACAAGGCCGGGTGACACCATCTTCCTTTACAGCCGTGGCAACCCTGTCCATGACTGAGTCCTGTCATCTGACAATGGGTAACGGTGAAACTTTCCGATTTTCATAAATTTAAAAAAACCCAGCAGGTATAAATAACAATTGATGGTAATCAGTTAGCATTGTTTTTGAGCATCTGTAACATTACACCCCGTTTACATGATTCCAGTCCAGCGACCGAATCCAGCGCTGGATTGCTTACTGGAATAATGGTGACCGGCACTGGAATGCACTGGCACTGGATTGATGCATTCCAGTGCCGGTCTCGGTCTCGGATTCGGTCGCTGGACTGGAATAATGTAAACGGGGTATTAGAAATGATGATAGTGATTTGTCAAGCCATGCACCGGTCTGTGGCTAATTACGTGTATATTTATAAGCTAAATTTAAAATCAATAGTATGGCTATAACTACTTATTAATGAACCGTTGGAAAATAGAAAACATAAGCATAAACGACTAACTTTTTGGTGTCTACTGTTCTAAATATCTAATGTATCTAAATGTTGACATTATGAATACTGATGAGATTATTTCAGTAAGTAGGTTACAGTGCAAACAGCCTACTAGAGCTTTTGTTTTAACTATAAGACCGCTATTTAAAGCACTAGTTCATAAGTGTTTTACAGATTTGTTTGTATCAGAATTAATAATATTCTATCTACAAATATGTTTATTTATCTTGTTTTATTTGTGTCTTCTTAATGTTGTACGTAAGAAAAACCAATTAATAATGTCTTATTCGATAGCCATGATTCAACATACAACATCAACAGCCCACTAAACGTTCCCACTGCTGGGACTCGGGGCCTTCTCTCGCAAGGAGAGAGTTAAGGCCATAATCCACCACGCTGGCCCAATGCGATGTTTACCTAGAAGAAACCGATTCACTCTCGATTTGAAGACACAAATATTGTAACAATCGTTTGGTATGCGCTAGTTATGTAATGGGCACGTGATGTAATTGACAGCAATGCATTTTTGCAATTGTTTATTATCTCTAGACTTTCATTGGTCTATGGATAGTTCAGATGTAAGGATAGTTTTGGAAATCGTAGGAGTTACTACCAACTACGAAGCCCAATCTTTGGAAATATTCCGCAACAACGAATGCAAAATGGTCATGAAACATTATTTTGGAATCAAAATTGACGCCTAACACTAACATTTTGAAGTACAAAGTCACAGCATAGCTAGTAACGGAATTCAATCGGGTGTCTCTTGCGAATAAATCCTATTAATATTATAAATGTGAATGTATGGATGTTTGGATCTTTGTTGCTCAATCACGTCCTAAGGTTAAGTTAAGTTAATGTTATGATTGTCAATAGATTTTTTATTTATTTTTATTTGTAAAGGTATAAACGGATCGGGCTGAAATTTGGAACACATATAGATTATAGTCTGGAAGAACACATAGGCTACTTTTCATCCCGGAAAAACAACGGGAACAACGGGAACGGGAACTTCGCGGGTAACACCGCGGGGCGCTTCTAGTATTAAATATTTTAAGGACTAGAATTATCCGTTCCTGTAATTGTAACCAGATCACAATAGCCTTTTTTCAGTAAAATAATCCGGTATGCATATTTATAATGAAAGATGTATGCATAACGCTGCATGTACCATGAATTTCTCGAGAACATTCGTTGAAAATATGATAAGCGCTGCGTTGAACTCTTTTACTTGAGAGTTTCATAATCAAACGCGTTCACTTATCGATGGGAAAAAAGATTATAATTTTACTTTATATAATTACAATGCAGTAATATTGTAGCTAACACAACGTAGTTGGGTTTAAGTCAAGTTGTGCAGTACATCAACTCAGAAGTTAATCACGATCTAGATTATATATATAACACTTAAATAAAGTGTTATGTTTACGATACGATTTTCCGGTATATGAGATATATTATCGGTATATGAGATATATTATGTATGTGATATATGAGTTTCGTGTTGTGTTTTATCACGATGTAAATTATTGCTTACACAATAATATTTTTTTATATGAGTTCGAATTGTGAAAGTTTAAAGATGATATCAAAGTCGAAGTTCTTCACAAATTTACAAATATACAATTTACACTTCAATTTAAAGAAACAAAAATGAGCATACAAAGAGTTTAAATTAAACATTTCATTGTACGATAATAGTTATTGTACAGATAAGTGTCAAACATTGTATATGTATGTATTACAATTGTATCAGTTATTGTGACAGTTTTCTTTCCAAAATTCGATTTGTTCTTTCAAACAAATACATAATACATATGTATATGTAGTAGTTGAGTATCACGCGACGCTCGACGCTCCACAAACAAATATTCAGTGTAACCGGTTCACAATTACCTTTTTTTGTCAGACGAAACTTGAAGCACTATGAATGATAAATAAATTTAAAAAACGAACAAAAACTGTAAACACGTGAGTTGAAGCGCACGTGCCGGGTCGTAAACATTCGCAGCCCACTCTGAGTTCCCACTGCTGGGACTCGGCCTTCCCACGATGGAATTATGTGGCCCTAATGGGCCTGATGATGGCCCTAATATTACATTGGATGTTACATCAGCCCCAAGTTTCGGTAGCTTCAGGAAGAGATTAAAATTCTGGCTTAGCGATCAAACTTTTTATAGTTACAGTAACAGTATAGTTACGATAAAATGGTAAAAAGTGTTTTGTAGTGGTAGGACTCTTAGCAGAGTCCGCCTGGGAAAGTACCACACCTTTGTCAATTATTCTACCGCCAAGCAGTAATGTGCAAACTTTACTGTGTTCTGGTTTGTAGGGCAATGTTTCCAGAGAAATTACAGGGCTTAGAGATATAACAACTTAGATCTCTGGGTGACGAGCGCAGTGCGGTGCTAGGTAATGATTTTGGCTCTTCATGTTCCAATAGCTGCGTGTCACTGTGCTGTTATGTGGCAGGCATGTTGCTTACCATCAGGTACATGTCCTGCTCGTCTCGTCACACTTTATTTAAAAAAAAAAAGTTGAGATTATTCATTACAAATATAGTAAAGTATATTTAGTTTGACACTCATCTGTACGATAATTATTATTATTTTACGTACAGTGAAAATAAATGTTCATTTGAAGCTGTATGTAAGCTGTTATTTATTTTGTTTTTCATCAATAATAAATAATTTACGTGTAATGTACACGTTAATTATTTATTACATTATAAATACATTTATTACTTACATTATTTATTTATATACATTTGTAAATAATTTTAATTTTGACTTTACATCTGGAGGAGACATCCGATGAGTTTCAAGTAAGTTAAAATAATTGAGAGATCAAGTGGAAATAATCTTAGTATCTTCAAGTTTGACTGAATCGATGTCTTCTAGGTAATCACAAGGTAGCTCCAAGATAGATTGTCTCGTCGCTTGACAAAGCAAGACGGTGGTCAAGTGCATACGTTATCAAAAAATTAAAATGTTGTAGAAGTGATAACTTATAACCTAGAATTTTGGTATTAAACGGGACTAACGTTGCGCAATACCTTATTAGTTCCAGATATTGCTATTATGTATGTCAGTGATGTGAACTCACAAGATTTCACTCAAAAAACGCGCATATTTCCCTCTGCTGCTACGCCACCGATCCGTCGTTACGCCGCTACCTTAAGTATGTCGGTGCACTACTAAGATTTTCGTCACCCAAAAAGAGATCAACTCAAACTTAACTTTGCTTTAATTCTTAACATTTTTCTATATCGCTTTAAGTTCTTAGCAAATTTTCAAACAATAGATAATTGTACATCCCTGGCCGTAGTCTGGAAGGTCGCTAACATAAATGAATTAATTAAAAAACTGACAAAAACTGAAGCCACGTGAGCGAGCCAGCACGTGTCACGAGGTATAATAAACAGATTTTGGTTTTCTGATTGCACGTTGTTGTGGCCAAACCACCGACTAGAGGAGCTGACGAGTCAAACACAACATTACGATTATAATACGCATGTAATACTATATAGACATGAACGGAGGTCACGCGGTGCGCGTTACAAAATCAATTATGTATCGTATCGTAAATGATGTATAGGACGTAATAAAGATCCAAATTATTATGTAAATATTATTTGATATATTAAGAAATTGCGTTGCCAATTTTACTTTATTTTTCAAATCCCACTAATATTATAAATTTCAAAGTGTGGATGTTTGGATATTTTGATGTTTGTTGCTCAACCACGCCGTAACGTATGAACGGATCAGGCGGAATTGGAATACAGTTAGATTATAGTCTGGAAGAATCGGAACTATCTCGGGATAATAAAGGGAACGACGGGAACGGGAACTACGCGGGTAAAACCGCGGGGTACTGCTAGTGATCCATAAATAACGAAATTAAACAATTTCATTTTTTCAAATTGTGTTGCTTCCGTATTATCCAAAGGACTTGGTGCCCCACATACCTCTGAGATGAAACGAACCAAGATGAGAGCGACTCACTGTAAAGATATCGATTAAAAAATGGGTAGTCATAGGAACTGCCGATAGAAGTGAAAACTTATAACTCAGAATTTGATAGCTTACTTTGGGAACTACACGAGTGTAACCGGAGGGCGTGGCTTCGCCATCTTGGCATGGCCATCTTGAAATGCGTCAGCATTCCCCATTGGCTGATGCGTTTCCAGATGGCCATGCCATGATTGCCTGTCCACGCCCTTTCAGCATTTCCCATTGGCTGACGCATTTCTAGATGGCCAATAGCCATGGTTCCGAGTTTACCCGAAGCTTTCTTATCATACCCGAGCGTGACAAATGAATTCAATTCACAGCCCACGAAAAATCTGTCTAGGCGCGCCTAAAGAAGTTTTCACTTCAAAAATCGATTACCTATTGAGCTGAAGATATAACGATGATTTGTTCGATTTCTTTGTTGGAGTTTTTTTTAGTTGCATCTATGAACAGGAAAGTGTATTTTTTAATTAGTTTGTTAAGACATGTTCCTTTGAGTTTCCTCTATCGCTTGCTAGAGTAGGACTCAGATTATTTCAGTATCGAGGTTGCTGTTGGAAGGAAAGAACGCTAATGCGTTTTGTTGATTTTATAACAACAGTGTTCCATTTCAGTGCTCTCTGGGATTAGTGAGCGGATAGTGTGCAGTGAAACAGTGAATTTGAAACGTATGGGCATTAGTTACAAGGTGCGGTTGGTCTACCAAGTTACGACTGGTCTAGTCGAGAAAACGGCAAATGTTGATCCGATGTCCCTGATTCAAATCCTACGCGCACCGCTGTCTTTCTAAGTCATAGACGCAATGCCGCTAACTTTTTTTTTGTATATAATGAGTGACGAGACGAGCAGGACATGTGCCTGATGGTAAGCAACATGCCTGCCACATAACAGCACAGTGACACGCAGCTATTGAAACATAAAGAGTCCAAATCATTACCTAGCACTGCACTGCGCTCGTCACCCAGAGATCTAAGTTGTTATATCTCTAAGCCCTGTAATTTCTCTGGAAACATTACCCTTAAAACCGGGACACAGTAATGTATGCACAGTACTGCTTGGCGGTAGAATAACTGGCAAAAGTGTGGTCCTTCCCCGGGCGTAATCTGCCAAAAGTCCTACCACTACAAAAACTTAAAAACGGTAGAAGAAATAATCGTAAGAAAACTGACTTACTTAATCTTTAATACCTATAGAGGTCATCCATCAATCCGCGGGTCATAACTTACCTAGGACCAGCCAGGCCAGGGAGGTCCATTATGGTCTTAACTCTCTTCTTGCGAGAGCAGGCCTCGAACCTTCGAAGTTGTGGGAATATTTAATGGGCTGTTTGTGGTGGACATTTACCCAATCACTTCATCAATCATCAACAACCCACTAAATGTTCCAACTGCTGGGACTCGGGGCCTTCTCTCGCAAGGAGAGAGTTAAGGCCATAATCCACAACGCTGGCCCAGTGCGGTTTGGTGGATGACACATGACTTCGAAAGATTCTAGGTATATGTCGGTTTCCTCACGATGTTTTCCTTCACCGTTTTAAGTTAGCGGCATTACGCACATGACTTCGAAAAGACAGTGGTGCGTGTGGGGTTTGAACCCGGGGTCTCCGGATCAGCAGGCGCCGTTCTCCCGACTAGACCAGCCGTAACTTCACCCAATCACTTACCTAACTCCAAACTAAGCAAAGCTTATAAATTTTGGGGTTGAGATTGAATATAATACTTAAACAATGTTATAAATACTTATGTAATTTGTAATTACATACAAGCAAATAAACGTTTTTGTGTCCCAGACACCGAACAAAAACTCAAATGTTTGGTTGTCCTGGGGCAGTGAGCTGAATGACTCATCAGCATCTAAACCAAACAATTACAGTATCTAGAAGTCAAACTCATGAAGTGCACCTCAGTTTGTATACCTACGCTGGCAGTCACGCTAGGGTTTTCAACTTTGGTTTACATAAAAAAGTATATAATTATTTGATTGGAGGAAGCGCTGAAATAAATATAAGTAATTTAGTTTCAATGTCATTGTTCTAAGCTTTAAAAGGGTAGCATTTAAAAATCCATCGCAGTCAAAAACTTTTCTGATGCTCTATCTTTTCACAAAACTCATGACTACGCAAATCTGTGGACGGCACTCGCGCTCGCGCTGTTCCCAACTGTTCCCAGATATCAATTCGTGTCGTCGATGTCAATGAAGAGTAGCATGGAGTCGTGTTTTTTTTTTAATTTTTATAGATTATGACCGCCATCTCGGCTCGACGATGCCTTCTACGATGGAGCATACTTACCAAAAAGGAACCAATTCACTCTCAATTCTAGAGCTACGATAGAAAAAAAATTAGCAGTCATAGGAACTGCCGATAGAAGTGAAAACTTATAACTCAGAATTTGATAGCTTGCCTTGGAAACTACGCAGGTGTAACCGGAGGGCGTGGCCTCGCCATCATGGCATGGCCATCTAGAAATGCGTCAGCATTTCCCATTGGCTGATGCGTTTCTAGATGGCCATGCCATGATGGCCTGTCCACGCCCTTTCAGCATTTCCCATTGGCTGACATATTTCTAGATGGCCAATAGCCAGGGTCCCGAGTTTACCCGAAGCTTTCTTATCATACCCGAGCGTGACGAATGAATTCAATTCACAGCCCACGAAAAATCTGTCTAGGCGCGCCTAAAGAAGTTTTCACTTCAAAAAACAATTTCGTGGAGAGTTTCAAGACTTTGTTGTCTTTTTCAACCAAGGATGTCAATGCCCATGAGCATTTTGACACGTCTCTCAATCGATTTCAAAGCCTCCAGCTGGTACTTAGCCAACCCATCCCAAAGATGTTGTTTGCTAGCTTTCAGTATACTGATTGTTTTGCGACTGAATCACTGAGAACACGAGACTGGTGGCAGATAATCCATGTTCTCCTATCCAAGTGCAGGGTCGGTCGCCATCTTTATGTTATAACAGAGTGCTCGTGAACAATGAGTCTCTTGATATAGTATTGATTCTTTTTTTCAATGGACTCTAACTGTTTACCTAGTGTAGCAAAAGTCCCGTCTCAGGCCAGCCGTTTTGGGATTTTGCAAAAGAAACAGACAGACAATATTTAAACGCAAAGATCTTTTTTTATATAATTATACGTACCGTACATACTTTTTATGAACTTTGTAAAAAACTGTTAATTCACATTACACACGGACTCCAATTTTGTTTATTCGTTCAGATAAAAGCGACTTATGATAACTCGGTTTTATCTCAACAAATAAATATATGCGTGTAAATATTTACAATTCATTGTGCTGTAATCAATTTAATTAAGAGTAAGATACACGCCTCGAGGCCTTGACTGTGACTTCCGCAAGTCGCAGGCAGCGCTCGGTAGACCGTGCTGATGTACGATTTAGATACTTACAGATACCAACGTATCTGTAGAACGTAGCGATGGCGTTACAAAATAAGACAACTTTTGTGTTTGTGCTCTGTGAGCGTCACGTAAGTCCGCTTTTGGGCGTTCTATAGATAAGTTGGTGAGTGGCAGTATGGTTTTTTTCGAATTACACCTTAATCATAATGTTAGGAGAAACATTATGATTGAGGTATCATTCGATTTTATTTTCACTTACTTGTTTATTAAGTATTACAATTTTTGCGAGCGGGCTTAGCATTTTCTCTAAACTATCTAGATTTCTTTGTGAATGGAATGACACCTCAATTTAGGACACAGTTAGGAGAATTAGAAAAAAAATTAAGCTAATTTTAATTTTTTATTAATATTTCAAAAACCCTCACACAATGATTTCAATTTATACACAGATTACATGGGACCATTAGAACCCACCCTTACCCACCCACGATACCCACCCTTTCGAACAAAAAAATAAATATCGAAAGCGGTTCGAAATCAGGTAACATAGGTATACCTACATAAAAAAATGGCGGTCGTATTGATAACGTCCTCCTTTTTAGAAGTCGGTTAAAAATCCCTATTTTTAGGAAAAACCATCAAATAGCGGCATTAGCCCGACTCACGCTTGGCCGGCCTACACTGCTCCTAAAAAGGAAGCCATCCATTTATCCACACTCGAACTTTATTGCTATTAGGTATTGGTGTAACATTTTGGATTTGCCAAGGGATTTCCAGACGTCAAAATTTAATCGACCGTTTTATAAAACACGCAAAAACTACTATAGGTACTTAACGCAATAAAACATTAACATGTTGTGAAATCCCAGTTGAAACACCCAGATAGTTTGAAGTCTCACAAAATAATACATAATCAGCTTTTTTAATGGAACAAGTTTTTAAAAGCAGTACAAAGTATGTATGTTTTGGGAGAAGCCATTAGGTGCCTAGATACAGTAGTCAATATTATACTAGTATAATAATACTATAATACCTAATATATCATAATATAATAATAATAATACTAGACTTGATGGATTCAAAAATGATGTGTTCATATTCTTATGTCGAATAAGAAAATTGTATTTTTTATTTTAAAACTTTTGAATAATCTTTCTACGTGCATGTACCACAACACGCAATAATCAGAAAGTAAATTTCCTCTATTTTTCCTTGACTAAAACTGGCGAGTCCTTTCTGGGGCAAGGTCCTAGCTAGTAACAAATTACTATTCGAATTTTTTTCTTAAATATTAATTGAAAATTATTTTAGAAGTGAAAAGTTCTTGTGGTGCGCGACGGACAAATTTTTTGTGGGCTGTGAATTGAATTCTAGGATTCATTCATTCTAGATGGCCATGCTCAAGGTCACGCCCTCCGGTTTCACCCGCGTAGTTGCCAAAGTAAGCTATCAAATTCTGAGCTATAAGTTTTCACATCTATCGGGAGTTCCTTTCACTGCCAGGCTTTTTTGCCAAATTTTTCGAAATTTAAATAAAGATCCTATTGCAGCTGTCTTCAGATAGCTTCCACTGCCTATCAAACTTTGGGCTAACGCAGAAGGCGACAGTTCCTACTAAACTAACCTTAAAAATTATTCCTACGCACAGACGTAAAGCAGACTTAGCTATGCTTTTCATATGTTATGCAGCATTCTTGAAGCATACCTGAAAACTTTCTTTATACATATCATACTCACTTACCGTAAGTTTTTTTAATAACGTACATACATTACTATGTTGAGTGTTTTTTTTACTTTTATAGGTTTTTTATAATTAAATAGTAAGAACACCAATTAATTATCACTCTGTTTATAACTTTCAGCTTCACGTCACCTTGACATTTTCTATTAACAAGAATTAGCAAATGAATTATGATAATTAGGTTTAAAGTTGATCGCATGAAAATTAAGTAAAGTTGATCGCAACAGATATCTTGTCGTTTATATAATTATTATAAAAAGTAGTGTAATACCGAGAACCGGTCGCAGCGGATGTATCACTATGCAGAACCGGTGCGTAGTAGCCGGCGGTCTACCTTCGCGACTTGGCGACTACTTGCTAGTGGCTCGGATACTTAGGACCAATTTCACTGAATTTGAACCAAGTTTATTTGGTTATTTCTCACAGTATGAAGCATCTACTCAATACTTAGTATAAGCAGGTAACATACAATTACGGCTGTCGTGACGTGTAGTAAAGTTAGTCGCGAGAAACGGCAACTGCCGACCCCCTAGTACGAATCCAACGCGCACCATTGTCTTTTAGAAGCCATGTGCCTCATGCCGCTATCTTAAAAATGGTGAAGGAAAACTTCGCGTTGAAACTGACATACTCCTAAAATCTTTCTAGGTCACGCGTCATCCATCAACTTATACTGCGCCAGCGTGTTGGATTATGGCCTTAACTCTCTCCTGGCGAGAGAAGGTCCCGAGTCCTAGCAGTGAGAACGTATAGTGCGCTGCTTATACTTATGTTAATTAAACATCTATTAAATGCATACAAAAAAATTACCTCTTCCTTTTTGAAATCGGTTGAAATCAAATATGTTCTTCCATGCGCACACAAGTACACACACGTACACAGCTATTGAATGAATGAATGAATGAATGAAAACTCTTTATTGTTCACACCTTAAGATAGTACATAAAACACATAGGAGTACAGTAAAACTAGTGAAACAACTGGCGGCCTTATCGCTGAAAGCGATTTCTTCACGGCAACCTTGGGGTGGACATAGAAACTAGGAGAACTTAAAGCGTGGTGCGCAACAAAGACTATTACTACGAGATAAACATACATCCTAATAATATTACATACAAATACAAGCTATACAAAATCAAAATACACTAATAAATACAACTAATCATATACATACATAAACATACGTACTATTAATTGACAAAATGATAAAATATATTTATATCCTTTGATGACAAATACAAGTAGGTAAATAACTGGTAACAGATGAATATGCTTGTAACAGTAAAAAATAAGCATCTAAAATTTTAAGTAATAAAAGAAAGTAAAAAAAAAAAAAAAAAAAACAATAAATGATAATTAAAAATAATTAGAAAACAAAACAATTACAGAAATTAATTACTGTTTCGACAAATAGAACTGCTTTACGCGGTCCTTAAAGGCAGGCAACGATTGCAATTTTCGAATACAAACTGGTAGATCGTTCTACAACTGAACTGCCTGAAAAGCGAAGGATTTGCCATAAAAAGTTTCAGAGCGTGCGGAGGGGGCCATTAGGGTCAGGTTGGTTTTTGACCTTAGTGGAAGAGAATGGCAATCCTGAAGCAAAGTAAACCGCTCTTTAAGGTAACGCGGAGTGCAGGGGTTAAATAAAACGTTGTACAGAAGGGAAAGAATATGTGCACTACGACGTAGGCGAATCGGTAACCACTTGAGTTTAGCGCGAAATTGGGAAATGTGATCATACTTGCGTAAGCCCAATATGAATCTAATGCAATAGTTTTGAAGGCGCTCAAGTTTATCTAGCTGGTCCTCTCTCAGATCAAGAAAACACTATTGAACACTAGTCTCTGCTTAGACACGGTAAAATGGGACCTTACTTTATAAGTAAAGATACCACGGTAATGATTTATTGCACAAGTAACTCATTCGTAAACTGGATAATTTGTTTCATAATATAAATTACTATACTCTGAACTATCATAATACATCATTGGATATTATAACGATATGGGGTAAGCAGAGTTTTTTCAATGTTTAGGGTTTTTTGAGATTGCTTGTACCTCAAAAATCAAGTAATAACAATTGAATACCTTTGAATGTTCAAGTAGTTGAAGTAACTTCGACAAACTTTACAGAAAATCCGAAAATATTTTCTATACTTAAATAAATAAGTAAATAGTAGACACTCCACACGACACCATTTTGGTACAAACGAAGCAAAGCTTGTACTATGGAAGCTTGTACTTATATGTTTTTAAATATTTATTTATTTAATTGCACATGTACAACAAATATTTGAAATACTTGTACATATATACCCTGCATTAAGGGTGTCGCAAACAGTGTTCTTTTCTTAATTCTAATCTCAATTTTATATATCTAGAAAACGTATCAATTTAGTTTTAATATTTAGTTAGTATTAGGTTAGGTAGGTACAGTGTATGTATTTATCAGTTATTATAGTAATTTAACTTAAATATTAGACTCTTAAACAACACACTTAATATTAAACAATATCAATTCAAGTACATTAGTCAGTCTTAATAACACATATAAGCAAAGTTAGGCGTACTTCTCATCGTTTGAAAAAAAATCATTTAGATCATAATAACATTTTTGTATTAAAAGATGGCGAAGTTTATTTTGGAAGCTAGTGTTGTTTCTTTCCTAATAGCTACTGGAATATTATTGTATATTTTAATTGACGTGTATAACGGACCTTTTTTATACATTTCAAGACGTGGTACTGGTAATTTTAGATTGTATTGTCTGCGTGGATTTGTTTCAGGAGTATACAGATGAGGATTTTGTCTAACGAATTTCGCGGTTTCGTTGATGTAAATACATGGTAATGTCAGCATTTTTTCCATTATGAAGGATGGTTTACAGCTTGTGCGTTGGAGGATGTTAACAATAATGCGAACGCACTTTTTTGCATTATAAGGAGCTGACGGGTATCGACGCTATTTCCCCATAAAATTACTCCATAGATGCCTACTGTTACATAGAAAATACTCGTATAAAAGTTGTATTCATAACAGACACAATAAAATAATTAAGTTCTAAGAAAAGGTAATTAATACATTACTAATGTAAAACTGCATGATATCGTGTCTGTTTCAGAAGAATGTGTCTTATCTGACCACAAAAATCTAATCGAAATACACAAATACAAAGACTCCACAGACTCCACAATCTGTCTAGATCTCCACTATAAACCCAGATGAGCTCACACGTGTACCTGTTCGTTAATCATCACAGAATCTGGGTTTTTGACTTCGCAAAACGTAAATATTATTCATAATATGCGATACATACAATTAATATAATAATACCAGTAGAGTGTAAAAAACGTGATACCTAAAGCAGTTTTTTAATGTTGATTATTAGCATAAGATACAGATAGTCGGCGGGCGCGTGCCGAGCCCAGGCGGGTGATTAAAATGACGCCGGATTCTTCACTGTTATATAAATAAGTGTAAGGCATTATCACTATTGATTACGGGATGTTTAGCCTACGTATAGGTAGAAAACGTCAGTAAGAAATGTTAAAATAATTGTTAGTGTACATTTATAACTGACTTCAATATTTAATTAAAAACTGAAGTCAGTTTTACTTTTTCTGAGAAAATTAAATAATCCGCATAACATTATCTAGCAATAGACATTGAAATCGGTTACATATTATATATTTGAGCCATTTGTTTTTTTTGTGCTCAGACGTTGGTATATTGGGGGCTCATCTCATTTAAAAAAAACCTGTCCAAGCGCTTAGTCGACGTGGTGTGTGAAAGAATATGGGTGTTTATTTAACCCAACTTATTAAGAAAGCCATTCAACGAAGTAATGCTACCAGCGTCTTAACCACGCTTACTACTGGTAGTGGGCTATCATTGCATCTTAATTTTTTTTTTTTTACTTTTGTATGTTCACACTTGACCATCATCTCGCCTGATGTTTAGCGACAATGCGGTATACGATGTTTCGAGAGCAGCAGATTTCTTAAAGTCCATGGACTTTCAGAAATCCATGAATGATCCATCCATAGATACATTACGCGTTATTTAGTACGCGTATTAGTAAGGAAGTAAGGGTCAATCTTTGGCCCGAAAAAAATATATCTGTGTGTACCTCTCGAAGCGGCATCTTAGCACCGTCGGCTTCGCACAGCAACTGTTACGCAATCTGCGGACGCGTGGATAATCAACAGCCTGCGTGGGTAATTCCCCGCGCGTGCCCACGTGTTTCCCAGCGCTGGGCTTCCCGCCGCGCCTGCGCTAGCTGCTAGCTTCGACACAGGAATCTACGTAAACTGACCTACCTTAAAAAAAATGTGTGGTTATTATAAAACCACGGTAAAAGTGAAAAATTCGCATTGTAGACTTTTACTAAAAATTTGTGGAAAAATATTCGATTTAATAAGTTAAGTAACTTACCGAGTATCGCCACCATATTGGCCTCGGCTACTCAGTCGAGCTTTCGCTATACCTCTACTCCGCGGCCGCGACATGAAATAGACGGCCGAAAAATATTATACGTCATAGGGACTGCCGATAGAAGTGAAAATATATAACTTAGAATATTAGTAATAACGTACACCAATGCTAAACAAAACGTCACCTGTTTAGCTACAAAAAATATACTGCATATCGGTAGACCAATACTCAAAAGAATTAAATCTAAAATTCATCTAACGAGGTCGTCCCGCTCCACAGCTCTGCCGCCGCTCTGACGCTACACCACAGCCACCGTCGCCACCGCCTAAAAGAGCATCTCAGTTATGCTAACCCTTAACATACAAAAAAGTGCTGAACGGCGTTAATCAAGTTTTCACTTCAACATCAAACTATCAGTTATAAGTAAACAAAGGTAGGTTTTTGTTATATCTTGTACAACATTGAAACAATCTTTCAGAAATTGTGCAACCATCATTGATGTTATTTCGTCTATATTACTGTTAGTTTTTTTATTGTGATGTTTCACTTACGTGTTTGACTTATTTTCTATGATTCATAATTAATTATACGTCGTAAAATGAGTTTTGTGACCGTGTTCATTTAACCATGTGAAATAATGACGAAGACTTCTTGCACGTTACTTCTCTGCATGTTAGGGTGTAAGACTAACCGCTTGCGTCACTTAGCTCCATATTTTGAGACATTCATTCAACACAATATTTTATACTAGCAGTGTATTTTATAAAGTGACGAGACGAGCAGGACATCTGCCTGATGGTAAGCAACATGCCACATAACAGCACAGTTACACACAGCTATTGGAACATGAAGAGTCTAAATCATTACCTAGCACTGCACTGCGCTCGTCACCCAGAGATCTAAGATATTATATCTCTCTCCCAGTAATTTCTCTAACCATGCGGTTGCACCCGCATAGTTCCCTGTCCTGTTTACTTCCCGGGACAAACATAGCATACGTATTATTCCAGACCTTTGTCTATCCATGTACCAAATTTCATCCAAATCCGTTTAGAAGTTTTTGTATTATAGATTAACAAACCTACATCCAAACATTCTTACAAACTTTCGTGTTTATGATATAAGTATGTCTATGTAGTAGTATGTATTAGCTAAACTTTATTTACTTTCTTTTTTACACTAGGCATTTTTTTTTACTATTATAGGTTCGCACTTGACCACCATCTCGCCTGATGTTAAGCGACGATGCGATCTACGTGGAGCGTGCTTACCTAGAAGAAACCGATTCACTCTTGATTTGAAGACACCAAGATTATAACTATCGGTAAAACCCCACTCAGGAAACGCATTCCACAATCTAGACGTTGTTATCACAAACGTGGAGTCAAATCTCTTCGTTCGTGTTTTTGGAACAACAACCATGAAACGATGTCACTTTTTTGATATACGATAAGTCCGATAGCAGAAAGGGCGAGATGGTATTAGATCATGCAGATCAATTGGACACTATCCGAAGTGTGTCCGATAAAAAACCGATAAGCTAGCATTTTTGCGGCGATGACTTTGAACTCTTTTACGCACAAGAGTGTCATTGCCTATGAGCCTTTTGGCACGTCTCTCAATCGATTCTAGAGTCTCTAGCTGATACTTAGCCGATCCATCCCAAAGGTTAAAGGTAAAGGTTGTTTTTTCATAGGATCACATAATCATTTTGTGATTTACTTGTGCTTTGCGCTCTACTTTTGTGATAAGAGCGTCTAAACTTTGGAATGTGTTGCCTCAGTTGGTTTTCCCCGATAGTTACAATATTGTTCTGCCGTCCGCAAGCTACAATGCCGTTAAGTACCAAAATGTAGTTTCGAGATATCGCGGGAAAACTGTTTCTAAATTTTAAAATTATGCCATTTGATAAGTGGAATACATATTTCCATAATTTTGATACCTTTATATAGAGCTGAGAAAACACTTTGAAATGATAGTATTTTTAAGATATTAAAGTGTGCGAAATAAGAGTTATAAGCGTTTTTGCATTCTAGTCTTGTAATTTTGTCTTAAAATCTTTTCAAAATCACCACTAAAATGCCGTTATGTATAGTTTAACGGCATTTTAGCTTGTTTTTTTCTTTAATTTCATTGGATGGTACTTGACTATAGAATTTGAAATCATTCCAAAACTAAAATGCCGTTATATCATGAAACATCCTAGATTACAATGCGGTTAAAGTCATTTAACCGCATTTAAAACTAGCAAACTTCATAAATTTGTTTTAATCGGTTATTTCAGAGCATTTTACAACACTAAAATGCGATTAAATGCAAAACCTTTACCTTTAACTGCAATTAAGCTAAGCATGACTCACAAGATATTTAAGAAAATACAATAAAAGTGATGATTTATGTGAAATAAGTGAACAAAAAATGACATTAAAAACTAGATATTTATTGGCATTAAAAAATAACAAACAGCATTTTTTGTTAATATTTTTCGAATACAAGCCTAAGTATCTAAAAATAAAATTTCTCAAGAGTTAAAATTTAAAATAACAAGGCAAAATTACAAGGTAAAATTACAAAATTTTAAAATTAAAATACTACTTTTATTGCCCTTATTTACAACAGATTTTCAAGAATCTACAATAGATATCAATTGTTTTTGTTTTATTTTTGTCACAACCACTTAAACTTTTGGATAAATATTCCTACAAAATAATTAATAATACCTAAGACTCAAATATTTTTCTTGAGTCTAAATATTGCTTTACTAGCATTATCATTCTTTGTCGTCGGTCGACAAGTTCTTCCAAAACAATAGCTTATGTGTTGGCGCTATGTTGCTCTATGAATTGAACTAAATTAATCTTCCGCTTGGTATTTCTGCATTTTGCTTTTGACTTGAAACGAAGTTTTATAATTTCTGGTATTTTAAGTATTTGCCATTGAAGAAAGCAAAATAATACAAATAATCTTTCTGGCAATAATTTTTGTACCTACAAACTATTACAATAAAACTCAGAATCAGAGTAAATCCACATGTGCGACATATTTTTGAGATTAACTCAGGGGCTTAATTTGAATTCTTCTTTCTGAAGCGTAACTTGGTACAATAACGAAATTATTTGGTGCTATAAACTTCATATTTACTTTTGAGTTGCTAACTCATACTGTTTCATCAAAATGGTCAAAATCATATAATCATATTTATTGCATTTCTAACTTTACTTTATGATCTTCTTGTTCGCAACTCATGAAACTGTGTTCAGATTTGAAATAATAAAGCGTAATTTGTTATATGTAGATGATTTTGCTTTAGTAAATAAATGCATTTAGTAAATAAATGACACTGAGAAGAAGTGAACATATAGTCAATTTTATTTTGTGCACTGCAACTGCATTGCACTGTTGACAACCCATTTGTATAAATCAGATCTTTCTCTTCGATTCGTTCATAACTTTTATTTTCAAAACTGTCAACTGCTTTGTGGTCGTTGCATAAACATTAAAGTAGACAGGTTCTGATATTCACCAATTTCTATCATGTGTCTCCGCGTTTGACAGAGAGATGAGAATACTGACAGTTTTTTGAGGTTCATTAATTGATCTTCTACGCTTTTCCAACCAGCCTTCGGTTTGTTTATCTGTATTCTGTATAACGGCATTGACAATGTTTTATACAACGTTAAATGGTACCGTTTTTAAGCTAGTTTTCTGTAGGTATTTATTAATGATGTTGTGGTTCTTAAAGTCAGACTTATGGTTACGTTTAGACATATGCTTAATGGATTTCTTGAACATAGTAACTAAAATTTTCACTTGAATCAGCTATCTTAAAATCTTTATAACGTGCAGGTCATCTGAATTGAAATCACACTGTAAACTTGATTGTGAAGTTTAAAACTTCAACAGATACGGTATGGTGCTATCATCATCTGGCTGTAATATTTTATGTTAACTCTTCAAACTGAATGTTTGTTTTGATGATTTTGTAGAGAATTACTTTACTTTCCTTGTAAGTCTATTAAAACTTGATAAAGTTTAATTAGATAGATTTGTGATTTCAATTAAATCTAAAGAAAGACGAGTACTGTAACATAATTTATACGTCCCAAAATGTATCAATGACACTGGAAGAGTCGGAACAAGATGTAACATAAGGATCATTTCCGTTTTTTTTCTATACAAGATCTAGTTTGACTCAGATGTGTTTTAAGCCATCGTAACAAGTTGGAAAGCATCGAAAGCATCTGCAGTTGATTTCCTTCTCATACAATCGTACTGCATACGCAAGAACCTGTAACGGCATTTTAGTTAAGTAATGTGGCATAGCTGCGTTTTAGTCTAGTATTGTAAAAAATAAATAATGTATATCACATAGTTAAGGTAGCTTTGTGATATTTTCCGTTTTAAGTTTACAGAATTGGATACGTATTTACTAGTTTAAAAAGCCGTTAAGTATGTTTAACTGCATTTTTGTGTTGTAATCAAGCATAACGGCTTTATAGCGTTGGACAAATACAATATAAATTATAAATAAAGCTTTGTTTAAAAACATTTAAGTGCTTTAACGGCACTATAGCGTACAAAAGTCAGTTAACGGCAATTAAGTAATGGAAAATCAAAGAAAATTTCAGCCAAAGGTAACGTTAAAATACCTTAGCGGCTTTTTAGGTAAGTATTGTTATTTAACTGCGTTTTAGCGTTGGAACCATACAAAATAAAATGACTTAACGGCATTTATAGTTTTGGTATCTTAAAAACTAACATACCTAGAGAAACACGGGTTACACAGATCGATAGATATTTTTTTTCTGATTGTAGTGCCATTTAAATGTCCAAATCGACCCGATGTTAGATAACGGCATTTAAGCTTGCGGACGGCAGTGTTGTCTTCAAGTCATCAATCGATTTCTAGACCGCATCGTTTCTTAACATCATACGAGATGGCAGTCGAGTTATATTCTATAGTACTCGTAGTAAAAAAAATCTTTAAGTATCTAATTACTGGTTTGGTTATATTGACTCGCATAACACATAAGTAAATGTTTGGAATACGGGAGTACCTCGTAAAGACAAATTAGCCACTACTTTCGTGCTACTAATAAGACTTTTCTATAGTTACGGCTGGTCTAGTCCGAAGAACGGCGACTGCCGATCCAGAGCCCCCGGGTTCAAACCCCACGTGCACCACTGTATTTTCTTCATGTGCGTAATGCAGCTGATTTAAAACAGTGAAGGAAAAAATCATGCCGAAACTGACATGTACCTAGAATTTTTCGAGCTTATGTGTCATCCACCAACCCACAATGGGCCAGCGTGGTGGATTTTGGCCTTACTCTCCTCTTGCGAGAGAAGTCCCTGAGTCCCAGTGGCAGAGGCATAGTGGGAATATTTAGTGGGATGCTCATGCAAAATTACTAATCCATAGTATTATTGTTTGCCTTTTATAGATTTACATAAAGATGTGAGTATTTGCATACATCATGAGTGATTTTTGCACAAACATGTACACATAGGGGTTTAGAATCCATTTTTAGGGTTCCGTCCGTCCGTCCGTCTATCACCAGGCTGTATCTCAAGAACGGTGATAGCTAGATTGATGAAATTTTCACAGATGATGTATTTATATTGCCGCTATAAAATCAAATACTAAAAATAAAATAAAAATAATATTTAAGTGCGGCTCCAATACTTGATTGTACATCGTTTCTTGCGCGATTAGTCTATCCCACGCAAACTAGATCTAGTAATCACTAGTAAAGTTAGACTATCGAATTCGTCGTTAGAATCATGAAGCAAAAATCAAAATTTAAAACAAACTTGTTTGGTTGAAAGCCTGTCTGCGGAAATTGCGATGTATACGGAATTCCGAATAAAGCCAAAGAGGTTTTTGCCGTTTATTTGCGAATGGTACGGAACCCTTCGTGCCGAGTCCCACTCCCACTTGGCCGGTTTATTTATTAGATTGTTTTTATCGCTGCAAGAATGGACCGTCGAGTTCTTGATGTGAACGCAACCGACAAACATGTTGGAGCTCTGACGCTCGATGGAATGACACTATGCATGAATGCTGCAGGCAGTGACACGTCACACAACGACATAACTGCGGAAACTAACGTACTTGTTACATATTTTTAATTAATTACTTCAGTACTCACGTGTGGTTGTCTCACAAGCTCAAGATGTTTAAACCGACTTCAAAAAGAAAAAGGGTCTCAATTCGATTGTATGTTTTATTTTTTGTAAATATTACGCGATATCTCCGCCAATTGTGAATCCATTTCAGTGCTTATTTTTTTGTTTGCTAGACTATAATGAGGAAGTTTCCGACGAGACAAAAATAGTTCCAACGGACGCACTAGATGGCGACTGTTCGAGATGCAGATAGATCTGTCTCTGCCATATACTCTCAACAGTGTAATCCCTTTAGAGACCCTACCTGTTTTCAGGGCAAAAAGTATAGTGTAAAAAGTGTCTTTTTTAATTTTGAAATACTGGGAATAAAAGTAGCTAATTAGGTTGATAATGTAATAAAAAACCGTTACTGATCACAATCCCTTTTCAGTCAAAATCTTTAGAACTCTCGAGGCAATAGACACCAACTAAGCCAAAGTAGAAGGAAAATTCAAAGATATAAATAGCAACACTGATTCGACAATTTTATCCACAGACTAAGTAGAGAGATACTCTCTCGGCTGAAGGATTAGTATCCATAGCCAAGAATAAATTTAAAAAATATATATTTTGTCTTTCATCAGGTTTACGAATTTGTTTTGAAATTTTGATGTTTTGATATAGTTTTCATTCGAATAAAATGCGTACATGGATAAAGTAGTTTATTATTTATTACTAGAAGTCGTGCTTTCGCAAATTGAATGAATTGAGTCCCATTATGCCTACCGTTTTTGACAACAAACCAAAAGACCTACAAGCGCCTCCTATTATCGTTTTATTAAACCATGTCTTTTTGTCTCGTCGGAAAACGGCTCAATTAAGAAATGGTCCCATATAAATTTTATCGAAACCGATATGAAATGATTATGAAATATAAAAAATAAAGTGGCCAAGTGCGAGTTGGACTCGCCCATGAAGGGTTCCGTTGCAGCAAGTAACATAATATACATAGTACATGTAGTTTTTGTAGTTCGTTGTACCTTTGATCGAAGTTTCAATAATAGTGTATTTATGACGTACTAAAAAAAAACTACTCATCAGATCGAGTTCAAACTAATTTTCGTTGGTAGTTTACATAGTAATGTACATCATATATTTTTTTTAGATTTTTAATTCTCTTACTTTAGAAGTTAGAGGGGGGGGGACACACATTTTACCACTTTGGAAGTGTCTCTCGCGCAAATTATTCAGTGTAGACGAAAATGATTTTAGAAACCTCAACATCATTTTTGAAGACCTATCGATAGACACCCCACACGTGTAGGTTTGATGAAAAAAAAAATTTTGAGTTTCAGTTCTCAGTATGGGGGGCAACCCTAATTTTTTTTTATTTTTTATTTTTCTGTTGAAATCTTAATGCGGTTCACAGAATACATCTACTTACCAAGTTTCAACAGTGTAGTTCTCATAGTTTCGGCAAAAAGTGGCTGTGACATACGGACGGACAGACTGACAGACAGACAGACAGACAGACAGACAGACAGACATGACGAATCTATAAGGGTTCCGTTTTTACGTTTTACGGAACCCTAAAAAGGAATATCATTTCATAGGAAAATTTGAATATTTTTACTGCTATTCATATAATTTAGTCGATTTCATTTTGGTGAATGAATGGAACACAACACCTCAACGAAAATAGGTTAGTGTGGCGATAAGAAATTGAAATTATTTTCCCTGAAGTTAAGGTAAAATATAGATTGTAATATTTTTTATAGATACTCGTACACCAAATTATTAATCATAAATCATTTATTCTCCTTGTAGATCGATTCGATCGATCGATCGATCGATCGATTCACTAGGTCTCGCTGAAATTGCATACAAGGGCCCAAATTGGCAAGGTTGGTTATTGACATTGTATTATTCAATTTTAAGCCCTATTTTTTTTATTCCTTTTTTAATTTAATGTGAACTGACGCCTCGCACTGATCCACGCCGTTCCTAGTGTTAATACTAATACTATTAGTGTGGATGAAAACTACAGTTATGAAGCGAGTTTTTAATACTTGTATGTACTGTAGAGATTAAAAAGGTAGGCGAGTTCTTTTGAAAGATCTAATCGTTTTAGTTAGCCTCATGTTATCCGGTCGAGCCAGCAGTGACATTATTGAAGTTTGATACGGCGCTAATTTGTGCGTATATACTAACCCAAAAAATATGTTGTGATCAGGCCAATCGTTTTTGTCACCACAAATACTGCCCTTGCTGCCAAGGTTGCTTGTAGGTAAAACGTTGCTCTTTTGAGCTCCCTGTCCAAACCATGGATATTTCTAATATCATGTTTTTCTATACTGAATAATTTGCGCAAGAGACGCTTCCAAAGTGGTAAAAAATGTGTAAACATGTAACTTCTAAAGTAAGAAAATGATAAATCTAAAAAAATGTATGATGTGAGTTACTATGAAAACTTCCACCGAAAATTAGTTTTAACTCGATCTGGCAAGTAGTTTTTTTTGGGACGTCATAAATACACTATTGTAAAAACTTCGATCAAAGTTACAACGAACTACAAGAACTATGTGTACTATATGTATTATGTTACTTGCTGCAACGGAACCCTTCATGAGCAAGTCCGACTTGCACTTTGCTACTTTATTTTTTGTTTGATGTTTGGACCTATAACAGGTAGTCCATATTCCATAATATGCATTTTATCAAAATTAGTTTGGTGGTAAAGATGATTGTTTTAGTTTTTGTTTAACCTATCTAAGCGAGTAAATTATACCTACTTATTTTATTATTTGCGATTCACGTTGATTTCTAGTTGCATGCAAAATCAAAATTCCTAACTTCATAATTAATTAATTAATTCTTAATTTCATAGAATGGAAATAGCAGTAACAAGAAATCCTTGCATAACATATAATCGGTGTATTAAATTATACTATTAAAATATGAATTGTTGTGTTTATTATACTTGAAGATTTCCGAAGCTAAGACAGCAATAGTGGGACTTTTTTCTTAAGGCTGACAACATTACACAAGTAATTTGACAATGTTGATTTGACAATTTGATGTCAACAAAACTAAATAAGGGCTTCACAATGTTGTTCACGAAGGTTCCATCTGCGTATTATTTCTGTAATCTGTGTTCTACAGGTGGGCTCTGCAGAGAGTCCTACTACTACAAAGATTTCTTTTTTTAATAAAAAATGACGAGACGAGCAGGTCATGAGCCTGATGGTAAGCAACATGCCTGCCACATAACAGCACAGTGACACGCAGCTATTGGAACATGAACAGTCCAAATCATTACCTAGCACTGCACTGCGCTCGTGACTCAGAGATCTAAGATGTTGTATCTCTAAGCCCTGTAATTTCTCTGGAAACATTGCCGTTCAAACCGGAACACAGTAATGTTTGCACATTACTGCTTGGCGGTAGAATAACTGGCAAAGATCTAGCTGCTAGTGACAGTATTTTTCAAGGGGAGTGTGCTCGCATGAACGTTTCGTTTTAGAATATTTATGTCGGGGTTTTCCGACCAGATAACACTTGAAAAACCCGTTCAGTTATGAGACTAATGAGACATTTCTAAACTGTCAGATATGAATAACAGATGGACAAAAAAATATGCTTATCGATATAAGTTAAAACTTATCGTACTAATCCTACTAATATTATAAACGTCAATGTTTGGATGTTTGTTGCTCAATCACGTCCTAACGTATTAACGGATCAGGCTGAAATTTGGAACACAGATAGATTATAGTCTGGAAAAACACATAGGCTACTTTGTATCCCGGGAAAATAACGGGAACAACGGGAACCGGAACTACGCGGGTAAAACCGCGGGGAACTGCAAGTCCAACTATAAATGAGAAAGTTTAGATGTTTGTTACTCAATCGTGTCGAAACGGCAGGACGGACCGGGTTGAAATTTGAAACACTGTTAGAGTTAAGGCTGGAAAAACACATAGGCTACTTTTTAACCCAGGATCATGAAGGCAACTACGTGGTTAAATCTGTGGGACGCTGCTAGTAACATGTATAAATAAATATTGGTGGACAATTCACACACAACACCATCTGAACCCAAACTAAGCAAAGTTTGTACTATGGCGCTGGCGGCCAGATAGCTGATATAAAAAAAATGGCAGTCATAGGAACTGCCGATAGAAGTGAAAACTTATAACTCAGAATTTGATAGCTTACCTTGGAAACTACACGGGTGTAACCGGAGGGCGTGCCCTGGGCGTCATGGTATGGCCATCTAGAAATACGTCAGCATTTTCTATTGGCTGATGCATTTCTAGATGGCCATGGCATGAGGCCGAGGCCACGCCCATTCAGCATTTCCCATTGGCTGACGCATTTCTAAATGGCCAATAGCCATGGTCCCGAGTTTACCCGAAGATTTCTTATCATATCCGAGCGTGACGCTGGAATCCAATTCACAGCCCACGAAATATCGGTCTAGGCGCGCCTAAAGAAGTTTTCACTTCAATAATACTTATACAGTTTTAGAATTATACAGCATTAATGTTGAAAGATACGGAACTTGCATAGCAAATACAGGTACGGCTATTACGTGTGTTGGGTATGTGAACTCACAAGATTCCAACCCATCCAATGGCGTCCGCGCGTAGTGCCGCTACGACACTACGGCGCTACGCTGCTACGCCGCCGCCTACAATTATCATGTCGATGATGTAACCCAATAAGATTTCCCCTTACCAAAAAGTACTCAAAACGGATAAAGCAGTTTTTAATAATAAATTTGCTATTTGGTAGAAAGTGATTAAAAAGTACAACAACATTGTTAACTACAATGGCGTTTCAATATTAGTACCAGGATGACCGAAGTTTACTCGGTTTTTTGTTTGAATATTCGGATAAAAAGGTGTTTTTGTAAAATGAAACCTAGCTAGATCGATTTTTCGGCCCTGAAACCTTCTGGAAGCTAAATTTAATGAAAATCTTTGGAGCCATGGAGATTACGTATTTACAAGGTTACTGGTAAACACTTGCATTGGTTTAAGAGCTTGTTTTATATATTTAAAGAAACTACTTTACTCTTGTTCTACAAGTTTCGCAAAAACTCAATATCGCAAGACTTTTTTGAAGTGAAAACTTCTTTAGGCGCGCCTAGACAGATTTTTCGTGGGCTCTGAATTGAATTCTAGCGTCACGCTCGGGTATGATAAGAAAACTTCGGGTAAACTCGGAACCGTAGTAATTGGCCATCTAGAAATGCGTCAGCCAATGGGAAATGGTAAAAGGGCTTAGCCTGGCCATCTATAAATGTATCAGCCAATAGGAAATGCTGACGCATTTCTAGATGGTCATGCCATGATGACCAGGCCACACCCTCCGGTTACACCCGTGTAGTTTCCAAAGTAAGCTATCAAATTCTGAGTTATAAGTTTTCACTTCTATCGGCAGTTCCTATGACTGCCAATTTTTTTTTTTTATATATTTTGTCCACTCTAGGACTAATTAGCTCTATTCGTATCGGCACTTATTTATAGATCGTTCGAGAGTGCGCGCTTGTTACGCAGAGTTTGATGTTTTTCAGACCGGGCAAATACAGTTTTATTATTTTGTATGAGAAAAAATAAACGATTATTTTTTTAACTGTAAGACGAAATACATAATATTTATTAATCCATACATATATTTAATGTTTTAACATGCATTTAAAAGGACACAGGTTGATTTTTAATAACCCTGTATAGATACAAATACAAAAATTGCTCGTATAAAGGTATTATCACTACATAGTGTAAAACAAAATCGCTTTCTCTGTCCCTATATCCCCTATGTATGATTAGATCTTTAAAACTACCAAACTGATTTTGATCCGGGTTTTTTAATAGATAGAGTGATTTAAGGGAAAAGTTTTTATGTAGAATACATGCATAGTACAGTAGAGAAACACTGATAACTTTAAAGATTTATAAAACGATGTCAAATATAAACACAATTTTTGCGCAAATTGCAAACGCTAGCTGAATCGTACAAGATATATTAAAATAATGTACAGCAGTATTATACACCTTACAAAGGTCTACAAAAAATCTCATAATGGTATATGTCTATCTCGTAGGGATAACCCACAATAACCATTTTTATTAGTATATTTAGTATCAGCATTGCACGGGGCGGGTCGCTAGTATTTTTGTAAAACAGAACAACGAGATAAGCAAGATAGTAAGCAACACGCTTGCTCATAACAGCACAGTACCATGCAGGTTGAACATGAAGAGATCACTGCCTAGCACTGCATATTACACTGAAGTATTTAAGTATGACAAATGACGTAGTATTACACATTTGAAACTAATTCACGGGTAGCTCACGTGTGCCATAGTTAGTCCAGTCCGACCTAAGTTTCGAAAGCACGGTCACACGCGCGCTCTCTCCTGGAAAAAGACCGCAGGACGCGGCTGAAACTTAAGTTGAACTGGACGGACTATTTCAAACGTGAGTTGTATGGGACATTCATTTAAAATACACGGAAGTAATTAATAGGAAGGAGTTTAAGGAAAACAGGCTTCGTGGTCAGCATAGTGGCGGCGTAGTAAACGGTGGAAGGAAAGATGGGTTCGTAAAGGAAGGAAGGTTGTTATTTTATAACCCTCGTTTGTAATATTATCTAATGTTTGAAAAACAAACAAATACGAATTACGTAACGGAATTGACGGGTAAATGTAACATATATGGCATAACGTATGAGCAGATTCACTTCCGAAACAACTTTTAAGTCTTTGTCTGTTTGTAGCTTTACAAAGATAGTAGCGGTACGCCCAGGCTTTGCTCGTAGTGCATAATAATATATATTATAGCACTCGGGAATGAGGTACTTATCCAACAAAATATTTTTTTGAAAACGGTGTAATAGTTCCTAAGATTAGCGCGATCAAACGAAAAACCTCTTCAGCTCTAAAGATATGGATCATCAAATTTCCGGAGTAGGTGTTGTGACGTCATGTCTTCGAAAAAAATGATGCAATGTCGTGACGTCACTTGAAACTTCTAAGCACTGTATCTGCGTAATTTTTTGTTTGAAACATAAGGAAAAATACGTGTACAATATTGTTTAATAATCTAACTGACGGACTAATAAGTTTCTATTTCGTCATCATACTTACTGCATTCTGAAAGATGTCAAAATACAACCTTAGAACAACTGGGCGGGCCCGGCGGTGGCTGTGGAGGTGGTGGGACCGAGGAGGCGTACCTATCGGAGAGTGTAAGCAATGGCCGAAGCCTCGCCAGCCGACATCTCACTCTGATAGTGACGCAGCGAACACTTTCACTAGCTCGACGAAACACTGGCCGCCATTTTGAAATACAATACTACCAAATTCAAAGCTTAGAAAGTTGATTCGTCGTTGAAAAAATTAACTCAAATATTTTTTTGCAAACGAGGAGGTAGGTTTTGTAGTGGTAGGACTCTTGGCAGAGTCCGCTTGGGGAAGGTCCACACCTTTGCCAGTTATTCTACCGCCAAGCAGTACTGTGCATACGTTACTGTGTTCCAGTTTGAAGGGCAATGTTTCCAGAGATATTACAGGGCTTAGAGATATAACAACTTAGATCTCTGGGTGACGAGCGCAGTGAAGTGCTAGGTAATGATTTGGACTCTTCATGTTCCAATAGCTGTGTGTCACTATGTAATGTGGCAGGGATGTTGCTTACCATCAGGCATATGTCCTGCTCGTCTCGTCACTCTTTATTTAAAATATAAAAAAGTTTGACTCCGCTTTCATCTGTGGAATGCGCTTATCTAAGTGGGTTTTCCCCAATGATATCAATTTTGGTAAGCTCGCTCTTTCGTAGACCGCAGCATCGCTTACCATCAGGTAAGATGGTGGTGAAGTTCAAATCTATCTTTGATAGATTTTTGAGTTTGAGATCTGTGAGTTTTTTGGAATGATATAACTTTTTCGAGCTATTATTTTCGAATTATTATTTATTCTTCTATTCTTAGTTCTGATAATGAAGTAGACAGGTAAAAGATAATAAACAAAATGAAAGTCACCGAATACCTACTTACTCACTTTAAAAAAACACGCCTTAGATACAATCTCAATATATATACATACTTTCTCAAATAGGAGTTACTAAGTGAAAATTTAAAATAAAAATGCAATCAATCTTTGTGAAGTACGTCTTTATAACTAGGTACAGTTGTAAAGTCAAAACTTCATTGGCCCATTTTCATTTGAAATTCTCGATTAAGCACCATATAGGTACTGACAAAATTTGCAAACAATTGCAAACATGCAGGATTTGCAAACATTTTCGATTTGGATGTATACAAAAATAATACCTAATACTACAATCCAGTGGTTAGAATGTGTCGCCAATACAAAGACATATCAAACAAACACCACATTTTCGATTGAAATTTTCTGTCAAAAAAAAATTATTAAACTAGCGACTCGCCCCGGCTTCGCACGGGTGCAATACTGATACTAAATAAACTACTAACTAAAATAAACTACTAACTAAAATAAACTACTAACTAAAATAAACTACTAACTAAAATAAACTAACTACTAACTCATACTCGAGCGTGACGCTAGAATTCAATTCACAGCCCACGAAAATCTGTCTAGGCGCGCCAAAAGAAAGTTTTACTTCAAAAACATATAAAGTCTTTGCATTATACTCTTTGATTTAAACTATAAAGGTTATGAATAAATACTCTTTGATTAAAACTCTCGAAAAAATATGCTTGATTGGTAACGTCAAATGGTACCGGAAATTATGTAGAACAGTTTGTGTTCACCTCGTGTTCACGGATTAAGTAAACTCAAAACAAAATTTAGAATTAAAAAAAACTATTTGATTTTTTTATGTTGAGTGAAACTCATTTTTAATTTTAACTTCTTTTGAGATGTAAGCGAGTATAAGCATGTTGTGTATAGATACACAGTTAGGAAAATAGTTTAGGTCGAAATTGTACCATGTCATATATTTAAGCTTTAACTGTATTCTGTTTTTTATTTAATGAATAAATAAATAAAATGAAATCTCGTTTAGTCAACAGCCAACATTTTCCTGTAAATTTGTAGATAATAGATGTTTCAAATACGTAGCGTACATATTAGATCTTAAAATTAACATTAATCATCATTTATAAACTATAAACAAAACTTTACAAGATTTTACGATTTTCCTTCCGACTCCGTACGTTGTTATGTTGATTATTATTTGAGTACTTAATTAATTACGGTAAGTACTGACTTATTATTTAACATTTGAACTCAGTCCGATTTGCCTGGTCGGGTTAATTGGTGTGCCTAGATCCCAGTACAGAACACAAAATCAGATTTAAATAAATAAATACAAACTTTTCCTGTCGACAGAAATAACTTTTAACATAAAAATATTCTCATTTACATGGAGGAAAATCGGTTACGTACCTAATATATGTATCTAATTAATGGGGAGTAAAATAACCCATGATATTATTCTATATTTCGAGCGTGTTAGTGAGCGTTGATTTTCCTTCCTGCCAATATCTAAACATATATTTCATTACAAACAATATTTGTTGAAGCTTTATTGTTTTTTCTAACGAGCAGCTGTCCGCTGTTCAGGTTATTTTATCACTACATGGGCTGCGGTGGCCGAGTGGCGAGAATATTTGAGTTTTCGACATAAGGTCACTAGTTCGAATCCCGTCTGGTCCTCCACATACTTTTGTATTGATAAATCATATCAGTTGATTGGTGGATACACGAAGGCTATATTGGGTTAGGAAGCTTAAGTGACAAGAAGAAAAAATCTTTTCAACGGTTGGGGGAGCTGCTATAGAGTTTGAAATGTGTAAAATCAGCTTCTTCGGCTCTCTATTACGTGTATTCTTCCAAGTGTACATTAAGTGCACTGAAATCCATATTTACTGAATGTGGGTTTCAGACCACGTAATCATATAAAAGCATTTCGCGCACGTTTGTGTGTCTGATTTTTGAAGTCACACTTCTTGTGGCGCGTTAAGGAAAACTATTAGAGTAAATGTTTAACAAAAAACTGACACCCTGAAGTTGGCTAGTCAACATTTTAGTAAACATTGTACCTAACTTCAATACTTCTTGTGCTGAAAATATTATCTATTCTATATATATATATATATATATATATCTATTCGATAGAGTTAGACTTTTTAGCACGAGGAAAAAAGAGAAGTATGGTCTTCTACACACATATTTTTAGGTAGAGTAAGCACGACGTACACCTTATGAGAAGCAACACGTATGTGCCTACCCATATGTGTTGCATGACATGAGTTCAAATCACTGCGCTGTGCTCAACACTCGGAGATGTAAGAAGATTCATCGTTTTGCCCTGTAAAAACATTGCTTTTCGAAAGGTAACACAATAATGGTTAAAAATATTGTTTTACGGTAGAATAATTCGCAAAGTGTAGTACTTTCACAGGAGGACTCTGAAGAAAGTCCTACTACTAAAATACTTACATATTAAGTACTAGCTGTTACCCGCGACTTCGTCCGCGCGAAATAAATATTAAGGAAACTCAGGCAGGAAATATTTTTATACCCAGACACATTTACGGTTACTAAAAACAGTTTATAATAAAACAATTTCATACATCTTTTTCAAAATCGGTTCAGTTGTTTAGGTGTGAAAGCGTAAGAGATATTCGTCCCCCATTTCAACTCCAATTTCATCCCCATACAGTTCTAAATTACAAAATTGCTAGAACAAACATTTATTGGCTTCGTGCCAAGTGCCCATGTAAAGAGTTTCATAGCTGTATCTTCAACGATTAGGAACTTCCATATTGACATTCATTCCCCATTTCAACCCCAGTTTCACCCCCGTACAGTTCGAAATTACAAAATTGCTAGAACTAATTTTTTTTGCTTCGTATCAAGGGTCTATATTCAGAGTTTCTTGGTTTTATATGCAACGGTTGGGATCTTCTATATTGACATTTATCCCCCATTTCAACCCCAATTTCACCCCCGTACAGTTCAAAATTACGAAGTTGCTAGAACTAACATTCGTTTGCTTCCTGTCAAGTGTCTATATACAGAGTTTCATGGTTCTATCTTCAACGGTTGGGAACTTTCATATTGACATTCATTCAACCCCAATTTCACCCCCGTACAGTTCGAAATTACGAAATTGATAGAACAAACATTCGTTTGCTTTGTGTCAAATGTCTATATACAGAGTTTCATCTTCAACGGTTGGGAACTTTCATATTGACATTCATCTACCATTTCAACCCCAATTTCACCCCTTACAGTTCGAAATTACAAAATTGATAGAACAAACATTTAATTGCTTGGTGTCGAGTGAGTAGATACAAAATTTGAAAACTTTGAAAGTCACGAATTTTCATACAACCGTTCACCCCTTGTTTCACCCTCTTAGGGGTTGAATTTCTCAAAACCCTGTCTTAACGAGCGCCTACGTGCTAAAAGAGACCTCCGTGCAAAATTTCAGATTTCTAGCGTTTGTAGTTTCTGAGATTCTTTGATGAGTGACCTTTCGCTTTTATATATATACTCGTATACAACTAGCGGCCCGTTCCGGCTTCGCTCGGATTTCGTCATATAAGGACTATTAATCGAAAAAAAAAACTATCCTATCTCTCAAGTTGGACCAGACTGCTCACGGTGTGCCAATTTAATTTAAAATCGGTTAAGTAGTTTAGGAATCCATCGCGAACAAACATCGTGACAGGAGATTTATATATATTAAGATATACATTAACTATTTGCGACCAACTTATCAGCAGAATGTAGCGATGGCGCTACGATCAAAAAGTTTCCCATTCGAAAACTTATGTATCTGTGTTTTGTGAGCGTCATTTTGACCGTTCTATACATAAGTTGGTGAGACTATAACTCTACTATTCTCTCTCTTTGCTTGTCTTTGCTCGAAATTCGGACGTAGTTATATTTTTGCCATATTTCATATTTAAGCCTCTATTTGTATATTAATTTCGCTACGATAAAAGTGTTCTTTATAGTTTTGTACTAGCTCCACTCCGCCGTGTAACCTGCGGTTTGAAAGCAACTAACTTTATCTGATGAAAAGTAGGATATGTGTTATATAATCAATGTACTTTATTTACTCCGTATTCAATGTCATTCAAATCCGTTTAGCCGTTGTAGAGACACGTGAGAACAAACATACACGCCTTTATAATATTAAAATAGTATGATGAAAATAAGATTATGTAAATTTTACAGAATGTTGTCACGAATGTGTTGTCGCAAATAAAACGTTGACTCAAACATGTAGAATGTTGAATGTCGAACCGGGGGGGACAATCATTTACAATTATTTAGTTGTTATGTGTCATTAGTTGGTTAGAGATAGTTAGTCAATAATATTATTAATTTATACAGTACATTGAAAACAATCGTAATCTTATTATAATAATCTTACTAAGTAGGTACATATTATATAATTCAAAACAGGTTAGAATCCCTGAATGGTACTAATATTACGAAAGCGAAAGTTTGGACGTTTTAGTTAAATTACGTCGGAATATCTGAACAGATCGGGTTTTTAAATTTGGAACAGATAATGTAGACTAGACTGTAACCTGAAATCATACATAGCCTACTTTTGATCCCGGGAAAATCACTGGAACGGGAACAAAGCAGGTGCATTCAGGAGGGGGGGGGGGGCTGCTACTATTTACATATACATTTTAAAACACATAATATGTGAGAACTTTTTGACGTGACAACGTCTTATAATTCGATGAAGCCGGCTGCACGCACGAAAAAACATGACGTCATGCGCCGTTACCGCCGTTACCTCGCCGCATGACGTCATGCGCCGTTACCTCGCTCTAAGGCGTAGTTGAAGTTGTCACGTTCAACTATCGTCAGTAAACCGACTTTACAGACAACCATTTTTTTGTTTTATTTGGGTCTCCTACAAAAATGTATTAATATATTTTTAAATAAATGGTGCTTGGCTTATTTTAATAAAACGGATAATTTTTGTTTTATTAATCGTATTTTAAAAAAGCTGATAAAAAAGTAAATAATGGAGTACGTTAAGTCTAGAACATCGCCGCAAAATTGCTAGCCTATTGGGTTTTTATCGGATACACTTCGGAGAGTGCAACTAATCTGCATGATCTAATACCACCAAGCCCTTTTTTCTATCGGACTGCTCGTAGCTCGAAGAAACGGCGCTGTTTCACGGTTGACATTTCAAAGATACAGACGAAAAGGTTTGATTCTACTTTTGTGAAAATTGTGATAAGAACGTCTATGCTGTCGAATGAGTTGCCGGAGTGAGTTTTTCCTTATATGTATTTAAAATCTTAGTGTCTTCAAATCGAGACTGAATCGGTTTTTTCAAGGTAACCACGCTCCATCGTAGACCGCGTCGTCACTTAACATCAAGCGAGATAGCGGTCAAGTGTACCTTTAATTGTTAAAAAAGAAACCCCTACAATACCCTACAAACATTTCCCCCTACAAACAAAGGTTCGTTGCCACAACACAATAATATTTTTTTACACCAGTAATATGTCAATGTTATTTTTAGAAACTAAAAGGATAGTAGGTACTGCTGTAAAAAAATATTATTAATAGTTGCATCATGAAACTGTGAACTGTGAATGGAACTGGCGTCAACTCAAAATGTAGACTAGTTCCATTATTAGTTCCATAGACTGGCCTCGTGGCTTAGTTGGTAGTAGCTCTGCCTGCGAAGCCGAGGGTCGTGGGTTCGATTCCCACCCAGTGCAAATATTTGTGTGATGAATTCAAATGTTTGCACTGTGTCTGGGTGTTTCTATGTATAATAAGTATGTATTTAAAACTATATAAGTATTATATCAGCTATCTGGCCGCCATCATACAAGCTTTGCTTAGTTTGGGGTCAGATGGTATTGTGTGTGAATTGTCCACCAATATTTATTTATTATTTTGAGATCCATTTCTAATGGAACTAATGTTGTAAAAATATTATCAGTAGTTCCATCATAGAACTGTGATGGAACTAGCGTCAACTCAAAATTGACACTAGTTCCATTATTTCAAGATCCATTTTTAATGGAACTAAGGTTGAGAATTATTATCAGTAGTTCCATCATGGAACTGTGAATGGAACTAGCGTCAACTCAAAATTGACACTAGTTCCATTATTTCAAGATCCATTTTTAATGGAACTAAGGTTGAGAATTATTATCAGTAGTTCCATCATGGAACTGTGAATGGAACTAGCGTCAACTCAAAATTGACACTAGTTCCATTATTTCAAGATCCATTTTTAATGGAACTAAGGTTGGGAATTATTATCAGTAGTTCCATCATGGAATTGTGAATAGAACTAGCGTCAACTCAAAATTGACACTAGTTCCATTATTTCAAGATCCATTTTTAATGGAACTAAGGTTGTGAATTATTATCAGTAGTTCCATCATGGAACTGTGAATGGAACTAGTGGAAACGAACTCAAAAAATGGTAACGCGACTAAAGATTTTTACTCTTCAAACACAGAAATGTATGTACATGTATTATGAGTCTTAATAAATAAAAAAAAAATACTTTATTCCAGCAAAAACAACAGTAGTTAGTTTACAGTTAGTTAGAAGTAACAATAGTCTGTGGTAAATGTTTAAATACCGCTCTAGTAAATCCAGTAATATCTCCGATACGCCGCCCCTATCGGTTCAACGGCCGCGATTGAACAATGCGCTAGATAAGCCGTGATGAAACACTGATAACGATGCATGCACTAATTACACGAAGGTTCGGCCACACTAAACTCGGTTTTTCTATTAAATAAAAAAAATGGGAGTCATAGGAACTGCCGAAAGAAGTGAAAACTTATAACTCAGAATTTAATAGCCTTCTTTGGAAACTACACGGGTGTAACCGGAAAGTGTGGGCTGGGCATCATGGCATGACCATCTAGAATTGCGTCAGCATTTCCCATTGGCTGACGCATTTCTAGATGGCCATGCCATGATAGGGAAGCCACGCCCTTTTAGCATTTCCCATTGGCTGACGCATTTCTCGATGGCCAATGGCTATGGTCCCGAGTTAACCCTAAGATTTCTTATCATAACCGAGCTTTAACGCTAGAATTCAATTAAAACTCAAACTTAAAACTCAGAATTTAATAGCTTACCTTGGAAACTACACAGGTGTAACCGGAGGGTTTGGCCTCGCCATCTTGGCATGGCCATCTAGAAATGCGTCAGCATTTCCCATTGGCTGATGCATTTCTAGATGGCCATGCCATGATGGCCTGTCCACGCCCTTTCAGCATTTCCCATTGGCTGACGTATTTCTAGATGGCCAACAGCTATGGTCCCGAGTTTACCCGAAGCTTTCTTATCATACCCGAGCGCAATTCACAGCCCACGAAAAGTCTTTCTAGGCGCGCCAAAAGAAGTTTTCACTTCAAAAATGAGCACTAGTTGACTATCTGGCCTCAAACGATGCAAAGATTGTACTGTAGGAGAGCCAAATATAGGAAATACATTCATCAGCTATCTGATACGATTATAAACATTTGTCTAAAGACAATGAAATGGAATGGATGGATGTTTTTATATTTCTTGGTGCTTTTGTGTGTATTTATAATAGTATAGTCATATCTGTTCTGTGGTATAGTCTGAAGGAAAACAACGCTGCACAGAGACAATGTTTTTAAAAACTAGCATTATTGTAACAAATGCAAAATGTGCTTTTGTACTATTTTAGGTTGACACTTGACCGACATCTCTCCTGATATTAAACGACGATGCGGTCTACGGGGGAGCGTGTTTACTAAGGAAAAAACCGATTCACTCTCAATTCGAAGATTGTGACCATCGAGAAAAAACCACTGAGACAAGGCATTCCACAGCCTACATAGGTGTTCTTATCACAAATATAGAGTCAAATCTTTTTGTTCGAGTCTTCGGAACGACAACCATGAAACGATGTAACTTTTTCGAGTTACGAGCAGTCCTAAAAAAAAGAGCAAGGTGGAATCAGATCATGCAGATCAATCGCACAATTTCCGAAATGTATCCGATAAAAAATATGAGAAAATAGCAATTTTTCAACGATGTTCATGGCTTTGAAATCTTCTTCGCCCAAGGGTGTCCTTATCTCTTGCCACGTCTATCTATCGATTCGCTACTTTTCAACATAATTCCAGATCACTTTTATTACTATTTATCTGTTACTGAGTGCACAAAACATGGTGAGAAGCTTGCGTCACTGAAACCTTTCTAACTGATTAACCTTTTCGAAGACATACAGATGATATCCCCAAAAGAAATGAAGTTGACATGGTGGCATATATCCACTTACATACCTATACTAAGAAGCATATATAGAACGCTATAGGTACATTTGGATGGTGTCTGTCCATCGAGATTTACGGTGTCGAAACGTGGACACTGACAGTAGAAGTGGTCCGTAAATTCAAAGTCACTCAACGAGCTTTGGAGAACCCTACTTGTATGCTCGGGGTTTCTCTGAGAGAGCGTTTGGTATTCTGAGTTAGGGAGCCTAAATTAAATATACAGATCGTTTGTCGTTTGATTCTATCGTACTAATATTATGAATGCCAAAGGTTTTTGAATGTTTTTTGCATAATCTACGTTGTTAAAACTGAACGTATCAGTCTGAAAATTGGAACTCATTTAGATTACCTAAATTTAATTTACCTATTTCCATCTCAATTAAATGCTGAATCCTCTAGAGAGTGGTCTTTTGAAGTGAAAACTTCTTTTGGCGCGCCTAGACAGATTTTTCGTGGGGTGTGAATTGAATTCTGACGTCAGGCTCGGGTATGATAAGAAATCTTGGGGTAAACTCGGGACTCGGGACCATGGCCATTGGCTATCCAGAAATGTAGAAATGCGTCACCCAATGGGAAATGCTGAAAGGGCGTGGCCAGACCTTCATGGCGTGGCCATCTAGAAATGCGTGAGCTAATGGGAAATGCTGACGCATTTCTAGATGGCCATGCCATGATGACCAGGCCACGACCTTCGGTTACACCAGCTTAGTTTCCAAAGTAAGCTATCAAATTCTGAGTTATAAGTTTTCACTTCTATCGGCAGTTCCTATGACTGCCAATTTTTTTTCTAAACTCTACGTGGGCAGGGTTGCCAGGAAATACTATTTAATTATATTTTCCTGCAAATCCCACCGCGTAGATATAAATAAACTTGGAAATCGACTATTTTCTTTGAGAGTTTCTACTTCGATAGGTTTTAGTTGTTCCGATTTAATTGAATAGGTACATCATAGGCTATTTTTTTAGCTTTATTATAACAGTTAAATGTCACGCGACGAATACCTACGTGTGAGTACGTGCTATTTGTTGTATGTTGGATTGACGTCAGAGGAGCCAGTAGGTCTGCAAGTGTTGTAGGTATTTGTACTTACTGAATCATATTGTACATTGCGATGCCTAAGAGCGTTATTCACGAGCCGTCGACAATACAGTTCAACATCATCATCATTATTACATTATTTCGGGAAGTAAAGTATATTAAATACTGATACTCAATCATACAACGCCTTTACATAAATAGATTTGGTACAAAATTAAGTCGTTACACAACGTAGGTAGTACCCCAATCGGACATTGCAATTTTAGTTATTATTTATAAATAAATATTTGTGGAAAATTCACATACAACACCATCTGACCCCAAACTAAGCAAAGCTTTTGTGATGGCGGCCAGATAGCTGATATAATACTTATATAGCTTTAAATACATACTTATTATACATAGAAACCACCATAGAATATTATAAATGTCAAGGTATGTATGTATGTATCTAATCTGTTCTTGCTGTATCATAATTATTATATTATTCCAATAATATACAAAACCTATTTGCGTTCCAAATTTCAGCTTAATAACTTCAGTTCTTACGCCGTGATTGAGCAACAGACACCTGAACACCCCAAATTTCACATTGATAACATTACTGGCAGCAACACTCGTACAGTTTCCTTGCCAGTTGTTAACTCGCAATAATAAGCCTATGTTTTATTCCAGACTATATTTTAATTGTGTGTAAAATTTCGATCCGATGTATTCAACCAATCCGACGTGAATGAACAACTAACATCAAAACTTTGTCTTTTATAATATTAATAGGATTACCGTTCGTACTGTGGCCGAATTATGACCATAATTTAAATAAACAAAGGAAGGAGACAATTATTATTCCTATATTTAAAAAATATTATGGTAGTGGGTGTGTGAATTGTTTTTTTTAATTTATTGATTTAAAAAGTACAAAGCTTTTTCTTCATATATATAATGAAATGCTGTAAACAATAGTGTCAGCGAATTAAATAATGAATAAACGCCTTTAATGAATGTCCTGATGGATGGATGAGTGAACGTTTCTCAGGAATGAGGTTACCGAGCGGACTGCGGTCGTCAGTGTGGCGAGCGACGGCCGAGTCCAGACACAGCTACTCGTGTAGTGTACTCACTACACAATAACTACGCAATATATTTTTATTTTTTTAAATATTGGTGGACAATTCACACACAACACCATCTGATCCCAAACTAAGCAGAGCTTGTAATATGGCGGCCAAATAGCTGATATAATACTTATATAGTTGTAAATACATACTTGTTATACATAGAAACACCCAGAGACAGTACAAATATTTGAATTCATCACACAAATATTGGCACTGGGTGGGAATCGAACCCACGATCCTCGGCTTCACAGGCAGAGTTACTACCCACTAAGCCACGCGCCCCGAGGCCAGTCAATCAATCAGTCCGTCTATCTATAGTCTACATATACTATGGAGACTATAAATCACGTACAAATCCAATGGTGAAAGATTTTTTGAAATTGGGCTATTGGTTCCTGAGATTAGCGCGTCAAACAGAAACCAAAGGAACTGCCGATAGAAGTGAAAACTTATAACTCAGAATTTGATAGCTTACTTTGGAAACTACACGGGTGTAACCGGAGGGCGTGGCCTGACCATCATAGCATGGCCATCTAGAAATTCGTCAGCATTTCTCATTGGCTCACGCATTTCTAGATGGCCATACCATGATGGCCAGGCCACGCCCTTTCAGCATTTTCCATTAGCTGACGCATTTCTAGATGGCCAATGGCCATGGTCCCGAGTTTACCCGAATATGTCTTATCATACCAGCGCGTGACACTAGAATTCAATTCACACCCCACGAAAAATCTGTCTAGGCGCGCCAAAAGAAGTTTTCACTTCAAAAACCTCTTCAACAAAAATGATGTAGAGGTTTTTTGTTTGTCGCGCTAATCTCAGGAACTACTGGACCGATTTCAAAAAATGTTTCACCGTTGTATTTGCTCATGATCCCTGAATGCTATAGGGTATATTTTATGAGCAATGGGCAAAGCCGGGGTGAACCGCTAGCTTTGAAGTGAAAACTTCTTCTGACGCACCACAGACTGATTTTTCGTGGGCTGGGAATTGAATTCTAGCGTCACGCTCGGGATTGATAAGAATTCCACGGGTAAACTCGGAACCATGGCCATTGGCCATCTAGAAATGCGTCAGCATTTGCCCATTGTACGCCCTTTGGTTTCAACCGCGTAGTTTTCAAATTCTGAGTTATAAGTTTTCACTTTACCTGCAGTCCGTCAGTATAAAAAAAAATTGGCAGTCGTAGCTGCCATATTTTTTATTTTTTATTCTACTATAACTGAGTTTGGAACCATAAACTAATACTGGTAATTTTAAAGTGTCCAGATAAATCAATAAACTCTTTATTGCACCCAAATTACAAAAAAAAATTACAGTCATTGGAACTGCCGATAGAAGTGAAAACTTATAACTCAGAATTTGATAGCTTACCTTAGAAACTACACGTGTGTAACCGGAGGGCGTGGCCTCGCCATCTTGGCATGGCCATCTAGAGATGCGTCAGCATTTCCTATTGGCTGATGCATTTCTAAATGGCCATGACATGATGCCCAGGCCACGTCCTTTCAGCATTTCCCATTGGCTGACGCATTTCTAAATGGCCAATGGCCATGGTCCCGAGTTTACCCGAAGATTTCTTATCATACCCGAGCGTGACGGTAGAATTCAATTCATAGCCCACGAAATATCTGTCTAGGCGGTCCTAAAGAAGTTTTCACTTCAAAAAGCAGAAGAAACGTAATGAGCAATTGGCGACCTTATAACTAAGAGCGATTTCGCCAAGGCCACCGTAGGATGATAAAGAATAAATTAAGAATAGAAAACGGAATAATCAGCGTGATTTAGCAAAAAAAAACATGTTGCATAGTTATATACTAGGCTGCAATTGGACAATACCTGTACAAAGAGTCTATCTACGCACAAGTGTATTATGAAGTGATTTTTATCAAAATATTTGCTTGTATTTATTTGGTAGGTACATTGCACCTGAAGTGTTTATCGTAAGCCTTTACATGTTTTAATTGAAATTTTGTTATTGATGTACGACCAATATCCAAAAAGTAATCGGTTATCATTGATTTGAAGTCATTTACATGAAGTATCATTCCACTTTAAGATAGATAGAGAATTTGTGTGGCAGATTATGTTTGTGAGATCAGGTAGTAGATATACGCAAAGAAATAAAAATTGGCAGTCATAGGAACTGCCGATAGAAGTGAAAACTTATAACTCAGAATTTGATAGCTTACTTTGGAAACTACATGGGTTTAATTGGAGGGTGTGGCCTGGGCATCATGGCATGACCTCTAGAATGACATCTAGAAATGCACCAGCATTTCGCATTGGCTGACGCATTTCTAGATGGCCATGCCATGATGGGCAGGCCACGCCCTTTTAGCATTTCCCATTGGATGACGCATTTCTAGATAGACAATAGCTATGGTCCCGAGTTTACCCGAAGATTTCTTATCATATCCGAGCGTGACGATAGAATTCATGTCACAGCCCTCGAAAAATTTGTCTAGGCGCGCCAAAAGAAGTTTTCACTTCAAAAATGTTTCGTTAATTACATTGTGACTGGAAACATAAGGAACTATAACCAAAGGCAAAAAATATTTTTCAAAAAATACTTAAAAGTCTGAAGACTGGAGGCATTGCCGCTTAGGTGCAAGTTGAAATGTTCCATCGGATACATTTTGGAGAGTGTGCAACTAATCTGCATGATTTAATCTAGTTTTGAAATACGCAACTGGTATCGTAGGAGATGCGTGGTCCCCATTGTTTGTTTATTTCTTGAATAAATGGTCTATAATAAACTATATATAGGGGTCCATCAGCCAGGTCTGCACCACCGTTTTGGAGTAAAATAGGGGAGCTATATGACAAGTTTTCAGTTTGCCTCTAATACCCACCCACAATTGCAGCCAGCTTTCGGAATATTAACATCACTTTGCTGATATTTATCAGAAAGATTGACATCGTTTTCAGGTGCAAGTTCCAAAGACTCTACCTCCACACGTAATATTTATTTATTTATAGCCTTTATGTCTACTACAAAAAAAAAATTACAAAATAAACCTATACTTAAGATAATTGGTTTAAGTTTTCTTGTATCATACAATCCTTATTTTCTTTTTATAGAGTATGAGTAGTAGTCGTCTCTGCAGCGTAGGCCTCTCCTAATCCTTTCCACTCGTGTCTCTCGCGTGCCTTCCGCATCCAGTGAGAGCCCCTCTGGTTTAAAATGTCGCTCCATCTTTTGTGTGGTCTGCCTTTCCTTCTCTTACAGTCCCTTGGTATCCACTCTACTAAACGTTTGGTCCATCTATTATTCTTTATTCTACAGATATGCCCCGCCCATTGCCATTTTAATAATCTTATTCTGTTCCTGATATTTTGATTACAAATTTTACGTAATAAGTACATCTTAACTGTGGAATGCGCTGCCTGACATCCCTGATACTCCCTGATAGATATAATGTAGATATCATCAAGATTGAATCAGTCCCTCCTATGCGAGCGCGCTTCATCGTAGACCAAATCATAACACAAAATGGCGTGAACTAGCGAAATCTATTATTTATCTATTTTTACTCGTATATTATCTAGGTCTATTATTTATCAATAAAAAAAATTTGAAAGAAAATTTTGTGTTTAACGCCTATTTTATTTCGCGACTTTAGATTGTAATGATAATGGTAACAATCATCATCATGGGCCAGCGTGGTGGATTACGGGCTTGACTTTCTCCTTGTGAGAAAAGCCGCGAGTCCCAGCAGTGGGAACATTTAGTGAACTGATTATAATGCTGGGCTACAAGGCCATAATGGAACAAACGTTATTTTTACGTAGCGTTACATAATATGTTATGTCGTATAATCGGAACGCTTTGTCACCTCAGTATGGTCAGACCCTTACAGAATGGAATGCATCACCTACTCATACTAACGCTTCCATTAGCCACACAAAATGACAACCGTATTTCATATTAATTACTTGTTTTCTGTAAAATATAAGTGATGGGTCGAGCAAATCATGTGCCTGGTGGTAACGAACACCCCTACACGTACATAAAGTCACGTAGCTATTTACTGTTGTACTTAAATTAAAATCAGTACCGACCCCTGTACTGTACTCAACTACTCATCACCAAGATGATTTGTTTTATTCCCTGTCTGTTATGACTGTCAAGTTAGTGTAAAAGTTCTTAAGTTTCTTTTTCTTGTGGCTTTTAATAAAGAGAGTTATCTTATCTTACCCTCTAATTTATGTGGAGACATTGCCATTACATATCATATCTGAACATATAATAGTAGTTACAAAATAATTAAGGAATTGCACACCTATAATTTTGATAAGCAAAGTAGTTCTTAAATACCTTTTCTTTTTACCGATTTCGTACCGACCGAATTATTAATAAATTGTTTAGTTTTATTTTCTTCCTAAATGTAACTCTTAGGTAAATAAGCATTTCTCTCGCCTGAAACACAGGTTCTACCTAGTTCAGGCAAACAAAAAGAATCTACCTGTTTATAGAAGTAAGAAAATATTGTATAGTTAAGATCTATTTTTATTGAAATAAATTTATTTTATTTATTGTATTTATTTATTATTAACACAGTAATATTGGTACATGACTGTTTGAGGGTAGAATAACTGTTAAAGACGTGGTTCTTCACCTCGGCGGACTCTCTGAACAGTTCTACCACTACATACATGTCGAGTTGAGGCGTCTCCCGGTTCGGCCCGCGTAGTTTTGATTCCCGAACAGTAAATGTGCTATTTCAGACTATAATCGAACTATTTACCAAATTTCAACGACTGAAGGGATCGGCCGTTCAGTCGTGATTGAGCACCAAACATCCGATTTTTGAAGTGAAAACTTCTTTAGGCGCGCCTAGACAGATTTTTCGTGGCGTGTAAATTGATTTCTAGCGTCACGCTCGGGTATGATAAGAAATCTTCGGGTAATTCGGGGCCTTGGCGATTGGGCATCTAGAAATGCGTCAGCCAATGGGAAATGCTGAAAGGGCGTGGCCTCGACATCATGGCATGGCCATCTAGAAATGCGTGAGCCAATGGGAAATGCTGACGCATTTCTAGATGGCCAGGCCATGATGGCGAGGCCACGCCCTCCGGTTACGCCCGTGTAGTTTCCAAGGTAAGCTATCAAATTCTGAGTTATATGTTTTCACTTCTATCGGCAGTTCCTATGACTGTCAATTTTTTTTTTCATCCTACTAATATTATAAATGTCCATGTGTAGACGTTTGTTGCTCGGACGAACGGATCATGCTATAATTTGAAACGTAGATAGATGATAGTCTCGAAGAACACACAGGTAATTTTTGATCGGGAAAATAACGGGAACGGGAACTAGGCGGGTAAACCCGCGGGCCGCTGCTAGTTAGTAATATTAATAGAAAGCAGAATTAAATTAATTTACTAACAAATTATCAAATTTTACTTAAACCCTCGTGTCCAAACGGACCGCAACCGTTTATTACGTAACCTTTCCGAAGCGAAGTAGTTTTTTCTTCAAATTACGAATGCGTTGAACGATACATGTATCGTAACAGTTTAAAAATAAACAAATATACCTAATTATGTTCGCTGAAATAAAAAATGTCTAATCCCTAATATACCTAATTGTTTCAAATGTTAGTTCACAAATATATTTGCAAGTAAAGCAAATAATACAGTTTGCGTCTAAGACAATCTTAGACGCAAAATGTATATTCGAGAATCTTAGAATCTTGACTAAGATTCTCACTACAGGCAATAACAGAGCGGATAACTTTGAAACGGCTGTACTAATTTTGGAAAATCAAAACACCCACACAAATTCATCTTTCACAAGATTAATGGCAGACTTTCATACCTTAAAATAGTTGAAATGAAATGATAGCGTCTATACATCAAAAATATCTTAAACTGTTGAACGTCAGTCCCTGAGTAATTTTATTTTTTTATAACTTCTGATATTTTATCTACTAATGATAACCAATTCTAAATAAAATATATTTTTGCCGTCATTATTGTTTTACAATGACTTCCAAAATAGCATGATTGTAGTAAATGGTCATATTTAAACAGTGTACTAAGTTATTTTAATCATTTGAAAACCCAATATATTGTAATATTTTTTGTGGCTTCTGTTACCACACAAATATTTATTTGTAAAATCGTAGAAAAAAACAATAGATTCATTTCGTATAAACGTTATTTCTAGACGCTACCATGAAGCAAACTATTATTTTGGCATTGTTCTTTATTTTTTAGTGGTGGTAGGACTCTTGGCAGAGTCCGCCTGGGGAAGTACCCCCCCCCCCCCCTTTGCCAGTTATTCTACCACCAAGCAGTAATGTGCAAATATTACTATGTTCCAGTTTGAAGGGTAATGTTTCAAGAGAAATTACTGGGCTTAGAGATGTAATATTTTAGATCTCTAGGTGACGAGCGCAGTGCAGTGGTAGGTAATGATTTGGACTCTTCATGTTCCAATAGCTGCGTGTCGCTGTGCTGTTATGCGACAGGCATATTGCTTACTATCAGGCACATGACCTGCTCGTCTCGTCACTCTTTATTTAAAAAAAATCCACAAAAAAAACCGCCTTCGATATAAAATTAATTTCAGATACTCGACTTTAAAAAAAAATCTTCCGTTCGGGACTACGATGCCACAAACATTCACGTCAAAATTATAACACTCCGCCGTTTTAGCGACGGGGATTTTCGATAAAATTTTAGTAACGGTTTTTGAACAAAAAACTAAGATAAGTATAAAATCATTTGTCATAGCTTCTAATGAAATGTAGTCAAGTGTCCGAATCTTACTTTAAATTGAAGTCGGGTTATGTTTTATTTCGTAGAAAATTTAACTGTTGGTGTTAAACTAAATGAATCATTCAATGAAAAACTCAATTCAAAATATTTGATCCTCGGAACATCTGAACCGAGAGAACAATGATCTGGCAAACATGCGGAACCCACAGTTTTATGTCGAGTAATTATGAATGAATTAATTAAAGTACCTGAAAATCACTTACACGGAGGCATTAAGCCAAGTCAAGGCAAGTTAAATCATAAAAATGTATTAAAAAAATTTTTTTTTTATTATTAGCAGCTCCCTGCGGTTTCACCCGATCGGGATCGGGAAATACTTACTACTAACGGTACTAAAATAAAGGGTTAATTCTTTGGGATAAAAAAGCCTATGTGTTATTCCAGACCATTCTATCTATATAACGAACAATATACATCCAAAACTTTCGCGTTTTAAATGGTCTGAAAATACCCAATGTTTCAAAAGAAGGATTCCCTAACCATATTTTTTTTTAAAAACTCTTTCCCTTGTAAATCCATGAGAACATACCTAATGTAGATTGTATCATAAGGGAGCAAAATAATAGTTTTACAGCGAGGGAGAGAGAAATTTTATCAAACAGTTTTATCAATCTACCATTTTGCATTATCTACATAATTAATGGCTGCCACAAAACGTCTCTTTATCAATATAATTAAAAACAATAATCACAAAACCAGTCAACATTATCATAAATAATGTTATCATCAGAAAACCCGCGATACGTATCGCAGCTTCAAAACAATATTTAGCTGTATGATCTTGAAATTATGAATTCTACTTATGGAGTAGTTGCGCTCGTTGAAGCGCCTTGCTCGCCTCGATTACCGCGCTGACCTAACATGAGCGACATTATGTAAATGCAGCCTAATAAATTTCAATGAAAAAATTGCAGCGCAGCGATCAGCGCGTACAGCGGAGATCTCGAGATCCCGAACTAGCGCCGCGCGATATAGCGCGACCCACGCGGCGGTGCGACGCCGACGGCCGACGGCCGACGCATCTTGTAAACAAAACATCGCGAATTTTTATACCGAGAGCGCGCTGCGCCCTGCGTCATTCCGCCGCGAACCGTCGAGCGCGTCGCACGTCCACGATGATCGACTACGCGCGCCCCCCGTACGACTCGCAGGCCATGTGCGACCTGTACTTCAGCCCGCCGCCGGCCGCGCCCGCGCGCCTCGACGACTTCCAGGTGTTCAAGAAGGGCACCGCGTCCCACATCTACGGGAACTACTACTCCGAGCCGGCGTTCGACGGCTACCCCGAGCCCGACGTCGACAGCTCCGAGTCCGTCTACCACAACCTCGTCAGCTTCCGCCACTTCGACCGCGATGACTGGAAGAGGAAATTCGTGTCCGACTGGAGCGAGGAAGACACCGTGTCCTGGATCGTGGACACCGTGCAGTACATCGGCATCAGCGAGTACGAGGTGCCGTTCCAGAACTTCAGGGTCCACGGGCTCGACCTGAAGAACATGAACCGGGACGAGATGCAGCACAGGATGTGCCACCCGAGCGTGGACCCCGCCGCGTCCAGGAGACTCGCCGACAGCATCTTCGACAAGCTGCAGCGGCGGCTCGGCGAGGACGCGCTGGCGTCGGTGCCCTACAACAGGGACATGGTGTTCCGATACGCGGAGAGCAACCCCTACCAGCAGGAGGAGCAGGCGCAGACGGTGCTGGACCTGGACTCGCTGGACCACAGGAACAGGATATACATGTCGGACTACAGGCCCAACGACGGCAGCCTGCTGCAGCCGCACGGCGACTCCAGCGACGAGGCGGAGGACGTGTTCCGCTCCTCGGAGACCGCCTCGCCGGAGTGCTCCTACGGCAGCGACGGCAGCAAGTCCGGCGACGAGGACGACAAACGGAAAATGTTCAAAAGACCCCCGGGGAGGCCGAAGGGAAGCGGCCGCAAGATGAGCACGAAGCGCCCTCGGAGCGTGTCGGTTCCGGAGTTCCTGAGAAATCTGTTGATGGACCCGAGATACTGCCCGAGCATCATCAAGTGGGAGGATTACTCGCAGGGAAAGTTCAGGTGAGCTCACTTTTTATTATTCTGCGAGAGAATCGTGACTGTCCGCCGAGCCCGCCGCCGGTGCGTCTTGATTGTTTGATCACCGCCGCGGCACGTGCACTGACACTCGCCAGTGCACCGGTGCCGGTGCACCGCTCATGTGTCGAAGCCACGACACTAAACCATTACTGTTTATACACAATGTGTGTTAAATTGACGCAAATCTTGGAAGGTCACTTGATTCTTCTATTTATGGTATCTGTATGTTTGTTGTGTTTATCCTAAACAGATGTAGGAACATGGAATATCTGTACACCGTCATTTTTTGAATTTTGTTATCTTAAGCATAGTCTATTAATGCACTTGCGTCCTGCTCATGTGATGTTTGATGGACAGTGTATAGTAGTATTTCAATGCCATCAACCGATATTCTTCATCTACCTATCATATGTTGGGGTCATCTTCTTTCGCATGCAAATTTCTGATATCATCGGGATTAATATTCTTGAGCTAAAGATAAATAGAACTCTGTTGAGACCTTCAAAAGTACCATTAACCAAGAATGAATGACATTGCAAGTCAATTATTGTTTGTTTGTCTTCTACTGGACAGTTTTTTTTATTGGCATTGTAACAAAATCTAATTAAGTTCCTGAACAAATTATATTTCAAAGGGATATCTATTCAAGGGGAGGGTTTTTCTTTTATGTGGGTATATTTATTTTCAAACACTGAATACGGAGAGACTAGATGTTTGAAATTATCATGTATTCAATTAAAGGTCCATAGGAAAAATAATTCAAACTTATTGTCTTCTTTTGAGTAACTACTACAAAGATATATTTTTATTGTTATATGATAAATAATTCTATACATAATGATTCATAAAATGTATGTCGTCTTATTTAGTATAATCTAGTTTACATGTTCCTATCTTATCGCGTTAGATATACAAAATACTATGACATTGAACCTTGAATATTATAGACAGTTTTTTCAACAACAACATAAATATGGAACTATTATGAAAATATATAACTCCACGAAACACAAACATTAACACTCAAATTAGCACGAAAAAGTAACTCAAATGTATATTTTTATGAGATAACAAACTGCGTTGGTTTTCTTTAGAATCGTTAAGAATTTCTACACTATTTAAGTGTTTTTCTAGTTCGTGTTTATCACCTAAAAGGTATAATTATCAGTAAACTAGTGTCGCGTCTTTAGCCTTCTCAGGGCTATTACCACAAGGTCGGAAGAACTGGAGCCGCTAGACACGCGATGCTTGATCTATTGTCGATTCGCGTTGCCATTGCTACTTTGTTTTCAAGACACCAGTCACCATTGCATCAAATCATGTTTTCAAATATATTCTTCAAATTATATAAACTGAACAAATTACTTGCCTAGTAGCACGCGCCGTGCTAACATATTACCAATGAGATGCAACTATCATCTGGAAATAAATTATCCACCAGCAAACAAGCAACTATTTCAGCGCAGAATGTGGTGATTTCCAACAATGATATTTTTTTCTGAAAATTTGTGATATTTGCAATACATTTTGTAAGCGAAATCCGCTAAAAATAATAGACATTCTTGTAGGATTCATTAGTTGAAAATTTCATTTTCACTGTCGTTTCTCGATGATATCAGAAATTTCACTGAAACAACTTTGTTGCTCGTAAACTATTATAATACCTTTCTAGGTCCAGAATACTCTACACCAATTTAGCACAGAGATACCTATAGGTTTGTGATCTGTTAATATTCAGCAAAATCTGGATAACTAATGTTTAGTTGAAAATGTATTGCAAATATTTTAACTCACTTTTATCACTGTATCTTCTCTACCAGAAAATGACGTGTCAATGTAAAAAAATTAAGGTCGCTATGCTAATGAGCGGTATCGCTTCTTCTTGGTGTTTAATTGCGTTTAAGGTCATCTAGTTATCATCAGCGCTGCGACTGGTATTACTGTCCAGTCTTGTTTTATTCATATATTCACATCTACAATGCATCATTTAGCAAATATACATAATTTTCTCGTGTGGTCGGTCCTTTTTCGCGACGAGTCATCCACAATCTTTCAAAAATTTGAAGGGCCTCATCTTTGTCCCAAGTTTGTTGCCCCCGAGGAGATGTCAAGTCAACGTTCTCTGGGACCCTAAAAGCATTCATTTGAGGTTTGCGAAGATTTTAAAGACGGGCTTGGAGCATCATAATAACTTACTCGTGTTTTGTTTGTTTTTTATCACTCGCCTTAACCTTGCAGCGCCGGTTTGACTTCGACCTTGCTTGACGCTTTATGAGGTTTACGTGCTTAGCCATTTCAAACTCTAGTCCCTGAGGCACAACGTCTTTTTTAACATCAAAACCTTAAGTTTTATCATTTGCGCTAACTACTTCTGCAGTTACGTTGTGGTCTTTATTGTTGATATCATTAGAACCAGTTTCATTTGTAGCAACAATAATTGCATATTTAATCGGAACTGCTTGTTCGGGCACTGTCGGGTCACTACTGGTTTTGGAAATAAAATGATTGTAAATAATATCATTATAGCTCTCTGATTGCGTTTAAAGGGGGCATTTTAAGAGTTATCAACTAAAAACTTTAAATCTCTTTATCATTTCGTTTGAAAAACAGATATGGTCCATACTGTTCAGCACAAACCTAAGAACCAATATTATACAGTCAAATTAAAATTTAGATTAACGAAATACCAAGTAGGTAAACTAGTATTTATCGCACTATGATGGGTGACAAACCAAGCAATACAGTTAAATCAATTAAAGCATTACTTACCATCGTAAGTAAAACTTATACTATTTTAAAGTTACATTATTTTGTTGATAAAATTTCAAAAACAAATAAATATATGAATCACACCCTCTAGCCACAAACCAACTAAAGCCACTATAGCTGAAACAATACTTGTATAATTTTAAATACATACTTATTTTACACAGAGACTAAAAGAAAGTAGATAAATTAACTCCTTATTTTACTTAAATTTAACACAAAACTTAAAACGCAATTAGGAATTAGTGACGTTATGGCTTAGAACGATCTCACCCTGGGAACTGTAGAATGGGTAAAGAGATATCTACGAAACTTACCATAAGAACTAGAAGTCGCAAGATACTGTATTAAGAAAACACAAGCAGATAGAGGTATCAATATCATTGATAGTGACAAGTTATACAACACCGATAAGTAGGTCAGGAGTGGTTGACCGCGCGCCCGGGGAAATCCTAAACCCTAGTTTATCAGTTCTAGTGTAAACATTGACGAACTTGCATCCCGCATCGCCGCCGCTTATCACACTAGTGCTACATGCTTGTCAGTCGCTGATTACACTGATACTTACACTACAGTGGACATACTAACTGTGCCTCGCAGTTTCTCCCGTTACGTTTCCCGGAATTAAAAGCCTATGTGCTGTTTCAGACTTTCATCTAATTGTGTTCCAAATTTCAACCCAATCCTTGAAGGAGTTTTGACGTAATTCAACAACAAGCATCTAAGCTTTCGCCTTTATAGTATTCATCATCATCATCAGCCTGTGTTCGTCCGCAGCTGGACATAGGCCTCTTCCATAATACGCCACTCGCCCCGATCCTTGGTCTTACGTTTCAATATTATACATATATATTAATAATTAGCATGATGTTATACATAGGATTGTATGCCGAAAGGGATTCGTTGGACTAATAAATACTAACAACATTTACTAAGCAACCGAACCTAGTTTTGTCGTGATAGGTTTCTTTCCACAGTCCGCCTGAGGAAGTACCAAACTTTTGTTGTTCTACCACCAAGCAGTAATGTGCAACAGCAATGTTTATTGTGGCAATGTTTCCAGATATATTGGCGTCATAATGATATTCAGATCTCACATTAAATTCAGGCATTCCTACGTGAACAACAACAAACATCGAAACATATACAGGATTACCCAATACAAGTGTACTAAGTCAAAGGTTCACATTGTTTTTATCCTCATTACTAGGTGCGTTTACTGTGAAATTAATACCTAATAGGGCAGTATTGTCGGGCGGTTTGTAAAAGTTATTCAGAACGATTCCCTTCTGCTTCAATCAACCGGTCCGCGTAACCCAGAACCCAGTGTGTATACGACTTTAGAATTATTGAAACGCCTTTAACATTTTGAATGAAACTTGTTGCAAATATAGTGTATCATTTATCGGTTTTTCTGTATTTTCTTATCTTACCTAAAACCCCATAATTACAAGGAAAGATCTAGTGAAGTGTTCGATTCGCTCAGATATTATCCTTAAAAATTCAAAGTACAAAGGTTTCGCTTCGTAATGATTATTTAGGCACTAGCAATGGCCCGCAGGTTTACCTACATTGTTCGCGTTTCCATAATTTTCCCGCTATACAGAGTAGCAGTGATATTTTATACTAGATCCTAACTGTGTCCCAAATTTCAATGCGAACCGTTCAGCCGTACCCGACGTGATTCAGCAACAAACTATATAATATATAATAACTATACAAGTCTTTAGGATTTTTTTATTTTTTTTATGTAGCGATTGCAGTTCCTTCATCAGACCTAGAGGTCGTTTATGTGTTGATGCTAAAATACATATATATATATGTGTATATAAATGTCATATGGACAAATATGTAGATATATATGGAACGTAAATGGGTCGATACGATATCAATGGGCTTTGCCATAAGAGGCAGGGTATTATTATCTGGGTAAAACCCACTGCCTTCTGTTTCAGAATGTTTCTAGAACAAAGAATCGAGTGAAAAGGTGATTAAGCGAAAGCCATGAAATAAAAATAGTTACTAGGGATATTTAAATTAAATCGGGATTCTACACCCGAGGCAATAAGGTTTAAATTAACAATTTATTGAAATGTTTACGTTAATACATGAATATCATTTATGTGGTTTCCATTGACGTAATGACTGAACGAAAAGAACTTGTACACCATATTTAATACAGAACTAATTAACACTGCATACCTAACTAATTACTAACACTAAGCACATCTGAGTTATCCATATTAGGCCAACGAAAGTCTAACTATAATAAAAGTTATCAAGTCAGTTTGTCTAAAGTGGCCCAGTATGTAGTAGTGGCCCAAGGCTAAAAGCTCGGCCCGATTATAAAAAAAGAAAAAACTTATAACGTTAAAATGCATTTCTAACATTTTAACTACATTTTTCTTTATTGTTGGCCTAATAGCCTAATATCATCGTGGTTTTGGTTTTGAACCCAAATATTTTACCAAAAGCAAAAACTTCATAATTTTTTAAGTTGGTTAAAAGTAAATTTAATTACAATCTGAAGAAAACTCGAACGAAGCGGGTTGATTCCACTTTTGTTATATGTATAGCCAAGTACTAGAATACGCTGCCAGAGAGTGTCTTTCTCAATGGACACAATCTGAGTATCTTAAAATGTAGACTGAATTTGGTTTGTTCTAGGTGCTTACCTAGTAAATTTTAAATTTATTACTAAGTTTTAGACCAAATTGTCGCTTTACATCCCTCAAGATGGCGGTGAAACCTAAGCCCATTTTTGTTTGTTGTTAAAGGGAACACAAATTGACTTTAAACTGCGTCCAAGTATTAAAGTGCTTTTAGAATTAATCTCTTTATTGTTTCAATCATCAAAGGTTACCTTCTTGAAATGTTCGCTCGTTTTTTGTTAATCTCGTTGACCTTGTCTGGGTTTTTTATGTTATTAAATTAATGATGAATGATAAAGCGTGAGTGTACAATGTTTGGATGCGGGATGCAAAACCCGACCTCTTACCGCCAGCTCCGGGTAGAGTGTTGTTCCGGACTATTTTTATATTACGAAGGTGACAATACCTTTGATAGATCGACAATATGATTTTTGTTTGGTTATATTATTTTTGTTAACTAACAAATACATTTTTGTCGCTAACCTAAAAATGGTGAAAGAAAACATCGTGAGGAAACCGGCTCTTCATCTTCCAAATATCTTTCGACATCATGATTATGTATATTGCTATTTTTTATTTATTTTTAGTTTAACCTCAGTTGTCCCACTGCTGGGTAAAGGTCGCTCCCAATTCCCTCCACTTTATCCGGTCTTGAGTTACCATCGTCCAATCATTTTTAATCGCTCCGAGCTCGCCCTTACATCGCTATTATAGGTTTATATTTTACCACCATCGTTCCTGCGACGATACAGTCGACGATGGAGCGTGGTTACCTAATAGAAACCGATTCACTCTCGATTTGAAACCACCAAGATTGTAACCATAAACCCTACTCAGTCAACGCGTTCCACTGCCTAGACAAAAGTCAAATCAAACCTCCTCGTTCGTTCGAACTATGAAAAGATATCGGTTTTACGAGCTACGAGCCACGACACAGCCTATCAAGCTAAGTAGATTAGTTGTTCAACTCGATCGAAGTTGGGATGAGTCGCTAGTCTATCACAAAACTTTAATGTTAAAAGTACAAAGTTCACTCAAAAAAAATATTTTTTAATCTTTAAATACTTAAAATGTATTTTACGCAGTATAGGAAGTAAATGTGGGATTATGTGTTGTAATAGTTAATAGGCACAGATAGAGAATAGAAATACAGATTACAGATACAGAGGTGAGGAATACCAAATGATACGCCTTGACCAAAGTCTTTCGATGACAAAACAAATTTAAAACTTAGATAACAGACTCTCTGAAAAAGATAAACATGAAAACTATACTAGGTATTCGCACCTGGTGTCGTTCGATGTAATTATAAAACATTATTTTTTCAATGCCTTGCAAATCCGTTACCTAATTATAAAACAAAGAGAGAGCAACCAAATAAGTAAAACCGTCCTAATTTGAAGTGATGATCTGGAATAAGCGGAAATTGATTTTTGTTTACGAAGCTATTTTCGTCGAGGTAAATATCATATCAAACCACAACAAACCGTAGTACGCGAAGCCTTCCATAACAAAACACGATCTGGGCGCCACAGGGCGTACGTACTACCGCAAAATACAGCGCCTTTTCTAATTTCGAAAAAACGCAGAGTAGTCGCATAGACAGATCCTCTCTTTTCAACATTAGTGGCGGGGCCGCCCCCACCCTGCAACCTACTATTATAGATTTTTTTTTCTTCCGGGGTTGCTACGCGCCCAAGGACGAAGCTTCCGGTTCTATAGATATACACGTGCCAGGGCGGAGCTGGATTATATTTATCGATTAAAAATATACTCTTTTGTACAACACTTTTTCGTAAACTCTATATAAAATAAAAATATTTTTCATATACGACCTATTTTTTTCGAACAAAAACGAATCGGAATAAAATCAAATTGAAATGAACGAGTTCTTAGTTTAAAAATCGCGCCAAATCGTTTGATTTTGAGCGGGAAATTGACACGTTAAGAACCTGAACAGGAAAAACGGGATGGCTAAGACAACTCGGGAACAAAGTTTGTCAATTGACAAACTTACAAAAGTAAACAATATGGATCCTCTGCCAGTATGACGCTCCAAAACGTTATCACAATAAAATCAATTGATAATAAACATATTAAAAAGTTACAATAATTACAGCGAAATTGAGTTGCAAAATAATATATTATCTAACAGGAAAAAGTTTTCACGTATTGAGATAATGTGATCCTATCCTATTCTGTTTATCGTAATTGTGTAAAGAAATGATGCAACCAAATAATCATCGTAATCAGTAGGTATAATCGATTAACATACAGATCGAAGTTCAATTTTTTCCATAAACTGTCAAGTTCCATCAAGGAACTTTTAACACTAAATCTGTTTTGCTGCACTGCCTCTACAATATTTAATTCCGGGATATTTATCGCGAATTGTGAAAGTTGACTTCTGAACATTGTCGTTGGAACTGCCACAAAATATCTGGATCTCACTCCACCTTTTCATCACGGCCATATCCCAAAATATATGATAATAGCGAACAACCGCGATAATAGCTTAAAATTATGAAATTTGATTTGTAGTTTACAAATCAAATCTCTAACCATCTAAGAGTGTTTGTGTAGAAGCAAAATAGATTTTATATGAATTGCTCAGAGACCTTTTAAACATTGTGGCTTAAAGGAATCAAGTTGTGAATACACATTTCATTTGACCTAGAAATCACCCAAACATCAAATATCCAACTCAAACTATTGGACTGTCCAAAATTGTTATGTTAAATTCAGTCAATATTTTAAACTATTTCCATTGAATGAGTAGATGTTAACTCTATGGGTAAAGACTTTTTGACACATTTTAAATAACGATGTAAGCTAAGACGCCACTACGTCCCTACCTACGAAACTACCCACAATAAGCATATTTCAATAAATTCTTCGGCTCTCGTAGTACAAGCTTTGCTTAGTTTGGGACTAAATGTTGTGTGAGAAATATGTTCACATTATTTATTCACCCATGAAGGTCTCAAAACTTATTAGAAGTGACTTTGATGTCAGTATAAAAGCGTAATAAAAGCGGGTAGTCAATTGAGTCGATTGAGTCTAGCAGCAAAACAAATCCAAAGCAGTGAGGGCCCGGTTCCGCTCCCGTGCAGTCCTCGCTTGCGCAGCATTATGTAGATTAACATCGAGACGTGTTCCCGCAAAAAAATTGCAATACCGAGCTCGCTGTTATTCTGGGCAGCCCGTCGCCATGGCGACGCGCCCGGGAAGCCGCCACTGCTAGTATTCTGTGGCCGCAGTCACGTGTCGCTCGAACTTGTTTCCGCGTTTTTCTTTTTCTCTCGTTCCACGCGCGTTTTTTCCCCCTCGGGGGGAACACCCCCTAGTGCGGGGGCTGCACCCCCGACAGCTCGTGTACGCGACTTAATTGCGTCTGTGAGTGTGGTCCAGAGAAATTAGAGCGGGGTTAGTCGCGAGACAGAGACTGCGATTGTTTCGTTACACTTTCACTTGTATTTTTAGTTTTTGTCATAACTTACAATGTAAAGTTTCCGGAACAATTTATTGGTAACAGTCCAAGAAAACGAATCGAAGGTCAATTTAAATTAACTAAATTACTACATAGTCAATACCTAATATCAAAAATTAAAATTTCTTATTTAGTTTCAGTGGTCGGGAATTCACCATAGGCCCGATAAAAGTCATTCCGATAAGCAAAGTTTCAAACCAATTAAGCTTTTTTTCAACGAACCAACCGAGATAAAGTTTTATCGAAATTTAGTGTATAACGTTTTGAAATAATAATTAATATTAGTTTTGAAATAATTTAACTTAGCAAATGTGTATATAGAGAGTCCATAAATACACTCCGATAAGGTGTATATATAATAAACCGACCTTGTTCCAAAAGCTCACTGTTTATGTGACTTTATTTTATAGCACTAATTAGTTATTGTTCAAAGCCGTTAATTAACGTAAATTGATATAACATACAGTAGGTACGCGGTATTATTCCAATAACATGCTGTAAGATTTATTTTCATAACACAATTAATAATTGTGTTTATGCTTACCTTGGTAGGTACCACTCGGTATTTTTCAGAAAACTAAGTTTAGATAACATTTTATGACATTATCAGAACGTCAACAATAAAACAATACCACTACAGGTATAATAATTGGTCACAAAATTACTATTAATTTAACCTTTACAACGAATTTTACTTAGGTACCTACAAATATTAAACAATGGAACAAAAGTAAGTGATAAGGGGTTAACTATTAAATATACCGTGTTGTAACGTAGGTATGTTAAACAATTCAACATAGCAACATTTTAAACCTATAATTTACCGTTTAGTGTAGGTAACAATATAATTTTCATATCTATATTTGCCTCCCAATCTTTTTGTAAAACAACTTAAAGTAGCGCAAAATCAGCACTAAAATATTAAAACTCATTTCGACCCCAAAAACAATTTCTAAGTTTTTTGTATTTTCCCGCCTCAAATGAAAACACATGAAAAATTCACGTCGCGTTTTCTCTCTCACCATCATTACTCTGTACGGGGCCTTGCACCAAATTCCCTGTAACATTTCTTTTTCGTGAAAATCTATTTATAACTAGGGCAGCCTTGTTTCCTTCGTTCGCGAACATTGACTCTATTTCTTTCATCGTAGAGTCGGAATTCGTTTGGGGTGCGTATATACGTATATTTTTTCTCGTAGTAGCTCTATTATATTGATTAGTAAGGAGGGAGCCTTCCGGGTGCCTGTCTTTGTGAGGATTTTTCTTATTTTTTCTCTTTGTTTTGCGCAGTACGCCGGTTAGTTGGCCGTAATTAGGGAAAGGGCACTTGAAGGCAAGTGGCGAGTCCCGACCGAGCCGGCCTTCCCGGCTCTCGGGCTCTCGGGCTCTCGGCTCGCTGTAATCAGCCAGCCTTTTGTAATCTTGATGCATGAAACTGTCGCTGGGACACAACTGGAACTAAGGAATTAATTAAAATACCTCGAAATAATTCCAAAACATCATTCATAAAAAATAATCTCGCTCTGAATTAATCGTCGAACCCGAAGTAGTTTTACTCAAGTCAAATAGCTGTAATATACTCAGAAAAATTAAATGTAGACATCTTCAACATTTGTGACATCAAATTAATTGAAACAAATAAAATAAAACTTCAAAAAGTATCTTTTGAGATTCCGAAGTTAAACATTTAATTCGAACATTAGTTGAAACTGCAAAAGTGTAGAGGTTTGCATCATCAAAACACGTTAGTTCAATAACTAGTTTCAACGAGTAAATACAGGGCTAATCCAACCTGCTAGTCATGCAACTCAGAACTTTAATCAAGTAGGTAACTGAAATGATAATTTTTATTTAGTCAAGAAAACGCCAACCGTTGGGTTTTTTGAATTTTACAAAACTCTACAACGTTGATAAATGTATGTTAAAATTTTTACCATTTATGACGCAAAGTACAAATAATACACTATTTCTAATTGTCATAGAGTTGTGAGGATTATTGCGAAATATATCAGCACAAAAGCGGCTTCCCAATTCTGTTAACGATAAAGCTTTTTATAGCCGTCTCAGAATAATATTCCCCAAACATACATTTCTCGGTCAAACCCTATAAATAGGACATTTTCTTGCTATGACAACAACTCTGGCAACATAAATACAGCTGTAAGTAATGTTAGTTTAAAACTCGATCTAAATGTCATAGCTACATATGTAAAACCTCAAATCTATCAAACTGGCAGTGTAGCTCGTGCAGTGTAATTAACGATAGCTACTATTATTTGCTCAGCCAATCCACACGATCCACAAAAACAACTGGCTGAATGGCTCTCACCTGCTGGTTCTTAAAAAGTTAAATAACATTTGCACGGCGGGATTTCCCGCGCCCACTTGCACACATGTCCACTTCACCGCATGTCCACGCACGCACACCAACGAGCGCGATGACGTATGTCGCCGGCAAGTGTGCTAATCGGCATAATTAGGAATGTCTAGTTTTAATAACGGTGTGCATGACGTCATACGATGTTTTTAAGGAAAATCGTGAGGAAATCTGCAACTAGAGAAATTACGACCTTGACGGTGGTAACATACATTTGCTAATTACGTCACAGGTCGTTGACTTGTGTTGCATTGCTTATATTCACTATTCTTTGTTGATTTCGTTTGGCTAACACAAAGTCTATAAATTAAATAGTGTAGTTATTATCCGGCTTCGACTATCAACGTCATTCACTAAACTTGTTTGACGTTGTAATCGAATTATTATTAAGTTTTAAGAGGATAAAAATTTATTAATTTTGAAAATCTTACTGCCTCTAGAGTTTTGTAGGTACACATTTCATTCAAATAGTACTCGTATTATTAAGCGGTGAGGAAATTTTCGGTTCTCATATTTTTCAATACAATTAAATCAAAGAATCGCTGAATATGTCGGGTAAATGCCAATATTGTATTACAAACGAACTGAGAAATTTACTATTTGTTTTAATTTAATCAAGACATCAAAATAAACCAAGTACTTACCATGTAATGTAATATTATCCATACATTCACATATTGTGGAAACAATGAAAATATAGGTATTAAACATAGTTCTATTCTCTCATTTATTTCTGTACACTTCTATATATTACAGGTAATGTACTAGCTAAGGTTATTACAAATAAAAATGACCGTTTTCATTGAAAATGTCCATTACAAGTGAATTACGAAATTGCCCGCTCAAGACCATCACTATAGAGACGTCTTCGGAACGGTATCATTGTTTCTATGGCCTTTAAAACCAACGTCACGACCTTCATTAATGCTCTAGGTCAATAGCATCAGTACAGTAATATTCAATACTAGAAATTAAAAAAAAACATCACAATCTATAAAAATAACATCGATATTTTGCAAAATGTATTTATTTTATTTTTATCCAAAGTCTAGTCAAATTGACGATTTTTTTTCTTCTTACCATTACCACCAAAATTAATCTGATGGACATTTAACCCTCTTCTATTAATTGTAAACGACATTACAATCTTTTTAAAGTTGACGTTCCAAAGACTCGCAGGAGTTTGACTCCATTTCCAATTAAGTTAACCCTAGCCGCGTAAACAAGTGACTATCTTAGCTCTGTGTAATTTGTGAAACAAATAAATAAAAGTGAAGAATTTCAGCAACTTACGGATAGAGGATAACAGGCAATTAACCTCCAAACATAATCAAACATTTGGAAGACGGTGAGATGAACTACAGTTGACTTATTCATCATAATATCATCACTCATATGTAAACAAAAAACCGTTAAACCATTCGAATTGTGATTAGAACTCATTGCTTTTGTACCTTGGCAATAATAATTAACTGACTTTAAATATTTATGACTTTTGAAACTTAGTAGTAAGAAGATATCAGAAAACTCACATTTATATCAGCTGATACTGACATTTGATCTATATTCTATCAGTATTGACATTGACGTATCTGTAGTGAGCAAAAGCCGATATTTGACCAAAGAAAAATAAAGCAACCTATTCGCAGACTGATTTTTTGAGTTCAATATGGAATCAGAAAATATTACTTTTCGACCCCTGAAGACAAAGTCCAGTTCGATGAACAATCTTTCTGCTTCGACTTTTCTAGAAAATACAGTGTTAAGTTTACCTGACTATACTTTAAATGAGAGTGACACGTATCTTAACTTAAACAAACAATTGGAAAATTTAACAATACAGTTGCAATCGGCTAATCAAGAGATTGATAATCTTTGCCACGAAAATTACAGATTAGAGGCAGAAAATAAAAATCTACAACAAGTTGTTAATAGATACAAACAAATAGGTCTTGTAGGCAGCCCTATCATTACTAGAAATAAACTGCGCACTATACATCGAAATAAAGGACAAAATAGTATGAACGAAACTCCAAAGCGACCAAATTTCCTCAGAAATATTAAAAGTCAGGTAGATATGAATGAAAGGGAAACACCATCAGAAATTGAAACGTCCCACGTTTTTCATGCAGCAACAAGTGAAGGTCAACTTGTAACAACATGTACAGCGGGGAAGATTATACCGGACAAAAACACATCACCGGATATCAGTACTGACAAACATAAAAAAAGTTCGATTTTGAGTTTCGGGAAAGTTGACCATACAGACAATATTGATTCATCACATAACAACATAAAATCTGGTGAGTTAAACAAACCACTAAACGACAAAAACGAACAGAAACAAAGCACTCCACTGAACAATAATGTAAAGAGAATATTAATTTTGGCTGACGAACAAGGACAACACGTGCGAAGTACTTTACAAAAGTTATTAGGTGATAAATATGAAGTAAAGAGTCTCTGGAAGCCGGGAGCACGACTCTGCAATATAATAGATGGAAGTGACATCACGCACTTCAATAAAAATGATTGTGTTGTTCTTCTAGTAGGTATCAACGAACGTATCCCCCACGAATTCATTTCATGTATCCACACGTGGCTTAAATCAGCATCGCACACGAACGTTTTAATACCTGAAATAATCTATAATAAGCATCTTAGGGAACAAAAGCTCAACTACGAGCTAAAGCTAATAACTAATCAATACAACAATGTGACATATATCGATATGCATTATAATAGCTCCCACCTCTATAGGCATGAGTTTTGTATTAATATTTGTCGAAGTGTGTTAAAAGAGATTCTGTACATTTATTATAGAAACAATCTGTGTCAATACCAAAAACCTAAGCAATGTTACTGTAAGCATGTGGTAGACAAGCAAACATTGCACATTGCCGCGGAAATTACTGAGCGTGATGTGACGGCTAGGACTGCTAAGTGTACAAAAACAAATAATCATGGAATTAGCGATGGGACCGCCAACGTAACAGGGACGAATAAGTTTTTTCGTGTTTAATGAACTACATGTAATGCATCAGAACGTATCAGGACTATTAGGTAAATCAAATTTAATAGCTGCAAATTTGGACTTGTTACAAAAGGATGACAATATTGTGGTTGATGTACTTTGCATAACGGAGCACAATATGAAAAATGAGGATAGGAAGTTGCTTGATGTACCTAACTTTTCACTCGGCTCTTGCTATTGTAGGAAAAACCGACGTGGCGGTGCTTGCATCTTAGTACGGAATAAACATAGGTTCAAACAAGTAAAGGGCTTGCAAAAGTATTGTGTAGAAGGTATTATGGAATGCTCTGGCATTGAGCTTGTAGATCATAACTTGATGATTATCTGTATCTATAGACCCCCGAGGTCACTGGTGAGACATTTGGATACATTTTTTAATAGTCTGAACTCTCTACTCCAAGAGACAAGTTTAGGTAATAAAAAGGTTGTTCTATGTGGAGATTTTAACATAGATTTATTAAAGTCTAACAAAACCGTTAGTAATTTTAAAGAACTGATAACATCATACAACTTAAAGTTTGTGATCAATGAGCCCACTAGACTTGCAAGTGGTACTTGTATTGATAATATTTTAAGCAATGTACGAGGGAGCAAGGGCAAAACAATCGAGCTTGCTTTGTCAGATCACACAGCGCAATTTCTCTCGTGCCCCATTAAGCCAACTTGCTCACTTCAATACTGGTATGTAGAAAAGCGTGATTACTCTCGAGAAAATATGGATAAGTTTAAGGACTGCCTGAGCTCGTTAAAATTCAGTGACATTCTTGAGCAAAGTGATCCCAATGTTGCGTTCAGTAAATTTCACGATATTTTCTTGTTGTTTTACAATCTATGTTTTCCAATACGCAACGTTAAAATTACAAGTAAAAGGAGACCTAGGTGGCTTACTACTGGCATACGGCTGTGCTGTAAGCGGAAAAGGTCCTTACTCTGGGCATATAGAAAAGTACCCACTCGTAACAATAGACATAAATTAAAGGAATTATCATCAAGACTCAATAAAATAATTGAGCTTACACAGAAGTCTCAAAATGATGACTTTATTAATAAGGCTTCAAATAAGAGCAGAGCAATGTGGCAAATTATTAATGGTGTCAAAAATAATCTACCAAGAGACGTCATAGAACTTAATATTAATGATAGCTCGGTGAAAGAACCCCGTAAAGTAGCCAATGCTTTCAACAAGTCTTTTATTAACCAAGTACAGGCCACAAACCCAAGGGCAAGGCCCGAGACAAATGAATCATATTGTGCGGCGTCTTTGTTTATGTGCCCGACTACACCGCACGATATACATAGAATAATAAAAAATCTCAAAAATACAACAAGTACGGGATACGACTCCGTATCAACGAAAGTTCTGAAACATGTGTCAATTATCATATCAGACGTTCTTAGTCACATCATTAATGAATGCATATCTAAAGGTGTATTTCCAGAACGCTTAAAAAAGTCAATTGTCAGGCCACTTTTCAAAGACGGTGATAAGTGTGACTTAAATTGTTATAGACCTATAGCTCTGATACCTATTTTTTCAAAAATCATCGAAAAGGTCATGTACGACAGCATTTGCGGTTACTTTGAACAAAAGCAGCTGTTTGCACCAGAGCAATTGGGATTTCGAAAGAAAAAAAGTATAAATCTTGCCATTTATAATTTGCTTAAAACAGTTATGACTAGCGTAGATTCAAAAATACCCGTCTGCGCACTGTATATGGACCTGACAAAGGCTTTTGATTACGTTGATCACGGTATACTATTAAAGAAACTACACGCCTACGGTATTAGAGGGAATGTGCATAATCTTATAAAATCTTATTTATGTGGACGTCGTCAGTGCACACAGATAAATAATATTTGTAATGTATCAAAAAAAGAAATAACATATGCCTCTGATTATGAAGAAGTAAGATATGGTGTCCCGCAGGGAAGTGTGTTGGGTCCATTGCTCTTCATAATTTATATAAATGATCTACCTAAAGCAACAAAACACCCCACAATTCTTTTTGCAGACGACAGTACAGTGTTGTTTGTTGGTAAAAATATAACATGCATGGAAAATGACATTAAAGAAACTTTAAGTAATATAATAGAATGGTTGACATTAAATAATTTGAAAATCAATTTTAATAAAACAAAAATTATGACATTTAAAAACAGAATTAATAAATTGAATACACTTGACATTACATATTTACGACATAAAATTGAAGTAATTGACTCCACGAAATTTTTAGGATTACATCTTGACTGCAATTTGAGCTGGAAAGTACATACTGAAAACATATGTGCCAGGATAAATCAGAGTTCATATGCGCTTTACATGTTATCAAAAACTGTTAATAAACCTACTTTACTGTCCGCTTACAATGGTAATGTCTCGTCGCTACTTCGATATGGCATCATATTCTGGGGTAATAGTACGGGAAGAGATGCAGTTTTTAGGTCACAAAAGAAATGTGTGAGGGCTATTTGCAAGCTACGTCGAAGACAATCATGTAAGCCACATTTCAAAAAGTTGAAAATGTTAACTTTGCCATCTTTATACATATTCGAATGTGTGATGTTTGTGAGAAACAATTTTTCAATGTTTGATAAGCTAAAAAGCCAACGCCATGAACATAAAGTGATGATACCGAAGCGTAACACAACCCTTCTCGCAAATAGCGCACTTTGTATGGCCCCGCAAATTTATAATCACCTGCCAGTGAATATATTAAATACCAACGAAACACACCTCTTTAAAAATAAATTAAAGTGTTTCTTATTACAAAAGGCGTATTACACAATTTATGAATATCTGTCTGATAAATTTAATTATTAATATTTTATTAATTGACATTGTAATAAATTAGCTTTATATTCTTATTATCTGGACATAATGTTTTGACACAAGCATAATATGGTATAATTTAAAAAAAAAAAAAAAAAAAGTTTGGCATCATAATTTGACTCTGTGAATTTGTAATCTGTTTTATTTGAAACATCATAATTTGATTATAATATGTAATCTGTTTTGTTTCAAGAGCGTGAAACTTTCAGAATAATTGTATTAACAATAATAATGTAACACATTTTTGACATTTTTATTAGTTTGACATCTTACTCGTACTTTGAGTTATAACTGTTATTTTTGTTTATAAGATTATTTCTCACACAATACTTGACATTTATAAAAAAAATTAAAAATATAATAAGCATAGTTCTGTAATGTAATCGGCCCATGAATAGGCCCCTTTATTTCCAGTGCTTGTTGTTATTCATTGATAATGACACAATGTTTATATATACCTTCAAAATTTTTAAAATGTGTCGTCGTACCTACATTTTGTCAAATTTGCATACCGAAAGGTTGACTATGGAGTGTTTTCATACTTGTTTTAAGATCCATTTGTACCCATTTTCGCAAATAAAGATATGATTATGATTATGATTATGATTTCTGTATTATGACCATTTTAACTGGGTTGTATTGCTTGAATGGGTATTCAATGACAGAAATGATCAGGATGTCCTCTAGTCGTTGAACCATAGCGTAGTGTGCAACGTCGCTTCGTTAATTTATTTATTTTATTTAATCATTTATTTCAGACTACAATCCATAAAAAATATACATATCGAAAATTGTTTTGTTGTGTCAATATCATATAGAAATCAAACCAAATTAAATATTAAATGTAATGTTAAACTGCAATTGCCCAATGGTGGTCTTTCAAATACCTTTTATAGATGGAAACAAGCAATCCGCAATCACCAAAGCCAGCAGAATTAAAATTCTCGAAGTGAATTTCCAATGTTGTTAATTATTATTTAATTAATTCACCAAAATGTACGAAACAATTTTTTTTCCGTGGTTTCAAGGTTGGTTGTATAGTAAAAGTCGTTTTTAATGAAGAATACAACATACGCATGTTGTATTCTTCGTAACCCTGTATCTTTTTAAATTTGACTATTTTTTTTTTAATAATTCATTTTTAATATTTCGTTCTTTGTACAAAATCCCAATCAATCGTGATTCTCCATAGCAATACTCAAGATTAGATTTCAAGGCCAGTCCACAAAAACTCGCCGTAAATATTGACAAATTAGTAGAACAACATTAACAGCACGTGTAATTTTTTTCTGACTCAACCAAATCAAGTTTCATATCTAACAATTTATGGTTTTTTGCTGACGGTTTTTGTGAATATTATGAATTGTGATTATCTTATCTTTGCAAATTCATGTAAATAATGAATGAATCACTTATGCGTGGTGAGAGAAAATATTTGCATTTTTGCTAAAGAAAATAACCGGATAAAATGAAAACTGAGAGCTAAATCAAAGCAGTCTGAAAATCTGAAATTCTAGTAGTAGAAATGTTTACGTTAGTTTATCAAATTATCATATTTATAACATGTCATCTATTTTAAACTTTCTTCAGTGTAGAGAACAGAACTCGAAATGCCTGATTGACCAAACTGTACATTTCTGCAAAAAACTCTGCGAAGATCGCAACTCTATCGTCATGAAGATACGGGTCGTGATATAAATACCGTTCACTATACACTGTAGTATAGTAATTATGTAGACGGCGCGCGCGCGAGCGAGATAGACTGAGGATAACGTGGAATAAATAGTGATAGTAAACATTGCGATTTTTCAATCATCACTATCAGTGAGTCAAAATCTTATTCGGCGATTGTGAGTGGAAAAGACACATACTTAACAACTTAAAGCGTTGATGACTTGGCGAATGGATTACGATTATCTTTGAAAGATTTTATGTATCTTTACAAGTGTCCAGGTATTAAAATAATTCGAAAGATTAGTTGGAAAATTACGACATATGTAGAGGAAAACTTTTATAATACTGATAGATATTAGGATAACGCGTTGACCGTTTAAGTTAGGTAGTCTCGTGCTGTCAAAAATTAATAACTGTTAAACTATCTATTGTGTAAGTGAAGTTACAATTTAAAATATTATGTTATTTGTATTATTGACCGAAGCCAATGCCGACAACTTAATGATCTTAATAATATTTTTAAAACAGATCCATTTAAACAAATATACTTTGTACCTATATCCTCGACTTACAAAGCATATCCATAAAAGATCATATAAATGCTGGGAATGTTTGGAAAATGCAGTTCCTTCCATGAGTACAAAAAGTATATGAAATGTGTACAAGTCGTATGCTCTACATGTTGCGTGGGTAAACTTTTAAAATGAAAAACGAACTTTCATTAAGCTTAGGTCAGTAGAGTCATGTGCCTGTAGCGCAAAAATACGATAGTAAAGGCTACCCCAGGACAACTGGCATTAGTCCTTTTTAAAAAAATGGTTCCTTGCAATCGTAGCTAAAGGTATTATTCTAATTTCCCCTTAATTAAATACTATTTACGTATTGTTATTTTGTACTTTATTTACAGTATCTGGTTGATTTTTTTTGCAACTTTGTATACTGACATTTCATTATGTAATAGTTACGTAAAGATGGTGCACAATTTTGGCCAAACTTTCGTAAATTTACTTTCACCATCTTTTGCTTTGCTAAAATTAATCATCATCATCTCATCCACAGCCTTCTCTATCTCACTGCTGGGTATAGGCCTCTATTTCCCATGCCACCTTCCTCGGTCCTGTGCCAATCGAGTCCAGGTTCGACCCGCGATAGATACGATATCGTCGACCCATCTTGCAGATGGCCGTCCTACACTCCGCTTACCTCGCCTCGGCCACCACTCGGTCACTACTCTACTCCGCCTGTTGTCACCGCGTCTAGCAACGTGTCCAGCCCAACTCCAATTTAACTGTATTACCGTAGTTCCGACGTCCCGAACGCTAAAATTAATACTGAAATTTTATTTCCAGCTTTGTTGAATATAAATTTTAGAGCTACAAAATGTACACTGTAGAGTAGGTAATAAATATATTATTAAAACATTTTAGTAATTTCCAATTATACAAACTAAATCATAGTTTAATATCAGGGTATTTAACATAACGACTATTAAATGAATTTTAATACTGCATCGCATTACGGTCTGTGCCCGTATGCTCACGCTTCTTGGAACTATCTATAGCGACCGGTTTCTATAGAAACCAATTATTTCGATTCATAGAATATCTATTAGTTTATTAAACTAAATTCGTATCAGTGTGAACAATAGCCAAGTTGCTTTTTGTCTCTTTTTTATGTAATCTATCTCAAAATAAGAAAAAATTAAAACTGTGAATACGTCTGTTTATTTACGAGTTTAACACAGTACCTGGAACCCATTAAATCAGACAACCGGTGAATTTTAAATGACAAGTAAACATTGCTCAAATATTTTACACTCTGTTACTCACAGCATACAGTGTTATTTCGCATAACAAAAACTGACCTCGATAAACACTGGAAGGAGTGCTTTGCCAATGTTTCGAAGAAACGTATGAGCGTCACAACTGAAACAAAACCACAAAACCCTTAAAAAAAATAACCTACTAATAAAGTAACTTTTTGATAATTCACGTATAAAAAAATGTATTTTACTATAAATATGTTAGTTATTTAAGTACTCGTTTGATTTTTAATGTTGATATTAATATTTTGTTATTATTAGAATGCATTGACAATGCATGTAAATACACAATACTGGTATAAATAAATAAACAAATAAAGAAGATAAGATAAACAAGACCCAAGATATATGGTCTTAAGTAAATTATAACATCCCTTGTAGTGTCCTTCAACAATGTCAGAATAACAATTTTATTAGCACTGAGTACATACATAAACTTTTTAGATGCGTTATTATCAAGTCGTGAATAGTTTTTGTATTTTAGTCTGTAGTAGTAGGTATAGCATGATTAGTATATACAGTATATTGATTGCCTACTTTTGCTATGGTGGTTTCAGGCTCATCCTTAAATAGAAATATGTTACTACCATATTTAATATGTAGTTTGGGCTTTCCGCAAGCATTGTTAAATGCCGTGTGATATATTGCCATTGCCTACAAAAGTATGATAAAATTATTAATATTCTATTTGAAAAATATATTAGGTACTTCATATTTTACCAAATTGTTATTTGACATTTAATACGCGTCAGAGGTCAAATTAATTTGGTAAAACGTCATAAGCTCGTTATCAGTCAATTCCGCAGTAGTTCCCATAATTTTAATTAGTCGCCACACGTGTGACCGAAGCAATAAATTCATTTTACTGCCGTCTTTTAATATTATAAATGACGAAACAACCGATAACCCTAATTATACAAATGGTTAGACTAAGGGACGATAACCTTATCAATACTTATAGGTTTAAAAGTACACCTCTAATGACAGAATATTTCCAATAATTATTACATTTTATTACCACTTTTGTCAAAATTTGTACGACATATTTTCAATTTATTAAAACAACCATAAATAACAACATTTCGTATATCTAACTAATAACATACAGATAATGCCGGGATTTTGTACGTTTGTTTATGTTTTAGAGACCACCACTGAACCACCTGAACCACAATATCTAAAAAAAAGTAGTATTGAAAAGTAGTTTTTTGTAACAGGCTATATTACAATTTAGCTTTTCAAAACTGTAGAAAATCAAGATAGTCTTCTAGTTTTGTATATTTGTAAAACCGAATAAATATGATGAGTTCAAATAAACAGTAACATTTTATATTTAACGAGACAGATATTATAGCAGTTGATGATATCGCTTCATACAATTACGAGTTTTCAAGTTGTTGACATTTGTGTAATAGGTATCATCTTGTAGGTCACACGGATCTATAAGACTAGTTCCGATAAACAACACACAACTAACTAATACAGGTTGTACAACTGCTGCATATCAATAAGGCGTTCCGCGAATACTAACTAGTCATTATGTGAAACGTCTGAATTCTGTACCTCCCCGTGACGGGACTGTCCCGAAGATATTTTATCTTGGAAATAATTTTAGATGTTTGACAGTTTCTGTCAATAAAATTATTATTATCGCAATAAAGGTGATCACGGCATGTCAGTTGTACAAGATTGAAATTAATTATTATGGTTTAATGATTCATTTTCCGAAGGCGAATTGTGCAATCAGGCTGGTGGAGAACCTTCATAGAAATGGTTTCAGAAACCATATTTTCAAGGTGTAGTCTAGGTCAGCGTTAGTCATCTTCGACCACGCCGTCGCAAACCATAAGGCGGCTGTATGCGAAAATTTTGTTTAGATACTTAGAACTAACTAATAGATAGATACATTACACACCTATTAAAAATGATAATAAAGTTGCATTACGAGAACACACAAACTATTTATATTCTCACTGTTTTGTTAAGTTCATTATCTGCCTCTATCCAAAAACCGAAGTCTCAAAACTGACTTAAATTGTGACTCAAGTGTTAGCCTCTTATTTGCTCAGCGCATCAGCATAGTCTTGTCTTATGACACCAGCATTTGCCATTGATAGCGACTTGCTAAATTGATTTTATGTATATCGGCAGTAGTATTTAAAATACTAAGTCGTTAAAATATTGGTTAAAACTATTCAACTTAATAAATTAAAAAAAAAAACAATCTACCAACAAAAACTCGGCACAAATACCTACTAAATACTTATGTACCTCACGCACACAACGGCAATTTGTAAACACACCTACATAGCACCACTTCAGTCAGTTATGTATAAAGCCTTATAAACACATTTGCATGGCGGCCGGACTACAAAGTAACCTTTAACAGGTTTCTACTACAACGAAAAACATAAACTTGTTTACGAAAGTTTCAACTCATGTTTTTCAATTTCGCAAAGTTTAATGTTTCACTGGCTTCTTAAATACCTACCTAGGAAGTATTTTTTACACTGCGACAATGAAACAATGCCCAGTTTTGTTTCTTTTTAATGGTTTGTAAAAATGTTTTTTTACAGTCATCACCTTTTCTTTCCTTTCTATCTCAGCCTCTACATTTTTTTATCATGAGATATATCGTCACTGAGTTTCAGGACGTCCTACGATTTTGGCCATGCGCGGTTTCTTTTCTAGGATACGCTTACACAACATATTTCCAAAATATATAAGCTATTTACAATATATATCGATTTAGTCAATATTCCAAAATTATATATGTACGATTTTCAATACAAGAAACGATTATAAAATAACTAGGTACCTGTTTACAAGGATTATAAATTGTAGTAAATGTTTACAAAAAACGTCAAGCGAAAAATCCAGCTAAAGCGTAAATGGTGCCAATATTGTGGTGACAGAAGCCACGTAGGACAATTAATTCAAAGAATTTTGGTTTTACTTATACATTTAGATAAGCTTGAAGTTTCAAGTCCATCTTTATCTCATCTATCAATCTATCATTGCTTAACATATCTTTACAAAATCGTCAGTATCTATGTCTGTACCATTTTCCTCAATTTCTTAGCGTATTTTCCACAAAATACTTACGCGTACTTAATACTATCTTTAAAGCTTAATATACTTCTAAGTATTTAGTCAATACTCACGTGCCAATAAGATGTCTATTTACTAGTAGAATCCAATTGGTTTAGGAAATTACGTCGAGCGAGCTGTCATTGGTCATTTCCGAAAAAAACACAGCTGGCAGAGAGAAATTATACCTATACGTGTACTTTGCATCTGGCCACATTTAACTCGGAGTTTACTCGAGCCAAATAGCTGTCATAACCAAAGCCGTAAAATTAAATCGGTATAGAATTTTTTGTTAGTTGTGACTCCTGAACAACTCAGAGACTATAATAGTGCTTGACTGACTATCCAAGGTTATTTACACATGCTAATAACGAAAAAAAATAAAATCGAAAACACAATAAGTCTATTAAAAAGATTTGTAAGACGCAGTGGTAGTTCCACCGTACATACCTACCGCTCGTCCAGTTGTGCCAGTCGTGTGAGCTCCAAACTGCGTCATTTCGAGGGTCAAATAACTTTGGAGAGGTGTTCGTTGGGGCTTCATTTGTTTTGCTTCGCCGATTTGCCTTTTTTTTACAAAATTGCAAGTTGATGGAGCTTTTTGGAAGGCATCTGATAATTCGAAATTGAATACTCACGATTTCTTTACTGCTGCAGGTACCTACGTCTAAACCACGAACATTAAATTTACTTAATCCCTTTTTAAACCGGTTTTTATTTACTTACTTATTTTGGTTGATTATATAAACTAATTTCCATTATTTAGTTACCGTAATTTTCTTTTCAGTACAATAATAAATATGTAGTGTGTAAAAAGAATCCAGTTTGTTTCCATTCTCAAGTATTTCATTCTTAAATTTATATCGATAACTAAAGGAAACTAGACCTAAAAATATCCTAAATCTAAACCGATTCTTGGACACGAAGAAATGGTTTATTTTTAAACAGCCATAAACGGAGAACAGTCTGGCTGAATAGGTACATTGAACTTTGAAGAAAAATATTCGCCGTGCTGAACACCTCCTGTGAAGATCTTTCAGAAATCAACCGATTAAGCAAAGGAGTTAAATTGTGTTCCGTCAATGTAGTTCCAACATAACAACCCAAACAGTACCTTTCTCCAATTAAAACACAGTTGATTTGTCAAACTCGCTTCCAAACACGAGTGACCGAGGCGCGGTCCCCGCGTCAGCCCGCCCTCCGACGCGGCGCTCCGCCGGCGGCCGGAGCCCTAGCCGCATTCCCCTCACGTCCTCATCCTTGGCCCGCCGCGCAGACCCCGGCCTCGCCCGCACGCTCCTCGCATCCAAAACTCTGAATCACATGCGAGGTTCATACGAGTAAGGTTCAAGCGAGTCCGAGCGCAAGGTTAATCGCTCCAGTACTGGCGCGAGTAGGTATTACGGGCGGCCCTGACGATGACAATGATAGCGCTCCAACACTCACAAGCGGTGACATGACGACACTGCGAGTGATGCCGTCAACCGCAGTGGTAACCTTTACACTTTTCGTGATACATCGAAAAATAACCCTCAACAAAGAAACCTCAATTAACTTCCATTAACAGACTAACTAGTTACAAAAAAAAACTGAAAACTTTGGGAGCAAATAACCGGTTAACATCGGTTTCTAAGCACACTCCGTCGTAGACGGCATCGTCGATTCATCAGGCGAGATGGCGATCAAGTGTAAACCTATTATAGTTAAAACAAACTTGCGAAATTGTTAAGTAAATTAGTTTGCGTCGTTGAACCACCCTAAAAAAGCAACATTTAATTTAAAGTTTTGCTATGCAGCCGGCAATCTATACTAGCAGTAGCTTAACCTTTCCTTTAAACAGGATACGAAACCAACAAACATCTTATTCTCTTTTCTCCGGATTTCAAAACTTCTACACAATTGTTTCTTTTGATCTTTTGACATCACAGACGTCAAATCTTATAGTATCAGTCAAGTATCATCAGTACTCAGAGATTTGTCAGGTTATTGGACCACGCTTTCGCTTTCAGCAAAAATCAGACAAAAGATTGTAAAAACCTTCCACATTAGTTTAAATCATAATTTTACACAAAACTCATAAAATACTTCCCGTCTCACAGAATCATGTAATCTAACAGCAACCTCTTAAAGTACAGCAAGGTTAATTACCCTTAAATCTACCCAAATGTGCATATTAACCCTGAAGATGAAGATACAACGAACTCACAAAAAAATGAGAAGCTTAAAAAGGGCTACATAATAAAGCTTTCTACTATAGTTAAAATCTACAGAAAATAATAATGACTTGATACTTTTATAGAAAAATATCACAATCGAGATGGATAAATCTCAAGGGCCGATAAATAAGAACATCGGAAGTGAAGACAATAGATAATGACGGACTGACACAATTACCAACAACTACTGGAGACCAACTCGGTCCTAATGACGACAATAAACTTCTGATCAAATATAAAAATGTCTTGTAGGTGATAAAAAATAATTAGCCAAATAATAAAATAATCTAATCTATGAATTTCTCTACGTTTTAATTGATTCTCTACTCTAGAGAATGCTGATTTTGTTCGTTTGCTAATCACTGGAATCACAGCATGCATTTTGGTTTAGTCGCCCTCAAGCCATATGGCTCTTCTTTTAAAACGCAGGCAAGCAAGCAGAAACAATTGAAACTAAATTTACCATGGTCATTTTTTTTACATTTTTAGCAAAACACCACGATTGTGTCGGGTTTAGTATGCAGTTGTTTTGTATATAAAGATGTTTGTGTTCTAGTACATTGTCTTGCTATGTCCATAGCTATGGGCAGCGCAGGTGTCGTGAATACTTTATTTGTATTTTATTCTCACATTGAGTTAAATTATCGGCGTTTTCGTAGAGATCTGTAACTTAACTCGCCTAAGCCTGTGTTACTTACTGATCATTTAACATTATCTCATCATCAATCTTCCGCCAGCAGCGACTGGCTGTGGCGAGTGTGTGTGTGGCACTAGACTATCTTCCAAAATGTCCTTTATATCGGTTTAGTATTTATATTGTGAATGATTAACAGACATAGTTACTTTCGCATTTATAATAGGTATTAGAAGGGATATCAATCCATCTATATGTATTTATTACAACGTAATAAAAACTCAAGAAATACAGTAATTACGTATTTCTGTTCGCCATGATCTTCGATCATGGCATCATCAATGCCACGGCTGCATTTTATGCTTCGCTCAGTTAATGGCTGCTGCTAACATAAAAGATACAACCGTCCCTACACTAACGTCATTTTACGAGTTTGCATACAATTTAACTGTTGTAACCAATTGTTTCAGTATCTCTGTGCTTCGAAGATCCTTTTTGTCATTAATAGGTTTGTGTTTGATCGCCATCACGCTTGATGTTAAATGACGATGCGGTCTACGACGTAGCGCTCTTACGTAGTAGGTAACGGTTTACTGTAGACTTAACGACACCCAGGTGGTCACACACCAAACGGTCAAAAAGTGCAGTCAACCCTCTGAAACGAACAACAGATTTACTGATTTTGATTTTTTTGTATGAAAGGTGATATTGCCAATACGATTCCTAGCTGAAAACGTGTCAGGACTCGGTCATAACTTTTAATTGATTTTTTTCTTTTAAAACTGAATTCTGAAAAAGTACTGAAGTTAGAGACAATATCACTCACACACATTATTATTATTTTTAACCAAGCCCGAAATAGAAACATCACGTATTATGTCTTACAATAATTAAACAAACACTCAGCTCATAGGATCTTATGCTGTGTCCAGTCCGTTCTCAGTCCATTTGCATTCGACCTAGGAACCAATGCTAACACTTTTATGGACAAGAAAAGATGTAATTAGATAGGCGCTTCATGGCGTTAATTACACGGCGATAAGGCATCATGGGCGCTTGAATATTGATCATTGTTTGATTTTATAATACACACATATTCTCAGTATATTGACAGATGAAAAACAAACATGGTCGTACGATTTGTCGTACATAGATGAACAGTTAAACGAACATTATCTAGCAAAAAACAAACGAAGGATGTGTAATTATTTATGTTTCGGCTAGTATAACGTTAGTGGGCTTATTTTACAAATACTGTAGGTATCACACAGGTAACTAAAAATATACAATTTTAGAGTTCCAGTTGAATTTTGTGTGTCTCGACATGAATTAAGAATTAGGTCTTTAAAAAATATAAAACAGGTCAATCGTCGGTAGATGTCGCTGAGTTAATGACAAATATCGAAAAAGTGCGTACAAAACAAAAGTTTAATTAGCATGTTTTATTTACTTGACATTGAGAAGCCTTTTTTCTTAAAGCGATAAAACTTTTGAACACCACAAAAACCATTTTTTTCCCCTTAAAACCCCTTAGTAATTGTAAACAGATAGTTATCAATAGTTTATTATACAATATATTAAACAATAGTATACAGGGGTAATTGGATAATGAAAGTCGTTACAAAATATGTACATACTATAAGCAACATTATGTGTTGATAATGTACCCCCAGATGTACCTCAAAGAGCTCAACATTTACCGAGGATTGCTTTTTTATCATCCTAAATGGAATTAAATAAAGAAAATATAGTTCAGAAAGTAAAATAACCCAATGAGAATACAACGTTTGTTACGACCGGCTAACTACTCTAGTGGTTAAATAGAGGTCTTGTATTAAGTATTTAAGTGACTAATCTACCTACCCGACTATCTATCTACCTAGTCAATTGAATGGTCTGTCTCAATAACGTAGGGTTTAATCTTTTTGCGGTTTATCACGTAAGCATTTAATTACCAGTTCACAAAATATCATATTTTATGTGTATGTCTTATACGTATGTGTTTTTGAATGAATGTGGTTCGCTTGAGTCACGGCGACCACTCACTTATTGTAAGAATTGCAATGGACTCTGATTGTGAGTGATTTGTCAATAGCGAGGCCGTGACTGTATATGTCACAAACTATGCCGGCTGCTTCGATTATACGGCTCACTAGCCGAGTCGAGCGGATACACTCGTACCAAATAAGAGTCACACTCAGTTGGCATAACTTAGTTTTTTATATAAGTCGTTTAAATTATGACAATCGATTACAATATGTTCATATTTTCTGTTTCGTTAAAATTCGTTTTGTTGATAATGAAAATCCATGCAGCTATAATTTTATTTTATAGCTAAATAAGGTCCCTATTGATGATAGTAGGTACCCTATGAAAATTTAATTACAAATTATATTAATATACATTTGCTCCGTCAATAGCTACTTACATAATAGATAAATATTATTATACAGGTATACTTAAACAAAATATGAAGTTTGATCGGTAATTTGTTTAATTTTCAGCTTTTTTTGTATGAACTTACGCGTAAATTGACCATTTTAATTCATATCTCTTATATACTAATCTAAATAAACCTCTCAGTGTAAAACATAATATTGGTAATACATACAACATGAAATTTTTCTTATCATAATATCACAACATGTAAAATAATAATATATACCTATATAATATTAATATGTATTGATATACTGTCCGTCTGCCTGTCACGTTCACTAACTATACCGCTAATGATCTGAGTAGAAATCCTTGACTCTGATTACAATTATCTGGACACAGTACATATATGTATATATAACCTGTATACAGTTATAGGTTTACTCGCCGCCGAGATACAGGCTGGGAATCCATATAATGAGCAAATTATATGACCAAGCATGTTATTAACATGACAGGTTGAACTTGGCTAGATTGTAATTGTTAATGCATCAATAGTTATCTTTATATGTGCAATAAGTCTTATACAATAAAGAAGTTAATGCATCGATTCAATAAGTCACCGCCTACATATATTTTTAAATACTACTCCATAAGAATAAATTATAGAAATAATAAATTAAGAATTGTGACAACAACTGCAGTTCTGAAAAACTTGACCTTAAGCTAAATTCTGCTTCTACATGTTTGTGTGATATCGCAAACGTCGAAAATGTATCTTCTGATTTGTCTCGACCCCAAATTTTATCAGATTTTAACTATCGGAAACCTTGGCTAAACGTGTGCTGTAAGGCAACTAAGGATGCATAACACATGCATTTATTAAATTTGCTTTTATCGTGCTAATAATTCTAATTACAGATAGTAAAATAGTGAAGCAATGAATATTAATTAAATCGTCCTTAATCACTTACTTTGCGTCTTTGACATGGTAATCATTTTAATAGCGATGGTTGGCTATGATAGAGACGATGCTATGCAGTATTCTGTTGACGAGTGGTAGATTTAATATTTTTATATATTTATGTAAAACCATATCCAAGACAAATGTAACGGGTTCTAGCAAGAACTTGTGATTACATAAAGCATTGTCAAGGAAACATTCTTGCTGTCAATCTTAACAATCTTACCAGTGACGCTATCCACACGTGCCATCTACAATGTAGCTGACACTCCTATGTCGCAATCGCAGATGTCCTTCTTAGCCGCATATCAACGGTAGACTAACCGTACAATGAATTGAACATATCGTCCCTGTTAGAATCGATTTCGTTCGGCATATGAATAGAGACGAGAGAATGGTCGCTGCACCCAGAAATGGGATGGAGAAGGTCATAGATAAAGATAATGATGAAGAACAGACTGATCAAGAATACAAAGCTCCTCATAACCATGTTTGCAGTGTAGAAACTATCATAGATCAAGTCCAGTTAAATCCTTTCCATGTGAAAGTAAACCGAGAAAGTATTTCAGCTAGATGTGAGGACTAACAGAATGTGTTTGATTGTTTCCAGGTTCGTAAAGCCAGATGACGTGGCGAAGCTGTGGGGCAAGCTGAAGCAGAACGACAACATGACCTTCGAGAAGTTCAGCCGCGCCATGCGCTACCACTACCGGCAGGCGGTGCTGGTCTCCGTGCCGACGGCGCGCCTCGTCTACCAGTTCGGACACAAGGGACCCGACTTCAAAACGGACAACCCCAACTTCGTCAAAGTCAAATCAGAGTTGTAATAGTTCTAACTAATCTAGCTAGGGTAATTATTGTTGATGCTCATTGTATTCTAAGGGACGGTTCGCCGAACAGTTTCAAGTTGGTCTTTTGAATGATGAAGTCTTGTTGTTAGAAATACGTAAAATTCAGTCCAAAGTTATGGAATGTGAAGCGGTTAATTCGTTGAATCATGACAAATAACGTAATAGGTTAGGGAAATCAAAACGTAATGAGAAAGTCAATTTTGTAAACGTGTTTCTTTGATTAGTATTCGGATAGTATAAGGAACGGTTCAATTTTGGATGCTAGTTAAATTGATGGATTAAGAGTAATCGTAATGTTTATGAAGTATTTCTGATGCTGCAGCCTCGTACTGGTGTCGATTGTACCGATGATGATGGAGATGTTGTTTACATGAAATTGATACAAAGAACAAAAACAAATTAACAGCGAAATGGAATATTGATAGAGAACGAACCAGGGCGTGGTTGCTGCGTGAGATGGTTAGTGTTTCTGAAGGGCTGGAGTCTGGCCGGCGTTAGTTAGGTGTTCGAAAAGTTCTGGAAGTGGCTCAGAAGGATAGCTCAATGTTCGATTAGTTTGACCCAAGGTTGTAAGCCCGGCGGCCGCCCGTGGACGGGTGGTCTGAGCCCCGTCAATTAACGGCCTGTCCATTATATTCCTTCGATATATTTTTAAAACGTTTATAGCCCACGACTAGAATCCAGTCGATTTTGATGGTTGTTTAGAACTACGAATTTTTGATAAAGTATTTTTAATTGTTGTTACCATTATTGACGATTAGCGTTTTAGATAAAATTCGATATACATTCCAATTTTTATTTCGGAGAATAATTAATTTTATTTATTATTTGTAAGAGTTTAGTTTTAAATAGTTATAAGAACGTTTCGAGTTGCCATATGTATTACTTAAAACCACTTGTTGAATGTACTTAAACTGAATGAGCTCGACGATGCTCGTTCTCGACAACGCGTTCATGTTTTAGATGTAATGTCTCGGTTCGTCTCCAGTCTCAGTGTTAGTTGTTAGGGAATTAGGGTTTAAACGTGGCACAATCGTGTTTAATGACAAGAGAAAGATCTGCAGGCCAAAGATTAGTTTCAACGTTCGACTTTTTAGTGAACAAAATGATGAAAAATTTAAAGCGAGTAATAATGAAACAAAATATTTTGACAATATTAATTATATTAGTTGTTTAGTGTTTAAGTTTATGACTCTCAGGCGATTGCTGTGATGTAAGATATTGAAACATTATTTTCTGTAAATAGTTCCTTTGAATTCTTCCAGAATGTATAACGTTAGTTATTTAAGAATAATTACTGTAAGTCTGAAGCTACATTTAAATTATTGAGTAATTCTTCATTTCCATTTGGTTCAAGATATATAACGTCACGAAAACATGAGAGAATGGATTGTTTAACAGTATTATACAGATTACATTGACACAAATCACTAACTGACAATTCTATTATATCATTATTCCTATCATAATAATACTTAACGTGTTTTTCTTTAAGCTATTTTCTATATAATATAACTACTTATAATATTAGTTCTTGACTGTATTTTGAATACACAATTGTATTATTTCATATAATCGTGGCAATATTGTATCTTATTCTATTTTTCTTTTTAAAACGAAGTACAAATATAGTGTCTTGAGAACAACGATATATTCAAGTCCCCGTAATGTTAGTTATCTTTATAATGAACCGCTAGAATTAGAAAAAAATACAACATTTTTGAATATTGCTATTTAAATGACTAAAATTTTCTTTATTTATTATATGTATTTAAAATAAAAGAATTACACGATATCTGTATATAAGATTCTATTCCATATACACCGACATATTATTAAAAAAAATTCAATCGTTATAGAAGTCGTGTCATCTCACTCGTACACTATTGATTAGAATGAGACAACACGATTGGCTATTGACAGTTATTATTATATTACATTATTTATATTTACCTTTTAAACTATAATGTTTACACGCGCCATAGACATATAATTTCCGCTGAAATACTTTATAAAGTGCAATAATTTATAGCAGATTTTCATCTATTATTAGTATGGATGGGTTAAAATATTTCAGTTAACTGAAATAGTCATAATATTTTTCCTCAGTCAAGAGTTTAACGTTTAAAATGAACCTTATCATTTACGCATAATGAATATTGTTGTATGTTATAATTTATAGTACAATCTTGGTGCATAATATAATTTTTTATCAATATTTTTTTTGAGATCATTACGTTTAGTTTAATGTTTTGGATAAGTTGCAAGTTGTAGAAGTAAGTTCCATCTGTTGTTGTGTATATGTGTCGGTTGAGAGACGAGAAAATTTTACGTATTATGTGAAAAGAAATTATACGATTTATGAATGTGAATTAAAATGATTGTTTTAATTTCGCCAACCCCATTATTATTATAACTAGAATTTTAGTATGCAAACAGAACATGAACAAGCATTACTGTGTTCCGGTTTGAAGGGCAATGTTGTCAGAGAAATTAAAGGGCATAGAGACATAACATCTTAGATCTCTGGGTGACGAGCGCAGTGCAGTGCTAGGTGATGATTTAGACTCTTCATGTTCCTATTGCTCCGTGTTACTGTGCTGTCATGTAGCAGGCATGTTGTTTACCATCATGCACATGTCCTGCTCGTATCGTCACACTTTATTTAAAAAAAAAATAGTTTATTGTTAACATTTCAAAAACCGGCACACCGATTTCGATAAAATGTACATATGGGACATCGGAATTATGATATTCCAAACAAAAAACATACAACTGAATTAAGAACCTCCTCATTTTTAGGGTTCCGTAAAACGTAAAAACGGAACCCTTATAGATTCGTCATGTCTGTCTGTCTGTCTGTCTGTCCGTCCGTATGTCACAGCCACTTTTTGCCGAAACTATGAGAACTACACTGTTGAAACTTAGTAAGTAGATGTATTCTGTGAACCGCATTAAGATTTTTACAAAAGTTTAAAAAAAAGCAAAAATTAGGGGTGCCCCCCCATACTGAGAACTGAAACTCAACAATTTTTTTTCGTCAAACCTACACGTGTGGGATGTTTTTCGATAGGCCTTCAAAAATTATGTTGGGGTTCCTAATATAATTTTTGTCTACACTGAATAATTTGCGCGAGAGACGCTTCCAAAGTGGTAAAATCTGTGTCCCCCCCCCTCTAACTTCTAAAGTAAGAGAATGAAAAAACTAAAAAAAATATATGATGTACATTTCCATAAAAACTACCAACGAAAATTAGTTTGAACTCGATCTGATGAGTAGTTTTTTTTAATACTTCATAAATACACTATTATTAAAACTTCGATCAAAGTTACAACGAACTACAAGAACTATGTGTACTATGTATATTATGTTACTTGCTGCAACGGAACCCTTCATGGGCGAGTCCAACTCGCACTTGGCTACTTTATTTTAATTCGTCTAAAACCCCAACGAATCGGCGCAACTACTTCAAATATTAAATCACATGTGCTATGTTTGCAAGTAAAACTAATATCTATTATGAATCTTAAAATTATAACCGCAGCTAAAAAAAGGGCTGGTAACTTTGAAACGGCTGAACCATTTTTGATGAAACATGGCTAAGAAAACTTCCGACTGTTTCAAACAAAAAAAAACGAGTTTGGTTCATCCGTTCTGCAGCTATGGTGCCTCAGACATACACAGACACATCTAACCTATTACACCCATCGTTTCATCGTCGAAAACTAAGTCACAATGTGTAAAAACTGCCCACAAACTGACCGATCACAATGGTATGGTCAAGAACCGGGGTTATGTATGATACAATGTATGGTGTTGTGTGTGAATTGTCCACCAATATTAATTTATTTATTTATTTCATGAATAGTAAAAAGCCCTCTGAAGTCATAAAAAGTACGGAGGGAAATAAGACAAAATCTGAAACCACGTAAGTAAGATTTTCCATTTATGTGAACCTGAAAATTAAATTGACTGTTATATTATATTTTTAACAGTCTTCAAAAAAGGAGGCGGTTCTCAATGCGGTTGAACGTTTTTATTTTGTTTTTTTAATGTACGCGTGTTACACGATACCTTCGCAAATTGTGACGATGATGCTTCTTTTATTGTTTGGTAGACATAGTTCAGTGGTCGTCCTACATTTTTTTAATTGAAACCGCGAACCGATTTTTAAAATATGGAGTTTTTGAAACATGAACAGAAAACTAACAATTACTTTAGATTTCGATTCATTGTGAATCGAAATGAGGATATTCGCAAAATAACGAAAGTAGCCGACATAGCTCAAAGAGTAAGCAAGCTTAAGTGGCAATGGGCAGGCCACATCGCTTGCAGAACTGACGACCGATGGGGAAGAAAGGTTCTCGAGTGGCGACCACGAACCGCAGTGTTGGACGGCCTCCCACTAGATGGACAGATGACGAGTCTGTGTGATGTGTGATGAAGAGTGCGCATGCATTACCGATCATTTTGAGCTTTTGGGTGTCTACCTTGACATCTGCGCTCAACTTTGGCTCGTATATAGAGTCCAACGAAAAAAGTAAGTCGCATGTTGCTGCCAACAAACTAGGTATCCTCTCAAAGGTGCGAAAGTACTTCAAGTCTGAACAATTGGTTTTGTTATATAAAGAACAGATTCGCTCTTGTATGGAGTACTGTTCGCACCTTTGGGATGGATCGGCTAAGTATCAGCTTGAGGTTCTGGAATCGATCGAGAGGCGTGCTAAAGGGCTCATAGGCAATAACACTCTTGTGCGAAAAAGACTGCAAAGTCTTGAACATCGCCAAAATTGCTAGCTTATCGGTCTATTATCGGATACACTTTGGAGAGTGTGCATCTGATTTGCATGATCTAATACCGCCTAGCCCTTTTTTCTATCGGACTTCTCGTAGCTCGAAGAAGCGGCATCGTTTCATGGTTGATGTTCCACTGACACGAACGAAGAGGTTTGACTCTACTTTTATAATAAGAACGTCTAGACTGTGGAATGAGTTGCCTTAGTGGGCTTTTCTCGATGGTTATAATCTTGGTGTCTACAAATCGAGAGTGAATCGGTTTCTTCTAGATAAGCACGCTCCATCTTAGACCGCATCGTCTCTTAACATCAGGCGAGATGGCGGTCCAGTGTAAACCTATAAATGTTAAAACAAAAAATTGGCAGTCATAGGAACTGCCGATAGAAGTGAAAACTTATAACTCGGAATTTGATAGCTTACTTTGGAAACAACACGGGTGTAACCGGAGGGTGTGGTCTAGTCATCACGACATGACGATCTAGAAATTTACCAGCATTTCTCATTGACTGACGCATTTCTAGATGGCCATGCCATGATGGGCAGGCCACGCCCTTTTAGTATTTCCAATTGGATGACGATTTCTAGATAGCCAATGGCTATGGTCCCGAGTTTACCCGAAGATTTCTTATCATATACGAGCGTGACGCTATACTTAATTCATTTCACAGCCCACGAAAAATCTGTCTAGGCGCGCCAAAAGAAGTTTTCACTTCAAAAAGACCTCACAAAGGTCGCTAGAAACCGCTGGTTGCAGGTTGCGCAGGGCCGTTCGTTGTTGAAGTCTAGGGGGGAGGCCTATGTTCAGCAGTGGACGTCGTGATTGCTTCTTATGAAATTTGGTCGTCTGAATTGAATTGTAATTTGAAGTCAGTTTTTGTTTTTTCGAAGAAAATACATAAATTATTAAAGTTATAGATACTTCTTAAAGGTAAAATATTAGTGTACATTTTTCCAATGCACGCGAAACACTGTCACGAAAAACCGGTATCCGGAAGTTATCAACGTTTTAGTAAAAACATTGTAACTAATTTTTTTTTTCTATAATTTATTTACTTCAGATTCATAATTGCGGTAAAACTTCTTCGAAATGATGAGGATACGTCCCCTGGGGTTGGTACTGATGTTTTGAAACAGCCTGTATACTTATATACTTAGTATATAAGTATACAGGTCTACTTAGGTATATTGTATACTTATACACAACATGTACCTACACTATACACATGCTACACAGGTAAGTGCAGTACCGCTGGTATGATACGAGCCATTTATTATATTTTTCAAATAACTGGAATTTCACTATCGAATATATTTGTTCTGCTTCACGGGAAACCCATGAGGAAACTCGAGCAAATTCTAACATTTTAAATATGAATAAAACTATTTGCGAGATACAACAATAAGTTATAAATAATAAGTTACGATGCACAGACATAAAAACAGGCACACAGTCAACCGATCAACGATGAGAAAGAGTGAAAGATAATTTATTTGTTCAAAACATGAGTAAATTACAAACACACATAATGCATGATATATAATAAATATAGGTCATAACATTTCAAAGTAGCTTGTCATCATGTTTTGCCTGATATGGTGGGCATACAAATATTTTTCCAATTCTTGAATGATTGATGACATAGTTTACAAGTCTAGTCACAAAATTAGCTTAACAACTCGCTCCTTATATTAAAATGACCTCCCAACTATACAGTCACATAATATAGAAAAGTTTACAAATTCATGTCATCATCAAGCATTGGGAGATCGGTGCTTGCTGAAGAGAAGAAGAGACAAGTATGCTTCTGTTAGTGTAATGGTAGGTGGATGTTATGTTCAACGTTCAGTATAGACATTACGGTTGACGAAGTAAGACGAAAACCAAATGCAGGTCGGATACATTTCGGAGAGCTGCATGATCTAATACCACCTGGACCTTCTTTTAACGTTCGGCACGAAGCTCGAACAAGCGATAACGTTTCATGGTTGACGTTCCATATAAGTACTCCAACGAGGAAATTTGGCTCCACATTCGAAATAAGAGGACTTATGCGAAATAGAGAATAAAAAGCATGGATACAACCTTAACGTCTTCAAATCGAGAGTGAAACGGTTTCTTCTAAGTATGCAAGCTCCACAGTAGACAGTATCATCACAAGATGGCGGGAAAGTCTGCATGTGTGGCAAACTGTGTAGGACCTTTTTATTAGTGTGGCAAGTGGTATATGAGTCCACTAGCAGCGCTCCATGGGTTTACTCGTGTAGTTCCCGTTCCCGTTGTTTTATCGGGATAAAAAGTAGCCTATATGTTCTTCCAGACTATAATTTAACTGTATTCCAAATCACAACCCAATCTGTTCATACGTTAGGACGTGATTAAGCAACAATCATCAAAACATCCAAAGATTGACATTTATCTTATAATATATAAAATTCTCGTGTCACAGTGTTTGTTTCCTTACTCCTCCGAAACGGCTTTACTGATTTTAACCAAATTTTATATGCATATTCAGTAGGTCTGAGAATCGGCTACTAGCTATTTTTCATACCCCTAAGTGACAAGGGTTGCCCACCCCAAATTTTTTTTTTTAATTTTCGAACAAAATTTTTTGTTTTTATTTTTTAATAATGTGACGTTAAAAAATACATCCAATTCTAAAATTTTACCCTTTTATCACCAACCCCTATGTTTGAATTTTTTAGTAATTTAATCATTTTTCATCCCGCTCGATAACTGATCAATTATACTCTTTTTAGGGTTCCGTAAAACGTAAAAACGGAACCCTTATAGATTCGTAACCCTATTTTTTTTTAAATTTACTTAGAACTAAAACTCAAAAAAAAATTTTTCAGCAAACCTACACGTGTGAGATGTCTATCGATAGGTCTTCAATAATGATGTTGAGGTTTCGAAAATCATTTTTGTCTACACTGAATAATTTGCGCGACAGACACTTCCAAACTGGTAAAATGTGTGTCCCCCCGCCCTCTTACTTCTAAAATAAGAGAATGATAAAAGTAAACAAAATATATGATGTACAAACATGCAAGTTACCAACGAAAATTAGTTTGAACTCGATCTGATGAGTAGTTTTTTTTGTACGTCATAAATACTTGGCTGCTTTTATTTGTAAATGTTTTTCACTCTATTTCGATTACAATTTCCCGGAGCTTATGGCAAATCTAAAATCTATAATATTAAAAATAATCGCAAAATGTGTCGGTAAGCGCTTCACTCATCAACGCCTGGACCAATTTGGACAATTCTTTGTTTTAAATGTTCGTTGAAGTCCAAGGATGGTTTTTACGGCAAGAAAAAATCGAATAATTGCCGGGAAAACTCTAAAAACAGCCCTTTTCATTTTCCCATACAAACGATTTCTAACTAAAATGTTAAGGCCATTTGAGCTTTATTGCTATTGAATAAAGTTCATATTAAATGAAGTGCTTTCCCATACAAACGTTTTCTAACTAAAATGTTAAGGCAATTTGAGCTTTACTGCTATGAAATAAAGTTAATATTAAATAACAGGCACTGGCTTATGTCTAAGCAATATATTATGTGTGTTCCTAACGTCAAGGAGTAAATTTGCACTTTATTCCCGCCGCACAAAGTTCAAATTCCATCATGTTTATCAAAACAGTTGGAGGATAGGAGGGTCTAATGTCACGTTCCGAAACCAACTCACCAACTCAGAAGAAACTCAACAAAAGCGATAATATCGCGAACCAAATTAAATTGAATAATCACAAAACGTAAGACTCATTAGTACGGATTTTCAATTTGGACGGCTTCAAGATATTATTTTACTTTGATTTAGTTTTGGCACGCGATATAAAATGCATCAGTTTTCACGTCATTATATCAATCAAGTGTCAGTCAAACACAAACCACGTTACCAAAAGTGTTTATTGACTAATCCACATAGAAACATTAATAAAAAAAAGTGTTTTATATTATTTTGAATTATTGATTTAGTATCCCTATCTGTGCAAAATGATTTGAATACACACGTTTGTGCTGTGGAGTGCAATATTTTTGGAGTAAAACTAACGGACAGAATACGAAACACCATACTACGTTCCAAAACCGGAATAGCCGATGTGACTCAAAAAGCAGCCAATTTGAAAGTGGTGTCGAGCTAGACATGTTTGCTGCATGTCGGATGATTATTGAGCCAAAATTACCATGCGGAGGAACCCAGATTGCAAACGACGACGCGGCAGACCGAAGAAACGATGGCAAGACAACCTTCACAAATATCGGAAAGACTGGACTGTATTAGCCATAGAAAGGGAAAAGTGGAAGGAGGGTATGGAAGCCGTTGCCCAATTTTGGGACAAGACAGCCACATGATAAATAAATATTAATACTTATTATGTAAATGAGATAGATGCAAATGAATTAAATTTCAAAATTCAAGAACAAATTACAAGCAAACTGAGGATTTATAAATCAGTTGATTCGATTCAAGATGATGTCGTCATCAACTACCTCCATCCACCGGAATTTTTGAACTCGCTGGATTTTCCAGGATTGCCACCTCAAACCTAATCTTCAAGTTGGATTGGTAAGTAGTTAAAATGTTGTGAAATATGAACGAACCGCGTCTTTGAACAACGTGATAGAAGCAACTATAAAGTATAAAGGAGAAGACGTTTCGATACCACGCATCCCAATGATTCCGACTGATGTACCATTTGAGTTTAAGCGACTACAGTTTCCAGTGCGGCTTGCTTTTGTTATGATCATAAAAAAGTCCCAGGGGCAAGCTTAACACGTTCGGCGCCAAGCCCTATATGGAAATACTACCAAATTTGGACAACTTTTAATTTTTGTTTTTTAGTGTTGTGAGTTGTGAGGTATTAAAATAGTATAGAAACTTATCACACCCCCTCCCCTGTCATCCCTTTTTTTACCGGTGTGTATATTTTTTGATACACGTAGTCTGGGAAATACTTTAAGGTATATAGATAAACTATTCCCCAGGCCATGTGTATCAATCAAGAAACACATTTCGTAATATTATTTCTCTGTGTTTCTCTCTTGAATGCACATTTATTATTCAACCAAATATTATCTCAAGAAACTTACTATAACTCAATTCAGGGGACAAAATATAATTGTAGTTTTACTAAAACGATCTGCTCAGTTAGCCGGAGATGAAGTCCCATCAGCCCCTATTATGACAAGAAGACCGTCTAATAGAAAACATTATCTCATAAGTAACAAAGTTGGAGAGAAAATTGTACGCTGAAGATGTGCAGAGGTGCTATAAAAAGTATGACAGGAAAGTTATTGGTGGCAAGACTTTCAGAGCAGCTCAAACAACTACAAAATGCTCTGTATGTGAAAGTTTTCTGTGTCAATAATGTTTCAATAATACTTACTGATTTATTGTGAACTTATTAAATTGATTATTTAGTTTCTAAGTAACTTTACTTTTTGAATAAAATTATTTCAAGGTGATTTTTATTTTTCTCTTAATATCTCCTTAACTGATTGTCCTATTTCCAACCCAAAACCACTGGGGAAATGTGTAGAAAGCGTGCGCATTTCGGATACATACTGCTTAAACTGAAATGAGGAGTGTGTATCATAGATTATACACACTCCTTATGACATTGTGTATCCTAAACGATACACAAGGCGCTGAGCGTGTTATAGTGTTTGTGGTATTAATCTAGAAACCCCATGATTCTCACATGGTCAATTGTATGTTGCATATTCCCTCCCGTGTTCGAAAACCAGCAGATTTGTTTGTCCATGTGCCAGGTAATCAAACAAAAAATATCGTATATCACAAAGCACTACAATGAAAATAAAACTTGATTTTTAGTAGTAACTTGATTGACAATAAAGGGAATCATCATCATTATCAGCCTATTTAATATTCGTCCACTGTTGGACGTCGGCCTCTCCTAATGAACGCCACAAGGTGCGGTCTTCTGTATTCTGCATAAAGGGATTACTTGCTTTTAAATGCTTTTATACGTTGAAGTAAAATGTTATTAACTGCATTAAGTTTCAACAGTATAGTTATTATAGTTTCGAAAAAAATGGTTGTGACATACGGATGGACAGACAGACAGACATGACAAACTCATAAAGGTCCAGTTAGTACGTTTTACGGAACCGTAAAAATGGATCTTCGAAATGTAGGTACGCTCATAACTTTTGAATGACTGTACCAAATAGGATGATTCTTTGTTTATTATTGTCGGGACAAGATTTGTACAGCAGAAAGTCTAGAAAATGTAGACGAAAAAATACATGGTGGTACGAAGTTCACCGGGTCAGCTAGTAATATTAATAGGATTATGAACACGTTTCAAGGTAGAAACAATTTGATGATATGTTCTACCCGCACTTGACCAGCGCATTATATTACCCTCTCTTTGTGAGAAAAAACCTCGAAACCCAGCTGTGGGAACAAAAAGTGGGCTATTTACATAACTGTGATTTTGACTAATGTTTTAAAATTTGATATGATAGTACAATAACGACATTTAAAATGGGTTTTGAGTAACGCGTATTTGAAGCGATTACGTGTTTTTCATTAGAATGTATTATTATTTTCCTGATGTTATCACCATGAACTATTCCCGAAATCCCAAAAACCAATTGTTCCATTCGACAATTGTCACCGCAAATACACTTCACGGACTAATTAGTTCTAAACTAGAACTTTCTTTTCAACTTTCGTTGTGTTGAACACTTTTTAGAGGGGTAACATTTCATTTGTTCGCGCCACCGACATGTCATGTGTAGCGTCGGAGCGGCAGTGGAGAGCAGGCCGCGCGCGTTCTTTGAGGGAGTTGGTCTGAGCGCGCGTTAAACTCATTTTTAATGGTTGAAATCTGGTGAATTTGCATCACCGTGATGTGTAACAAATATGTAACAGTACCAGTACGTATATCTGTAGCTATGCAGTATGTACGTCACTTGTATGACTGTATGACCGTCAAAATTAGTACCTAGTGTTAAGTATAAATATTAAGTTATAAGTTTTTACGTTACATTACATTTCGTAAATATAAGTACAGCGAGCGTAAGTTTGCTTTGTCTTTATAAGGTTTTATACAGAGTTATGTTGTCTTCAAGATGAGAGTAGAGCCGGTTTCTTTTGTGAGCACGCTTCAAAGTTGATTGCATCGACACTTACCATCAGACGAGGTGACGGTCCAGTGCAAACCAAGTGCAGTCAATTAAAAATACACACACCAATTAATTATTAGCAAAAGTGGAATACATCTTATGTTAAGAAATTAATTTTTCAGTAATTACTGTTAACAATTAACTCAACATTTGTAAGAAAAAAAGTCGTAGCTTAGTGTTAAAAAAAATTGGCAGTCATAGGAACTGCCGATAGAAGTGAAAACTTATAACTCAGAATTTGATAGCTTACCTTGGAAACTACACGGGTATAACCGGAGTGCGTGGGCTGGCCATCATGGCATGGCCATCTAGAAATGCGTCAGCATTTCCCATTGGCTGACACATTTCGATTTAGCCAATGGCCATGGTCCCGAGTTCACCCGAAGATTTCTTATCATACCCGAGCGTGACGCTAGAATTCAATTCACAGCCCGCGAAATATCTGTCTAGGCGCGCCAAAAGAAGTTTTCACTTCATTAAAACAAATATCTCAGTGCTTAATCTTAATCAGTGAGATAATAACGGTACTTATCAAGTATATGTGCTTAAAGGTTGTCGTATTTAAGTAGAATGAGACAATAAAGAAAGTCAAACATATGTATGTTCCGGTACACACATACTTTCTTAAAAAGTGGGTACAGAGTGGTGTAATGATGAGAACGTACAACGAAACCCAGATACATTACAATACAATACAATTTTCTATCATTCGGCAAACAACTTCGATCTTCTCCTTTCGCACTTTCGTGATGGGTTGGCTAAGTACCAGCTGAAGGCTCTGGAATCGATCAAGAGACGTGCCAAAAGCTCATACAACGACACCCTTGTTCCAAAAAGATTTCATAGTCTAGAACATCGACGTAAAATTGCTAGCTTATTGTGGATGCATTAGAGTGCTGCTCATCTAGATGATCTAGAAGATCACTTAGACCACTTCGCCTTATTTTCTACCCGACTGCTCGTAGCACGAAAATGCGACATCGATTGATGGTTGACGTTTAACGACTCAAACGAGAATATTTGGTTCCACTTTCTTAATCAGAGCATCTAGGCTGTGGAATGTTTTGCCTGATTGGGTTTGATGATTACCGGCGATGGTCGTCAAGTCGAAAGTAAATCGGTTTCTTCTAGGTAAGCTCCATCCTAGCTGGCTTTGTCGTCCAGCATGAGGCTTAACGCGTAAAGTCATGAGCACGTAATGAGGAAACCAATTATATAAAAAAAATACGTTTGTGGTACAGAAACCCCTAACTGAACCTGTAGGTAAGAGCCACCTCAATCATTTCAGCTATTTCAGCTTATATGTTTACACTTGACCGCCATCTCGCCTGATGTTAAGCGACGATGCGGTCTACGATGGAGCGTGTTTACGTAGGAAAAACCGATTCACTCTCGATTTGAAGACACAAAGATTGTAACTATCGGGAAATACACACTCAGGCAACGTATTCCACAGTCTTGGCGTTCTTATCACAAAAGCAGAGTTAAATCTCTTCGTTCGTGTCTTTGGAACATCAACCATGAAACGATGTTGCTTTTTCGAGCTGCGTGCATCCGTTAGAAAAAAGTGCAAGGTGGTATCAGATCATGCAAATCAGTCGCACACTCTCCGAAGTGTATCCGATAAAAAACCGACAAGCTAGCAATTTTTCGGCGATGTTCAAGAGTTTGCAGTCTTTTTCGCACGAGGGTGTCATTGCCTATGAGCCTTTTGGCACGTCACTCGATCTATTCCAGAGCCTCCAGCTGATACTTAGCCGACCCATCCCAAAGGTGCGAACAGTACTCCATACAGGAGCGAATCTGTGCTTGGTATAACGTGAGCAACTGCTTGACTTGAAATACCTTCGCACCTTAGAGAGGACACCCAGTTTTTTGGCAGCTAATTTAGCCTTGGACTCGATATACGAAGCAAAATTGAGCGTAGACAACAAAATAACGCCCAAAAGCTCTAGATGGTCGGATGCCGGCACGGATACACCGCGATAAGTAGGGGTCTGTTGGAATGGACTCCTGCGTCTCATATCTTTCCGAGCATCGAGTGCGGTGCCTGGTAATGAGTCGAAATCTTCGTGAATGTTTAAGTAACTACAGAAGACTGCAGTGCTGTTATGGCCAAATGGTTGTAGGGTATATCAATAACATTCTGTGTTCAGAAAAGAGACTCATAATATGTTTAACACCCTATTTTCATTGCGTAGCGCCTTCTTGTTCTAGGCAGGAGTGTTGCTTACTATCAGGCACTAGTCTTGTATGGCAAGTGAAAATTTACTTTAAGTTGGTATGATCAGTTTATGCAGGGTCTGATGAACCCTTAGGCTAATTGAGCTGCAGCCTAGGGCGCGAGGATCGAGAGCTCGCGCTGAAATCGTGCCTATTAATCTAGCATCACCCTCTACCCTCCACCATCTACCCTATATATTTCAACTAGACCGAGGCAGAGCACTAAAACTAAACGCGCTGTGAACTGAAAAGCTTGAGATTTCCTGATGGGGCGCGTCTTTACAGTCAGCCTAGGGCGGTCAGAACTCTTGATCAGTCGCCGAGTCTATGGAAAGGTAGCGAAAACTTGAAAGTAGACGAAAGAACATGACTTAACGTAAAATGTATGCATGCATACGTACGTATGTGCGTGGGTATAGTTAGTAAGATTAGGTTAGTGGGATCCTGCACTTTCTACGTTAGCCCAAAGTTCGGAAAGCAGTAGAGGGCACTTTAGACTGCCTGCCAACTTGTCCAACTCGACAATACATGTTTTAACAATGCAATATTTATTAAATCCTCGACGTAATTGTGTTACAAACCCATTAGTTGCAAATGGTACCACATTACTTCATACTGATACTGTTTAGTTCATTAATAAATTTGATAAATTCTTTGCTTAGTACCTACCTAATTATTATTGGCGCTTATCTAAAGTTACTTACCTACCTATATGTTTGTGTATGGGTAAATCTTTAGGTGCACAAGTATTGTATTAAATTATAAGTAAGTATACAATCGAAGCATGTTCGATGATTACATTATACAAAAATTGTTATTAACATTCGTCATCGTATGATTTCAGGTAAATTGTTGACCTATTGTTACAAATATGTTTAAATAAATAACAGCTCATTAGCTTACCTGTTAGGTATGTGTTACTGATAGCTGCTCCCGGTCGGCCATGTTTTCTGTTTATCTCAGTATACACATGGACAATATGGTGAAGTATTGTAATATTACCGTCTCCACCTCTAAATGTATGGACAATTAAAACTATGCCCGGAGTAAAACGAATCATTTATTTTATAAAGTTGGCGGTAACGAAGACGCTAATAATCCTACTTCGCTAACCGTATCTCATACAATTGAGTACTATAATATATATTATTACTGGTAGCGTCCCGTGGTTTCACCTTATTTCCCCGTAATAAAAACTATGATCTTTGTTTCAAATTACAACTTGATCCGTTTAGACTTTACTACATTACTGACAAACAAACAGTGCCGGCTTTAGGGTGGGGCGACGGGGTCGGTCGCCCGGGGCGCCGGATACTACAAGGGCGCTGGGAAATCTTAACCTAGGGGGGATGTGTATTTCAACGTCCCCATAGTGTATTGTTGTGTTCTTTAGAGCGCCTGAGGCGTGGCTCGCCCGGGGCGCCTAGATGATACTACAAGGGCGCTGGAAAATCTCTTAATAACCTAGGGGGGGGTGTATTTTTCAACGTCCCCAAAGTGTAGTGTTGTCCTTTAGGGCGCCTGAGGCATGGCTCGCCCGGGGCGCCTAGATGGCTAAGGCCGGCCCTGCCAACAAACACCCAAGCTTTCCCATTTATAATAAATTAATAAATAGTAGTACCAAAATAATTCTGTTTGTTTGTTATGCTTTCACGTCAAAATTACTGAATCGATTTAAGGATTTAGGCGCCGAGTGCCGACTTTCGCACTTAGCCAACTTTTGCAATATTCAATACAGATTGCAGCGGACTGCCGACTTTAAACAAATCCTATGTATTTGTTCGCTGATTGCCGACTTATTTTAAATTTACGTATTTTTTAGTACTTTGCCTACCATTATAAACTTCGTTACTTCTGAGAGCACGATGCCGACTGTGGTACAATTAAGTTTAAAAATGTTAGAGATACAAGGGGCAAGCTTTTGCGTTACTTCAGTTTTATACTTCCATGGGCACGCTTGTATTGTTTCTATTTAGAATGCATTGAGATTATGAGATGAGATATTTATTTCATAGATCAGTATAACCTTTTTGTTATTTAATGCGATGGCAAAGATAAGAAATTAACTTACGTCAATTAATTTTATTGCTCTCTTGTGTGAAAGACACAAGCAAGCTTTCTTCTTTGCTCTCTTGAATGTATCCATTGATATACGGAAAATGAGTCAAGATGTGTGTTTTCTCAGGAATAGATTGGTAAATATGTAAAACACTTCTTATTTTTAAGGTATTCATGTAACCTCCCGACATACCTATTAACTTGTATACAAAACTAATTGACTAAGCTGAAAGTGACTCCCGCTCCGGCGCGTTCCTGGAGCAAAGGTTGCCCATTGCCATTCAACGTGGAAACGCGGCGAGCGTCATGGACACTTTTGCGCCGGGAGCAGTTAGGGGTGGGTTATTCGGAGATTAGTTTTAATATTGTTATTAGTATCAATCAAGCAGACATCCGCCTGATATACATTTCATTAAAACTGTTAATGTTCTTAGGGTGGACAGTTTGCCACCGGCACACATTCCAGAGGGCTTCTTTTCTATTAATTTTGAAATTTCTTCTGACAAGATCTCTGCCTGGGATGATTTCGTTGGCTACTACGATAAACAGTGGATGAAATATGATACTGTGGCAATCATGAGCTGTTACGGAAGACCTCATCGAACCACAAACGTCGTAGAAGGCTGGCATTCCAGTTTAAATAAAATCGTCGGATCGAATAAACCACATCTTTTCCCTATCATAAAAATTCTAAAAGACGAAAGTGTTCATTGCGATTACAACGTTAGAATGAATAACATTCATTTACCAATTTCCAAAAAACAATTAAACAAGTTTAAATTAAGAGACGACCGTATAAAGAAGATCACTGATGATTATTTAACAAACAGGATCGATGTAAATACTTGTTTAATGAGATTCAGCAAAGTGCGATTTTTAAAATAAAGTTTAACTGCATTATAACCTTTTCAAACATTATTACTAAACTATAAAACTTTTTACTGCCTCAATTTTTACGTGAAATCTTCTTGACTGTACATAAATTTGGTAAACTGCGAAAATATACACGACATAATTTAATAGTCTACAAAACGCCACCAATTGCATAAGCATAACAAAAATCGGCACTACGCGATAGTAGTCGATAAGCGATTAGTTGCATAGGACTTTCCAAAAGTCGGCAGTCCGCTGCAATCTGTATTGAATATTGCAAAAGTTGGCTAAGTGCGAAAGTCGGCACTCGGCGCCTAAATCGATTTAAGTAAATTAATTTGATAGGGAGATAGGAAAGGACATGACTACTTTAAATGCTGAGAAAGGGTTGTGTAGAATTATAATAAAGTGGCCAAGTGCGAGTTGGACTCGCCCATGAAGGGTTCCGTTGCAGTAAGTGACATAATATACATATTACATATAGTTCTTGTAGTTCGTTGTAACTTTGATCGAAGTTTCAATAATAGTGTATTTATGACGTACTAAAAAAAAACTACTCATCAGATCGAGTTCAAACTAATTTTCGTTGGTAGTTTATATGGTAATGTACATCATATATTTTTTTTAGATTTTTCATTCTCTTACTTTAGAAGTTAGAGGGGGGGGACACAAATTTTCCCACTTTGGAAGTGTCTCTCGCGCAAATTATTCAGTGTAGACGAAAATGATTTTAGAAACCTCAACATCATTTTTGAAGACCTATCGATAGACACCCTACACGTGTAACGTGTAGGTTTGATGAAAAAAAATTTTTGACTTTCAGTTCTCAGTATGGGCGGCAACCCTAATTTTTCTTTTTTTTGAATTTTTTTGTTCAAATCTTAATGCGGTTCGCAGAATACATCTACTTACCAAGTTTCAACAGTGTAGTTCTCATAGTTTCGGCAAAAAATGGCTGTGACATACGGACGGACAGACAGACAGACAGACAGACAGACAGACATGACGAATTTATAAGGGTTCCGTTTTTACGTTTTACGGAACCCTAAAAATGGGAAATAAGCTTGGGATGAAGGGCTCGGGAACATCCACGTGGTGTAGCTTGAGGATCAGTCCACAAGTTCCCTCGGTGGGATCTCGTTGACAGATCGCTAATCTTTTATGTCTCTGATGCGCACTCCTCGCTCTTCGAGCCGTGCGTGTAATATTTCTAAGTAAGATTTCTATACTATTAGGAATATCACCCAGATAAGTGGCAGGGCCAAGCTGTTCGTGATTGATGCCGGGCCGGTTTGATGGTGTCTGGAGCCTCCGTCTCATTTTTGGAGTGGCACTGGGTTCTGTTAGATGTGCCAGGGACATTTATAGTTATTTGTTGTGATTGTAAATAACTATTTTTTTTGATATTTTACAATGGGAACTTTTATTGAGGTGCTTATGATAATTAGGCTGGTAATTATTACTATTTATTTACTACTACTGCATTCGCATTATAGGTATTATTTATTGAAATCAGCGTAACGTAAGTAGAATTATATCTGCATGGAAATTAAGTGTGTCTGGCAAGTTGTTACCACGATGTTAAGTGTCTGACAATCAATTATGTGATTTTTAATAATATTCTGAAGATAATAATAATATAAAACATTCAGACTTTATCATTTGACAAATTTACATCGGTAAGTATTTCATGGGCACACGTTTATCTGCCAAAGCCAAGGTGACCCAAACATCATAACGGTCCATCGTTCTTACCTGTATTACTGGGAACATGTGCTGACAAACTTTCAGCTTTGTTAAAATAACGAAGGTCTGGGGTTCACGGGCTCTTAGTCCAGTTGTCGTGGAACCCACCACGCATTGGTATCCATCACCTGTTGCTGTCGTACTATCCTATCGATACGGTTGCCACTTACAAGCGAGTTGGTGGTCAAACGCGAATTTATAGGTATTTACGATTAAAAAAAAATCTTTGCCAGCTAATAAAACGAACTCGTTATTTTCCAGCTGCGCTTGCGTCATCGGTGATCGTTTTGGAGTAGAACCCGTCCAATACATTAATTACACAAGTTTGGTGGGAGGAGCCTCGCCAACTACCTACAGCCGATTGGGTAGCAACCGACTTTGGAAATTATAATCATATTGGCGGCCGCGAAATTATATTTATTTAATGTTCATTACGACATGGTTTATCGCTGATTGCATCTTCTAGGAATCTACTAATGACTGCTGTATTTGACACATTTACTCAAGGCTCAAAATTTTAAAAAAGCCGAGGCAGACTAAAATGACGACTCCCAATCGTGAACTTATTTCTAACCTAAAGCAGGAACCGAACCTGTACCTATAAATATTTGTCCGAGTTCTGTGTCCGAGTGTGTGTGGAGTTGGTCATCACCACTGGATTTATTGGTAAAGGGAAATATCTTGAGGAAATCGACAACTTTCAAGGATACATGTGTTATCTATCCAACCCTGGTAGATTATGACCTTGACTCTCTTCATGTGGGAGAACATCTGATACCCCTAGTCTCAGCAGTAAAAATGTAAGGTGGGTTGCTTATGCAAACCTACTGCACATTTTATTGTATTTTAGGAATCTAATAACAAATGCAATTTTCCAATACCTGTGAAATCTAGAGAGAGAAACACCTGTCAAATGTTTTAATATAAAGTCAAATCGCTGAAACGAACACCCAACACTACTCCTAAAAACGTATATTTAATTATTAGTGTAAAAACACTCGAATATCGGTGACTTTGTAAGCGACGGTGTATGACCTGGAATACAAACAACTAACTTTTTATAGGTGTCAAACTTTTGGATTCACTCAAATCGTGGTCTGTGACGTCACCCGATCGCTTACTCAAGGCGTACGTGAGCCGAAAACCTGATATGCTCTCCGTTTGTGTGAAAGTATAGTTCGTTATAAGTATGAGGCCCTGCGCCTCCTGGACTAGCCTGAAATTCGGGAGGCTGTAGAGGCCACTCGAGGCCACCTGCCATAGGCTAAGGGCCTATGGCAGTTCGATATTTGCGACGTCAACGAATGAGACAAAATTAAGCGTAAGATTTTTTTTATGTAGGTACTTCTGACAATCTTTTATTATTTTATTTGATTACTTTGCTCGTAGCAAGTTCTTGTAAAACAAGTGCGCCATCTAGTTATTACTGCGCGAACTTGTTGTAGTCGGGCCCTCTCCGTTCTACTTGCCAACAAATACGTGCTCATTAGACTAGGCGCTTTGCTCACAAAGAGTTATCAACAGATATTGTAGATGGCGCTATTCTAAACAAAAAAAATATACAATTGGAAAAGCACTTGCGTTTCCCACTATTTTACATCAAATACAGAAATAAATACCATAAACCGAAAATACTAATAACTCAACTGAGTCTCAGAGTAACAGCAACATAGGTACCAAAGGAAAATTCCAGACATCTACAGACATGAGACATGTTTATTTCCAACCCAATCAATTCGTTTCGTTTTCAGTCGCTAGTGACAATATCAGCATGTCGAAACCAGGGATGTTACGGAGCTTCGACTCCGACTCCGTTATGTCGGAAGTTCCGATTAGTTTTACACCTCCGGTTCCGACTCCGGTTCCGAAACTTTTGAATCGGAGGTTAATCGGATGTCGAAGCATAACTTAGCGGCGGCGCCCCGCGACGACAGTAACGAACAGTTTCGCAGGAACATGTCGCGCAGGGAATCTCCCGCGCACGAGTGTAATGAAAAGTATACTAAATGAGCACAACATAGAAAAATGCAAAATTCCAGCACCTTATATTACATTTCCGCCAATATTATCGTGTCCACCAGGCTCGGTAGCGAGCGAATACCTTTTTGGTGGCGTCGATTTAATGTACATGGGGGCGCCTAGTGCCAGAAAACGAAAATAGGACATTTTCGACGCCGCTCACTGATGTTAAGAAACTAAAAACTATAACAAAAAAAAAATGTTTGCCTGTAAAGTCGGTTTACTGACGATAGAACGTGACAACGTCTTAAGAAAATACTGATGGAATGGTAGCATTTTTCAAAAGAAAATTTTAATTTTATTTGTTTAATAGATTTGTATGTAAAAAGTAATCAGTAGAATTTAGTCATTTTCAATCAAAACAATGCAAAAAAGCTTTTAGATGCCGGGGATCGAACCCGGGGCATTTCACATGCAAAGCGAACGCTCTACCACTGAGCTACATCCTCGCTTGAACTACTGGTCAAAATAATTAATACAACTATAACAAGGTAACGCTACATGACGTCATGTTTTGCGGGCGTGCAGCCGGCTTCATGGAATTATAAGACGTTATCACGTCAAAAAAACATTGACGTGTGGGTACAATCAAGAAAAAGCACCATAACCGAATAGAATTTCAAAAATAGATCAGATTTTTTTACAGGTGCCATTTCAATTTTTTTTTTATATTAAAATGGCACCTGAGAAAACTATTTTAATTCATGTCCTCGAAATTATCAGCGATGACCCCACATTATTTTTTGATAATAAAATTTCTAATATTACGTTCTATTAAAGTAACCGAACCAAAGAATAAATATTAGACCAAACACTTTTTAAATTTATGTTTAATTATTGAGTAATTTAATAAAATTTACTCCTGATTTAATAGTGATTTCCCCTCCAAACTGTGTCATGCTATTCTCGACTTTATGCATATCATATTAAGAAGCGCCTCGCGCGGGTGAAATCTGATTTTTTCCTGGCATTAGGCGCACTCTTAAGAAATATCTTAGACTGAGACAGCTTCAAAGCTTATGTTCATGAAGTACATATACACACTTTTGGCGTCAATGTATTTAATTTAATTTGTTTGAAAGCTTTTGTTAATTTAACATACTTTATATTTGGGATTCAATTAATTGAATTTTTTGTTTATTTTTGAATATTCCATTTTTTTTTCATTTTTTGTGATATTTCATGAAACAAAACAATGAAAAGTTTGAATGAATGTTTTATTTGTCCTAAAATAAAAATCTCTCTCCTACCACTACTTCTAACTCTACCTCCGACTCCGGTTCCGACTCCGACTCCGACTCCGATAAATCAAATTTAAAAACTCCGACTCCGACTTCGGTTCCGATAAGATCACCTCCGTTACATCCCTGGTCGAAACTACTGCCTGTGGTACTGCCTACAATAAGAATACAATTGGTTTTCACTGCGGGGCGCTGTACGCACGTCATGCTACATCCGCGCCATTTATTGTTTATTGCTCTATAGTAAATTAGATGGTTGTTTTATAGGCTTTTTTTACTGTATGCAGTAGATATTTTTTCCCTTAAATATTCCCATTCTTTTAGTCGCTATCCGTCAGTTTACTATGTAGAGTAGGAGTTCTGAAACTAGCCTAACGAATAGACAGAAACACATACTTATATGTATAGTAACGTAGAGTCGTAGATGCGTCGGGAGTTTGGAAAAATCTTTATGCTGTGGCACCTCTAAAAATAATAGGCGTGGGACTGCATCAAATCATTACATTTATTTTAAATTAACTCACTTCCCTTTCCGTGTTTCCCACGAGTAAAATGAGCGATTCGACAAATTTCCAGCGTCACCCAAACATACGGCGGCCATGTTGTCGTCACGGTGACATTTCACGGGCAATTTGGCGGGAAACGCGGAAACTCGCGAAACGGCGGCCTCGCTTCTTCCGCAACACACAAAAACAAGAATCCTAGCTCCCTGGGCCGCGGGGCCGCGGTCCGAGAGGATGAGCTAGCTATTATTGTAACTGAACGAACCAACAGACATTTCTTACCGTCATTAGAATTTCAGTGTATTGTTCGAAGTTGCCGTTGTCATGTCAACGTTGTTTAGATAAAAAAATAAGCAAAAGCAACCACAAAGTCTTGTTTATCAAAACCTAGACTGATTTCTTCAATGGTTATGTCTAAGTTTTATAAATATTTTTATTAAAACTCAAAAACGAATCAATTTTTTTTACCTAGAACGCAGCCAGTGTGGATACTGAGTCCAAGCTAACCAACCCCCGACGATGCTCGGAGTAGGTAGGTACTCGTTGTGTAGAGGATAATCCACCTTTATAACGATTAATATAAGTACAAGAAAACAGTTCGCAATTGCCCTGAAGGAGGTGATAAGCATCCATGTGATAAATTTGATGAATTTATTCGCCAACATTAAATATCTCACGACCTGAAAACGCTACCATTCAAACGTGAATTTGGAGATTGTTCTTCGGCTTTATCTACTAGGTAAGGTAGCTGTTTGCACCTGGTACCTAAAGCCCCACTATGCAATGATGGACCACCAAGCCCAAAAATGGCGACATGACATGGCAGCCCCCTTGGCCATGGCATAACCTTATTTGGCAGTATAAAGCAGACATGGGGTAGTGTCCTCAGACATCCGCTCTGGTAACTAATACCCACCTCAACACCTGCACCCCGCGTACTCTACATTGAGGATTAAAGAACCTAATATTGACGGAGCACTTTTTATTGTAGTTACATTACTTGAAACTTGAAAGTTCACAGTTGACTGCAGCCAAACAACAAAAAAGGCACAGCAACAGTGTGCTGATAACTATTAGTACTGACTACGACTTTGTAGTCAATGGCGGTCAAATGTCAGCCTATAAAAGTTAAAAAAAAACACTTCTAGTAGGTACCACTTTTTCTTTCTTTCGCTTTCATTAATTAACATTTCAAGCGACAATTGAGACCATAGAAACCCGTGATTATCGATAGCCTTGAAGCCGTCGGATGTGCCGGAAATGTGTAAAAAGTAAATTAATTAGACTCCTAAATAGCTGCATTTCCTCCGAGAGGGCCTTCGGAGGGCGCTCCTCTCGCAGTGGGCGCTCCGGTCGCGGCCAGCGCCGCTCGTTCGCGGTGTTACTGTTGTAACGTGGCAACCCCCGGTATCGAGGAAAGCTACCCCATCCCTAGTGGGTTCGCTTCCGTCTCCTCTTGGTCGCGACTCGGTGCGTATAAGACGTCCGCCAAACAAACTAAATTTGTAACGATATCTATTGAGTTTCCGAACATTTATCTTTTGTATATTTTGTGATTGTGAAAACTAAGTTGTGTGATTCGACCAATAATACTTTCTAACCAAAAACTCAGACGTTTCTTTTACCAAACAACTGAATTCCACACGCCCGGCACAAAATGGCTCCCAACGAGCGGGCATTGGACTAGTAAACGCACGTGTTTTTTTTTTCTTCGGTGTTACGGTTATTGGTTTATAGATATAACAATGGTACGCACAAGAACTCAAGATCAAGGCGACGTCCCAGAGGAGGAAGCGCCTTCCGTGGTGACAATGGACCAGTTCACGGCGTTGTTAACAACCCTTCAGCAAAGCCAAGCAGAGATGTTCGCGCGCATTCTGGGCGAAGCGCGGACATCGACACCGGCTCCGGCGTTTGAGAACGCAACGGCCGCCGCCGCTAACTTTGCTAAATGTTCTGCACGATTCTCAGGAAAGCCAGAATCGGTCGACGGTTTTATTGATGCTGTTGAAGTGTATAAAAACTGCCTCAGCATAAATGACGTCAATGCGCTTAAAGGTTTGCCAATGCTGTTAACCGATGAGGCCGCAGTATGGTGGCAAGGGGTGAAGAGCAGCACGACCTCGTGGAAGGAGGCCATGACAAAGTTGAAATGCGCCTTCGGAGAACGCCTCTCACCATTTCGCATTTACACCGAACTATTCAAACTTCGGCAAGGAGACGAATCGACGGACTTATTCGTTTCAAAGACTCGCGCGCTTCTGTCGAGGCTGCCGACGGGTGATTTGAGCGAAAAGGTACAGCTGGACATGGTTTATGGACTAGTCGATCGCCGAATCAGAAAGCGAATCGACAGAAATTCCGTAGCGACGTTCGACGACTTCCTGCAACGCGCCAGGGCGATAGAGGAAGCCTTGAAGGATGCGGAAGACGACGGAAAGAAGAGGTCGCCAGCGATGACAACGCGTGGCGGACTCGCGGGTCCCAGCGGGACGCACGTGGGTGTACGACACGCCGCCGCCAGCGCACCCGCTGTGGCCGCTAAAGCGCCCGCCGGGCCTAGTAAAGCACCCGCGAGCGACACCGGTAGCTCCGCCGCCCGGAGAGGACCAGTGAAACAAAGTGATAATATTAAGTGTTACGGGTGTGGTACACCTAATGTGATTCGGTCAAAGTGTTCAACATGTAAAAATAATGCTAAGTCTGATAATGCTTTTTGCGCAGCTAGTATGTCACACTCCGACTCGGCTACAGGAGCGTTGTCGTCGCCCTGCGAGGTAGAGCAAGGTGGGCGCAGCGCCCGGTGCAAGGCGCACCATCGCCGAACAACGGCTGTAAGACAGGACAGTGAGGTCACCAGGCCTGTACTTACTGATGTTTCAAGGTATGGAGTTGCTCGGGATGCATTTCATAGTAACATGCATAGTTCATTACACAGTCTTAAGACAAAATGTAGTGCACCCCGGGTAACATTTAATAACAAGTATTACTCAATCAATGACGGTGTTGATGATTATGTCAGAGAATTTTTCTCAAATGTTGTTAAAATGCCTGAATGTTCTGATAATGTTCATGTAAAACGTTCTCCTGGGTTAGGTAATGAAATGACTCATAGCAATCTGCAATGTTTTAAAATGTGCTGTTATACAGAAAGAGGTCTTATTCTGGAAAATGTACCTATTCCGGAGGCAATGTCAGTAAAAGAGGAATTAAACAAAACAGATACTATGGTCATTAGTGTAACAAATCCTTGTATTATGGAATGTACAGACATACCTATTATTAAGCAGACATGCTCACTTAAGGGGAAGTCTACACTTAAGGCGACACAGTTGACCGAGAAAACTGATACACTTAAGGGTGAGACTGTTCCCAAAGAAATTTGTTTGTCTGAGGGGGATATTCGTTTTAATGAGTCAAACATTTGTAAGCGGACATGCTCAGTTAAGGGGGAGTCTACACTTAAGGAGACACAGTTGCACAAAACAACTGAACTTGCACTTAAGGGTGAGACTGCTCCTAAGGAAATAGATGTAACTAAATGTGGGGTGTTTATTAAGGGGACACACTTACTTAAGGGGACATACCTACCAACATGTACTTCTGATATAAACAATTTAAAATATGATTTTAAGGAAAATGTTATGTGCGCACAGAGCCGTAATCAGGAGGAGACGTGTCTAAGACCAAGTATGCGTATCGAAATTGTGGGAAAACTAGGCACTGCAATATTAGATACGGGTGCGAAAGGGTGTATTGCTGGACAATCCCTTTATCGCGTTTTATTAGAAATGGGTCATCCTTTGCAGCGGAGTGTGCGTAACATTCGATTAGCTGATGGTAGCACGCGTCAAACAGAGGTGCTAGTTGCAGAGGTTCAGGTTGGCCTTTTCCACAAGATGGTTAATGTAGAATTTATAATATTTCCCGACGCGTGTAACAACGAATCATTGCTAGGCATTGACTTTATAAGGAAAGCTGGGTTAGTTATTGATTTCAAACGAAACCTTTGGCATTTCGCGGATTGTAGTGAACAAAAGTACAAGCTTTTGATGGAAGATACTACTCCACACCGCATATATGCATCAATGAAAGTTCTCCGGGATGAAGAAGGTGCAAGTTTGGAGGCTGCCGATCGTGATAAGTTGGCTCAACTACTAAACGAATATAAGGACATATTCGAACAGACTGGTGAACCAACACCATATACGGAGCACCATATTGATACAAGTGATCATGTTCCGATAGCTACACCACCTTATCGCCTGACACCCGCCAAGAAGGAACTTATGCAGAAGGAAATCAATAAAATGATAGCGCAAGACATAATAGAGGACTGTGAATCGGCTTGGAGCGCCCCAGCCCTTTTAGTACCTAAGCGCGATGGTACTTATCGTTTTTGCGTCGACTACCGCAAATTGAACGGGATCACGAAGACAGACACCTACCCTATGCCGCGGATCGACGATTTACTACAAGCAACAAAACGGGGACGCTGTCACATGTCGACCATTGACCTCCGTTCTGGGTACTGGCAAGTGTCACTTAGGGAAGAAGACCGTGACAAGACGGCTTTTGTAACTCCTTTCGGAACATTTCGTTTTAAGAGAATGCCGTTTGGACTGAAGAACGCGCCAGCGACCTTTCAACGATTAACAGACAGACTGCGTTCTACATCTAATTTAAAGGACGTGAATATACTGGGGTATATCGACGATTTACTTATAATTAGCGATGGAGAGAGATTTTCGAAGCATCTGGAAGACTTACGTGCAGTTTTCGAGCAATTGAGGAAGTATAAGCTGCGCGCAAATCGTGAGAAGTGTGTCTTTGTGAGAAAATCAGTTAAATATTTGGGTCACGTGATATCAGAAAACGGAGTATCAGCTGATGAAGAAAAGATTAGCGCAATATTAAAGATGAACACACCTACGACCCAGAAACACTTAAAGTCTTTCGTACAAACCTGCGCTTGGTTTCGAAAATTTATACCCAGATTTTCTGAAGTGGCCCAGCCACTGACGAAATTAACGAGAAAAGATCAACCCTGGATATGGGGACCAGATCAGGAAAACGCTTTTGGAACTCTGAAAAACCTGCTGACATCGGCACCTATTCTGATACAGGCAGACTATTCTAAACCGTTCATCTTGCGAACTGACGCCAGTAATTATGCCCTGGGTGCAGTACTACTTCAAGGCGAATCTAAAAATGAAGAGAGACCTGTAGAATTTGCTAGTCGCTTACTGACAGAAGCGGAACGAAACTACTCGACGACGGAGAGGGAAGCACTAGCAGTCGTATGGGCTGTGGATCGTTTCAGAGGCTACATTGACGGTCACCCGGTAATGATAACAAGTGACCACCAACCACTAAAGTGGCTATTTTCTTTGAAGTCACCTTCAGGTCGTCTAGTGCGTTGGGCGTTAAAGTTACAGAGCTATGACATTCAGTTTGAGTATACTCCTGGTAAATTAAACGTAGTAGCTGACACTTTGAGTCGCCCAATTTGCAATGATGAAACTCACAAATTGTGTGGAGTATGCTCTGTTACCATTGACTTGCCTACAAGACATTTGGCTCAGGTTAGAGAAGACCAAGAAAATGATCCGGATATTCATAAAATTATCAAAGAATTAGAAGATATCGACGAGATAGCAGTTCGTCGCTGGACGGAGCGTGGATATATCATGGAAAGAGGAGTTCTCTATCGATATAATCCTGATACGGATAATGAAACACCACAATTGGTAGTACCAGTGAAAATGCGTGAAGAGATCCTTCGGATGAGAAGAATTATCACGGATTATGTCAAATCGTGTGTTACTTGTCAACGATATAAACCCTCTAACGAGAAACCATCAGGGTTTTATCAGACTCCAATATTAAAACAGAGAAACGAAGTTTTAGCTATTGACTTATTTGGACCCTTACCCGAAGGAGAAAATGGTGAAAAATGGATTTTATTAGTTGAGGATACAGCAACTAGATGGGTGGAGCTTTATGCTCTGAAAGAAGCAACTTCAATGGGTTGTGCGAAGATATTGATCGACCAATATTTTCTTAGATATGGTCTACCGAGACGGGTTATATCAGATAACGGTGTCCAATTTGTATCTGCTGTAATGCAAAAATGTATGCATATTCTCAACATCACACAAGATCTGACGCCATTCTACCACCCAGAAGCTAATCCTGCAGAAAGGAAGAATAGGGACATGAAATCAAAATTGGCAATACTGGTTGGATCACAGCATCAATCATGGCCCAGCCAACTGGCTCAGGTCCGTTTTAGTATGAACACAGCGAAGTGTGAGACTACGGGGAAGACTCCAGCGTTTCTGATGTTCGCACGAGAACTTAGGTCACCCCTAGAAGTCTATGATGACCCTAAAGCTATATTGGAAAAAGCAAACTTCGTACCGCAAATAACACCATACTTGACCAGATTTTTGAATTCATTGACTGAAATAAGAGAAAAAGTAGAAGAACAACAAGACAAGTCGAAGAAGTATGCAGATCTAAGGAGAAAACCAGGACAGGAATTCAAAATAGGAGATAAAGTGTTGCTAACCACACATCTTTTGAGTGACTCTTCGAAATCTAAGACTGCTAAATTCTTCCCTAAACGCGATGGACCATATGTGGTTAAAGCCAAGCTGAGTCCTACAACATATTATATAGCCTCTGAGGATGATGGTGAGGTATTAGGGAAATTCCATGTGAGTGAACTTACCGCCTTTTATGAACGGGGAGTAGAACAAGTTCAGCCATTGAACCCCAAAAAGAAACGAGGCCGTCCTCGCAAAGCAAATAGGGTTTCTGATTCTAATAACGTTGAGCTAGATCACGAACGGGGACGTGTATGTGATCTAGAGGGGGAGACTGTAACGTGGCAACCCCCGGTATCGAGGAAAGCTACCCCATCCCTAGTGGGTTCGCTTCCGTCTCCTCTTGGTCGCGACTCGGTGCGTATAAGACGTCCGCCAAACAAACTAAATTTGTAACGATATCTATTGAGTTTCCGAACATTTATCTTTTGTATATTTTGTGATTGTGAAAACTAAGTTGTGTGATTCGACCAATAATACTTTCTAACCAAAAACTCAGACGTTTCTTTTACCAAACAACTGAATTCCACACGCCCGGCACACTGTGCATTAACACGTAATTAATACCTTCGAATATCAATCGTTTATGCGGAATTATAATAGTGAATGGATTTTAAGGTGAATACTATTATTGTTTTTCTATTTAGTAGTGTATTTTGTTTTTTAAGTATTTTTATCAGTGATAAGGTTCTTGACCACTATCTCGACGGTGAAGCGCGTTTAGAAAGAGTTGTTCGATCGTACAGATTGGCTGCACACTCTCCGAAAAATAACCGACAACAAAAATGAGAAGCTTACGACTTTGAGGCTATGGGAAAGGCTTTGGATGTTTTAGGTTTAAAACTGGTAGACTGGTACTTATACATAGTCAACCCCTCCCGAAGGTACTCCATAAGTACTCCATACAAAAGCGGTTTCTTGATAACTGTTAGCAACCATATTTTTGTTATCTGGCGTTTTAGATGGCGTCTATGGAAGCCTATATAAATGTATATTATTTTTTTATATTACTTTGCTAGCTGTAATTGCCATATTACTTTTACTGAAGGCTCTCCCTTCTTCTTCAGATCTCGAAGAAGAGATTCTCGAAAAGTATAATCTATACTAATATTATAAAGAGGAAAGATTTGTTTGTTTGTTTGTTTGTTTGTAATGAATAGGCTCCGAAACTACTGGACCGATTTCAAAAATTCTTTCACCTTTGGAAAGCTACATTATTCCCGAGTAACATAGGCTACGGCAGATGGCGCTGCAGTTGATATCTAGGTTATTATTCGAGCGAAGCCGGAGCGGGCCGCTAGTCGTTAATATATCATGAAAGTAACATAATCGATATTAACATGTAGGTATAGAAAGTAGTGTCATTCGTTAATAAATGAATAAATAGGAATTTTCGACCAATGCGAATCGAACTCAAATAGATAAAATTAAACTGACAACTTGTATGTGTAAGCAAGAACTACTTATTACGACTTACATGCAAATTAAGGCAAGAACTCTACCCAGAAGAGTGAAATGTTTTAGCATGCATAGTCGTAGTTCTAATCTTCTAATTCATAACGGTGTTATTACATGTCTGAAAATTAAATCTATAAATCATATGCTTGGTACATTGCATAAACGATTTGGTATATTGTTTGTATATTGCGACATATTTTTATGATTGACGGTCCAAAGACTCGAACGAAGAGCTTTGACTCTACATATGAGATAAGAACGTCTAGGCTGTGGAATGCTTTGCCTGAGTGGGTTTTTCCCGATGGTTACAAACTTGGCGTCTTCAAATAAAGAGCTTAAGTCGCGTAACATCCTATACGATGGCGGAAAGTGTAAACGTATAAAAGTAAAAAAAAATTGGCAGTCACAGGAACTGCCGATAGAAGTGAAAACTTACAACTCAGAATTTGATAGCTTACCTAGGAAACTACACGGGTGTAACCGGAGGGCGTGGCTAAATGCCCAGGCCATCATGGCATGGGCATTTAGAAATGCGTCAGCATTTCCCATTGGCTTACGCATTTCTAGATGGCCATGCCATGACTGCCAGGCCACGCCCTTTCAGCATCTCCCAGTGGCTGACGTATTTCTAGATAGCCAATGGCCATGGTCCCGAGTTTACCCGAAGATTTCTTATCATACCCGAGCGTGACGCTAGAATTCAATTCACACCCCACGAAAAATCTGTCTAGGCGCGCCAAAAGAAGTTTTCGCTTCAAAAATACGCAGGTAAAACCGTTACACGCAGCTAGTACCTAGCATAAATAGCAGATAATCGGTAGGTATTAGCACACGAGAGGGATTAGAAGGTAATGCAGTTTTTTCTAGAACGGCGCCCACAGTCTCAGATGTCTCAGATAAAAAGTGCCCGAAGGTCGTTGCACTGCGCCTAGGTGTTAATTAACATCTAGTGCTTAAGGCCAGCTTATCCAAAAAACTATGACATAACCAGGTCAGCCCCAATGCCGACCCGCGGCCCGCGGCCATGTCGGAGACTCCGCTGATTTCCATAATGAGTAAAGAGTAAATATAATTGACTGGTCAAGTGAGGTGGGTTTTGGAGGTAATCTGCGGTGCATTCTTTAACTACTTTCCACTATATTTAAAATGCTTTGTTGCAAATTGTTGATTCGTATTAATGTGTTCAGCCACGTAATGTAATAAGTTGCACGACTGTCTTTTTATCGTTTTTTGGAGATGGATTCAATTCATAAACACAGAAAAAGTTTCATGATAAAAAAAATATAACACTTTATTACAACAAAAATCATGGTAAACACCGCTAGTATCATATAGTATAGTATGTAATACAAGTAATAATACTCGTATAAAATGGTTTTGTCACTGATAATGCGATGTTATTGTATAAAATAGATAATCAACAAAAACACAAGCATACCCATTTACCCATTTACTACTGGTGACTGTTAATACTATGTAATTAAATTGTTCTACTCCATCCGTGACTCCCACATCCGCCCAAACCACACCATCATCGCCGGCACCAGGTCCTAACAGGAAGCCGCCAATTACAGGCTTCTAATGAACGTCCACACGGCCGTTCTCGAGAATTAGCAGCGAGATGACAGACCATTGTCTTGCCGACGACAATTTGCGGGTTCTGGGAAGGTGAGATAATCACTGACAAGGTGCCAAGGCTTGATCTCAATCTCGCAGAAACTGGACGATACAATGGCTGTGAGGAATTTGCGATTGGATTAACTAAGCTTATTTATAAATATTATATTTGTGAACACCAACATCGTGTTCGTACTGCACTGTGCACTGTGTCCTTTTTTGTGCTTCCCCTCCTCCATACTTTCAAATCTCTCATTCCATCCTATGGTTGCCTGGAAGAGATCGCTTTTAGTGATAAGGTCGCCAATTGCTACTTTATTTTATTTTGTTTTAAGTGACTTTTTTTTTTTTTTTTTTTGTTAACTGCAATAAAGAGTTAATCTATCTATCTATCTATCTATCACTGAAAAGGCTCGATGGATTACGAAAAACTTTTTTTTGTATTTAGTAGGTACCTACTAGGAACGTCCCACGCATTTTTTGCATTATTTTCCCGAGATTTCCGTGATATTGCTATTCCGGACTATAACCTAACTGTATTCCAAATTTCAACCCTATCCGTTAACCCGTTCCGACGTCATTGAAAAACAAATATCCAATAGTTGACATTTATAATATTTGTAGGATATCTAGGAGGGTTTGCCGTTGATGAATATGTAAATGTAGATGATTTGATTTGATTGTAAAAAAAAAATGTTGTCGTTTAAAATTGTAATACCTACTAGAATTCCTTGGAATAAAATAATAACGTTGCTAAGATGTTTTCAGTAGGCACTAGGGAGAAAAACATTATGTTCAGCTTCTTATTCCGGGTATACTTACATACTATAAATATCTTTGTCTAAGAAACACATTTAAGTACTTAGTTTTGATAAAGTTTGCGCAAGAACTGTGACTGCAGAACAACACTAATTAAAACGTGAAAACCATCAGATTACACTCTGGGCTCGGGAAGAAATTAAAATTGTATGTAGAGTCCGCGACAGCACGAAAGTCTTCTGGCCAAATTGTTAAACTGTTTCCTATGGCTTTCATTTATCTTCGTAAAATCCGACCGTGGGGCCAATTTCTACTAAATGTATCGATACAAACAGGTTTCACTAAATAGTTCCATCTAATGTATAGCTAAATTAATTGGAATAAGTAAGTAGGTAGGTTCAATTAGATTGCGCTGTGCCCATTGACTTTCTTTAACTTGAATCACCTACGATATTTTTTTCATAATCGAAACTTAGAGTAAAACAAATTTATTGTAAAACCAAATATACATGCTCTCGTAGAGACCGGTTACTTTGAGCCAACTTTTTAAAATATTCTCTAATGCTAGCTTCCCTACAAATAGCACAATTCATATTGTTGTATTAATATTAACAGACTGTTCAGAATAAACACTCAAAAAAGGTGACACAGTTTTTAAAAGATATTCCTAGTACCCGAACGCAGAAGTTAGATGCCACTTTCGTAAAACGAACGGTTTCTCCAGATGAAACGATGGATGCAACTTTGGCGTCTCTCTCTACTTAGTCTGCGATTGGCGTCTTTCTCGAGGGCGAAGTTAAAAGCGCTCCATCCTAGACCGCATGAACATTTAACATAAGACGAGATAGCGGTCAACCCTAAGCTTAAATCTATCTAATAATATTCTTTAGTAATATTGTCCACGTCACTGTAGGCGCCGCCGACCCATCAAAAAACTTACCCAGCTTATTTGGAGCCGAACTTACGTCATAGCAGCAAAAACTCATCTATTCCCATTTATAGCTAATCGAGCAAAATTATTACTGAGTGTGTTCTATCGTCGATGACCGCACCCAGATTAGTAGTGAACTCAGAGCCGTGTATCCCTTCCTATGTAAAGTGAAAAAGCCTTCGGAGTCTCGCAGGGCTCAGGGTTTGTTTGCGTGGGTCGTGGCTCGTTATTGCCCCACCCTCGTAATCTATTGGTGCTCGAACCAGATCAATTACTGCCCTTGTGCTGTGGTAAACACTAAATGTTTGATGAACATGTTTCTGGGAAATGTTTTTTATTTCATTTTCCAAAAATAATCTGTCCACAACTGACGGTAATAGGAAAAGGAATCGCAGGAGCCAGGGACGCTATAGCCATCGTTCGTACAAAACAGATTGACTTAATTAATAAATACTTCTAACCTATTATCATACAAGCTTTGCTTAGTTTGGGGTCAGATGGTGTTGTGTGTGAATTATCCACCAATAAATATTTATGAAATATGTCCTTAGATTATTATTAGATAAGTAAGGGGGCGTCCATAAATTACGTGAGATGATTTAGGGGGGGAGGGGGTCGAGTCAAATCTCATGTAATCTCACGTTAGGGGGAGGGAGGGTCTCGACAAATATCACGTATTTTTTGTTCTGATTGAAACAAAAAAAGATTATACTGTTTTGTTCCATTCAATCTAAATTGTATGTACATGCTCAAGATTAATCTTGAGCGTCATCGTATTAATATGATTAAGATTATTCACTATTTCGAAGGAGCAGATGATTTTACAGAAAATCATATGGACATGTTGGTGCCAATAGTCTCTCTTGAGACCGCTCATAATTCTCCAGAACCTGGGTAACCGAGCTTTGCTCGGTTTAAATAGTAAATATACTTAGATACGTACAGATAAAAGAAACCAAGAAATAGATTTTCTTAAAAAAAAGAAAACATGAAAAAAATGAGAAGCCGTCTGGATTCGAACCCGGAGCTATTAATTCGTGACCGCTATGACCGCCCGACTTCCCATCTGAGCTATTACGCTGTCGCGTCACGCGGCGAAATTTACCTTCGCAATCTAATGTCTAATGTGACAGTTTTTCATTGTCTAAAAACGCGCATAATATGCGTTTATAAAAAATGAAACCTAGTTAGATAGATTTATCGTCCCCGAAACCCCCTGCATACATGATTTCATCAAAATCGTTCGAGCCGTTTCCGAGATTCAGATTCTATATATATATATATATACATATTTATATAGGTACAAGAATTGCTCGTTTAAAGGTATAAGATGGACTGAATTAGAGTAGGTATTCTTTTCTTTTTATCATAGTAGATTGTCAAATTACTAGTCTAAACTAGTCGTAAATAAAAGCACGAAGCAAATTGTTTTTTTTCTTTCTACAATAACAACCCAACGCGTTTACGTAAGAAACCCACATTCTGAAAAATCTCACGTGAGATTGGGGGATGGGGGAGGGGGTTGAACAAAATCTCACGACATCTCACCAACGGGGGAGGGGGGGCCAGAAAATTTAAAAAAACACCTCACGTAATTTATGGACGCCCCCTAATGAGTTTTAGGAGTATTTAAAATAGTATATAGAGCCGTTTTAAAAATCCCTTTTTGATTTAGATATACATTTTTGTATTGCTTTGACTCAAAATTAATATTAAATAGGTACCTACATAATAACAAACATTAGTAAATTACTTTTTTTGGTTGTAATAGCGCTTTTATTCATATTACTGTAGGATACATGGGTACATCTAGCACAACATAGAGTGCTTCTAGTTTTAGCATGGAGCACGTTGCGACACATTCTCGACAGATGGCGTTAGTAGTCGCATAAAGAACGAATTTACAAAATAGAAAACATGTCATATTGATTGGGTTCTTTATTGATTGCTATTATTAATTTTATGCAACGATACGTGAATTTTAAGACATGCATACTTACGTCTTTTATGTTTTTTGAAGCATCTAGCATATTTTTGTCTGAATATTTGTTGAAACATTGTTTCATTACATTATTTATACTCTTCAAAAGAAAGTAAAAGCAGTAAACACCTAATATTCCCATGTAAAATTTGCAAATTGTTAATTTATTGCAAGTTGATAGCTATAGACTATTTCTACACTCTCTCTAAGGCCCGGATAGCTCAGTCGGTAGAGCATTGGACTTTTAATCCAAGGGTCCAGGGTTCAAGTCCCTGTTCGGGCGTTTCTTTTTGCACTATAATTTTTTCGTTTCTTATCTTTACGCCGAAGCAAAACACTCTGATCGGATATTCACATGAGTGGGCAGAACATACACGTGATAAACTCTTTTTTTTTAACGGGCAGCGCCTTTATTAACAACACTAAAATACAATGAGAATTGCACTACTACTTACACGAGGCACACCTGAATTATCCATAGACCAATGAAGGTCTACAGAGAGTTCAAGATGTTCAAGCCCACTATCAGTCGGAAACGTGCCTAGCATGCTGGCGGCATTACCACGCTGAATGGCAATAAACGTTGGCGTTGGGCCAAATAAACGCCAACATTTAAACTCAATGATCTGATCTCAATGTTAGGGTTCGTTCACATAAAGATAATTGAAAATTATTTTTTCAGATAGGTTGTTATGGTTTCTTAGTCTTGAAGTTTTATTCTCCATTTTTTTTTTTCATTTGTATAATAGGACTACGTTTGACCGCAATTTGTCTGTTGTTAATTAATATATCAGTCTAGGATGTTTCACGTTTACGAAGGTCGTCTACTCTCTTTCTACCAAAAACGGAATTTCGAAATAAATTCTCAACTTTCCTACATCGATCCGTCGTTTCGTCCGTTTAAATGTTCTAAGCCTACTATTAATAATACCTACCTAATACCTACTAATAATAAATACCTACTAATTACCTAATTAGAGTAGGCTTAGAACATTTAAACGTCAAACAATAAATAAACAATGTTCGATCGGACTGATCGAATGATTCGGATTCGGACGAAACGAAGTAGAACCGGAGTAAGAAAGTCGCGATTTTGTTTCGAAATTACGTTTTTCGTAAAAGAGAGTAGACGTCCTGGTCCTCATCCAAATTGTACCCATCGGGAAACATTTCACAGTTTTGCTGTGCTTATGGCAAAAGTAAATTTGAAGCGCTTGGAGGATTACTACAAACCTTGGAGATTACTATTATCATGTACCAGTGATGCTTTTGTCCAGTAGGCGGGTGGAATCAGATTTAGATCATATTCTTGGGCATATTCTCCGTAATGTATCCAACATAAACATTTATTTAAGTAAAAAGAAAACCGATAAGTAAACGACATTGCGACGATGCTCGAGACTTTGCATTCGTAATTTAAGCAAACTCCCATCATCTATCTTGACACATCATTCAATCACTTTCAGTGCTTGTAGTTGATAGTAGGTAAATTCATCTCATAGGTAAGCAGTAGTTTAAACATGATCTGGCTCACGCTTTAGTGCCACTTAAGTTTCTATTACACTAACTTGAGTCTTTATTTTATGTCTGACTAATAATATTTCATCTTCAACGTGAGCCTCATACTCGCTCTGTGCGAGACGCCATCAGGCCAGATGGCGGTCAAGGACAAGTTTATCTCAGTAAAAAAATACGTAATCACTAAATAGGTATTTACATTGCTAAGTTTTTGTCAGCTCTGGTCTCGGGACACGTGCCTCGCACCGGAAATTAAATTGGCGAATTGCAAAAAACTTAAGAGATTGTAGATATTTATATAAATGACTAAGCAATAATGGACGAAACTAGGATTGTGATAATAATTATGTAGGGTGGCGCAGGACACCTATAAAACGAAAGGTACACAATTTAAGAGGGAATCAAGTAAATTTAGTCTCAGTACGGGATCAACCGTGAAATAAAATTGCTGTACGTACAAAACAAGCAGTAATGTGCAAACATTACTGTGTTCCGGTTTGAAGGGCAATGTTTCCAGAGAAATTACAGGGCTTAGAGATATAACAACTTAGCTCTCTGGGTGACGAGCGCAGTGCGGTGCTAGGTAATGATTTTGGCTCTTCATGTTCCAATAGCTGCGTGTCACTGTGCTGTTATGTGGCAGGCATGTTGCTTACCATCAGGCACATGTCCTGCTCGTCTCGTCACTCTTTATAAAAAAAAATAAAAAAATAAACACAAAATGACACTTATTTATATTTTTCAGAACTAGCTCGCAACTACTTAACCACGAAAAGTCCAAATCTCTGCATTCCGCACATCACCCTATCTATCTAACAAGATTTATTTCTCTGCTTGTAATATCTCTGGAAACCTTGTCCGCCAAACGGTTACGCAGTTATTTCTGTACGTTTCTGACGGTAGAATAACTGGCTAAAGTTTAGTGTTATTATTTTTTTATCCAGACGTCCTCTAGAAAGAGTCCACTACAAAAACATTGGCTTGGACGATCAATGGTAAAAGAGTTAGATGTAAGAGTTCGTCACAAAAATAAGTAGAATCCAACCCTTTCGAATTGGTACCGGTTTTGTTTTGCGAAACTCTGTTTAGCATTGTGTATATACTAGGCACAATATTATATACTTAATTATATTTATATACCTACACACTAAGGAAACCTATAACAAACCTAATTACATATTTTGATTTAATTAAAATTCCTCTCTGGTTATCTTTTTTTTTTCGCAGTTAAGATTGGAATTGACACGCATTGTAGTTTTATGAACAAAAAGTGTTGAATTTAATGAGATAAATAATACCGTAGGTCTGATCTGAGAAGGCGATACGTAGACTAGTTTACAACCATGGGTTTGCGTGGACTACAGCAGTTTAACGTGGTAGGACTCTTTATGAAGTTTACCTTTGTTGTTTTTCTATAATACTTACTGTGTTTTGGTTTGAAGTGTAATGCTTACAGAGAAATTATAGACAAAAGTCAACGTGATAAATGGCTACGTGTTCCACACCTTAGACGTTCTTGTCACGAAAATGAAATCAAATTACTTCGTTAGAAGCTTTGGAACACCAAATATGAAACGAAGTCGCCTTTTTGCGCATCGAACAATAAAGAAAAATAAAACCACAGACAAAAGAGGAGAGTAAGGTTTAAAATGTTAGTTAAAATTACTTCTTGGAGAAATCCAGATGGTCCATAGGTATTCTGTGAAAAACAGTTATTAATCATCTTAAAAAAAAATGTTTCTCTTAACTTGAAATCTTACTTGAACTGTACTAGGTAACATTACATAACGACATAACGTTGTGGGATTGTTGAATCTGATCAATTGACTAATTTAATGTAGGTAAGCATTTTTTTGTTATTTAACTTTTCTTTCAATCACAACAAACGTATACAAACATACTTAGAACTACGCAAGTAGCTAATTCAAAACAAATTATAAACACCACTGAGTCATCTGATTTTGTCTCGTTGTGTATAGACTCCAGTCATTATTTCAGTTCTGGAAATTATTCACGGTGTCCATTGAAAGTTCCTACACAATAGTGGCTCGGTGTGGGCCGTTGTTATGACACTAGTAACGAGGTGCTCGTTTTCAGGCGAAACTCGGATTCCGCGCGTGAGTCCGCCAGAATTCGCGCCATTCAGCCCCGAGTAGTCGTCGCAGCGAAGCGACGACGCGACGACGCAACGACGCGACAACGCAACGACGCAAAGACGCGGATCCGCGACAGACGAAACAGTTCGCGAACCGCACTTGACTGGCCGACCCGACGCTCTCGCGCCATTCGAGACAAGGCACCGCGCGCCTCCACTCGCACACAACTACGAAAACGTTCCTATTTTAAATTTAAATAAAACTTATTTATAAACAATAACCGGCCAGTGACAAACATTCCCAAACCGACTGTGATAATGAACTCTTTTTAATTTTAGAATTAGTGCTGTGATAAAAAAAAATACAAATGCGGCTATCGAGTTAACATGTCCCGGGCGTCGGCGTTCAAAACGATTTTTTGAATTCTAGAAATCAAAATGACGAAGTACAAACTGAACAACGCTCTGAATCCGTCGTCGGAGGTGACGTTGACGTCGTACATGGACAGTAAGAAGGACGAGAAGTTCGTTGTGGAGTTAGATTCGAATCAGAACGATAACAATTCGGAGTTGAATAGGAATTTGGAGGGGAAGTGTGAGTCGTGCCCGCGGGGGGGCGAGCTGGTGCTGCAGTCGGCGCGGCTGGCGGCGCCGGGCAAGGAGAGCGGGTGCGGGGGGGGCGAGCCGCGGGAGGAGCCGGGCTGCGCGTGCGAGCGGGCCCGCGCGGGCTGCAAGCTGTGCCAGCCCGCGCGCGGCTGCCGCGTCTGCCGCCGCCCCTCCTGCTCGACCATCTATCCCAGTACGTACACTTCATACTTTAACAATGAAAAAATAATCAAGATAATTTGTTTAGCTAGTTAGTTAGATTGGCGGGGCCTTTTCCGCACCTAGCCTCTTTACTGGGCCATTGTGCGTAAACTATGCGAACACTAACTAACTATAGGTTTACATTTTTTACATTATTTTGACCAGTGCCAGATTAAGGCCTAAACAATCTCCCCTATGCCTACCGAGCCTAACTCCCAGTGATCGACACAGAATTAACAAAACAAATTGAAACGCGCAAATTACGCTTTATGTACCTTTCGTATGCTTAACTTATAGAATAATCCAGGACTGCATTTGACTGCCATCACGTCTGATGTTATGGCTGGTGGTCTACGCTATGATGTACCGTATATAAGAAATCGATTCACTCTTGATATGTCTCGATGTTGACATAGTAATTCCCAACACTAATTATTTACTTACAACACTAACATGTTGTGTAAATATTGTTCGTAACGTAAAATTACATATTGAACATTTTAACTTGTGAACATTTAAAATGTTTGTGACTTTTATTAACCTATTAAGCCCGACTCGCGACGCGGCCTGCGTCGTGACGTCACACAAAAAACATTACTAAAAAATGAAACCAAATTTTGTGTGTCTGTAAACGACAATGTACTGATAAATATTATCACCTATCTCTTAGGCATCAAAATAAACTAATAATCGAGTATGTTTATCCTGAAAAAATAAGGTTTTAAAGTCCCAAAACCGGTTTTGCCCAAATTTGGCCTCTTGGGATCTACTAATATCCCTCTTTCACATCCGACTGTTTGAAAATACAGTTTCGTTCTCCTTGGTATACCGCAGCATTACGATTTGTTACATTAGTTTACCCCTGAAACACATATACTACATATATCCATGTAATTGTTAAAATACGACATAGTGCCACTGAAAACCATGAAAAAATCCTTAATTATTCATTGTCACATAATAACATACACACATTTTCGTCAAAAGCTGATCTAAGTGTTTGAAACGCTTATAGTCTCTATCTGCTCTACAGTTAGGTAGTTTTTACCTGTATATTCGTTATTTATTTTTTGATTCTTCTCTCACGTACACGCTATACGCTATCCTACTAATATTATAAATGTCATTGTATGGATGTTTGGATATTTGGATGTTTGTTGCTCAATCACGTCCTAACGTATGAACGGATCGGGCTGAAATTTGGAACACAGATAGATTATAGTCTGGAAGAACACATAGGCTACTTTTTATCCCGGAAAATAAAGGAACGGGAACTACGCGGGTAACACCGCGGGGCGCTGCTAGTATTCTATAAAAGTATGACATAAAACAATAAAAATCCTTCATCTCACTTAATTCAGTATTCTGTGAGTGCACCGAATGGACGCACTTGTGTCCATAGATTACTCAAATCCACTAGATATTGATACATCTCTGGAATGTTTGTTTCGAAATCATTACGTTCTTACTTTTATACTTTACTTGCGGTCCGTTTCGGCTTCACTCGGATATAAGACCATTAATTAAAATATAAACTATCATATCTCTCGTATTGGACCAGCTTACACATACGTATGTTATGTTTTATGTATACAGTATACACATACGAGTAAATGACAACTTTCGTGAGAATATCGGTTGACTTGGTAAAGAGTTCAAAACAAACAATTTTTACACTGGATTATTACTTGTAAATTACTAGTAGCGAAAAAATAGCCCATGTGTTACTCCAGATCATTATCTACCTATCTACATATGTACCAAAATTCATCCAAATCCATTCATCCAGTAGTTTTTACATGAAAGAGTAACAAATCCATCCATACATTCTTTAAATTTTTCGCGTTTGTAATATTAGTAGGTTGATATTTACAAAGAGTACAGAAAACATAATGGTGAAAGAGTTTCGATATAAGAAAGCGTCGGTGTTTGTCGGCGGCTGTCGGAGCAGGCGCGGCCGCTCGCGCGTTACACAAGGGCTGATTGATTCGACGCAGGCTGCACGTGTGGGCTCGCGTGCGCTGCAATATTGCTGGGATTTATCTATCATACCGTATTTACAAATAAATATAAGTAATGATAAAAAATCAATTTAGTACACATGCATATCCTACTAATATTATAAATGTCAATGTTTGGATGTTTGGATATTTGGATGTTTAGATGTTTGGATGTTTGTTGCTCAATCACGTCCTAAGGTATGAACGGATCGGGCTGAAATTCGGAACACAGATAGATTATAGTCTGGAAGCACACATAGGCTACCGGTATAGCACACATAGGCTATAGGCACACATTTTTATCTCGGAAAAACAACGGGAACAACGGGAACGGGAACTTCGCGGGTAACACCGCGGGGCGCTGCTAGTAATATTATAAATGTCAATGTATGGATGTTTGGATATTTGGATGTTTGGATGTTTGTCGCTCAATCACGTCCTAACGTATGAACGGATTGAGCTGAAATTTGGATCACAGATAAATTATAGTCTGGAAGAACACAAACATAGGCTACTTTATATCCCGGAAAAACAACGGGAACAACGGGAACGGGAACTTCGCGGGTAACACCGTGGGGCGCTGCTAGTAAACTTTATACACGAGGATACATTTGCCATTATAACATTAACAAATTAAGAACGCCAGCGAGGCAACGCGAGTGTATGAGAAATGTGTGCAAAGTGTAATGAGATATGAAAAGAATCCTCACACAGCTCAATTATCCACTGTTAGCTTCGCTATGCATTATTTTAATGCTACATTTTAATAGAAAGAAGAAGAAAGATTCCGCCAGAAAGCTCACGTATCTCGAACGTTTGTGACGAGACTCCCCACAAACTGCAATGAAGCTTGGTAGAGTAATAGAGTTGGATCCACAGACTGTTAGTTAAATTGTAAATTCTTCTGTTATAAATAAAAAGTACCTGGGTGACCGAGCTTTGCTCGGTTTAAATACTAAATACACTTAGATACCTACAGATAAAAGACTCCAAGAAATAGATTTTCTCAAAAAAAACGAATTGAAAAAAAAAGAGAACCCATCTGGATTCGAACCCGGAGCTACTAATTCGTGACCGCTATGAGCGCCCGACTTCCCGTCTGAGCTAATTATGCTGTCGCGTCACGCGGCGAATTTTACCTTCACATTCTAATGTCTAATGTGACAGTTTTTCATTGTCTAAAAACGCGCATAATATGCGTTTTTTACCTAGTTAGATCGATTTATCGTCCCCGAAATCCCCTGCATGCATAATTTCATGAAAATCCGTCGAGCCGTTTTCGAGATTCAGATTCTATATATATATACATATTTATATAGGTACAAGAATTGCTCGTTTAAAGGCATAAGAATATATAAAAAAGTACGTGCACGTATGTACATTACGATAGATGTATTAATGAGTTTGTTCAAACATTATTTAAGCAGTACTCCTTCAACAACGGTTATCGGTCAAACTAACTTCTTGCAGTAGATATTTGTCCAATGTAAAGTTATCAACATGAGTGGAAAAACGCGGAAGTTCAAAGATTGTATTTCATCTCTTTCCTAAAACACGCATCAGAAAATTCAATTGTGGGTCAACTTCAGTGTAGTACTTGATGAAAACGTAAATGTTTTCAATTGTTTGTACACGTGAAAAGATGCACCAGTTGTTGTCGGCGCCCATTATGCCGTTGCGTCACCGCCGGCCGCGCTCCGCTGCGTTTAAGCACTTGTTGCGATCCTCCGCTTCCTGGTCTACGTCACAGCCCCACAACACGGCCGGTGGACGTTTTACATATTTCTTTATACAACATAGTGTCACGGGGTTTCATGTTATTTTTATTGACATTCTTCATTGATCTATTGTCTTTCTTTCCCTTTTGATATTACTGCCGGGAGTGCCGGTCATATGTCTATTACATTCAAGCATGCTGTCAAAAGTTAGTTAGTACCGATCCGAAGCCCCCAGGTTCCAATCCCACGCTGTCTTTTCGAAGTCATGTGCGTAATGCCGCTAACTTAAAACCACGAAAGAAAACCATCGTAAGGAAACCGACATATACCTAGACTCTTTCGAGGTCATGTGTCATTCACCAAACCCGCACTGGGACAGCGTGGTCGCTTATGACCTCTTTGCGTGAGAAGGTCCCGAGTCCCAGCAGTGGGAATGTTTAGTGGGCTGCTGATGCTGGAAGCTGTCAAAAGTAGAGGAAACCATTCTCTAAATAATTTTGTATTTTTTGGATACAAAGTTACCTATGTACTTTACTAATGTACTAATTAAAGAAATTATCGAAGTACACTTTAGATATGTAAAGTGTTCTATCAGAGTGATTTTTTTCCAATTTAGATTTTTTTATTCTAATCAGATCCATTGAATTTCTACGACAAGAAATGTCAGCTAACATCCTCATCATCTCGACTGACAATCAGTACTTTCACATGTATAACATCTTTATTTTTAAATACCATTTGACCTCAGAAGGCTTTTGATACCTACAAAGTTTGAAATAATTGTAAGTATAGTTTTCGTAATGTAGACAAGAAATTTTATTTTTTAAACGAATACATTTTTTTCGTCAGTGTACTTCGGATACGCATTGCCTTGAACACACACAGTGCTAAAATATTGATACGCTACCATTACATGTTAACAATTTTGAAGTGAAAACTTCTTTTGGCGCGCCTAGGCATATTTTTCGTGGGGCGTGAATTGAATTCTAGCGTCACGGATATGATATGAAATATGATATCGGATATGATAAGACATCTTCGGGTAAACTCGGGACCATGACCATTGGCCATCTTAAAATGCGTCAGCCAAGGAGAACTGCCGACGCATTTCTAGATGGCCATGCCATGATGGCTAGGCCACGCCCTCCGGTTAGTGTAACAGTTTCCAAAGTAAGGTAGCAAATTCTGAATTATAAGTTTTCACTTCTATCGGCAGTTCCTATAACTGCCAATTTTTTTTAAAAGAACTACGGTAGCGAAATGTTGAAAACTGGAAGTGGAAACCCTAATACTGCAGGCCTAAACAACCGGTTGAACTAGTGTAAAATAAATAAATAACTAGTTCTATTGAGTTATTTTGTCCCCGTGTATACGTTTAAATCTTAGCAATAGCAGGGTTGATTACCTGTAATTCAATTTTGAAATACTCTTTTGAGTCGTTTATAAAAATAACAAACATTATTGTGTCCGTACTCTGACCCCCATTGTTTCAGTTATTTATTAGAAATTAAGCTCAATTAATCAAGGCTTTGTAACGTTATTACTAACAATTGATTTGCGAAATAATATGAATCAGTGTTTAGTAATTAAGGCCACTAGGTTAAGGATCATCTCTGATTTTTAATACGTTTTCCACCTTAATGCTTACTGATGTATCTAAGAAATAAAGCCTTGGTGACGATTTTTGCAATTCTTTGCATTAATTCTATTATTAAGTAATAATCTAGACATGATACCTACATCATAGATCATTAATCAACATTTTTGCAATAATTCTAATGTCAAGTTTTTTTCTCTAAAAAAATGTAAGTTAAGTCAATGATTTGAGAATAAACGGGTATTGATTTATTTACTTTTTTTGTCTGCTACGAGTACTGACTACATTTGCCCCACGCACACCAATTAGGCTGACGATTGCCACTAAATTAAGTTTTTTTGTTTCAATATACTTACTTTATTATTAACAAAACTTACTAAGCCCGTAACCAATCGTATATTTTATTTCTCGTTCGATACAAAATGTCTCATTTTAATTAAACTTCGTTTGAAAAAAATAGGATTACAGAATAAGGAATTTTTATTTATCCAGCGAATGGAGTCTCGTTACGTATAGTTAAAGGCAGGTCATACCGTACAAATAAAGAGTGAACACTAGTATATAACGTACGTACTAACAATAACTTGATATAACGGCATGCTACATTTTTTACTGATATGTACCTAAAAATGAGCACATGAATAAGTACAGGATATCTGAATTGTTAAATTTCTGAACATTCTGAAAGGTTAAAGATAATACGTACTATCATACTATTATTTAATTTATGTACTTAATTGTCGCTGACAAGTTTCACATAAACATGCTAAGTTGGTACTAAGTTGATTAATATGACTAGAATTATTTGACAATGATTTTCAAACTCTACTACTCTACTTTATTTTACGATAAGTACAATGTGGATAAATCTAGAGAGAATATGTATCTTTTAGATCAACGTGTTATAACCATAGGCCACGGTATTGCTTGACATCAGACTTTTCGGTCAAACGCTAACAACGTATATTTTATAAAAAAAAAACATTTATCTTATGTTTGGGACGTAACAGTAACTTCACATTAACAGTTATTATCCGCTATTTCCATCAAAGCATCAATCTTTTGTTTAAACATTTGATATTCTTGACACAGAAACGTAGTAAAGGTCACCCCGAGCAAACCAGGCGTCCCGTTACCCAAGCTAGATCAAGTTCAGCGGCCGGTTCGCGACCTGCCTTCAATCTTAACTCGACAATCATAAAGTAAAAATACCTACGTTATAGTGTTACAACACCCTAATACGTACTTCACTGTTTAGTCAATTTTTACATATTACGGTATTGTCGACAGTTAATGTAATTTTTCGATCTACGTATTTTTATTTGACTGTGAAACTTTGCTTGTTTCAATAATAAACCTTTTATTTTTTTATTTTATAAGTACCTAGCTTCATTTGACACGTTCATTATTACTTTACGTGTATTTTAATTTAGCGTGTTTTTTCCGGAATCCAAGGTAATCAATTTGTTTGGCTCAACGTGATAATAATGCGAGAATAAGTACTTGGTACTCTCTAAACTGATACTAACTAAAAAGATATTGATTAGCTGTTTCAAAAAATCACCCAAGTAACTATGTGGATGTTCGAAGATAGTGTCTAGAGCTTCATTGGTTTATAGATTATTCAGAGATGCTTTATGTAAATAAGTATGTTGCAAGTAGTTGTAGTTTTCATTACAATTGCCTCTTTAAAAAAATAACGCTAAACAATTTGATAGCATAATATTGAGAAAAGAAAACTAGATGTTTGTGTCGAACAAACATATAAATTAATATCCTATTCGAAGTGAAAGTAAAGTCAGATGTTTATTTATACATCGTCCCAAAGTATGCCATTCAGTCCGGTATAAACGAGCCGTGTTTTGCATACGTAAGTATTTAGCCTCCTGTTGGGCTGTGGGCTAATCAGTTAATTAATTAGATTAAATTACTGCCTACTTACTTTGGAAATCTATCGAGTTTGATTAGGCTTACAAAGTATTTTATACTACACCTGCTCGGAAAGTACCTTGATACTTTATCAAATTTACGGTAGAAAGTACGTCATTGCATATCGAACAAATATGCGGCGAGAAAACGCATCTGAGCGGGAGAGAAAAGTGTATGAAAATCCATTTCTTACGTGGTTTTTCTTTTTTAATTTTGGGTAAGACTATGTGCTGGTAACCTAAATATCAAAAGCCAAAAAGTTTTTACAGTGAGTTTTTATCTCCAAGTTCGCAAAATGACACTGGCCACTAGCTGTGTGTTGGATGGTGTCAAACAATTTGAAAAAAGAACATGCAGATGGTGAATTCCATGATGGTGAATTTCAATATAAATTTCAATTAGTAAAGATTTAGTTTTTTTATTTTCCTCGTAGGTGTAGTATAAAGCACTATGTATCACTCGAGAGAAAGTGCGATTCCCGATCTCGGGTGTTTTAAAGCCCTCGCCTACGGCTCGGGCTTCAAACGACACCCTCGACGGTAATCGGTCACTTTCTCCTCTCGGTGAACAATGTTCATGTTTGGTTTAGAGAACATATTCAGTTTTCAGTTGTATAGGACATAGGTTTGAAAGTAACTTTTAATTTTTATTATTAATAGAATTAAATTTTTCTTTCTCCTTCTGCAATCTACACCTATAATAAATATTGGTGGACAATTCACACACAACACCATCTAACCCCAAACTAAGCAATGATTGTATGATGGCGGCCAGATAGCTGATATAATACTTACATAGTTGTAAATACATACTTATTATACATAGAAACACCCAGACACAGTGCAAACATTTGAATTCATCACACAAATATTTGCACTGGGTGGGAATCGAACCCACGACTCTTGGCTTCGCAGGCAGAGCTACTACCAACTAAGCCACGAGGCCAGTCATATATGAAAGCAAAAGGTTACTCATCACGAAATCTCAGAAACTACTAAAGCTCGGTGTCTAAAATTTCGCATGTAGGTGCCTTTTGGCACGTAGGGGCTCGTTAAGACGGAGTTTTGTGAAATTCGCCCCTAAAAGGGTGAAACAGGGATGAACGGTTGTATGAAAATTTGTCATTTTCAAAGTTACATAACGCCAACGGGCACTTTGCGGGCAAAACCGCAGGGTGATATCAGCTAGTATCTAATAGATATAAAATCGTAGAGAGTATCTTTTATTTATTAAGCCCGGAGCCACGAAAATTTATATCATAAGCAGCCCACTAAATGTTCCCACTGCTGGGAAATGTTCTCACAAAGAGAGAATCAGACCATAATCCACCACGACCTTGAAAGATTCGTCGATGAACATGTCGGTTTCCTCATGATGTTATCCTTCGCCGTTTTTAAAGTTAGCGGCATAACGCATATGACTGAAGTCATAGACAAGGTAGTGAAGTGATAGTGAAAGACAGTGGTGCGTGTGGCGTTCGAACCGCAGGCTCCAGATCGGCACTGGCCGTCTTCTTGTCTAGACCAGCCGAAACTTCTAGACACTTTATAACTACGACAAAAATACACAACACACACAGAAACACATAGAAACACGTTAGTTTTAATTAACCAACTGGTACAATCTCAACTAGACTCTGTATTACGTAATATAATGTAAAAAAAAAGTGATTTGCATGCTTAAATGTTAACTCTTAATGCTCAGTCGTTACTACCTACATGTCAAATAAGCAATACAATTTTTAATCGTGCGAATGTATTCATTACGTCAGAGTTAATTTAACTAGCGTTTGAAACATATTTTCAAATAATTTGCAGACTAAGTTAAACTTGGTTTCATGGTTTGGTGCAGGGATGTTACGGAGCTTCGACTCCGACTCCGTTAAGTCGGAACTTCCGATATTATTTCACCTTCGGTTCCGACTCCGGTTCCGAAACTTTTCAATCGGAGGTTTTAATCGGAGGCAAGGTGTATAAATATTTGAGATAATCCCTTATTGTGGTGGAAAGTAAATGGAAATACAAAATCCCAACCCCTTAAATCAATTGTTCGCCAATGTTTATCGTGTCCCCACGTGTTTGACAAAATAATGTTTTATTTGTCCCCACTAAAAATATCTCCTGCCACCACTTCTGACTCTGGCTATGCCTCCGACTTCGGTTCCGATTCCGGTTCCGACTCCGATAAATCAAATTTAAAAACTCCGACTCCGCCTTCGGTTCCGATAAAATGACCTCCGTTACATCCCTGGTTTGGTGTATTTTCTGGTTCGTATTTTAATATTAATAAATTAGCTCAAATTGTAGGTGTGGTACCTACAATTGTGAGTACGTGTGAGTACCTACAATGTTGAGAAAAAAAATCTCTTTTATCTTTCCAAATAGCTTGAGATTTTGGGCGACCAGTCTTTATCTAGTAATTCTAGTTCGTCGCATTACCTTGGTTCAAGTCGATCCAGAGATTAACGCCCCACGCGAGGCGGGTCCGCAAGGACAGTGGCAGGTAGGTCAGGGTCGTCGTAGGAGTGCGAAAAGTGACCCCGCGGCCCTGACCCCTGGCCATGCAGGAGAAATCTGTGGGGGTTTTAGTCGGCAGGGGCACTATGTCGTATCCCATCATATCGTGTCGAGCCCGACATAAAGTAATTCCCCCACATAAAACAAAACTCGATCCAGAGAGGGTAATAGGGTCAATCCCCAAAAAAACTAAGTAGTCCGTTAGTTAGATTGCCAAAAAATATTGTACACGTATTTTTTCTTTTGTTTCACAAACAAAAAATTACGAAGATACAGCGCTTCGAAGTTTCGTGTGAGGTCACTTGTGAGTACGATTTTTACTCACGAGTGACGTCGCGACCCCCACTCTCGAAGTTTGATGGTCTATATCTTTGACGATTTTTAATATTATGAAAAAAACACGTGTCCAATATTTTTCTATGATCTAGCTGACGGACTAATTAGGATGGTGTATTTTTGACCCAGTCCGGTACCCTATTAAACTTACTTGTTGGGCTCCAATCCTGTGATATACTAATTTATTGACTGATTGGGACCAATTTAATATTCTGTATATAAACTACAATTTTCAAAAATCCAGCATAGCCATACCGCAAGTATACTATGCACGTATCTTTTGCACGTTTACTATGCACGGATAGTGTTTCAGCACCTTGATTATCTTAAGACTTTTTTATCGGATACACTTCGGAGAGTGTGCGACTTTAATAATAATAATAACACTTTAATTTTGATTTGCTGACTGATTTGCATGATCTAATACCACCCTGTTCTTATTTCTATCGGAATGCTCGTAGCTCGAAAAAGCGACATCGTTTCATGGTTGATGTTCCAAAGACACGAACGCAGACATTTGACTCTACTTTTGTGATAAGAACGTCTAGGCTGTGGAATACGTTGCCTGAGTGAGTTTTCCCCGATGGTTACAATCTTTGTGTCTTCAAATCGAGAGTGAATCGGTTTTTTTTCTAGGTAAACACGCTCCATCGCAGACCGCATGCGCGAGATGGCGGTCAAGAGTAAACCTATAAAAGTTAAAAAAAAATACTTTAAATGAACATGCCATAGAATCAAGGTTTGCTATATGTTTTTTACATCAAGGTTTGCTATGTGTTTAGTTTATGTTGTGTAATAATTCTCATTGTACTTTAGTTTCGTTAATAAAAGTTCTACCAGTAAAAAATAATCAAAACAGCTGTAACAAACTGAAAATAAATCGTTTCATTTAAATTCAGAACAATTTTGTTTCAACGTAAAATTGTTCAAACTGCTCTTATTCAAATTTCTGAATTCCTATTTACACTAACCTAACCTATTTTCACTAGTATTTCAGTTGACAACATAATTAAGTAAACAGTTTGTTGTTGTGTCAGCTCTCATTTGTAGTCGATTGTGACAATGTGCTGTCAAATTACATGGAAATTTCCTGTTTACAGTTTTGTGTAAACTTCGTCCGGGTGACCGATATCCCGGGCGCTGTCGGGGGCAGCGCGGGGTCTGTGTACCATGACCTCTTATTAACAAGTTCTAACCAGACAATTAAAATGTTAGAAAAAATTACTTCCAAATATGAAGTTACAAAAATAACAGAGATGTCATCATCAAATATTTTAAATTTATTGTAGTGGTAGGACTCTTGACAGAGTCCGCCTGGGGAAGTACCACACCTTTGCTAGTTATTCTACCACCAAACAGTAATATGCAAATGTTATTGTGTTCCGGTTTGAAGGGCAATGTTTCCAGAGAAATTACGGGGCTTGAAGATATAATAGCTTAGATATCAGGGTGACGAGCGCAGTACGGTACTAGATAATGATTTGGACTTTCATGTTCCAATAGCTGCGTGGAACTGTGCTGTTATGTGGCAGGCATGTTGCTTACCATCAGGCTCATGTCCTGCTCGTCTCGTAACTCTATGTTATAAAAAAAATACGAAAAATTAGGAAGAAATCGTTTGGGACGCTCTTTCCTGACATTTAAAATCGAGTCAACGCCATCTAACGGCATCTCTATATTTAGTACTAGCTGTTACCCGCGACTTCGTCCGCGCGAAATAAATACTAAGGTAACCAGTACCTATTTTTATACCCAGACACATTTACGGTTACTAAAAACAGCTTATAATAATACGATTTCATCAAAATCGGTTCAGTTGTTTAGGTGTGAAAGCGTAAGAGATATTCGCCCCCCATTTCAACTCCAATTTCATCCCCATACAGTTCGTAATTACAACATTGGCTTCGTGCCAAGTGCAAATAAAAAGAGTTTCATAGTTTTATTTTCAACGATTGGAAACTTCCATATTGACCCCTCCATATTGATATTCATCCCTCATTTCAAACCCAATTTCATCCCCGTACAGTTCGAAATTACGAAATTGATAGAACAAACATTCGTTTGCTTCGTGTCACGTGTCTATATACAGAGTTTCATAGTTTTATCTTCAACGGTTGGGAACTTCCATGTTGACATTCATCCTCCATTTTAACCCCGATTTCATCCCCGTTCAGTACAAAATTACAAAATTCATAGAACAAACATTTAAATGTTTCGTGTCAAGTGATACACAATTTGTTAACTTTGAAAATCACGAATTTTCATACAACCGTTCATCCCTTATTTCACCGTCTTAGGGGTTGAAATTCGCAAAACCCCGTCTTAGCAAGCGCCTACGTGCTAAAAGGGACCTCCATGCAAAATTTCAGTTTCCTAGCATTTGTAGTTTCTGAGATTCCTTGATGAGTGACCTTTCGCTTTTATATATATAGATTCTAAACTTTGTGTATGTATCGCAACCGCGCATCGTATCACCAAGGTATACGTTTCAGAATCGAAGTGCACGAAATGTACCTACATCGATTGAATCAAGCCAAGATCGCAACACGAACGTGGTTCGGCCTTATAGTGAACTCTGGCGAACTTGTTTACACTCACTTTTATAGAGTTTCAATCCAAATACCAACACTACGTATTACGTATACAAGCGGAACCTTGACCGTTATAAAGATTTACAGCTCATTACAGAGTACTACCACTTACTACTATTCTGTATTTCAAGATTCTGAAAGCTTCAAACAATAAAGCTATTTTTAATGTTTGCTTAGTTTGTGATTAGATGGTGTTGTGTAAAAAAGTCGACCTATTTTTTTTTGTACTTTCTCTCGTTGTACCTTTCTCTTTATTTTCATGCGATAAAATATAGCCTATGTACTATTTCCAACTACATAATAGTGTTCCAAATTTGAACCGAAACCGTTCGACCATTTCGATGTGATTGAGCAACAAACATCCTAACTTTCTCTTTTATGATATTACTTGTATGAAAAAAATATTATAAGCGATCAAGTTCGCTACCTCGTATGTCAAGCTCCGCACAACACCGTTATATACAGGTATATTCGTGGAAACTCAAATTTATTCATTTTTTACGGCAAATTTCAATTTCCTGAGTCTGATTGGAAAGAGTCGCCAGTAATTAGCTTTTTCATGTAATTGGTCGGTCAAGGCAGCCAACCGAGTGGCGCTTCCTTCAACACCTTCCAACTTTTTACTCTCGCTTTTTACTTTGACCTGCGCGGGCGCGGGTGTGACGACTCGTGACGTCACTGAGGGCTGAGGGTTGTGTGGTTGGCGCCACTCACTATTATAAATATTGGTGGACAATTCACACACAACACCATCTGACCCCAAACTAAGCAAAGCTTGTACGATGGCGGCCAAATAGCTGATATAATACTTATATAGTTTTAAATACATACTTAGAAACACCCAGACACAGTGCAAACATTAGAATTCATCACACAAATATTTGCACTGGGCGGGAATCGAACCCACGACCCTCGGCTTCGCAGGCAGAGCTACTACCCACTAAGCTACGAGCCCAGTCAATTCTCATTAACATCAAGAACGTTTTTATAAATCGAAAGCAGTTTTGGAGAATGGGATTTATTCTTTTTTAGCTGATTTTAAAAAAAGGAGGCGACTCTCAATTTGCTGAAATCTGGGCGACGTTTTAGTAGACTTCTAAGGAATATGAAATTTTGTTGAGTGTTTGAATTTAATTTTAAATTGCTGTAGGTTTATATTTTTTCGGCGAAAATTTTATTATAGAGAATCGCATTTTAATTATAAAAATAAATGTTTACAAAGCTATAAAGTTGTGTAAGCTATTACATATACATAGGTATTAATTTGAATTTGAAAATTCGACTGGCCTTGTGGCTAAGTGGTTAGTAGCTCTGCCTGCGAAGCCGAGGGCCGTGGGTTCGATCCCCACCCAGTGCAAATATTTGTGTGATGAATTCAAATGTTTGCACTGTGTCTGGGTGTTTCTTTGTATAATAAGTATGTATTTAAAACTATATAAGTATTATATCAGCTATCTGGCCGCCATCACACAAGCTTTGCTTAGTTTGGGGTCAGATGGTGTTGTGTGTGAATTGTCCACCAATATTTATTTATTTATTTATATTTATTAAGAAAACACAGGTGCTTGCGGCCACGTGCAGTGAAACTAAGGTACTACTTACGTAGAGTTACTCAAATTACGTGTACTTTGCACTTAATATTTTGGAATGTTTTTCTCTGATAATTCACGTCACAAACAAAAAAAAAACATTCACACAGTGAACGGATTTTAGTAGAATTCGTAAAACCAGAAAGTATGGAAAGCCAGTGAGAGAGTTAACGAAAATACTATTTTAGTATGAAAACTAACGTGGTTATTACACATTTTAAAACAAATACACGGGTAACTCACGTATAAATATAGTCAGAACAGTCCGACTCGAGTTTCGATCGCGTCCGGCGATCTTCGTCAAGGCGAGTGCGCGAAGATCGCCGGACGCGATCGAAACTCGAGTCGGACTGTTCTGACTATATTATACGTGAGTTACCCGTGTATTTGTTTTGTTACCCGTGTATTTGTTTTATAAATACTATTGATATATAGAGGTACAGTTTTATAGATTTGTTGATTTTTCAAAAGCTACTAGATCTATTTCGATAAAAATAAAAAATGGGGTTTAAGTTATGTTAAACACGCCATGCTAGTGTAGCGTGGAATGTTGCCGGTAGTCACGTGGTATGGACGACGCAAACAATACCGTGACCTTACATTTGCAAATCTAATTGACTTGCTCATTTACTAATCTGTTAAAATAGTATACTTTGGACGGTTTCACAAGCTTGGAATAGACTCTATCAATCGCATTCGTACCGAGATAAAGTCGGTTAAAAATACTTTATAAATACTTTATATTTATTTTGTATATTGTACCTTACAACCCAGTTGACAGTAAGTCTGCTTACCGAGCCGTAGGTCGTGAGTTTGATTCCTACCAAGAACACATTAAATATGGCTATCCTACTAATATTATAAATATGAAAGTAAAAATAATTTTCGCTCAATCACGTCGGCTGAACGGATCGGATTGAAATTCGAAACACGTTTAAATTGTAGTCTGGGTGAAACAACTGCACGTGATTGAGTCACAAACATCGAAACACCTTTTTTAGCCTTTTTTTACACCTTTTTTTTAACTTTTTTTTACATTTGTGGTTACTCTTGACAGAGTCCGCCTGGGGAAGGACCACACTTTTGCCAGTTATTCTACCGCCAAGCATTAATGTACAAACTTTACTCTGTTCCGGTCTGAAGGACAATGTTTCCAGAGAAATTACAGGGCTTAGAGATAAGACAACTTAATTCTCTAGGTGGTGAGCGCAGTGCAGTGCTAGGTAATGATTGGGACTCCTCATATTCTTCTATTGACTTCATATTCTAATAGCTCCGTGTCTCTGTGCTGATATGTGGCAGGCATGTTGCTTACCATTAGGCACATGTCCTGCTCGTCTCGTTTAGTTGCTATAAACAAAGCTTCTTATCGAAATCTCTACAAAATGGCGGTCCATTAAAATTCCACGAGAAACATATATTTTGGATAAACTGAGCACATGATATAAAAACTAGAAATTACAAAATACTTGTAACATATTTGTACGTCAACAAAAAGTTGATAGGTAATTGTAAGAATTGAAGTAAGTGCCCTCACGTCCCACCTTGTGAGGTCGGGGCACAAGTCACAAGTGTGTGGAATTTATTTAATTATGTTGTGTGTTTACTTATATTTTAAAACGAACTATTGTATTTTTATTCTTTGTTTCTTACCGTCTGTGAAATTACTGACTAATTCAAATCAGAAATTTCATCGTAATGTTGTCGCAATAAAAACCGCAGGAGAAGCTAGTTTATCTATACCTATCTACTAATATTGAAAAAAATAAAAAAATGTTTGTAACAAAAATTGATCTCAAAAAGTATGAATGCTAAGTATCTGCTACGTAGGTATATCATGCCTTTAAAACGTAGAGATTCGGACAATACTTCAGTAATTTAAAACAACGTATAAAACATTTACCATAAATGTATGTAATCGCATGCGCTGTGGAAACTAGTAAGTAGGTATTAGCCAAAATAAAACATTTTCTACAATATTTAACTTATTAAAACATCGTATATACGTGTATACATTACGTATAGATAAATTGAAGTATTCATAGTGTCACTATAATCATAAATCATAATTATCTCCTACAATATCTGTTGATTACTTTTTAATTCATCAAATACCTAAATGTCTGTATATCTGTATCTTTGAAAGCATACATCACAAAAATGCGAATGCGGTAGGGTCTTCAATAACCTTGTAATACCAGAGAAGGAGAACAAAACAAGAAATTTTATCTCAAGAAAAATGTTTTCTTAAGGTGCGCTTATACGGGCGACTAAAATTGCTCAATTCCAGTCAATACTCGTCAACTATGACGTCACGACTACATCAAGCAATTTACGGCAACGGCAACAAGCATCAATACCTACTGCGCAATACAATATTGAGCGATATCGCGCAACTTCATCAACTAGGCAATAGGGCAATACTGTCCTACAAGAGCATTTCAGTATTCTCTCGCTATGGACGACATTGTTCTTGCTGCGGCGGCTTGTAGCGCCACCCGACCTCTCGCTCTCCCCGCGGAAGCAAGACTGCAAGCCGCAAAACAAACAAGTGCGAATGAGATATATACAAAAATTGCTAGGAATTTCCAAGCCCATTGGATATTCGTCAATTCGTATCGGCGACATTGAGCGATATGAAATATCTGGAGCAATTAGAAGCAATATCGCCGAAATAATTGTCGAAATTTATTGAAATTGCGTTTAATTGCTCCATTAATTGCTCCAGATCGGTCCATTCGTGTCGCCGAGCAATTATTGCCCTCGTGTAAGCGCACCTTTAGAAATGCGACATCCGTTAACTCCAACGAAGTATTACAAAAGGTCATTGGTCAACTCGCATTTCACTGAAGTGGTAGAATACCTGTATTCTTTCTCCGCGAAGTTTCTTTGTCGCCTACAGTGGTTACATAAAGTGGTCTGCTTATGTATTTGTTAAAGAGGATTCCGAGTAGTAGTGTGGTAGGAGTAGATTCAAGCCGCCAAACAGTAATGTGCAAACAGTGTTCCAGTTTGAAGGGTAACAATTCTAGAGCGTAGAAATGCACATATTTAGTTTTCATCTTTAAATCTCTGGGAGGCGAGCGCAGTGCAGTACTCTTCATGTTCCAATATCTTCGTGACACTGTGCTGTGTTGGGCATGCGTGTTGCTTGCATACAAATGTCCTGCTCGTCACTTTATGCTACAAAAATCTGGGTCCGAGCATATCGACATATCCGACTAAATGTAGGTATTCATAACTATCCTATGAATCGGCGGGAGTAAAGATCTAGTCAAGGCAAGGGCGCTCCGCTGCGGCCGGACGGTCCACTGCACACGACTAGTTCTGACCGGTCACCCGGACACCGGCGACCGGTGACCGGCGACCGGTGATCACGGATGTGACCCGCCGCTGCTGTAATAAACATTTCACTTAACAATACCGACCGCATTTCCACCCACAAATTGGTGAAATAGCATCTCCTCCAGATGCTTACCTAGTATTGAAACTTAGGATTTCGGCTATTGCCAAGGGTCTTAGTGTCTACTTTAATAAACATAGCACGTGTGGGTACACGAACATTCGCACACATTCGTTTAGTTACGCTTTATTTACAATTTTACCGTGGAAGACACAATGTGCCTTCCGAAACAGCTTACAGCTATGATTAGTTCGGAGCTGTCACATGTTTCTAATTTTTTTTTTTATAATTATTCACAGACTGAAACAAAAGATTGTATGTTTGGTTATTATTATTAATACATAATTATATTGATAGATTTACCTGTGTATTAAATCAGCTATTTGGCTCCCATAGTACAAATATATGAATGCTTTTAGGTGCGTATGTGTGTAGTTAATATGTTTGGGTGAATTAGAGCCCTGTGCTTTCTGCGTTTAAGTTCTGTATACATAAGAGGCCACCTGAGACCAACAACAGCTAAATATAACCGAGTTTGAAAAGTTTCCGACGAACAAGCTATGTTGTATACTTATGACACCTATTTGGCCATGAATTTGAATCGGCGCTGTGACAATATGTGATGATTTAATCACTTATTTAACAATTTCTGACGTACACAGTATGTTCTTTATTATTTCGAGTTGGAACATGAAACAAGCGCGAGGGGTGTATAAACCCGCTCATTTATCGCCTAAGTAAATCGGCGTTGGCTTTGCTACCTTTAGCTACCCTGTTGCCGATTATGATTTGGACTTTTTTAAATCCAAAAACTATATGACACTGTGTTCTTAGTTACATGTCCTGCTCGTCTTGTTACTTTTTGGAATGTAGTTCCTTACGGCAGGCTTGGTGGAAATAGAGATGTAGCTGCGTGACCAAACTGAAAAAAACCAACTATATTTTTTAGATGATCGTAGGTACCATAAATAATAAAATTTGTTTTTTTTTGCAAATTGAGTTGATTCAATATTATCCGCAGAAACTTCATTCCAACTTGGTGTCCCATGACACCACATCGTTTTAAAAAAAAATGTAATTCAAAACAAAATCAATCATATCGAACGTCCTATCCACTGGGCCACCACGCCTACCAACTCCAATTTTTTATAGTGTAATTAAAAATTTTAAAAACGTACAATTACTAACTAATAAAGTTACTCTGTAAACAATGGCTTGACCAGACGGTGCCGTTCAATAGAAGGAGGTCAAGTGCAAGTCAGTAAATAAAAAACTGTGCAATCTGCTGCACGCGATCGATCGCCGACACCCAACGGATGATGAATATTGACTTCACTATTACATAAGATTTGCAATCTATCACATGATTGTAAGAAGTAACAGCGTGGCACTGTGCTGTGATGGGCAGACGTGCTGCTTACATATCCTGTTCATCCTATCACTCTTTATTTCAGGTATCACGAATTCGTTTGATTTGTTTACTTGTAATAGTTATGTTACATTCATCATTGTTGAACTTTTACAATAGCAGCATCACTGAATACCCACCACCACCATTACCAGGAACTCGATGCTGACGATGATGACTGCGATGAAGCGCGCTTGCTTACAAACAACCTACTCACTCCCGACTTAAATACATCGAGATTGTAACCACCAGGAAAACCACCGACTCAGGCAACGCATTCCACATCCTAGATACTCTACTTGCTAAATTAGAGCTGAACTCTATCTAGATCTATATTTAGAATCTAGATCTCACTTTTTCAAGCTTCGATCAGTTCGATAGAAAATAAACTCAAGAGGCTACCAGATGACACAGATCAGCAGCTCACTCTCCGAAGTGCATCCGATAAAAAACCGATAAGCTAGCAACTTTGCGGCGCTGTTTATAAGACTTTACATTTGGAATTGTTTGAATGAGCGGTTTTATAATAAAATGGGGTTTGGTCCCTGTGCAGCTGTCTCCAACCCTCGCGGATGTCTATTGTGTAACCTGATTCCAAGTCACCGCCGAGAGCCGCCAGTACGCAGTAACTAGAGGCTAGAGCCTGCAGAGACCGGACACCATTGTGCTGACGACAATCGATTTGTAATACCTCGTTCATGGCGGTTTGCTTCACTTCACGTACAGAAATAAGGTGTACGGGTCATAGCTCATTAGACCCAACCGGGGTACGATCAGCACCACCTTACTACAAGTGGTTACTGCATCTATTCCATAACGTCACCAGAACGCACTGGTTGGAAATTAACTACGGATGGATTGCTAATGGCTTGCTTGGTGACTATCAGACTCTCGGAAACCTGACTTGAACCCACCCAAATGAGACGCACCCGCGCAATGTTTGTAACTTGTAAGTAAGTATCATGTGACATTTGCTGGTAGACATGGTGATGTCCTTCAGGTCGTTGTTGAGAACTCCGCCCGTCCAACAGTGGTTGGACCGGCGGAACTCTCAACAACGAGAGAGAAACCGGGTGTCGAAGCGGTGCTGATCAAGTGCCGGGAGACTGTATTGGGCTATGACCTTATTCCTGCCCCTGACTTAATAATTCTTCAAATCTTTAAAGATATTTTATTTTCATTGAAGATAGTTCACAATCCGCCGCATACATTACAAGAGAGGTGCGGACAAAGGCCATTATAAGTTAAGGGGACCAACCCAAGGACACGAAATCAGCCAAAAGCCAACTGTATTTTGCTTTCGAGCACAACATTTTTAATTATGCAAATTCGGAAATCTTTTAAAAAAGTACTTTTCTGTAAATTATTACAAAATTAAAATTTAATCTAGTTATCGAACATTTCAGAGTTGATTCCTTGACCACCTTGTAATATTGGGTGTTATTAGAAACGAAGGACAGTTTCATCCGTGAGTACACAAACACACACATTTTCAGTCATGTGACATTCTGAAAATACCTCATTATGACCGTTTCGGTATATCTTATGGAGCAGCGTCAGCATTTGAAACAATAACGACACAATATCAAACAAAATAAAATAAGTTTAAGATAGCAGTAATATGTAAACGTGAACGCATTATGTAAGCCATACACGCTACGGTCTACCTGTGCAGGTCAACCGAACATTGATAGCGTGTATGGGGACGTTCCGGTGTACCGGAGCGGTCTTCAGTTCTTTATGCGATGGCATCGAATGAGGACGATGACGCGCTGGCATTGCTAGGCCTTGCATTAATTTTTAAGATGAAAGTTACAAAAACAGTGATAAGGAAGCGAAAAAGTGGTGTACGCATTGTTATTAAAAAGAAACACATACAGTTTGATTATGGTTTTTTTTTTTAATTTCCCAAAGACATGGATGACTTCTATAAATTTAGATAAAATCTTCAAGGATTTTTTTAGTTGAATTTGGTGAAGTGTTGAAGTGGTTGATGACGAGACAACCGTCCGAAAGAAACACTAGAAAACAACTAAAGCGACCTGCGTAGGCAAGAGTACACCCACACACGCACAGGTACACCGTACGGTATCACTCGAAAGAATTGATTTTCGATCTTGCTCCGGTCGCCTGCGCAGGCTCAAAAAACTGCACAGGTCAATTCCCACACACACTCCGGTCTACCTGCGCAGGCATACCTGCACAGGTGGACCTCTCCTGTAGACCGTAGCGTGTATGGCAGCCATTATGTTCTCCGGATCGAATGGTCGCGTCTCGCGTGTGACTTATCAAAACAAATCAATTCGGCGACGTCAGTTTACGAGTTTCCAAACGTATGGAAAATACTCGCGCCCAATCTGTAGGCGTCACGCGTCACGCTTCAGCGCGGTTTATGGCAGCCAGGCTTGGATTGGATTTATTATTCGCATTTTTTTCTTTTACATTGATCGATATTGAGCAGCATGCGCGCCCAAATCTTTTACGCAGCAAAAAGCAGAAATAACGACATATTTTTTTTACGTTTAAAAGTTTACACTTGACCGCCATCTCACCTAATATTAAGCGACGATGCGGTCTACAATGGAGCGTGTTTACCTAGAAAAAATCCGATTCACTCTCGATTGGAAGACACAAAGATTGTAATTCATGTTGTTTAAATGCATTTAAAAAACACTAATTAGTTGCGGCTGGTCTAGTCGGGAGAACGGCGACTGCCGATCCGGAGCCTTAGGGTTCAAATCCCATGCACACCACCTGGCTTTTCGAAGTCATGTGCGTAATGCCGCTAACTTAAAAACGGCAACGATAAACATCGTGATGAAACCGATATGTTCCTAGAATCTTTCGTGGTCATCCGTCATCCAGCAGCCACAGGGCACGGAGCCAGCATGGACAGCGAGGTGGATTATGGGCAGGACTCTTTTCTTGCGAGAGAAGGTCCCGAGTCCCAGCAGGTTACATTTCAGCGGATTATTTAGTGGACTACTCATGCTGTAAGGTTTGTTTATCTTGCATACAACAAAACATGATGGTATCTGATTTCCATAAATCTAAGTACCCCGCTGCAAACAAGGCAGAATACATAAATAATAATTTCCAGTGCAGTGGGCAGCTTTCCCTATGCAAATGGCGTTGGGCCAGGTTTCTTACTAATTTCTCCAGTTGTTTTCGTCTGACCCGCGCAGTGGACGACTAGAATGTTCGATTTTACGATCCACATGCCATCCACGATTTTACTATGGAAGCCAGAAAGCTAAACGAAAATAATAAGCATAAAATTATAAATACACATACTTATAATACGTAGAAACAATGATCTTTTTGTGCCTGGGGCACAAACATAAGTGTTCATCACACAAACATTTGTGCTGGGTTGGAATCAAACCAGCGACCTACGGCTTAGTAAGTCAGCCAAATAGATACATCGTCGAGCACGAGTTACTTAGTTCATTTCCAACATAACAGATAAATGCAGCCCTAATGTTGTTCAAAAGTACCTTTCTAATATTGAAAGCGACTCAAGGACCATCTTCTTTCGTGTCGGTAATTGTATTCGCAAAAACAATCATAACATTATCGGCACCGATTACCTGCGGGCTGACGCAACGCAGCGACGGCAAGATTACTGACATCTAACCCGGAGCACGGAGCCCTGCCATCACCTCTTTAAACGAGGTTTTTTTATTAAACAAGCCATGAAAAACATTCCGTGTCGCTCATGCTAAGTGTTCCTTATTGCCAAGCGACATGATTCAGAGTCCCGATGCACGAAACTGCTGATCGTCAATTTATTCTGACGATTACTGCGCTGTAGTCTTATGGTATGACCCCAGGTATTTAGCAAATCGCGATACGATATTTTTGGGGACTGTGTCAGCTTCGTCCGTGAGAAAGCACCTGTAAATAGAAACCTCACACGTGGTCCCTGGGTGGTGCTAAACAGCTGACAAAAATACCGGTGGTAGGCCTCGGCCGTGGCTGGTGACCACCCATCAGACTTAAGTCATGCCGCCAAGCGGCCTAGCCGTGTTCCGGCCATGTTGTCTGATGACGCCATTTGGGAGGACGGGTCAGAACAGTTGCTGCATAACTGCAAGACCGGATGCCACACAACAATACTTTGCATCGGAAAGCTAGTCGTGGAGGGTAGCGGGATCCGAGGCACGGTTACCGCGACCGACCGCAGACAGTAGGGGGCCCAAGTAGTGAGCTAGCCCCTCATGAAAGGCTGCCCCGCCATCTAGCGAAAAATCCCGGGATGCGCTATCCTGCCGGTTGGCGACCGGATATCAAGGCCAGATAGACATCCCCGGGGGGGCTCGGGCGTCCCCGCAGTCTCCAGACTAGTTTCCCATAGATGTATTCGTGTTGTGTGTTGTGGCCGTTGGTCAGCGGTATGTAGCCTCGTTCTACTTCCGTGTTCCCACCGTAATTCACCCTCAAACAACTATGAAAAAAGTAAAAAACAGAAATAGAGTTCATATGCGGCTGCACTCCTTGATTCTTAAAGTGCACCTCGAGAACATCCGAGGCCTGCACTCAAATATCACAGCAGTCCACCACCATCTGGAGACTGAGCAGCCATCACTGTTTTTTCTTACGGAGACGCAGATAGGGCGTCCTTCGGACGTGGCGTACCTAACATATCCTGGTTACACGCTGGAGCACAACTTTAAGCCACGTGCTGGAGTGTGCCTGTACGCCCGTGATGATATCTGCTGTCGGCGTCTCCGTAACCTTGAGGACACCAGATTCTCTGTTCTTTGGGCGTTGATAGACACAGGCTTAGAAAAAATTGTGTATGCCTGTGTCTATCGGTCGCACAGTGGGGATCTGGAGACAACTAGGCTCATGGAATATTTGAGTGAGGCGGCGGATGCGGCTCAGCAAAAGTACCCATCAGCCCAACTAGTGTTGCTGGGGGATTTTAACGGCCATCACAAAGATTGGCTGTTCCCATACCGGGACACTGACCACGCTGGGCAGGAAACGAGAAAGCTAGCTTTATCGTTAGACCTGACCCAGTTGGTTCAAGGGGCCACTCGGGTACCTGACGTTGAGTCGCATACTCCTTATTGTTTAGACCTTCTGCTAACAACTGATCCAGACCGATATTCCGTGGCGGTATCTTCGCCGTTAGGCAGCTCCGACCACTGTCTGGTGAAGTCAGTATCAATGTACCATCCGCCCGATCCAAGCCCTAGAGGCAACCGGCGGTTGTGGCGATACAAGTTAGCAGATTGGGATGAGATGCGTTCTTTTTTTGCGTCTTACCCATGGCAGTCATTGTGCTTTTCTTCTGGTGATCCTTCAACTTGCGTGGATGCTGTGACTGAAGTGATCCAAACGGCTATGGAATATTTTATACCATACTCTGACGTCCCAGTATCCAGCAAAGCTCGCCCTTGGTTTGGTCCTCAGTGTAAAAATGCTGAAGCATTTAAGCATGAGGCTTACCTAGCTTGGGTTGATGCTCGACAACGTAAAGCAAAGGACACACACCAGAAGAAGAAAGCGTTTAACAAGGCTGCTAAGGCATGCAAAAAGGTTCTACAGAGGGCTCGATTTGACCATATTAGTCGAATAGGGAACAAACTAGCTTCATACCCTACGGGCAGCAAAGCGTTTTGGTCCCTAGCTAAATCAGTCGAATCGAACTTCTGCCGCCCCTCACTACCTCCAATGCTTAAACCTGATGGGACGCTGGCTCACACCGCTATAGAGAAGGCAAACTTGTTTGCGTCTCAGTTTGCGGAATCTTCACATCTAGATGCTGGTAGTGCGATACCCCCAACTCCACCTGGCAGTCCGACTGTAATGTCTGAAATACATATTCGCCAGAAGGAGGTTCGTAAAGTGCTACGCAATCTGGATGTGAATAAAGCCAGTGGCCCGGACGGAATTCCAGCCATAGTACTGAGGGTTTGTGCACCCGAGTTGTCTCCAGTACTAACACGCCTGTTTAGACTTTCTCTCCAAACTGGGCAAGAGCCGAAGTCGTGGAAGCTTGCTAACGTGCAACCTGTGCCCAAAAAAGGCAGTCGTACTGACCCTGTCAACTACAGGCCCATCTCAGTCACGTCCATACTCTGTAAGACTATGGAACGTGTCTTAAACCACAGGCTCCTGGCATACCTAGAATCGAACGACCTCCTCAGTGACCGGCAATACGGGTTTCGCCGGAACCGGTCCACCGGGGACATTCTAGCGTATGTCACCCACATCTGGAGTGAAGCTATCGAGAAACACGGGGAAGCACTTGCAGTCTCCCTGGACATCTCGAAGGCTTTCGACAGGGTTTGGCATGATGGCCTTATAAGCAAGCTTTCGGGCTATGGTTTGTCACCTGGGTTTATTGCGTGGATATCGGACTTCTTGAGGGATCGATCCATACGAGTCGTCATTGATGGCTGCTCGTCGGATCAAATGGCTATCAATGCCGGAGTTCCTCAGGGGTCGGTACTCTCTGCGACTCTCTTCCTGCTACATATCAATGATCTGTTGAAGCCCGGTATCGTTGGGTACGCAGATGATAGCACCGTCGTAGAGAGTTATATATCCAGCGCAAGAGCCAGTGGACAACAAACTCAGCTCCTGAGAGAAGGTATGGTCGAGCGTTTGAACTTGGCCCTTGAGGCAGTCTCTACATGGGGCGATGCCAATTTGGCCAAGTTTAACGAAGGAAAAACACAGGCATGTTTATTCTCAGCTAAAAGGAGTCCATTCGAACTGGCTCCTACTTTTCGAGGCGTGTCCGTGCCGGTTACTGACCATCTCGAGCTTTTGGGCGTTTCTTTGTCATCGACGCTCAACTTTGGCACGTATATTGAGTCTAAGGCTAAATTAGCCGCCAAAAAACTGGGTGTCCTCTCAAAGGTGCGAAGATACTTCAACTCTGAGCAGTTGCTCACGTTGTACAAAGCACAGATTCGATCCTGTATGGAGTACTGTTCGCACCTTTGGGATGGATCGGCCAAGTATCAGCTGGAGACTCTGGAATCTATTGAGAGACGTGCCAAAAGGCTCATAGGCAATGACACTCTTGTGCGTAAAAGACTTCAAAGTCTTGATCATCGCCGCAAGATTGCTAGCTTATCGGTTTTTTATCGGATACACTTCGGAGAGTGTGCAACTGATCTGCATGATCTAATACCACCTTGCCCTTTCTTCTATCGGAATTCTCGTATCTCAAAAAAGCGACATCGTTTCATGGTTGATGTTCCAAAAACACGAACGAAGAGATTTGACTCCACGTTTGTGATAAGAACGTCAAGGTTGTGGAATGCGTTGCCGGAGTGGGTTTTCCCCGATGGTTACAATCTGGGTGTCTTCAAATCGAGAGTGAATCGGTTTCTTCTAGGTAAGCACGTTCCATCGTAGATCGCATCGTCGCTTAACATCAGGCGAGATGGTGGTCAAGTGCGAACCTATCACAGTTAAAAAAAAAAAAAAAAAAAAAATACAATCACAATTATGATAAATCACAATAGTGTTTCTCTGAAAACTAAACAACCGACTTCAATTTCTAATAATGTTGCTGAAGGAAACCACAAACTGATCCGTCATTTGTAAAAATATTTTGTTTTTGTTAATTTATTCAAAAGCGCTAAATCGTTTTCGATAATTTTATTATAATAACTAACGTTAGAATTACACCTTTTAAATTCATACACGGGTATACACTTCACACTCTATTATTACTGACTATAAGACACGAGAGTTACCCGTTTATTTTTTATTTAAAACGATTTCAACAAAATTTAAATCGGAGCACCTCCGAAGTATGATCTACCAAACAAAAAAAATGATTTACAATTAGCAGGGCTTTTTCGTGGGATAAAAAAACAGAACATTTCCTTTCTTTAATTATGTTAAAAATCCTGCGTCTTACCAAACACCCGATTTTTTTCGATGACTAGAGTAGTCCAGCAATTTCTGTCTCTCTTGCCATTCACTAGCCTTTTTTGCCAAGTGAATGACTGTTGGTCAGATAGACACAACTGCCTATCAAACTTCAGGCTAACGCAGAAGGCACACGAACTATACTTATTCTCATTTGTAGAGTATAAAGTATCTATTCCACTTCCTCGCCCTACTCAATGAGTACTTGCACTCGAGGTACACTAGTAGGATGACTGGCGCAATCAAATGGCACCTCAGACTCAGACGGCACGACCCCTGCTGCCACGGCCCAGTGGCCGTTAAGTCAAGGATCCAATTGATTATTAGGATCTTCATAGGACAATATCGAAGCGAAGCTGGAACGGGCCGCTAGTATAATTATAAAGCAGCCACCATTTACCTATAATAATGTAATACTTCGTTGGCAGCCACACAAAATTTGTACAAACGATCAATAATGGTAAAAAGTCTAAAGTATTTAATATGTACAAACATATTAATTACTTTGACTTTCTACTTCTTCACGCTCGGTGGAACGGATTTAAATTACTGTAGGTATGAATGGAACATATATTTAACATGCACAGCCTTTATTTAAAAAAATACAATGGAAACTAGACTTCGTACTTAACTAATTACTTTCACTGAGTACTTCTCAAATATCCGTAGACCAATGACGGTCTAGAAATAAATAAATACGCATGCCCACTGTCAGCAGCATACCATGCTGGCGGCGTTATCACGCTGAAAAGTTCGCATCGAAAAGATTGATTCGATATCCCGTGGTTTATAAGAAAATGCTTTTATAATATAATTTAGTTGTACAGAAATTTAAACTATTTATTCTACTTATCATACTTTATTCTACAAATTTATACTTGATTATGTACGGAATTGGTTCCATACAGTTTCAATATCCCTTCCAATCTATTATTCCGCAACGCCGTACAAAAATCATGCGTCAAGGAGAAATGATCGAGGGTCCAACTGCACTCAGTTGGGCAGTTTACAAGTGACGGCATAGTGCTGAATCGTCTCCTGGTGGTTCATTTGACCCATACATTTTGTTCACGGGCCTGTAGTCTATACAGTACTTTCGTGAGTGAATCGATTTCTTCTGCGTAAGCGCGCTCCATCGCTTAACATACCATCATACCCTCTCTACACCAGTCTTATCTACAAGTTTCGATTCTTTATCCATCATGATTGTACGTTCCCAATCGATTTTACTGTGGAAACTTTTTAGGTGTCACAAATCATGTACAAACTTTTCACAATAATATCTACTTATGTGATCTTAGGGCACGTACTTTGGATAAGCAGCATGCGATGTGCACTAGTGGACACCGGCGCGGAAAACTACCGCGCGCGGCGGGCGTGCCGCTGATGGCAACTATTGATCTATGAAGATACACGGATCCTCTCAAAGTACTGACAATATTCTGCAAACTGTCACGATTGCTTTAATTCGACTACCTACGTGCCGCGGTTTCATCTTCTGTGTATGATTAGTGAATAATTTCCCTACATTTTACCATATTTTACTACGAAAACTAACGTGGTTGGACACAATTCAAATTAGTAAGCGGATTGTTCACGTATGATAATATGATCGAACTAACTCGACTTAAATGTTAGCCGCTTTAATGTCCAACTATACGCCAGTGGAACGTGTATGAGTCCATTTTAACCAGGAAATTTTAATGTTGGCGCGTTTTATTTGTAACCTCGTTGCTGTTTTATCGTAACTATACATATTTTTCATGAATTCTACCCAGCTTCAGGGAAAGCAATGATTAAATGAGAGTCTCCACCGGGACGGCAACCTACCCACTAGAAACCGTGGGTTTGTGCCCAAAAAAATGTTTGAAGTTCCATCCGCGTGCCGGTTTGCTGCAGCTACGGGAATGTTTCGCTCTCTGCCGCGGTGGCGCTGCTCTCTTAAGACCCGTCCTTGTTTATAAGTATTCCACGCGCCGAAGCACTGGGAATACGCTTAGCTTCTGTGCTAATTAAGTCCAAGCTTCAAGGTCCGTTAGAGGGACTGGATCGTCGACACTCGGCATCCAGAAGGACTTCCCCGACTTCCATTTATTTTCTTTCCCCCATCACCTTTCTTGATAGGATTGTCACAACCTAACAAATTTCTAGCTGCAGTTTGTGTCTCCTAAGCGGCAGCGGTCGGGCCGGCAGTGTTGCCACACGGCGCACGCGCCGATTGTCCGCTCCCGACAATGGCCGGTCGCGCCCCGTGCCGGGCACGTCATGCCGTGTCCGTGACCGCACACTGGAAACAATGATCCAAGGAATTGGCTACAGTTGTTATAAAATTGGCACAAAAATTTACGTAATCTGTGACAATGGTGCCGCATGCCAGACCGGACCTCAGCAGTACTTGGAAGGCTCTTTCTTACGTTTTAATGTAATGGGTGAAAATAAATTTACATGAAGTTAAGTTTTGAACTATTTTATAAACTCAATTAATTTTTAAGGCGAAACACATCCAGGTATCTTTGTATTTATTGCAGCACATGTCATCATTGCATATTGGAATTTATGATGCATTCAGCTCACAGATACGGACTTTGTGATCTGACTCTTTCCACCATCGCCATATTCCAAGCATGAAAGAATAACGAAAATGTTTTGAAGTCAATGAGATGCGTCATATTTCTCATTGGCCATGAATAAATACGTCAGCATTTCTAGATGGCCATACTCATGGCCATGCCCTCCGGCTTCACCCACGTAGTTTCCAAAATAAGCTATCAAATTCTAAGTTTTCACTTCTATCGGCAGTTTCTAGGACAGCCAATTTTGGACGAATGATTTTAGTTCTGGTCTTGTCAGAGGATTGTGGACGTTGTATCATCTGCTATTATCTATTCTATGGTATTGGGCGGTAGCTCAACAGTTCGCCAACCCAACAAATGTTCAGTGGAGGCATCCACTGAACATACCTGGTAATAGAGTCGTGACGAATCAAAATTCGCAGATCAAAAATGGTCGGATTGATTTTGCCACACCACGATGGGTCAAGGGCGACACACTGATTATGAGTATTCATTGCCCTGACAAATAGCATCTATTCATCAAGTTGACACTTTTGAAATCATTGCGACCTCGTTACCACATCCAGCGCACCGGAGTTTCGGGTGAATTGAGGTCTGAAGGATGTCTTTTAAAGGTTTACAATTTTGGTGAGTGGTGATTTCTTAGAACTTACTTTTGAACGGCTCAAACTTATATAGTGTTGTAGACTGGCAGATCAGATAAGAAGAAAAATCAAATACTTGTGTATACTGGTCACATAACGCACAAACAAAGCAAGCTTGTACCACGGGGGCTCGGTGGCTAAATAATTCACCTTATAATAATCAGCCTACCAAATGTTAGGAACATCATTGGGACTAGGGGCCTTAATCCATCAGGCTAGCCCGGTGCAGTGTGGTGGGTGGTATGTACGCTTAACAACGCAGTATCACAATAGCATATCTTTGAAACTACAGAACGGATTTAAATGTTTTAAGCAACAAATAGAGTTATTCAAGAGGAAGGTATAAAGAATGACATTTGCATATTGCATCACAAAAATTCAAAAATGTACAACGTAATATTATGAATCACTCTATACTGCCCCAGATTGGTATCTAGTATCTACATTGCAACCGTACGAGTTCACTAGTAAGTAATGTATATTATTGTCAACAGACACGCACGGCACGTACATCAACGGGTTCGACAGCAAGAGCCTGGGCCCGGCGGCGGCGGGTGGCGGCGGCGGCTGGCGCGGCGCGGCGGCGCGGCGCGCGCGAGCCTGCTGCTCCGCCAAGACGCTGCTGCGGCGCCTGCCCATCCTGGAGTGGCTGCCTCGGTACTCGCTCAAGAGCGGACTCGCTGACGTCATCGCTGGTAACCCTCCCTTACACTGGTCCCGCCAACATCAGCTCTTTGACTTGTTGACCCACAAGTGCATGATTTTGAGTCTGAACCGTCGAGGTTATCAAATAATCATTGAGATTGTGATTGTAACTAAAAGTCTTGACTAATATTTTCAATTAATTCAATTCGCGAAAGTATAAAAACTTTATATGACTTTGCTCCTGTGCCAAGCGGCACGATATCTGCCGGATACGAACCCTTCACGAAAATTTAATCGCGGAAATTCTAAGGTGCTAGATGTTGACCCTTCAATCCTGGTTTCTCTAGGTTCCCTAACATAGAGAAATCTGTGCAACTCACGGGTTCATAACACCTTAGTTTGGAGTATTTCGTTCATTGTTTGCTCCTACAAAACTCCAGTTCTCCTCAAACTCATACCTCTATCGAACAAATCCTGATACGTCACGGCGTTTAGAATATTGTGAGATCTGATCTAAAAAATAACGTCCTCCATATAATAGTCTGTCATCGAATATATAAATTGAGTCCGTAAAACAAATTTTCTCTCGTGATACGAAATTTTGACTCTCCCGTATGTGATATATGATGCAAATTTTGATGGAAAATGCTTATAACAAAAAAAAATATTTGCGACCGCATGCGCTGACTTATAGCACAGTCTTATAGGGAGTGTAACGAGTGCTTCAGAACGCCAGCGGGTTCTAAGCTGTGAGGTGGATATCACACAAATAATAATTAGAACTACTGATGAGAACTACATCAGTGTTTTAGTCAAGTAAATTCTCTGAATGACGTTGAGATAACCATTTACTAATGGATCCACAAAACAGAGACGGTCACTCTCGCGTCACAACGTTACATCATAATTTCCAAATCGGTTGACCGAGCAGTTCCCCATAGCATTGAACTTGCAGATGGAGCCCGGGGTCGTTGACCCGCCGTCATAACCGCAGTTTTGTTGTCACTAGTAGATTGCAAATATTTATGATTGCAAAAAGCAAGGGACTATGACCTCTCCGGCCTTGTGATAAGGCGCAAAAAGTAGACAAAGCACCTGCGGCGGCGGTGAGCTGTGACTTGCGCCGGCGCAGCTACATTGTCGTCACGTTTCGCAACAAGCGCGGGCGCGGGGGGGCGGTTCCAGCAACCACTACTGAACCAATTTCTACTTCACTTCTTCATAATATCCTCAGCCACTGATGAACTTAGATCTCTCTTGCGAAACGCCTGCTCCACCTAGAGACTTCCTCGGCACGCAGTCACAGCGGCGGATTACAGTAAAATACGTCTGCCTCATTGGCTGTATCTTTGCTTATTTTTACAAAATATATTCCGATATACCTTTCCGGGAACCTCCTGTCTTCTGATGTAGGTATTCTTAGGTATTTCATTTTGTATACAATGTAAGTACCACATCACCTTGCAATCCGAGAATGGGGTCAGCGAAAAAGGAGTTTTAGTTAAACCTTTTGAATCTGAAAAACTGGACGGGGCTCGCTCTAGTGTCAGGAAACCGCCTCAGTAATTAAATATTGTGTTCCTTTATTTATTAAAGGCACTCTATATTTCCCAATGATTTTCAGGGACCTATGTCAAGTGGCCTCAGATGCCCTCTATTTTGATTTAACCTGCTCCATATTTCGCGAGGCTTGCACCAACATTGCAACTAAGTAAATAAATAATACATATTGTTTTACAAAATTACATAAAGTATGTAAATCGTGTACACGTCCCGACAGACAAACCGGCGCGGAAGAATACCTACAAAATATTTTTAATTTAATTGCAAAGGTTGTATGTATGCGTCCAAGTTTGTTACTCTGACACACATTTTTTTACAGTACCTATAGAGTGACGAGAGGGGCAGGACATGTGTCTGATTTATGTACATGCAGCAACAAGCAGCAAGCAGTAAGGAACATGCCTTACCAATCTTGCCATAACAGCCCAGTGACACGCAACTATTGAAATATGAAAAGCCCAAATCATCACCTAGCACTGCACTGCGCTGGTCACCCAGATGTACATATAAGATGTTTTATCTCTACGTCCTGTAATTTCACTGGAAACATAAACTAATGAACACTATACACACATACAGACGAGACGGCGGTCAAACGCAAACCATAAATCGGAAACTTGAGTCGTAGATACCAGACTGACTATGACTACTGACTGATTACCTATAACACCCGAGACTCGTGAATTAATTTAAAATGTAAAAACTATGTTAGTTTTCTTGCTGAAACAAGTGTAAAGATATTGTTGTTGTTAATTAAAGATCGGTAGGTAGGTACAGTTATATTTTAGTCTGGAATAACACATAGGATACAGGTATCCAGTAGTAGGTCTACTACTTAACCTACTTTTTATTGTGGGAAACAGAAAAACACGAGCAAACCCGTGGGGCATTGTTATTCAAGGTCTCAGGGCCAATGAAACCATAGAAAAACCATTTTTCCCACAATTATTATTCAAATAAACAAGTGCTCTGATTGTTCAATAAAATTTTAGTTTTTTTAGTTGAAATCTAAAGAAACAAGGAACAATAGTCGATGCTCGATGCCTACCGTTATTGTTCTTGAAAATGGAAATATTTCCCTTTTCATTGAACGCTTTACTGACACTTGATTGTCTAAACAACGATTATATTTAAACAGAATGAATAAAGTGATTACATTGAAACTTTTAAATAATGCTATTTTTTTCTTGATTTACCTTGATTATTGTCATTGTGCCTTTAAGCCTTTATTATCAAATATTCGGGAATAAGTTGCATCATAAAACTACGGTTAATTTTTAATAATTATGTGAGGTAGTTTTTTTGGAAGAGTGCACCTATGTACCTACGTTATAGGAGGTACCTACTAATTGATTTTAGTTGTATACCGAATGTTACAAAACCTGCTCTTTGACTTGTATGGAACTCTGTGGGTAGAACACGACTTACTACTTATTATTTTGGCAACGAAACTCGCAAGCCAAGAGTCAGAGTAGGTACTTATATTGGTACTTGTACGACAAACTAAAGAATTTCAAAGAAATAACGAAACGTGAGGTTTTCATATTTGATCGATTTTCCGTAAAATCGAGAGCATTTCCCGGTTATTTGCGCGCCGACAACCAAACACGATTGTCTGCGCTTCCGGTGAGCGCGGGCGACAATGCGTCCGACACGCGCACGCGCACGCGCACCGTGCGCGCCGGAGCGCGGCGGGCGGCGGGGTACACCGCGCACAGCGCTGCTTCCTTCTCTACCAGCTTTCATAGATCCTCACGTACTACTTCTTATAAAAATACTTGATTCTCCATTTTGCTGATAATACCTATCTATATGTAGACTGGAATTACAAATAATGTAGGTACTAGTAAATACGCAAGTTTGTACATGTTTGCAGTTAGAATGAATTCTTAAGATTGCCTGGATCTTCCAAACTAAGCCTAAAAGACAATCAGAACTGTTTTCACGATAATTTCTCCTTGAATCTACCAACACGGATTAGTACAGAACAAAACAGAACATAATTATTAATTTTAGAAAGTAGGTATTAATCAATGATCTTAAAATTTCAGTTTCTCGGCTCAAATTTAATGTACACGGTGGCTTTATCTATAACTAGCTGTTACCCGCGACTTCGTCCGCGCGAAATAAATACTAAGGTAACTCAGGCAGTACCTAGGTACCTATTTTTATACTCCGACACATTTACGGCTTCTAAAAACATCTTATAATAAATCAATTTCATTAAAATCGGTTCAGTTTTTAGGTGTGAAAGCGTAAGAGACATTTGTCCCCCATTTCAACTCCAATTTCATCCCCATACAGTTCGAAATTACAAAATTGCTAGAACAAACATTTATTGGCTTCGTGCCAAGTGCCTATATAAAGAGTTTCATAGTTTTATCTTCAACGATTGGGAACTTCCATATTGAAATTCATCCTCCATTTCAACCCCAATTTCATCCCCGTACAGTTCGAAATTACAAAATTGATAGAACAAACATTTATTTGGTTCGTGTCAAGTGCCTATATACCTACTATACTATATACAGAGTTTCATGGTTTTATCTTCAACGATTGGGGACTTCCATATTGACATTCATCCCCCGTTTCAACCCTAATTTCACCCCCGTACAGTTCCAAATTACAAATTTGCTAGAACAAACATTCGTTTGCTTCGTGTCAAGTGTCTATATACAGAGTTTTATGATTTTATCTTCAACGGTTGGGAACTTCCATATTGACATTCATCCCCCATTTCAACCCCAATTTCACCCCCGTACAGTTCGAAATTACAAAATTTATAGAACAAACGTTGAATTGATTTGTGTCAAGAGTCTAGATACAAAACTTGATAACTTTGAAAATCACGAATTTTCATACAACCGTTAAAGTCTTATTTCACCCTCTTAGGGGTTGAATTTCGCAAAACCCCGTCTTAGCGAGCGCCTACGTGCTAACCTCCTAAGGGACCTCCTAAGGGACCTCCATGCAAAATTTCAGATTCCTTGTTTCATTTGTAGTTTTTCCTTGATTCCTTGATGAGTGACCTTTCGCTTTTATATATCTATAATTATTCTGGCTTATAGTTCTATACTTACCTATTCAATGCTTTTACATATTTATTGTATTAGTGTACACAATGTTGCTGGACTAAATCAATAAATTACCAAAACTTGTCAGATTTAGACTACGCGCCTGTTTAGACTCTCTCTCCAGACTGCGCAAGTACCGAAATCATGGAAGGTTGCTAACGTGCAACCTGTGCCCAAAAAGGGTAGTCGTGCTGACCCTGCCAACTACAGGCCCATCTCGGTCACGTCCATACTCTGTAAGACTATGGAACGTGTCTTAAACCGCAGGCTCCTGACGTACCTAGAATCTAACGACCTCCTTAGCGACCGGCAATACGGGTTTCGCCGAAACCGGTCCACTGGGGATATTCTAGCGTACGTCACTCACATCTGGAGTGAGGCCATCGATAAACACGGAGAAGCACTTGCAGTCTCTCTGGATATATCGAAGGCCTTTGACAGGGTTTGGCATGACGGCCTTATAAGCAAACTTTCTGGTTTTGGTTTGTCTCCTGGGTTTGTTGCGTGGATATCGGACTTCTTGAGGGATCGATCCATACGAGTCGTCATTGATGGCTGCTCGTCAGATCAAATGGCTATCAATGCCGGAGTCCCTCTGTAAGTCTGAACAGTTGCTTACATTATATCAAGCACAGATTCGCTCTTGTATGGAGTACTGTTCGCACCTTTGGGATGGATCGGCTAAGTATCAGCTCGAGGCTTTGGAATCGATCGAGAAACGTGCCAAAAGGCTCATAGGCAATGATACTCTTGTGCGGAAACGACTTCAAAGTCTTGAACATCGCCGCAAAATTGCTAGCTTATCGGTTTTTTATCGGATACATTTCGGAGAGTGCGCGACTGATCTGCATAACTTAATACCACCTTGCCCTTTTTTTTATCGGACTGCTCGTAGCTCGAGAAAGCGTCATCGTTTCATGGTTGATGTTCCAAAGACACGAACAAAGAGGTTTGACTCTACTTTTGTGATAAGAACATCTAGGCTGTGGAATGAGCTACCTGAGTGGATTTTCCCCGATAGTTATAATCTTGGTGTCTTCAAGTCGAGAGTGAATCGGTTTCTTCTAGGTAAGCACGCTTCATCGTAGGCCGCATCGTCGCTTTACATCAGGCGAGATGGCGGTCAAGTGTAAACCTATTATAGTTAAAAAAAAAAAAAAAAAAAAAAAAAGATTACTGGGTAACGAGGAGACGGACAAGGGGCAAAGAATTGAATAAATTCAGTCATGTCTGTACCTGTACTAATATAATATTGTCGTACACACCGAGACAACCTGTGTCATGGGTACCAGGCATATCCATTATACATATACAACAAAATGTGATGAACTTGTGAAATTGATCAGTAAGAAGAGGTTTTTAATCATAAAAAATTTGACAGTCATAGGAACTGCCGAAAGAAATGTAAACTTATGACTCAGAATTTGATAGCTGACTTTGGAAACTACGCGGTTGAAACCGGAGGGTGTGGCTGAGCGAGAAATGTTGACACATGTCTAAATGACCAATGGCCGTGGTCTCGAGTTTACCCGAAGATTTCTTATCATTCCCGAGGGTGACGCTAGAATTCAATTCTCAGCCCACGAAAATTTGTTTGTGGCGCCCCAAAAATTGATGGTGTTGTGTGTGATAAATTCCCTTTGTGTGATGAATTCAAATGTTTGCACTGTGTCTGGGTGTTTCTATGTATAATAAGTATGTATTTAAAACTATATAAGTATTATATCAGCTATCTGGCCGCCATCACACAAGCTTTGCTTAGTTTGGGGTCAGATGGTATTGTGTGTGAATTGTCCACCAATATTTATTAAAAAAAAAAAAAAAAGAAGTGTTCATTTCAAAAATACGTACTTACGAGACGTCATTGTGTACGTCTCCAGGAAATTATTATACCGCTATACTTTAGTTACATTGTTAAGAATTATGATTTAGTTTCTAAAACTGTCCTCCCGTGTGCAGGTATCACGGTGGGGCTGACGGTGATCCCGCAAGCGATCGCGTACGCGGGCGTGGCGGGCCTGCCGCCGCAGTACGGGCTCTACTCGTCCTTCATGGCCAGCTTCGTGTACACGGCGCTGGGCTCGGTGAAGGACTCCGCCATCGGGCCCACCGCCATCGCCGCGATCCTCACCCGCGAGAACCTGCACGGGCTGGGCCCGGAGTTCGCCGTGCTGCTGGCCTTCCTCTCCGGCTGCGTCGAGCTGCTCATGGGCATCCTGCAGCTAGGTAGCTATACCTACACTATACACGTCTTACATTCACTTTTACAAGCCTTCATTCGAAAAAGGCTCAAAGACACTCTCAGTGTTCAAACGTTGGACACTGGCGAAATTACGGTAGCATTACCGAATAGAAGCCATGACGAAAAAGAAAAGAAGAAAAAGGCACTCAATTCAGTTGTATGAGGTATGTTTATATAAGGATGTTTTTTTTTAAACAAAGAATGACGAGACGAACTGCACATATATCTGATGGACCAACAAACCTGCCACATAACAGCACAGTGACACGCAGCTATTGGAACTTGAAGAGTCCAAGTCATTACCTAGCACTGCACTGCACTCGTCACCCAGAGATCTAAGATGTTATTATATCTCTAAGCCCTGTAATTTCTCTGGAAACATTACTGCTTGGCGGTAGAATAACTGGCAAAGGTGTGGTACTTCCCCAAACGGACTCTGCTAACATTCCTACCACTACTAAATGTGTGTTGCGCTGCTAATTTTAGTGTAAATCGATTTTGATGATTCGTATTTTGTTTGGTATATAAGACTTTAGAGATGGTTATACAAGGCGGTGCTGGACTTATTCTTTAACAGATATAAAAAATGAGGTGGTTCTAATTTTTCCAAAGCTCGAAGAGATTCTCAACTTTTCAGTTCGACATTTCATGTAATTTTTGGATTGTTCTTCGCCGCTTGAAATTGGTGTGTGTTGGGGTTCAGTTATGATTTTTCTTTTGTTGTTATGTGATTTAGTAGGTATTTCCTTATAAAAGTTTACCTCGTACCTCCTACCTGTACCTACCTCAAACAATTTGTTAGATCCTAAAAACTAAACAGTTAAAATTTTTGCTATCTGGTTAACGGTTATTTGGTTTATTATTTAGATTAGTTATTATTCCTATTGTAAGCTTGTCGCTTAAATTTAAATATAATGAAAAACATGTATTTCATGTGTCTTTTCAAAAATGTTCGTTTCTTTAGAATTACAAAAACACACGGCTCTTAGGAATTCTACATCGCATGACTCACTCTACAACATAGACCATCTAGCCTTGTATTCTGTAAATCCAAAATATTAGATTAAAAACCTTCTGGTTTAACTGGGGCTCAACAGCGGTATCACTCCAAAGTATTTTGGACTGTCATTATGTTAACACATATTGAAACAACTCCAAAAAATTATTTATTTTAGTATAATTATATGAATAGTATAACTATTAATTTTATGGTACTGAGATATGTAAGGGATCCATGACATAGTAACAAACATTTAGAGTTTAGCTGTTACAGAGTACAGGGTCAGCTGTATCGTAACTAAGAGGAAATAATAGCAAGGGATAACAAATCCAAGGTTATAAAACGGACAAGTTGTTCAAAATATTTGGTTAAAACACTTGTGATCGCGAATTTGTAACGGATCCCTGCGAACACGCAAACACATGAGAATAAATAAAATAAATAAATATTGGTGAACAATTCACACACAACACCATCTGGCCCCAAACTAAGCAAAGCTTGTACTATGGCGGCCAGATAGCTGATATAATACTTATATAGTTTTAAATACATACTTATTATACATAGAATATAAACTCTCTTTACTACATCTTACCAAATAAATCAAATTGAGTATATTTGTAATGTAAGCATAGAAAGTACCTTTAACATTCATATAATTACGTTACGATTGAATATTATGTGTCTGGAAATTAATATTTTTTTACCTAAACCACATGGGTAATGAGAATGCGAAAGGGGTTTGGATAAAAGGTGGACCAATTTCGATGTTTTTTTTTCCTTTTAATGGCAGTTCTGTTGTCATGCGATAGTTCTTAGCTATGTTTCAACTTCACAAAAAGGCGTATAATAGTTATTTGTTGTACAAGAGTGCAAAGTGACTTTTTAACCGCGTGCTTAATTTTGATGACCGAGCAAGCGAAGGATTCTATAATTGAATCACGAGCGTAGCGAGGGAATCAATAGGGCACAAGGTGAAAAATACTTGCACTCGAGTGCAACACGTAATTTTTCATCCCACCTTAGCGAGGAAATTACTAGGTAAATGCTTTGCGCATTTTCAGTTTCAGTCAATTCTGTTGGTGTCAAATAAACTTCTTGGTCGCTAGAATCACTTAGGTATTTCGGATTTTTACTTATATTCAATTTTCCTATTTTTAACTTGAGTTTATTAAATTTAACAATGACGTGAAAATATGGAGAGTTGAGCGATTGAGGTAAGGAGTTTCATCTGTGTACATGAAAAAGTGTCCGGGCACACAAATGCATTAAATTATAGTAGCGCTAAGTTAGCATTAAGGTACATTTTAAAGGAATCAAATAAACATTTAGAATTCATGAAAAAAAATATAGGCAGTCATAGGCACTGCCTATAGAAGTGAAAACTTATAACTCAGAATATGATTGCTTACTTTGGAAACTACGCGGGTGGAACCAGAAGGCGTAGCTATGAGCATGGCTATTTAGAAATGCTGATGGCCAATGGGAAAGGTTGGCGCATTTCTAGATAGTCAATGGGCATGGTCCCACGTTTACTCGAAGATTTATTATCGTCCCCGAGCGTGACGATAGAATTCAATTGACAGCCCACGAAAAATCTGTCTTTGGCGCGCCAAAAGAAATTTTTACTTCAAAATATATTGTTGCTACGTGTTTTTAGGGTTCCGTAAAACGTAAAAACGGAACCCTTATAGATTCGTCATGTCTGTCTGTCTGTCTGTCTGTCTGTCTGTCCGTCCGTATGTCACAGCCACTTTTTGCCGAAACTATGAGAGCTACACTGTTGAAACTTGGTAAGTAGATGTATTCTGTGAACCGCATTAAGATTTCAACAGAAAAATTAAAAAAAAAGAAAAATTAGGGTTGCCCCCCATACTGAGAACTGAAACTCAAAATTTTTTTTTCATCAAACCTACACGTGTGGGGTATCTATCGATAGGTCTTTAAAAATGATGTTGAGGTTGCAAACATCATTTTCGTCTACACTGAATAATTTGCGTGAGAGACACTTCCAAAGTGGTAAAATGTGTGTCCCCCCCCCTCTAACTTCTAAAGTAAGAAAGTGAAAAATCTAAAACAAATATATGTTGTACATTACCATGTAAACTACCAACGAAAATTAGTTTGAACTCGATCTGATGAGTAGTTTTTTTTAGTACGTCATAAATACACTATTATTGAAACTTCGATCAAAGTTACAACGAACTACAAGAACTATGTGTTCTATGTATATAATGTTACTTGCTGCAACGGAACCCTTCATGGGCGAGTCCAACTCGCACTTGGCCACTTTATTTCAAAATAGTAATTATTTATTTGATGTTATCTTTACTACATTATTTTGTACTGCACAAGTTGTTGAAATTATCTATTAGTTAATATTTTAGTCGTCATTAATATTTAATTATTGAATCGGCACACTTTCATTTGATTACAATTGATTATTTCATAGCATTTTAAAATGTTCTGCCATTTATAATAACATTCCTTAGGTACCTCTGTCCTCCATACGTGAAAAGAAAATTGCGCGGAAAGAATTTAAAAAAAAATGTACACCAAGGAGGTTCCGAGTCTGAGTTTTTAACGAATAAAACAAAATGTATGATGAATTCGGCACCAAGGAGGTAGAAATAAAAAGGTTAAATTATGTTTTCGATTTAAAACCTCAGTACACGCGATGTTCTAAATTCAAATTTACTTTACCCTCTAGAGGGTAAAAACGACTTTTGCGCCCTGATATCGAGGAGCAAAAGTACTCTTTCCGAGGTGGTGGTATAATAGTTATTTGTTATACAAGAGTGCAAAGTGGCTTTTTAACCGCGTGCTCAATTTTGATGACCGAGCAAGCGAAGGATTCTAAAGTTGAATCACGAGCGTAGCGAGGGATTCAAAAATTAGAATTCTGAGCGTAGCAAGGGAATCAAAAGGGCACAAGGTGAAAAATCTTTGCACTCGAGTGTAACACGTAATTTTTCATCCCCCCCTAGCGAGGAAATTACTAAACGCTTTGCGCATTTTCAGTTTCAGTCGATTCTGTTGGCGTTAAATAAACTTCATGGTCGCTAGAATCACTTATTATTATGGTATTTCGGTTTTTCACTTGTATTCAATTTTATAAGTTTTAAACTTAAGTTTATTTAGCCATGGGCCATGGTTTTAACAATAACAATATGACGTGAAAATATGGAGAGTTGACCGATTGAGGTTAGGAGTTTCATGTGTACATGAAAAAGTGTCCGCCCAAATGCATTAAATTATAGTAGCGCTAAATTTGCATCAAGGTACATTTTAAAGGAAATTAATAAACGTAGGTACTAATCAGAATTCATGAAAGAAAAATATTGGCAGTCATAGGCACTGCCGATAGAAGTGGTAACTTATAACTCAGAATTTGATTTTTACTTTGGAAACTACGCGTGTGAAACCAGAGGGCGTGGCTATGAGCATGACCATCTAGAAATGCTGACACATTTTTAAATGGCCAATGGGAAAGGCTGAGGCATTTCTAGATGGCCATTGGCTATGGTCACGAGTTTACCCGAATATTTCTTATCATTCCCGAGCGTGACGCTAGAATTAAATTGACAGCCCACGAAAAATCTGTCTTTGGCGCGCCAAAAGAAGTTTTGACTTCAAAATATATTGTACCTACATGTTTTCTCAAAATAGTAATTATTTATTTGATGTTAAATTTACTACATTATTTTGTACTGTACAAGTAGTTGAAATTATCTATTAGTTACTATTTTAGTAGTCAATAATATTTAATTATTTAACTCGGCAACTCGGCATACTTCAATTCGATTACAACTGATTCATTCATAGCATTTCAAAATGTTTTGCCATTTGAAATAACATTATTTACCTCTATCCTCCATACGTGAAAAGAAAATTGCGCGCAAAGCATTTAAAAAAAAGTACACTATAGAGGTTCCGAGTATGAGTTTTTAACAAATTAAAAATAAATGTATGATGAATTCGGCACCAAGGAGGTAGAAATAAATAGGTTAAATTATGTTTTGAATTCAAAACCTCAGTACACACGATGTTCTAAATTCAAATTTACTTTAACCTCTAGAGGGTAAAAACGACTTTTGCGCCCTGATATCGAGGAGCAAAAGTATTCTTTCCGAGCTGGTGGGATGAAAAAAATATTTTTCACAACCTCCCCCCATCTATATGAATATCAAATTAAAGGACTTGACTAGTAGAATACTATTAAAAAAATTCAATTTTGTCCTGCATACAACGGCTTTCGTTACGATTGTAGAATATTGTATAACAGTGGCACCTCAATACAGGACGTCTACTCTGTTTCTAAGAAAACGAAATTTCGAAAAAAAACTTGCGACTTTCCTGCTCTCGTTCTACTTCGTTTCGTCCGATACAACATTGTTTGACGTTTAAATGTTCTAAGCATACTCTAATTAAAGTAGGCTTAGAACATTTAAACGGACAAAACGACGGATCGAAGTAGAATCGGAGTTGGAAAAACGCGAATTTATTTCGAAATTACGTTTTCATTGAATTAGAGTAGACGTCCAGGTCATAGTTGCAGGCGTGAGATCTAGCAATCTAGCTAATATCTGAATCAAAAGTTCCGTAATGCCTACAGCGGCTAATCCCTATTGCTCAAGTTTCACAAGAAATACAGTATCATAGTATATTTTGTAAACCTCTCTAGCCGCAGCTACACCGAGTAGTAGATATTTGCGCTCGCTTGCGCCGGCGCGTGTTATGATTGCAACATGTCTGTTATCAGCTGCATTTCTCTTTCATTATGTTTATATTGTGGCCTGAATCATTCCACACGGTATTTTTTCTATGATTACAAAGCATTCAGCTGTTATTTAAAAACATTCTCTGATTGCGTGCAGTTAACTGTATTTTGATTGAATCTATTTTGCTATATAATTACACACCTTTGGTTGGAATTTGAGGCTTTCTCTTACAAGAAGAGAGTGAACTCACCACGCTGGCCAAGAGCAAGTTGGTAGATGATGCATGTCCTCGAAAGATGTCTTACGTTCATTGCGATAAATCATCTTATAAATGTATGACGAGCGCAGTGTAGGAGCTTGGCAGTAATTTGGATTCTTCTTATTCAAATAGCTCAGTAGCACTGCTTCATTGTGTAGTATTGCTTGCTTACTATCAGGCACACGTCTTGGTAATCCCGTGACTCTACAAAGAAAATACTTCAACGAACGTTCAACGTGAATACACGAGAGATATTGTTTGTTATCCACGAGACTGTTTGTTATTTCAATCTCGGAAGCAAATTCGATAAACAAAGAAGCCCTTGTAGTAGTACCTTATAGTAGTTGAACGAAGCTCGGAACTACGGGACCTTGAGGATAAACAGGAACTACGGGAGCGGTGGGGACGATCGCCAGACGTCAGGTGGCCCCGCTCACTCAACACTACAATGAAGATATTCATTTACGTTTGTTGGATCTGAAGTCTAAAGAAATTCATTGAGTAGGTACTTATCTCCCGTTAGGAAGATGCGGTGATACCCTCGCCAGCTTATCCCTCTTGAAATTACTGAAATAAAAGACATATTTGATACTTATGTCCATTGTCCAATCCAATCCTACTAATGTTATAAATGGGAATGTTTAGATGTTCATTGCTCACGTCGTAACTTCTGAACGGATCGAGTTGAAGTTTAGAACACAGTTAGATTATAGTCAGGAATAACAAATAGGCTCTCACCATGTGAAAATAACAGGAATTGCGCGGATAAAAACACGGGGCTGTGAGTATGTAATAAATTCAATTTCGATAAATTAATTCTTAGAAAATGATCAGTTTCTTAAAAAAGCACAATTGTGGTGTACGAGTTAGTTTAGCAGTCCGCGAGGAAATTCCCAGCAATAGGAGACAAGTTTACTTCACTGACCGCGACGCCTGTGCCGGCGCCGCCCGTGTCGAGTCCTTTCCAAACATCCCGAACGTAGCTCAACCTGAGTTATCTGAATTCATTCTAGCATAAGCAACCCACTAAATTTTAATATGAAAACTAACGTGGTTATTACACATTTTAAATAAAATACATGAGTAATTCACGCTTGATATAGTCAGTCAAACGAGAAGCGAACACGCGCGCGCTCTCCTTGAAAAAGATCGCCGGACGCGATCTAAACTTGAGTCGGACTGGTCTGATTATATCAAACGTGAGTGACCCCTGTATTTTATTTAGAACCCACTAAATAAATATTCCCACTGCTAGCACTCCGGGCGTTCTCTCGCAAGGACAGAGTCAAGGCCTTAATCCACCACGCTGCCGCTGGCTCAGTGTGGGTTGGTAATGATCTCGAAAGGTTCTAGGTTTGTTGGTTTCCTCACGATTATTGTCTTCACCGTATTTTAAATTAGTCGGATTCGAACCATGGACTCCGGATCGGCAATCGCAGCTTCCCAACTAGACCAACCCGTAACTCTTATTAACGAAATGAAGTCTCTACGCGTAGTGGTCGTTGTATGTTAGTAATCTAATAATTAGCCGAACAATATAGACACTGATCGAAGCACTGATTCATTTTACAGGAGCAACACACATTATTTCCACAATTCTTTGAAATATTTGGGAGCCTAATGACTAGAAGAGAGGTCAGGTAGCAGATTCGAATCCCATCTACACCTCTGAACATTTTCCCAAGTGCTTATGTTTTATCGGTGAAGAAAAACATCGTTCGGAAACCCGCACTTGGCTAGCGTGGTGGATTAGTCTCTTGACTCTTGCTTTGTGAAAAAAGCAGACGTGTCGCTTACCATCTGGCATATGAGTTGGCTCGTCACGTCATTCTACATTATAAGTAAACAAAAAAAAAAAAAATGGGTCTCGCCCCAGCAATGGAAAAACGAAGTGCGCCGCTAATGCTAATAATATTTGTTAAAAGTAGTATTGTGCGCATTCTTCTAGTATAAACGACTATTTTCTTTCTATTTTTTCCGAGAACTGATAAAGACCGGTAACATTAGGTAGGTATTTACTACATAACAATAAAGTAGATATTTGTTATTCTAATCATATTATTATTATCGTAATATGACACGGAGGCAGGTAAGATGAGACATGAGGGCAACAAGGTATTATATTCTTGTCTTCTATGGAATTATGTTGTTTACTTAACATGATTCTTATGTTTTGTAAACATCGTTTTCTTTTCACGTTGAATAATTTATTAATTTCAAATGGATCGTTTCCCCCGACACAAATGAGAGCTAAGAATTATCTCGCCGTGAACTTTCCAGCGAAGAAACCTCTTTGTTTTAAACTAAAGTCAAAGTCAAAGTTTTTGAAGTGAAAACTTCTTTAGGCGCGCCTAGACAAATCTTTCGTGGGGTGTAAATTGAATTCTGGCATCGCGCTCGGGTATGATAAGAAGTCTTCGGGTAAACTCGGGACCTTGGCGATTGGGCATCTAGAAATGCGTCAGCCAATGGGAAATCCTGAAAGGGCGTGGCCTCGACATCATGGCATGGCCATCTAGAAATGCGTGAGCCAATGGGAGATCCTGACGCATTTCTAGACGGCCATGCCATGATGGCGAGGCCACGCCCTCCGGTTACACCCGTGTAGTTTCCAAAGTAAACTATCAAATTCTAAGTTATAAGTTTTCACTTCTATCGGCAGTTCCTATGACTGCCGGAAGGCTGTGAAGGATGTACCGGAAGGCGTGGCCTGACCATCATGGCATGGCCATCTAGAAATGCGTTAGCATTTCCCATTGGCTCACGCATTTCTAGATGGCCATGCCGTGATGGTTAGGCCACGCCCTTTCAGCATTTCCCATTGGCTGACGCATTTCTAGATGGCCAATGGCCGTGGCCCCGATTTTACCCGAAGATTTCTTATCATACCCGAGCGTGACGCTAGAATTCAATTCACACCGCACGAAAAATCTGTCGAAAAGCGAATCTGCGCGCCAAAATAAGTTTTCACTTCAAAATACTTGGGAGGTGTCAAGGGACATTCTGATGGAACGAAGTTGTACAAAATATTGCAACTCTTTACTGTTTCTGTTGCCCTGGTACTGGTACCTAGGGGCAAACGCAACTCTTTTATATTTCTGTTGTCCTGGTATCTGGAGATAAAAGCTGGGCTGTTGGAGGTAGGTAATCGAAACTCTTCACTGTTTCTGTTGCCCTGGTACCTACCTTTTATAGGTAAGTCATAACTATCAGGGAAAACCCACTCTGGCAACTAATTCCACAGCCTAGACGTTCTTATCACAAAAGTAGAGTCAAACCTCTTAGTCCGTGTCTTTGGAACGTCAACCATGAAACGGTGCCGCTTCTTTGAGTTACGAGCAGTTCTTATCATATCCAAGCGTGACGATTGATGAATCCATTTCACAGCCCACGAAAATTCTGTCTATAGCGCGCCTAAAGAAGTTTTCACTTCAAAAATAAAACAAAAGAAAGAGTATACGAATTGTATACATTTTCAAAGTTTGAAATTATCACTTACTAGCAGTGCCCCGCGGTGTTACCGTTAAATTCCCGTTGTTTTTCCGGGATAAAAAGTAGCCTATGTGTCCTTCCAGACTCCAGACAGATCTATCTGTGTTCCAAATTTCAGCCCGATCCGTTTATACGTTAGGACGTGATTGAGGAACAAACATCCAAATATCCAAACATCCATACATTGACATTTATAATATTAGTAGGATAGTAGGATGCTAATGTAGCGAGCGGTGGAGAAGCAGCGGTACGACGCGACGGTACGAGACGTGCGCGTTAGGACTTTTTCGATATCTTGTAAATTCGTTTTTATGGGACTTTTATCACATCATATTTTAATGAGTAAAGGGATCACTCACATAATACTTACGTACTCGTATAATTTCCTGATCTCACTCGCATATAGTGGTATTAAATCTAAATCTGTCAAAGAGAGATAAGTAGATCGTCTATCCCCAAAACGGACACAGAAACTCCGGTAGGTCGTGGCGTCGTGGCGCATTCTCGACGTAAATATCTATTCACTATTCACGTTCTTTAACGAGTTCAACATATTTGCATCAGCTGCTTTATCATTCAGAGCAGGTTACATAACAAACAAAATACAAATAACTTTACAGATTTACATCTGCGGATATTTTGAAAATGTTACGTCATAGTGCTGTAACGCTCGCCACCTACCTCGGTAATATCTACAATACTATACGGGACGTTCACCTACTACAGAAGTATTAAATAATAAATAATGGTGGACACATCACCATCTGACCCCAAACTAAGTTAGTGATAGGACTCTTTTGTAGAGTCGGCCTGGGGAAGTACCAAACCTTTGGAAATTATTCTACCGCCAAGCAATAATGTGAAAACATCACTGTGTTCTACTTTTAAGGGAAATGTTTCCAGTGAAATTACAGGGCATAGAGGTTTAGATAAAAAATCTTATATCTCTGGGTGACTAGCGCAGTGCAGTGCTAGAAAATGATTTGGACTCTTCATGTTTAATAGCTGCTTGTCACTGTACTGTTATGGGCAGGCATGTCTTTTACAATCAAGCACATGACCTACTCGTCTCGTTACTCTATAGCTCTATACGCTTAACAAATAACAAATTTATCACAAAGTGTGGATAAAACTTACCCATAATGAAAAGCCTCAAGAAAGTTAGTCCAATAGTCGTTCCTTCATTATCGAACGTATATCGTTGTGCAGGTTTCCTGATCGACTTCATCTCGGGCCCGGTGTCGGTGGGGTTCACCTCCGCAGCAGCCATCATCATCGCCACCACGCAGGTCAAGGACATCCTGGGGCTCAGCTTCCCTGGGGGGAAGTTCTTGCAGGTAATTACTTATAGGCAACTTCAGTCTTTAAAATCGCCGCATAGTTTCTTGTCGGTTTTTATCGGATGCATTTGAAATGGAATACGTTGCCTCAGTGAATTTTCACAGTGATCTCTTAATGGTGTTTTTAAGTCGAGAGTGAATCGGTTTCTTCTATTTAATCGCTCTATCGTAGACCGCATCACCGCTTAACATCAGGCAAAGTGGCATGCAACTCATTGTTATTAAATTAAATCATTGTTAAAAAAGTACCATCTTAGCACCTAACCTAGACACTACTCGCCCACTGCCTCTTCATGGGCGCACTAAACAAGAACACTCACGACGAACTTGCGAAATATTGGTGTAAGGTTCCCACGGATGCCAGATATATACCTAGATGCCGTTACGCAGAGCTCCTGTTGGCTGAGAGGGTTATGTTCAGTTCTATATTACAACTTAATCCCGAAATATTAACAGATCTATTCAAGTGACTCGACAGAATGATAGTTAACACACTGTACACAGAGTTCGCCTATCCTCCACACTTGCGGACTTGTGAGTCTGTTGACCTTCAGAAACAAAAAATCCGAGGAACGGGCTGGGTGACGTATCATGGGAGAAGCCATTTACTAATGATAGTGGCAAACTATATAGGATAGCTCGTGTACAATTGTGTGTAGATTAATATAACTTATTCTAAATCTCGATTGTTTAACAATTTAGATAGGTGCTTGAGAAATTCTTTGGATATTGCTTCATAGTATAGACTGTTTTGAGTAACGGTCGCGGGCGACACAACACGTACTCTTACCACAGAGGCTATGACAGAGGCTAACAAGCTAATGATTGGACCGACCGCTCGATCAACGAGAACCTGTTAGTTTTTGCGGCAATAACTTAAACTAGTTTTTATTCGCATAATTTAGCAGTTTTTGTTGGAGTTTGCTAACTGTGGCACTTTCTAGTGGCCTTGGTACGATCAATTGTTACGACTTGCTGAATACCTAACTAATTAAACTTAAAAGTCGTATGAACCCTCTCTGTGGCCTGGTTCATTACTAGACATTACACTTCTTTTTGCGTCTCTTGGCAAAAACTAAATTACAGGTGGATTGGACGCCAATTATAACTCTTGAATACGTCATGAGCATGTACCTACCTACTTCTGCGTGGGCTGATCTGACTCTATGTACCTACAATAGCCAACAACTTGTATAGATGGGAAACTTTGGATGTTCGGATGTTTGTTACTCTATAACGGCTCAAAAGTCAGGATTGTGGAACACTTCTAGATTATAGACTGCAATGGTACATAGGTTTTCAAATGGCAGAAAAATGACGGGAACGATAACTAAGCAGGTATTGTTCGTAATTGGTAGTGTATATTATCTATTCTATGGTGTAACTGTGACGGAGTATGGAAAGGCTTAATTGTAAATGCATCTCTTAGGCGAGTTATTTTACTACAAAGCAGTAATATATTATGTATGTACAATGATTTGGGTTTCATTTTAAAAGACAATAAGCATCTGAGAAATGTTTGCGCAACGGCATAACCCAAGTTATATTAGAATATTGAGCGCGGAGTACTACTGGCCATTGAAAGCAATTGCTCGTGTTTTGTGATTGTATATTTCCATATTCTATGCCAAAGGTGTGATTAAAACATTAAAAGTAAGATGGTGCGCTTGCGCAGGTGTGGCGCGGGATCTACGAGCACATCGGGGAGACGCGGCTGTGGGACTCGGTGCTGGGCGTCAGCTGCATCCTGCTGCTGCTGCTGCTGCGGGTAACTCCTCGCCAGACCCTGGCCCTCCACCTCCCCTCCCTACTCCCAACCTTCGCGGTCAGGCTGCCGCCTAGCTTTACAGCTTTATCAAGCACTTCTAGGAAGGAAGCTCGCCGCCAAGACTCTTTAGACTGGAGAAGGGCGGTAGTGACACGCTCACGTCACGTCATGCACCTTCTTAATAGTCCTTCAAGCCAAAGCTTCGGCCAGCTTATTAAGTGTTTCGTTCTTCGCCGACGTACTGGCGCAAATCAAACTGCGTAATTTCATGTAATCGTTGCATTTGAATAATTTACAAAGATCGAAACATCACAGTAGTGTCGTCATTGAAACGGTTAGTTGGCAAGTATCTCTTTAATACGGACGCGTCTTTAACCAACACGCAGTGGTAGCTACGGGAGTATAAGGTTCAAAAGGCTGAAGACGCAGAAGCAAGTCTTTTTGTTATTGACCTACCCAGTCCAGTGACCCCAGTCATTAGGCACAGTTTTGAACTTAAACTTCCCTTTGTTAATTTTTTCAATGGTACCCACATGCCCAAGAGTAGGTATATTCCGTATATTGTATGTTGCTTATATTATGTTTCATGGTTTAATAGTTTTCAGTCATCTCAATTAACATTTATTTATAAATTACTTAACCAAATGCAAAGATATGTCTCGTTTCTATTGACGCCCACGTGAGTTCAATAGACACGAGGAATGGGATGAATAGAAAGAGCTAGGGGTTGGCTATTTTCGAAGCTTAAATAGTCTTTGTGTATTTTGTAGAAAGTGAAGGACATCAACGTATCCGGAGAGAAGTCGGAGTCCCCGGACGGCGGCGGGGGCTCGCGCGCGCGCAGTCTGGTGGCGCAGGCGCTGTGGTTCCTGTCCACCACCCGGAACATCCTGGTGGTGCTGGTCTGCGCCGCGCTGGCCTACTACTTCGATACGCAGCAGCAGCAGCCCTTCGTGCTCACCGGTACGGGAACACTGCTCTCACTTTTATTTAGCACCTTGAAAGCTCTTATCTTTCAAGTTGGATCAAACTGCACTCGGTGAATTAAAAATATGAGGAAAACATAATGGATTCCATTGATTCCAAAGGAGTTTATAAATACCCTTAAAGTAAGGTAATGCTATGAGCAAGTGACAAAAAATAACTTCGACCGCTAAAAAAAGGATACTACTAGTCCATAAAAAAGTACCCAAAACCCTTTGTCTACGTTTTGTTTAAGAAAATTTCGGTTGATTGTTATTTCGTCATTTCACGAGCCGCTAAACCGTCATGTGCCTAAAATGATTTGCTCTGAAAGACACCATCAAGATAACTCACTGTGTTTGATGATTTGGCAAACTTATTAGATCATTTTGTCTGATGCTTTTCACACACCAGAAAAGCCGTTTTAGCCCTGCTATAATATTTACCAATCCCATCAACGTAGATTCACTCAGAGAAGTGGTAACTAAATTTAAACCACTGTTGCATAGATATATGACCAAATTTGGCAGTTCAGAAGAAAATATATTTATGATAGTGACAAGCATGTTCCATGTACAGGGTAGCGATTCTGAAACCATTCGGTTGCATCCGACACGGAATCTCGTCTCTCGGTCTTTGTCATACTAAACAGATAAGACAAAGACCGAGAGATGAGATTCCGTGTCGGATGCAACCGAATGGTTTCAGAATCGCTAACCAGAACTGTTTTTAAAGGCATCATCATCAGTCTGTATTCGTCCACTGTTGGAGATAGGCCTCTCCCATAATGCGCTACTCAGCCCGATCCTCGGTCTTACGTCTCCAACTGCCACCAATTTTTTGGTTGTTTGCTTTCAAAACCGCCGTTTTTGGAAGTAAACAACGGATGTAGCCCTTGAAGAAAAAAAAGTGTGCTCTACACAATACTTTTAGATGTAGCGCAAGCATTTGACAAAGTGTGGCACGAAGGGCTAACACACAAACTAAAATTACTGTTACCTAAACAATTTTCTGATATCTTAACATCATATATTTCAAACAGATTATTTAGAATTAAACAAGAAGACTCATATTCGTCGCTAAAAGAAATTAAAGCTGGAGTACCACAAGGAAGTGTACTTGGGCCTGTACTTTACTTGTTGTATACTAGTGATATCCTAGCTTTAGATAACAGCACTATCGCAACCTTCGCAGATGACACTGCTATCCTGGCAATAGGTGACACCCACGCAGAAGCCACAGAGAGGGTGCAAATAGCAGTTAATAAAATACATGACTGGACAAAAATGTGGCGTATTAAGCTAAATGAGTCCAAAACTGTTCACATAGACTTCACAAACAAGAAAAAACAATATCATCCAGTATTCATAAATGGACAATGTATACCATACGAAAATAAAGCCAAAAATATTTAGGCATGACTCTAGATGCGAAGTTACGCTGGAAAACTCACGTCAAAAAAAAGAGAGAGGAACTTTACTAGCTATACTCTACAAAAACATGTATTGGTTACTTGGTAGAAACTCCGTGCTGTCAATACATAACAAAATATTATTATATAAACAAGTCCTAATGCCAGTGTGGACTTATGGTATACAGTTGTGGGGCTGTACCAAAAATAGCAACATCGAGATAATACAACGTTTCCAAAACAAAGTACTCAGGGATATTGTCAATGCGCCCTGGTATGTGAGAAATGCCGACATTCATCGAGGTCTTGGAATGGATCTTGTCGGCAAAGTAATTAAGAAGTACGCAGAAGCACATGAACGTAGGCTTCATCATCATGTGAATGTCGAGGCTATCCAGCTCCTTGATAACACAGACACAGTGAGAAGACTTAAAAGAACAAAACCTTTTGAGTTAGTATAGTGCAGTGGCAGTGCAATATGATATAAAACAATTAAATGTGCTAAGTCAAGTGAAAGAAGTGACTTCCCCTTAACAGAGACAATAAGAAAAGTGCTGATGGTCACCTTCTTATGTATAAACTATGTAGCAATTTAAGTTAGATATAAATTACTCATTAGCCTAGACTTAATAAATTAGGCTAGATTGTAATAAGTATTAGGATCCAAGGTGACTTGGTGAATAATTTTAGAAAAAAAAAAAAAAAAAACAACGGATGTTTGTTCTTCCCCAGGCGAGGTGAAGCCGGGCCTTCCAGCGCTGGCGCCGCCGCCGTTCTCCGCCACGGTCGGGAACCACACCTACACGTTCGTGGAGATGACCTCCACGCTCGGATCTGCCATCTTCGTGGTGCCGCTGCTCTCCATCCTCGAGAACATCGCGCTGGCTAAGGTCTTCTGTAAGTATCCACTTCATTGGAAACCGAGGTTTTAGTCATTTTTCTATAGAAAATTCTATGGATACGTTCATAAAATTCATCAATATATTGTGAATTACAACAACAGCGTCAACAAACTACACAAATATAGCTTCTAAATCATACTTGTTTGAATATGGCAGGACTTTAAGTACTGTGTTTGATCATAGATTGACTGTTAGACCCTGGCTATGCCCTTGTCTGACCAAGTTGGAGACAAAATATACCTATGAACCGTATGAAATAATAGTACCTATAGTAGTCAAAAGGATACTTTCGATTCGTCGGTATTCCTCGACTCATTTTGGTCATGGAACCAGCGGTCGCTAGAGTGTTGCGTGTTGCAGCGGAGGGCAAGTACGTGGACGCGACGCAGGAGATGCTGGCGCTGGGCGTGTGCAACATCGCGTCGTCGCTGGTGGACTCCATGCCGGTGTCGGGCGCGCTGTCCCGCGGCGCCGTCAACCACGCGTCCGGCGTGGCCAGCACCGCCGGCGGGCTCTACACCGGCGCGCTCGTGCTGCTCTCGCTGCAGGTATGTGCACCAACTATTCTCAACCTAATTCTAATTCCCTTTAGTCCGATTTTGATATTTTCTGAGTCGCTCCCGGTTCAAATCCTCCACCACGACCGCATTTCCCTGATGGCCATCAGTAAATTGAACACGCGTATGGTGGTGCAGCCAACGCTCGCTGTAGGAGCCGACCGTCGTCATCGTCAGTGTCGTCAACGGGAATCGTTATCGTAGGAAAGACCTCATCAATCTATTGGATTTCGTCTAGAGGTCTAGACTATTACATATTTAGTTCAGTCAAGATTTCTCCCGACGGAGAGCAACGAAATCAAAATCTCTATATATGAACTACATTTACACCACTTCAACGAAAAAACTTTATAATAATGGTTTCAGATTTTTGACACTTTCTGTGACATGTATAACCCATAAAATCAACACTTTAAGTGCCAGCGTAGTGCGAATAAACAAATTAAGTAAATAAGTTACTTTCGTCATGTGACCACATTTTGCGTTCATTTATCAGATTACTATAAAAGCCATCTAACGTACTTCTTCTTCGTTCCAGTACTTCACGCCATACTTCTTCTACATTCCGAAAGCGTCTCTGGCGGCCGTCATCATCGCGGCCGTGGTCTTCATGATGGAGCTTCACGTCTTCAAGCCCATTTGGCGGACCAAGAGTGAGTCGAGAGCTGTTCACAATCACTCAAGTTTATTTCTAAAACTCTTTGATAGTTAAAATTTTAATAGCATAAGCTACTTTATTTTCCCACTGCTTGGACTTGACTTTTTTCACAACCCAAGGCAATAATTTACTACGCTGCACAAGTGCAAAATGGATGGCGCATATCCTCTAATGCAGAAACAAACATCTTGGAACAGTTTGGTATGGTCATTGGTAATTTTCCTAAATATGTTTTCCTTCGGATCGCTGAATAAAATTTTAAAAAGTTTAACATTTATTACTTAGGTACTAGTAGTATCTCATCCACAATTAAATCAATTTATATAACACTAGCACCGTTCCCAGCAGTTCCCAGCAGTTTTCCCGTTTCCGTTATTTTCTATGGATAAAAAGTAGCCTATGTGTTTTTCCAGACTAATACCCTAACGATCAGCCCGATCCGTTTCTGCGTTACTACGTGATCGAGCAACAAACGGAAATAGGAAAAATAACGGGAACGTCGGGAACAGGAACTACGCGGATACAACAGCGGGTGTTGCTAGTTCATAATATTGATAGGATAATAGAATTTACGTCGAGATGATCGCTCGGACTAAGTACCTATAGAATAAAAAGTAATTGTAGGGACAAGATTTTAAAATCAAAGCTCGTGTCACAGGTCTCCACATGAGATAACTGATAATAGAACTGGTTTAAGATGGTGAGGTTACCAAGTGCGTGTTGCAATGTTCCAGAGCTGGACATCATCCCCGCGGTGGTGACGTTCGCGGCGTGCCTGGCGCTGCGCCTGGAGCTGGGCATCGTGATCGGCATCGGCGTCAACCTCGGCTTCCTGCTGTACGGCGCCGCGCGGCCCTCCGTGCGCGTCACCACCGCCGTCGTCAGTACCGCTACCGCGCCTTACCTTGTTGCTCTCTTTCTACTCTCTTCTCTTTAGTTGCTAGTGGTCTTCTTTACCTACTGCTCACTTTAGTTGCTATTTCTCTGCTATACTGGTTTCTTTAGTTCCTAGTTCTTTCCCCTTCACCTTACGGTAAAGAACTAGCAACTAATAATCTATAGTATTGCAAAGGTCCAAAAACTATTTCACCTGGGTCATGAATTTTCGGGCTTATGTTGGCAAGCAAGGGTTGATTTCCTTTTATTTCCAGTCATATTTTGTGCTCAGAAAAGACTCAAATCAATCTGTTGTACTCTTATTCGTAGCGTCTCCATGCTTTTGTACCCAGCTTTATGTGGAATCATTGACTGTGGTTTAAGGGTAAAAATATTGCGGATCTAGCGGTGTAAGGGTCAAACTGAAAGTTCTTAGAAAATCAAAAACTGATTACATTAGCCAGTTATTAGTTTTATTATATCTTTTCAAAATATTGTCCATTCACGTCAATACACCGCTGCATGCGATGGAACCACTGGGAAAAGCACTTTGCCCACTCGTCCTTAGGGGTCTCTTCAATGGCATCGCGATACGCAGCCACCGCTTCTTCAGCATTCATAAACCGCTTTCCTTTAAGTTTTTCTTTAATTTTTGAAAATAAATAAAAATCACAAGGCGCGAGGTCGGGGCTATACGGCGGGTGACCCAGTAATTCAACGTTTGATGTCGCCAAATAGTCGATCGTTCGCTTGGCGGTGTGCGATGAGGCGTTGTCGTGGTGAAGGAGGATCCTACTGCGAGGTCGTTTCTCTCGAACTTTTTCCAAGACAAGTGGCAAACAATTGGTAGTGTACCATTCTGCAGAAACTGTTTTTTGATCCTCTAACACAATTGTTGCGAAATGACCTATCCTTCCAAAGAACGAGGCCACCATTTTTTTCCCCGCACTTCGATCTCTCTTCACTTTAGTTGGCAACTCCTCGAAAGGAAACACCCACTGAGCAGATTGTCTTTTGGTTTCAGGATCATAACAGTAAATCCAGCTTTCGTCACCTGTTAGTATGTAGAACACAGCATTTGAGTCACCTCCGTTAAATCTTTCAATCATTTTACGGCACCAATCCCCACGATGGAGTTTTTGAGCCTCAGTCAAATTATGAGGTATCCACCGGGCGCAAAGCTTCCTGACCGCTAAATGTTCGTGTAGGATTTTGTGCACTTGACTCATACCGATGCCTAAGCTTGTCCGAATCTGCTGATAGGTCACTCTTTTGTCAGTCTCTATCATACGCCGCACAACACAGATGTTATCTTCAGTCGTCGCCGTAGAAGGCCGTCCCTCACGTAAATCATCAGTGAGATTAGTGCGACCACGTTTAAACTCATTAAACCAGTTGTAAACAGTCGCACGAGATGGGGCTTCATCGTGAAAGGCCAATCGTAGTCTATCATAACTTTCTTGTTGACTTAAATGACATCGAAAGTCATAAAAAATCATTGCACGAAAATTTTCTCGTGTTAAATTCATGTTGACGTGACACAGACAATTTTCAATTTGCCGCCAAATCGTAAAACAAATGACAAATGAATGAAGTATATACTCAGTAATATTGGCAAAGAGTTCTATTTTCAAATTATAGAATTATTTTTTTATTATATTGTTTATAAGTGGCCAGTTCTAAGAACTTTCAGTTTGACCCTCGTATTTCGTATTTCATTCGACAAGCACAGAAATGCTCGATAAACAGCATTGTTTTTTTCGTATTCCATCTTAAAATTTATCTACCCGAAATACACGATCTTTTCCTAAGACATAGGCACTTCATTTACATTTTAGTAGTGGGAAGACTCTTTGCAGAGTCCACTTGGGAAAGTAACACACAATTGCCAGTTATTTTACCGCGAAGCAAATGTGCAAACACCAATGCAATCAAATTTGAAGAGCAATGATTCAAAAAGAAATTACAGGATAAATCATCTCATACATTTCTGAGGTTACGAGAGCAGTGCAGTGATCTCTTCATGTTTTAATAGATGCGTGACACTGTGCTGTTAAAAACCAGTTGTGTTGGGTTTGGCTCGCTTAAGGAAGTATACATAAAACATCAGCTCAGCCACATGTTCTGTTCCCCACCCGCAGTCCCGCAGCGGCGTGCCGCACGCGGTGGCCACGGTGGACCGCTCGCTGGCGTTCCCGTCGGCGGAGTTCGTGCGGCGCGCGCTGCGCAAGGCGGCCGGCGGCGGCGGGCCGCTCGTCATCGACGCCACGCACGTGCAGGCCGCAGACTTCACCGCCGCCAAGGTACGCCGCACCCTGCACCGTGTACTCGTGGTTCGTGGTGCCACGACCGGAAACTGTTGCCACATGTTACAAACTTAGACAAATTCTGTGTTAGTGTTCTGTGAGCTTTAGTAGTCTTATTTCAGTAGTTTCCGTAGTAAACTATTTTTGCTTTTTGCTTTTGGCCAATCTACACATAAGTTGGTGTCATTAAAGTGCATACTGTACCTACAGAGTGCCTTTCCGAATACGCCACCATTTTTGGATAATTTGACTTTTTGTTATTAAATTTAATAATCTTACGTCTTATGCCATGAGAAAATTTCTACCCACCACTTAAATGTCTAATTTTGATAAAGCCTCGTTGTCTTCCAAATGTTTCGTAAGACGTTTCAGCCGCAGTGCAGTAACCGTGGTCACGAGAAATATGGAAATGTGGATAACATTTAGCTTGCAATTACGTCCTGTATTATATTTTAATACCATAAATGCTTGGATTTATATCATCAAACCATTGAGTCGCTTTCTCAGCAATAACCTAAACCCACGTGTATGTTTGTAATGTACCTAATAATAGAAACAACATTTCCAAAAGATGAACCCTGTGGTACGCCTATTCAAAGTTTCTGTGGCGTAGATTGAAGAGGCTTTCCGCTATTGTTTTTATCAACCATCTGTTGTCGTCTGTCAGGAAAGACTTGACAAGTTTTCCTTTTTCCTTTTAATTCCGTAGACACTGACTTTATCCTACAGAAAATGGTGATTGACAGAATCAAAAGCCTTGGAAAGAGCAAGGAAAATACGTGCACCCTTTTGTTTGTCATTAAAAAAAGTAACCACTGTATCAATAACTGCACGTGCTGCTAACGTGGTAGACCTTACACTATGTGACAGATATCATTTATCATGGAATAGGCGTTCTGCTCGTTTGTCACTCTTTATGGAAAATGGCTGGTGATGATGGGTACATAGGTACATACCATCGTTTCCTAATAAGTAGTGCTTATAGATGGTATAGTAGGTATGTTTAAATTGCAGTGAAGTTGATATTATATGAAGCACGTCTTCGTCCGCAGGGCATCAAGTCGCTGATCGAGGACTTCCACTCGCGCGGGCAGACCATCATCTTCTACAACGTGAAGCCGTCCATCGCGGCCGTGTTCCGCGGCGTGCGGCCGCGCGAGTTCCTGCACTGCGCCTGCCGCGCCGAGCTCGACGCGCTACTGCTGCGAGCCGCCGCGCGCGCGCCCGCCCGCGCCGCGCCCTGACCCCGCGCCGGTCAGTATCACTGCTGCGAGCCGCGCCCTGACCCCGCGCCGGTCAGTATCACTGCTGCCAGCCGCGCCCTGACCCCGCGCCGGTCAGTATCACTGCTGCCAGCCGCGCCCTGACCCCGCGCCGGTCAGTATCACTGCTGCCAGCCGCGCCCTGACCCCGCGCCGGTCAGTATCACTGCTGCGAGCCGCGCCCTGACCCCGCGCCGGTCAGTATCACTGCTGCGAGCCGCCGCGCGCGCGCCCGCCCGCGCCGCGCCCTGACCCCGCGCCGGTCAGTATCACTGCTGCGAGCCGCGCCCTGACCCCGCGCCGGTCAGTATCACTGCTGCGAGCCGCGCCCTGACCCCGCGCCGGTCAGTATCACTGCTGCGAGCCGCGCCCTGACCCCGCGCCGGTCAGTATCACTGCTGCGAGCCGCCGCGCGCGCGCCCGCCCGCGCCGCGCCCTGACCCCGCGCCGGTCAGTATCACTGCTGCGAGCCGCGCCCTGACCCCGCGCCGGTCAGTATCACTGCTGCGAGCCGCGCCCTGACCCCGCGCCGGTCAGTATCACTGCTGCGAGCCGCGCCCTGACCCCGCGCCGGTCAGTATCACTGCTGCGAGCCGCCGCGCGCGCGCCCGCCCGCGCCGCGCCCTGACCCCGCGCCGGTCAGTATCACTGCTGCGAGCCGCGCCCTGACCCCGCGCCGGTCAGTATCACTGCTGCGAGCCGCCGCGCCCTGACCCCGCGCCGGTCAGTATCACTGCTGCGAGCCGCGCCCTGACCCCGCGCCGGTCAGTATCACTGCTGCGAGCCGCGCCCTGACCCCGCGCCGGTCAGTATCACTGCTGCGAGCCGCGCCCTGACCCCGCGCCGGTCAGTATCACTGCTGCGAGCCGCCGCGCCCTGACCCCGCGCCGGTCAGTATCACTGCTGCGAGCCGCGCCCTGACCCCGCGCCGGTCAGTATCACTGCTGCGAGCCGCGCCCTGACCCCGCGCCGGTCAGTATCACTGCTACGCGCCGCGCCCTGACCCCGCGCCGGTCAGTATCACTGCTGCGAGCCGCGCCCTGACCCCGCGCCGGTCAGTATCACTGCTGCGAGCCGCGCCCTGACCCCGCGCCGGTCAGTATCACTGCTACGCGCCGCGCCCTGACCCCGCGCCGGTCAGTATCACTGCTGCGAGCCGCGCCCTGACCCCGCGCCGGTCAGTATCACTGCTGCGCGCCGCGCCCTGACCCCGCGCCGGTCAGTATCACTGCTGCGAGCCGCGCCCTGACCCCGCGCCGGTCAGTATCACTGCTGCGCGCCGCGCCCTGACCCCGCGCCGGTCAGTATCACTGCTGCGAGCCGCGCCCTGACCCCGTGCCGGTCAGTATCACTGCTGCGAGCCGCGCCCTGACCGCGCGCCGGTCAGTATCACTGCTGCGCGCCGCGCCCTGACCCCGCGCCGTTCAGTATCACTGCTGCGAGCCGCGCCCTGACCCCGCGCCGGTCAGTATCACTGCTGCGAGCCGCGCCCTGACCCCGCGCCGGTCAGTATCACTGCTGCGTGCCGCGCCCTGACCCCGCGCCGGTCAGTATCACTGCTGCGTGCCGCGCCCTGACCCCGCGCCGGTCAGTATCACTGCTGCGTGCCGCGCCCTGACCCCGCGCCAGTCAGTATCACTGCTGCGTGCCGCGCCCTGACCCCGCGCCGGTCAGTATCACTGCTGCGTGCCGCCGCGCCCTGACCCCGCGCCGGTCAGTATCACTGCTGCGTGCCGCGCCCTGACCCCGCGCCGGTCAGTATCACTGCTGCGTGCCGCCGCGCCCTGACCCCGCGCCGGTCAGTATCACTGCTGCGTGCCGCGCCCTGACCGCGCGCCGGTCAGTATCACTGCTGCGTGCCGCCGCGCCCTGACCCCGCGCCGGTCAGTATCACTGCTGCGTGCCGCGCCCTGACCCCGCGCCGGTCAGTATCACTGCTGCGTGCCGCCGCGCCCTGACCCCGCGCCGGTCAGTATCACTGCTGCGAGCCGCCGCGCCCTGACCCCGCGCCGGTCAGTATCACTGCTGCGAGCCGCCGCGCCCTGACCCCGCGCCGGTCAGTATCACTGCTGCGAGCCGCCGCGCTCTGACCCCGCGCCGTTCAGTATCACTGCTGCGAGCCGCCGCGCCCTGACCCCGCGCCGGTCAGTATCACTGCTGCGAGCCGCCGCGCCCTGACCCCGCGCCGGTCAGTATCACTGCTGCGAGCCGCCGCGCCCTGACCCCGCGCCGGTCAGTATCACTGCTGCGAGCCGCCGCGCCCTGACCCCGCGCCGGTCAGTATCACTGCTGCGAGCCGCCGCGCCCTGACCCCGCGCCGGTCAGTATCACTGCTGCGAGCCGCCGCGCCCTGACCCCGCGCCGGTCAGTATCACTGCTGCGAGCCGCCGCGCCCTGACCCCGCGCCGGTCGGTGTCACACGTGCATGCTTCCAGCGTACCTTGTTTCGCTTAAAATAATCACATCCATTTAGTCAAATTATCAAAGTTTTCTCCAGATTTGCAAAATAATGGGTATTTCGTATTTCGCAGAGCACCATCATGCTAGTTACGCAACTCTCGCAAGTCGCTGAGAAGGAGCACTTATCCCTAGTTGGGTTTTACTACTTTACCTCCAAATGAAGCGATAGTGAACTTTCCTATAAAATTAGCAAATTTGCCTTCAATCACTAAATGAGTTTAGAATCGCCTAAATGCCTTTTCAAAACATTATCATTGTAGCTTTGCACCCTGTTCATTACCACAGCGTCGGACTGGCCTTATAGTCGAGGTGGCGAGGTGGCCAGTCGAGCTCCAGCCTGCACGGGCTCCCACGGGCCTGGCTTGCGCGGCATGCGGTAACCGTAGGATAAGGTCTCGGGCACGGACTTGTGATCGATATGGAGCCCTTTTAGCCCAGTCCGACCCTGTTGCATACAAATCACAACAGCATGGGCCAATTTTTAGCGGGCAGAGCTTTTACTAGCAAACTAACTTACACCCTGCACTACCTAACTACTAATACCTTCGTCCAAAACCAACGTTGCAAGGTATGGAGTTAAGAAAGTCAGTGGGTCCCTAGGTACTGATTGTCTGCAGTAAAATGGCCAACACGAAATTACAGTTAGGTACACCGACTCAGCTGCTTTGAGGCCACGAACTAAATTTCGTTTTTTTTACTAATTGGATGGAGGGGATGACGACGAAGAGACCCCGTTCTGAGAGGCTAAAATAGATCTTCGAATCATTACTTTGCAGAACGTGTTCATCAAGTTCCAATTTTTACCAATTCTTCTTAATTTTTTGATGACCCAAGTTTATAGTTAAGTTATAAGTTGACCTTTCCTTCCAGAGGCCGGGTCGCGGCGCGGGCGCAGCACCACAGATCTCCCCCCTCTCGTGACAGACAGACAGTATTAGCTACTATTGTATTTATGTCGTAGGTGAACTAGTGATAGTGTGACGCCGGACTAAACAGTGATAATAAAAGTGTTGATTATTTTACTCTGTTATTTTTTTCCGAACACCTAGCTCCGTGCTTTTTATCAACAAATATTATATACTGTGTCTGGGTGTTTCTATGTATAATAAGTATGTATTTAAAACTATATAAGTATTATATCAGCTATCTGGCCGCCATCACACAAGCTTTGCTTAGTTTGGGGTCAGATGGTGTTGTGTGTGAATTGTCCACCAATATTTATTTATTTACTTGTCGGAGAAACATTACATTCTCGTTGACATCAGGACCTCATCATGGCATATAGGATCCTTATCGTGGGCCTCTATGGGTTATCTGAGCGCTAGCATAAATTAAAATCATTAAAGTTTTCACAGTTTTGTATTGAATGTCACAAATTAAGATTAGAGTAAAATTTACGAGCAGCGTGTTCGATGGTTCCATTATTTTATCGTGTCAACTTGGTATCAACTGTATTAACACACTCTTGTCTACACAACTCTCATGTACAGTGAGTACCTACCTACTCTCAGAAATGACTGCAAAAAGACAACTCCTCGATGCTCGGTGAACAATACGAATAAAACGAATAAAATATGGTGCCACGACTACGCTCGAGACATAAACTCTGCTCTATATTTAAATTTGATTAGGTATTGAATGTATGGTTCAGAAGATCAAAAGAGGTTAAGTTAAAACATGAAGGTTATAAACAAAATATTATATATTGCATTATGCTGCATATGAAATATGCATACAAATTATGCATGTGTATGCATATTACATGCATAATTTATGCATATTATGCACTTGCATAAAAATAAAAATGTATGCATGTAAAAAGTAATACGCGCAACTAACGCTTCTTCTGCGGTAGCCAAAGTTGGCTGGACACTAGAAGCCTCTGCCATAGGACCTCTTAAAATAGCCGCGCAAATAACTTCAGTGTATCGAATGTGTGCGGACACGGATGGTAAAAATTCACTCTGAAGAATGAAGATACAGTTGATAGTTGTTATTGGTGTGCCCGCGCATCTTTAAAATTTCACTCTCATATTTTTTTCCAAGCGCACCAAAAAATAAGATTTAATAACCTCCAAATGAGTTACGATTGTACCTACATGAGGTAGATTATGATTTTCCTATTAGGTAATTATAATTATACAATTAAGTCCTTACTAAAATATAATATTTATTTACGTAATATCGTGCATACTTACCTATTGACCTGACCAGACCAGTGGTAGCGACATCATCATGGCTGATAGTATGCTACCTACCTACATTATAAGCACATAGAAGCCTCGTACACCTTCATATAATTTACAGTCCAGCAAGAGAAAGATTTTTTGTAACTTGAAAACATAGTAAACTTGCACTTTACCGCTTGGCGGTAAAATAACTGGAAAAGTTGTTTTACTTCTCCAGACCTACTCTACAAAAAGTCCTAGGTACTTGTATAGTAATATAATCCTATTTTTAGTTTGAGTCCTACAGGATTTCATAAAGTTAGTAGGTAGGTAACTAGGTCAATTTTGTCAGTTTCCAGAGAAATAACAAGAAAAAAAAATTTAATTATTATTGTTGGGTTACGAACGCATTGCAGTATGGGAGAGTGATTTAAATTCAATCTATATACATGCTTAGCACTGTTGTTCTATGCAGGCGAGTTGCTTACCATCAATGACATACTCCTCTTGTCACTATGTTATAAAAACAATTTAAAGGATTATTACCCGTGGTTAAATTTAGTCGCTACTGAATTCAGTGAAATAAGTGCAGTGTAGCATTCAGTAAGCAAGCATACGAACTTCGGAAGTGAGGATTTCTTGCTTCTGAATTCAGTCGACAAAATCTAGCCAAGTGTAATCCTTTGAGACCGAAGACAATGGGTAGGTGAAATAAAACTCTGATAGGAGATTAATCAAATGTATTGTATTTCCGTCGCCGGCCGCCGTCCCGCTGGACTCCTTACAAAACTGTTTGGTTCCTCTACCATCAGATACAACACACCTCCAGTAGGTATGTTACAAGTGACCTCGAGCCAGCGCTGCCGCCCCCGCCCCGCGCCCCACTCCCCCCCCTCCCCCGCGGCGCCGAGGCTCCCAACATTGAGCAGTGTTGAACTAAATTACATTTTACGTTTCACAAAAGTTTTTTTACTAATAAAAGTGAGCAGGAATTTGAAAAGTGTCTCTAAACTGTTTCCCTGTTGACCGCGTCGCTCTCGCGCGAGACTGCTCGAGCTATACCATCCTTCTAGGGGTCACGTGACTTTATGATTAACACTTTCGCTTCAATAATTTCACTTAGGTTCCAAAGGTAGGTTTAGCTCGCGGAGTCTGCGCTTCACACGTCTTATATCAGAGTTGGGAAGACGTAAACACGGAGAGCTCGAGTCGTGCGCCGCCCGGTGGGTGTTCCCCGCGGCGCACCGATCGCTCGACCGGTACACAGTCCTGAGCGACTGACGCCACCTCCCGCCGGACCTAGTCACCGCGCACCGCACCAACTCCACATCGACTCCACAAAAATTACAATCATAAAAAAAACACCGCTTGTCTCAGTTTCCCATTCTTAACATTCTGAGTCAGTGTGTCGTGTGATGCGCGAGCGCCGCCCGCCGACGGGAGTGGCAGCGACAGTACAATGAACACACTACTGACAACATTCAAGTATTTGGCATTGCACGCGACGTACAAATTCACCTAACATATACGATATGACACAATATGCATTAAATAAAGATTTGCACTTCGCACTAAAGTCAACAATTTAAAATATAATTCGAAATAATAATGAATAATCACAAAATTATACTAAATTAGGATAATACCGTCGGTCGGTAACACGAGACTAGCACCGGCCGACGGCCGCTCTCTTACATAAATAGTCCAATACTTGTAACTCCGCGTTCCAGGAACGATCTCAACCTTTTCATCGGTCTCGGCTTGGAGTTACAAGTATTCAACGATTTTTATAAAAATACGCTCTACAACTGGAAATGTTCCTTACGAGTATTTTGAAATTTATTTAGTCAAAGAAATTTCCATTTATAGTTCTAATTATTAACTAAGATATACTGTGATATAAGAAACTACAAAATAAAATAAGTTTGGCAGAACGTCCACATCACATCCCACAGGGTTAGGAATAGCTAGTACACGATACAAGTGCACGTTACATATATACGTACTATATATTTTTTTTATTATTTTCTAGTTTAAATATAAATGCATTACAATCTCGCTCCGTGATGTGAGTGAACGAGTGGGAGCTTACGGCTACGACTCACTCGTCGGTCCACTCGATACAAACTTAAACCGACCTTATCCCGTCGTGTAGTCGTGTAAAGACGTTATTCCCTGCACGACTTACAGTGAACCCGGCAACAGTTTGGTTACTTCTTATCTTCCACCGACGAGTGAGGTTCCTCGCTTTTACAACAACTTTAATGAAAGACAAGTCGTTCCAAAAGCAAGAAATAATTATTATTTAACTTACAACTAGAAAGGTTTACATCTAAATCACTAAAGTAAAGAATCTCTCAGATTTATAACCCAAACGTCGTTTTGTGCGGTCTGTTGCACCGCTTCAACAATATAAAGATCTGCGCACATCACACCAATCCTGTATTTTCCCATTTTTTTCCTATAACCACTGTAGGTATACATTATCACTGGCAGAAAAAAAAATAGAAATTCAATATTTTTTCAAATATTTAAACTTTTTCATTTGTCTCCCATTGCTTAAACTCTATAAATATCTAAATTTGGACTATGAGACATGATAACAACATTCTGTATATTGTAACATTGCAGTGTCGGGAGGGTGTAATGTGCGATGACCATGAAGTAACTATATATAATTGTAAATTATATAAAGCGACTACGTAAGAATAATATAAATGATTTAAAGCCAAAACACCGACATGTCGGTTCACAGACTACTTTCTTGAGCTGAAGAACTTGGGTAAAGTATACAAAGGATAGACAGTCGAAAATGGCAGTTACTGACATCGCATTAACGATCAATATTCTATTTACACGGAAACCGTTAAATTTCTACTAATTTAAAATTCACAGAGTTTGTAAACGCATCGAAACGCGGCCTCAGCGAGCTTGTGATGTTAGAGTATAAACCTATGTATGGGTATGTGATAAATAACTGAACTATACAATAATATATTACAGGCATTCGTGGAAAAGAACAGGAAAACTCTTCAAATGTTTTAGCATTGAACAAAACCGGCAGCCTTATCTGTATACAGGGTTACACAAACATCCGTACTGAGCCGAAAAGGAAACACAACCCTCACGATGGATAACTGTGACTACTGAACCATCCACCAAATCGCAAAAACAGAATCATTCATGTCAACGATACTTTGAATGTGTTAAACTGCAGATTTTATTTTTCGAGATTTGTAGGTAAGTCTCACAGTTGAAGTTATTTATAATAATGAGCAATGTACAACCCTCTGGACGCTGTAGAGTACTCCGCGTATCTGTTCTGAAATAACACTACATATAATGTGATGTGTCGTACACGTTACGTTGCGTTTACAAATCCCCGCGTCAACCCTAGTCTAATGTAGATCGAAGATTCGTCCGTATCACTCGGCGAGCAGGCCCGCGGGCGGCCGCGGTACTAAGGTAAGTATATCATCAAAAATATTAAGGATTCTACAGCCGAGCTCCGACAGCCGCTTCACGAACACCGGCCATCTTCCTGCGTTACTTGTACTAGCCTATCCCGGAATGATGTCCTACTCGACATAATAAACTATATATGTATAAGTATATCTAAAAACCTCGACAAAATAAGCAGTTCCATACCAAACATTACATTTTATCAAATCTGAAGAATCCTACTAATATCATAAATGCAAAATTTTTTCGATGTTTGTTTAACACGTAGTAAAGATTGAATGGATCAGTTTAAATTTTTATCCTGAAAAGTTTAGGAGTTCCTTAATTTCTTAAGAAACTATACATTTTTCAGCGTATTTCTAAATTGTACGCGGACAAAGTAGCGGGCAGATATTTATACATGGAACAACTGATGTTTTGACGCTGTATCAGAGTTAATCGGTCGAGTCATTTATAATGTCGAGTAAGACGTGACCCGACGGGTTAGTGCAGGCGTTGCGAGTCACCCTGTATGTTCTACTGCTGCGTTGAGCACAAGTGAGAGCGCAATCAGAAGCTCGACAACTCCGTGTCATCTACAGCTAATATCTTCGAGTGATTAATTTTAATAGTCGAAAGCTATTGAAAATTCGCTACGATCAGTGGACGTTGCGTTGCTTCGAGTACTGGGAATCGATCGTTACGAAGGTTTGCGAAGCGGCTGAAGGACCCACGTCTCGACACAGTACAGTGTCCCTCCCAGCCGCCGGCCGGCTAGACTGCGCATGTTGTGTGGCCGACCGCGGCGGCGTCACTCGAAGGTTCAGTACTTCAGCATCTCTTCGTCCAACTCAGTGAGCGCCGCTTTACTGTCTATCGCTGGAAAATACAGAACCTCTATTAAATACGCGAACAGAACAGGTCATTATCAAAGCAAAATATGATAAATAAATAAAACATTTTGTAAAGTAAATTTTTTTTATCAAACAAAACGATGTCCACCCGATGAGACCCCCTATCACCACAATGCCCCACAGTGCGCAAAAAGTGTCCCAGAGTAATAATGGCTTAAACCAAATGAGATGAATACAGTGACCAAACGCACTCAAACAACGATCACAACCCTATTCCCTTGGTGTTAGAGTACCTATTCGCTTGACGCAAGTTAGTCGCCTCAGTGCCGACCACGCCGAGCCCGCCGCGCGCGGGGTATGCTGGTGAACGTTAGTACGGTACAAGTAGATGTAAGAATGTATATATTTTATGTATAAAATCTATACTAATATTATAAAGCTGAAGAGTTTGTTTGTTTGTTTGTTTGAACGCTAGGATCTCGGAAACTACTGGACCGATAGGAAAGATTATTTTTTTGTTGGATACTCCATTTATCGAGGAAGGCTATAGGGTATATAACATTACGCTACTATCAATAGGTACGGAGTATGAGTGAAGAATGTAAAGAAAACGGGGAAAAATATTTCTCTTCGAGAGCTTTAGTTCCGTGAATTTAAATTCTCTTTGGTCGTTGAAGTCTGTGACGGCGCGTGTCTACATTTGAAGTTTGTGTCATTTGAAGTAATCAATTTTGTTCTACAACAATGCATTGTTGCTTATTTACGTATTTTTAGGGTTCCGTAAAACGTAATAAAGTAGCCAGCAATGGATATTTAAGTATGGATTTTCCTCAAATAGACGCGGGTGAAACCGCGGGGCACAGCTAGTACTATATATGCATGCAATAATTAGTATCAGGATCATAATTTATCAAATACTAACGGCCCGCTCCGGCTTTGCTCGAATAATAACCTAGATATCAACTGCAGCGCCACCTGCCGGGCTGATTTGTGAATCTAAACCTTCCAGGGCCCTACCCAAACGTATACAAAAAAAATCATTCAAATCGGTCCAGCCGTTTAGGAGGAGTTCAATAACAACGAAAAGTGGCATTGATTTTTATATATATTGATTTGTAGCACAATGAAAACATTATTCAGGACTTTATCAAGGTTTAAATTGAAACGTTTTAGCCAGAGAGATAGCGGCCGTCGCGTCGGTCGGTGCAAGCCAGTGCTTGTAACTTTACCCGTTTATAGTCCTGTGCAATATATCCAACGTGATTTGAGATACGAAAGCCCTTTGTATTACGTTTTAATTGTATTTAGTCAAAAACAATTTTTATATTAGACATTTGAAAATATTAAATGACAAACGCTTGTTATGTCGGAATCGTTTTTACTAAATTCATTCAACGATTCTTCGAAGATGACTGAATCTGTACGTTCATGGTAAAAGTTGGTTAATAGCCATACAATATTCGAGAGAGGTCGTTGTACGTTCGTTGTCGTATGTAGTGACGGGTGAACGTGTCCTCGTTCCTCGGTACTCACTTTGGTCCGGGATAGTAGTAGGGCGGCGGTCGTTCGTACTCGGTGGGTCCGTGGTAGCGCGGCGGGCCTTCCTCCCAGTGCCTGCAACACCGCGCGCGTCAGCGAGGGAGGCTGCGGATCCGGGGTCGCTCGCAGGGGGGAGGGGGAGGGGGCTCGGTCACAGGGGACGAGGAGGAGGGGGCTCGGTCACAGGGGACGAGGAGGAGGGGGCTCGGTCACTGGGGATGAGGAGGAGGGGGCTCGGTCACAGGGGACGAGGAGGAGGGGGCTCGGTCACTGGGGATGAGGAGGAGGGGGCTCGGTCACAGGGGACGAGGAGGAGGGGGCTCGGTCACAGGGGACGAGGAGGAGGGGTCTCGGTCACAGGGGACGAGGAGGAGGGGGCTCGGTCACTGGGGACGAGGAGGAGGGGGCTCGGTCACAGGGGACGAGGAGGAGGGGGCTCGGTCACAGGGGACGAGGAGGAGGGGTCTCGGTCACAGGGGACGAGGAGGAGGGGGCTCGGTCACTGGGGACGAGGAAGAGGGGGCTCGGTCACAGGGGACGAGGAGGAGGGGTCTCGGTCACAGGGGACGAGGAGGAGGGGGCTCGATCACTGGGGACGAGGAGGAGGGGGCTCGGTCACAGGGGACGAGGAGGAGGGGGCTCGGTCACAGGGGACGAGGAGGAGGGGGCTCGGTCACAGGGGACGAGGAGGAGGGGGCTCGGTCACAGGGGACGAGGAGGAGGGGGCTCGGTCACTGGGGACGAGGAGGAGGGGGCTCGGTCACAGGGGACGAGGAGGAGGGGTCTCGGTCACAGGGGACGAGGAGGAGGGGGCTCGGTCACAGGGGATGAGGAGGAGGGGTCTCGGTCACAGGGGACGAGGAGGAGGGTCTTGCTCACAGGCTAAAGATTTTTCATGTGGATCTATATTAAACTCTAAGGATATTGCAGTTTTTCATTAAATTTTGCATTTGCATTTTATGCATTTTAGTATGATAACTAACGTTGTTGTTCCACATATTTTTCAGTTAACTCAAGTGTGATATTGTCGAACAGTTCGACTTAACTTTCAGACGCATCCGGCGTCTTTCAAGGAAACTGCACGTGGATAATCACTGCCCATTAAGCACAAATAATGTGTGGTTTAAACTTAAGCACACCCCGGACACTCGGCCTAAAATCTATACAGACGGTGCAGTTGACATACCTACACTCACACATCTCGCATATGTCGTTCGAACGCATTTACGCATGTGTGCGTGTCATCTATGTCGTGTCGCTGAGTGCTTCTCGCGTTCTTGCGGGGTAGGAAGCTTGAAACTGGCGGGGGGTGGGGAGTGTCCGTTCTATCTGTATTATCTATTCTATGACTTAAGTCGGGCATTTCTAAACTCACAAATGGGGAAACCAGCACACATCTCCAAAGACGCCGATTTAAAACTGACAGTTAGCAAACTAATTTAAAACCATTTATTGATTCCTATGTGAAACAAGAGAGAGGAAAGGGGGAAAAGGAGTGAAAATCGGTAAAACACGGGTCACGCAGCATGACTTCCCTTACTGGCCCCGTGACCAGGAAGCGACCAGTGTATAGGTGCCGGCAAACAAGTTGACCCAATGAAGTTAGCTGCGCATGGTTGCGCAGAAACGTTTTTAAGGTCTCTTTGGTGAAAGTGTACAAGCGCGAACTTTCCTCTTCCTCGTCAATTTTGGGTCAACTTGTTAGCCGGTCACTAAGCCCAGTGTGAGTATTGTCGAGTGCGTTTAGACCTTCGCACTAGATGGCGCTGTTCACTATTTATTCTATTAAACTTAAGTCCCGCTATCGACGGCGTAAACGCAGGTCCAAATACTCACACTGGATATTTAAGTTTGAGCTGTGCTGAGACTTCGTGATATACGACTTGTTTGGACTATAGAAATTGTTCACACGTTTCAAGCAAAGCAAACCAGATGAAGAATTTGGTGATTTTGAATTCTCCCCTCCATATTTTGATATTTGTATGGTTGAAAAAAATTTAAATCCCGGAAACACTACAAAATAGACTCTCAGTTCAATGGATAATGCACATAAAACGTTGAGATTGTTCCCGAACTCTACCCCCAACCGTTCAACATTGCTCAGTGCCATTTGAATATGTGCGTGACGCGAGTGGGTTGCCTATATTGCAATGTGTGTGATTGCTCACTTCGTGATGGATATGTGTGTGTGCGATCAGTCAATAATGCATGTGTGTAAGTTTGGTCATACGGTGATGCATAAGTGTATGTGTTTTCACTCGGTGATGTATTATTATATATGTGGTAATTCGGTGATGCATGAGTGTATGTGTAGTCACTCAGTGATGCATGTGCGTGTATGTGTGGCCTCTCGGTGATGCACGAGTGCATGTGTGGTTACTCGGTGGTGCACGAGTGTATGTGTGGTCGCTCGGTGATGCATGAGTGTATATGTGGTCACTCAGTGATGCACATGTGATCAGTCGGTGGTGTGCGTGTACTCACTTTGGCGCCATATCATTATATCTGCGCGCGTGGTGTGCGTCGTGTGCGGCCGCGGGCGCCGCGTCCGCGCGCGGCTCGGCGCGGCGCGCGGCCGCCGGCTCCCCCTCGCGGGCGCGCGCGCGGCCCGCTCGCTTCTCCGCCTTGTAGGCGCTGCGGACCACACACACACACACGGTCACTGCGCGCCGTCCGACGCGCCGAAACCACTCACCACCAACCAGCTACACTTCAATCTATTGCTGCTGGGATTTTGGCCAAATGTGGCCGCTAGTTTTTCTAGCTCAATTTCGTAATTAGCAGAGTATTTATTTGTAATTTTGCAGGCATAGTGATGCCACAGTTATAATAAAGTTATCATAATGCTTCAAAGAGGACTTTAAAACATGAAACTGATGTTGGTTTTCAATCAAATTCGACTTAGACGACTGAGACGTTAAAAGTGGTGAGTCATTTCCACGGCCTTAAATAATTAAATACAAAATATATCATGCAGGTACAAAATAATAATAAAGCCAGCAGCTACAAAAAAATAAATAGGTAGGTACAGTAAACATTGTAAATAATTGAAAAATGGAAGGAAGCAGCAACGTAATGGTTCATGCAAAATGAGAACAAAGCCACGGAAGTACCTGTTAGCTACAACGCTAAACTTTAGTTAGGATTGAGACGGTTAATAACAGAAAAGGAAGAGCAAATCACATAACCGAAATAAAGATAAAACAGCGAAAACAGAGCTGCGAGTGCCAGCAGGGCACTGCAAGCCGGGCTTACTGCCTAATTAAATAATCTCAGGTTTGTTATTGGTATCTCTTTTCTTTCCGCTTGAAGCTATAGAGACGGCAATAATAAAGCCAGAAGTGTTTAGTTAGGCAGCAGAAGGCCGGCCATGCGGCGCGGCGACGCACGCAGCACGCTGGCCGCCGGCGCCGCTCGCGACGCGAACACACGCTAAATAAAACTAGTCAATTCAACTTACTTTATTAATATAATATCAAACATGGCTGCCTTACACACGTACTACAACTGATAGTACAATATTTTTAAAAGCTGGCAAGGATGCCACATCGAAAAATACACCAGAAAAAGTGAGACGAATGACAATGCAATTTTAACTGCTACGTTACGTTTGAACGTTAGTGTTATCAAATTGCGAGATATTTATTGTGGTTAAATAGTCACCTACATGTCGATGTAGTTCTATGCACTATGTTCACAGGTACAGTACAAACTAACACAAAAAGTAATCCCGTAATTGATGACACTAGCAGTGAACAACAAAACAATGTGTTCAAACAACGTGAACAACCGTGACAGCTCAAAACAATGTGTTCACGTTCATCTTGTCGCCAGGGCAGCTTCACCCTTCTTATCGTACAAATAGTTACCTTACAATGTAGGTATAAATGTAAAACATCAAAATATCACTTACAGCTAGGGTAGAAACGGTTACAACACACGGGACACGGATACAAACCTACCTATGAAAAGTTACAAGAAGTTGATTAAAGACACGATTACAATCCAGTAAGATGAAATTAATTCCTAGTTTCAATTCGCTTCAGTGCCATTCGCATCGGGGATTATGATATACGGGTATATAGGTGTCACGACTTGGAGAAATTTCTGTTAATGATGAATTTAATTACATCACAATTGAGAAGAAAATACACAGTCACAATAAGAGATTCAAATCATGAAATTCCTCCAAGCAGACTAAGTATAATATTATCAAATATACATTCACGAACAATTACAGATCAAACGACAGAGATTACAGTAAAAATGTTGTAGAATTATTACTAAAGCGTCTTTTTAAGAAGCCCTTACAAATTAATTGATAATTCTAATGATATGCTTCAAGGGAAGCTGATATTAAGTAGATATTATATGTCAGTTTGGAAATTTCAAAATGAGACTTCCTAACTAATATGTTCAACCGAGTTTGATGTAACCGACCTTGAGCAGTATGAATCAAGCTCGGATTAACCTTTATGGATACTCTGGAGTTTTTCAGGTATACAATTATAAAAATACCAAAAGCCTAGAAGATATTTTAAAAGTTGATCATTCATGTGTACAGCGTTGTTCAACATCAACCAACTTTGAAATCGAAGAAACGAGTTGAACCATTTCATGCATTTTAACGAGTGTGAATGATATTTTCGTATGAACGAGCTGAGTATACTGCGAGTTCTCTCGCGTTTACTTACTCGATCGCGTTAGCGTAAATCCAGTTCAGTGAGAAGCACCGGCTAGCGTCTAGTAACACAATTCGTATAAGTACCTACTGGTAAAAAAATTTCGTACGATATGTAGTACCTATTCGTTGCGTGCCGTAAAAGAATACGGTAAATATGTTGAAAGATTACAGAATTACAGATATTATGTTCCACGTGTTTCGTATGTGCGTAAGTATTGTTCTTGGAATTACGTTATTAGTTATTACGTTAGTAGGGCCCTGCGCCTTCTGCGATACCCAATAGTTTGGTAGGCAGGTGCAAAAACGCACTAACGACACATTTCCTCAGATTTCAGAGTTGATCTCAATGTTAAATTGTTTTACAAGTATAATAATTAGCTGTACTTGTATGTACCTACCTACAATATGATATTGTTATCGCATAGTTATTTAATATTAGCTGATAAGTATTGTATATTCGTTTAAAACTTACTTTTATAAAGTTATCAAATGATTACGTACAAAATCCTAACCGCCTATGAATTGGATACAATGTCTATCTAAGCAAAGTACAGTGAGTATCAAAACTATGGCGCTGTGAAAACATCTCCAAACTCTTACCCCCCCTACCCCCTACCCCCTACAGTATGAATATACTCCACTCCGGGTAAATACTAATACTTGTACAAGCTTTGCGTTTAGTATACGGTAAAAATATTGTTTGGATCAAATGTTAGACAAACACAATTATTTTTCAAACTTATAACTTATAATGTATCCAGCCCAGCATCTTATCTGAAAACGTTCAGAATTATGGATACGAAAGCTGTAATTAAATAGAATTTAATTCACTTCAATCAGAAAACAGTTTGACAACAAGTTCTTGAGGTCTGTGTTACAGGGTCTCTATCTCGGCCAATAATTTACCATGTTAATATTATTACATTCTAATAAAAATATGTATCTTGTTACAACCGTGTCTCACCATCACATGGTGTTCCCAATGTTGGCAGCGGTCACTCGTACAAGTCCACACGCCGTGGCTATGCTAGTCGAACATTTGATCCAAGGTTGGCCAATCTGGCGAGGTTCAAGCGGTTACTTTGCAAGCAAATGGACGTTACAATATTCATAAATGTATAATAGTATATTCGAGCTCGCGTCCAGCTGAATGAGCTGACGTTGGTGAGCCCCGGTTGGAAGACGTTGGAACCCAACTAACTCGACTACGATAAATTGGTCGCTGGCAACAATTTAAAGTCATTTGTGACGTTTTTTTTTCATACTAAATGTATCCGATAAACGACTTACCCTTATACACTAGAAATGTAAACAATTTCATAACTATAATATTGAACTAGATACGTTGTTTGATCGAAAAAGCTGGGATTAAGAATTAACACGTAAACTTGGATAACAAATTTAATGTTCACAACGTGTGGTGCGCCCCTCGGTTGAGGATAATATAGCTCTTGGTATTCGGTGCACCGGAGCGGCAGACTCCATGATACAGGTAGTGTTGTGTACTGCCGGCAGTCTTCGGAACCGAGTCCGTGCCACAAATTACGAATGATGAAGTCAACGAATAATTCCTATAAGAGATGAAGTCGCGAATAACGTCAGAAGTCAGCGGCGGCCACAGTGGAGCATCAGTAAATAGTTTTCGTCGACTCATACGAAATTGGAGCAATGTTTTGGCACATGTATTGGATTGGTTACTGTTTGCTGCATCCCTAGTGGCCGTCGCCGGCAAAACGTACTTACAACTCGATTCCAATTGAACGGACCCAGTTAATTCCATTGCAAATGTGGAACCATAGACCCGCGTTGAGGCGAAGTCAAGCCGCGAGCTTAGCCAGACATTTTATGAACAATTTTCAACATTACATCTCCTGTGAAGTAGCGAAAATCAAGTGTTCTGTTTTTGTGATACATCTAAGCTCGCGTCTCTACTTCGATTCAACCGTGGCGCTAAGCAAACAACCAGTCTTAACATCGTATTCCAAACAATTGCTTAAGACTGACGTGACACAAAGCCCTGCAAAATATGTAAGTCACTGGGATAACAATTTCCGACGTTTCAGACGACTAAGGAACTTGGAGACAGAAGTGAAGTTTTGAAATACGGTCTTAAGATTAGTTCTCGCTAAGCGCCCCTCGTACGTTCGTTTCTGCTGCCGCCTAACGGTACGATACGGCTCAGCTGTAGCTGTATTTTGGCTGAAATGTAAGATGGTAGTTCTTCAGTCCCCTCCCCCGGTGTCGCGTGTCGCGTTACTCGGCGTCGTGTATCCCGGACTCGCTGTCCTCGTCCTTCTGGTCGAGCCGTGTCTTGAGGTCTGTGAGCAGCGCCGCCGGCACCAGCTGGCACACCACGTCCTCGCCGGCCAGCAGCAGGCGCGAGCCGGCGGGCGCGGGGGGCGCGGGGGGCGCGGTGGGCAGGCTCCGCTCGCGCCACTCCGCGATCTTGCCCTCGATGTCCAGCGTGCTGCGCTTGGACCCGCTACCGACACCGGACACCACCGTCACCGCGGCGCCGCAACGACACGCCTCGGACCACGAACCGCGAACGATCAAACGTTGTCACCCAAACAAGAACACCCATTCGATGACTGCAAACTGAGCCCCACGTATTTAAGACTCGTCTACCATCCTCCGAATGGGAAGCGACTACATCATGCCCGACACCGAGGTAGATTCTAAAAAACTCAGACATTTATTCAGAAACTGCAGAAATTGGTTTCTCAGCGATTACTAAAAGAAGACGGGATGTTATTTATCTTGTTTGGCTTCCAAGTTTATCGTCCGCAACGTAAGGTATCGGTGGTCCGAGCTGTATGAACAGAGCGCGCCCAACCGATGAGTTATGATCCCTCCGCCGTTAAACAGAAAATTAAATAAAACGAACTCAACAGAAGAGAACAGAACGTAAGGAAGAGGTAACGAACAGTCCATGCGGGTTCCACGTTCATGCGGATGTTATAATTACATTAGTGTTGTTTAGTTCGGTCGCAGTGCTTTGTTTTACAGAACAGATTAAGTTTCTCAAGGTAAACCCCTTCAAATTTCTATCTTACGACCGGCAGAATACGGTACTATTTCAGTTGCCAATTATGCCCCTTTACTGACGAATAGTAATTTATCAATCGAAATTCTATTACATTCGCGATTATAGTTCAAATTTGAACACAGTCAAGCCAGACTTGGCTGGTTTCCCTGCTAGAGCACCGCTGACCAGGTTTATACAGTTTATACATTATTGACAGCACCTCCCGAAGGAGACGACTGGGGTCGAAGGTTTAGCATGCACGCGGCCCGGGCCCGCCACAACGAACTACGATGATACTCAGACACAGCTGCGGCCGACAAACGCTAGCCTAACCCGACTGCCACGAACCGGGGGAGTTGCCAAAATTATGGAAATATGCTATCAAAAAACAAATCTTTTTTTCGTTCAAATCTATCTGAAAACTAGAACGGAAAAAATACCAACTGGTATGCGGACCAGTTGGTGCCTACTTCGTGTTTACGTAGAATATATACCGAGTAGGTATAGCTGACTTGGAGAATAGTGAACAAAAACGTTAAAAACGAACATTTTACTTTCAAAATAGCGTGTCCGGATTCGGTTTCGGCAGCCGGCTAAGATCGCCGATAGACCATTCTTACTACAAATTACTCTCTCTTTAAAAAGGATCGTATTAAAATCGTCTAAACCCAGTTTTTGCGTGTTTGAGTACCATCGAAGAACTTCAGTACCGTTGTGGCGGGCGCCCGCCGCAGTATTAGAGGTAAATAAATAAGAAGCCATGCCACGGTGAGGCCATGCGCAGCGGGGAGTGGGGGGACGAGGGGGCACTTACTTGGCAAGGGGTACGTTATCGCGGTCCGCGTACGCGTCATACAAATACTCGCTGCAACAGACAACAGAGGCCGTGAGTGACGTCGGGCCCTACGCCGGACGAGCGAGCGCTGCCCGTGGCGGGGGCCTGGCCGTCCGGGACGGCGACCGACGCGGGACAGAACCTCGCTCCGTGGACGTAACGGGAGACCACCACCTGTCAGTTCTACTCCCTAACTGCGGTCCGCGAAATGACCGACACAATGGATACATTGCAATATATCCTTCTAATTCTATATAGTTTTGTCCCGACGAGATTTAGCTATGACTCGCGGAACGACCGCTGACCAAAATTGCAAAAAAATTAAATCTCTCGTTAAATTCGACAAAAATGAAAGAGCGCACAGGCCACGTTTGTTAGCTGGAGCGGGTAGTTCTGACAGGTCGCAGTCAACCGTTACGTGGACGGAGCGCGCACTCGCTCCGCACGGCAAACAACCCGGACCGGGGGCGAGCCGCGAGCTGCCGTTCGTACATATGAACTACTAAACGAGTTGATGGAATACGGATCGTTTGCCGGATTTAAATCTTATGAGATCTTTTTTGTCTCCTGTTGGAGAGTTCAACAACAACAGACGGTAGGTATTATATCCATTTGCTATAAGTCCTGGAGAACTTTGAGTTGTAAGACTAAGACCATTATAGAGTAATTTTTAAATGTGAAAATCTCTCTTAGTCACGAAATAAATCTTTGCCGTGCGTAGAGGGTGCAGTGTGGAAACACAACCAATAAAATTGATGAAATAAAGTCGGAACTTGGTATTTCTGAATGGCTTCTAAACAGAGGTTGCCAAAACACTACAGATCTGGGACTAAAACTTTGGGCTTCTACCAACGTCTAATTAGACTCACATACTCCTCGGGGGAAACACAAACCACTCGTCACGACAAACCGACAGACCAAGCGAGTTGGAAACAAAATCTACTAAAATCTACTTCGATATACTCTACGAGTCGGACTCCTATGGTTCTGAAACTCAAATGTGATTAGATCTTAAAGTAGGCTACGGGTCCGAGTGATGGAGATGATGATCAAACAAAATAAACCAAGTGAAGTAAGGCGAGGGAAGGGGGGGGGGGCGGCCGGCCGGCGGCAAGCGAACATCGACCTTCGGGACATAGACCATACGCACCACTATTCGTTGGAATACTCAAAACACCGGGCAATGTTGCTAACACTGTATCTGTTGCGTTTGACATACCTACATAAGAATTAAAAGAATTTCGTACCATTGTTTTTGTGAAAAAAAAAATGTTTGTCTGTAAAGTCGGTTTACTGACGATAGAACGTGACAACGTCTTAAGAAAATACTGATGGAATGGTAGCATTTTTCAAAAGAAAATTTTAATTTCATTTGTTTAATAGATTTGTATGTAAAAAGTAATCAGTAGAATTTAGTCATTTTCAATCAAAACAATGCAAAACACAATGCAAAAAAGCTTTTAGATGCCGGGGATCGAACCCGGGGCATTTCACATGCAAAGCGAACGCTCTACCACTGAGCTACATCCCCGCTTGAACAACTGGTCGAAATAATTAATACAACTGTAACAAACATGCGGCGAGGTAACGACCGACGGTAACGGTACATGACGTCATGTTTTGTGGGCGTGCAGCCGGCTTCTTATAAGACGTTATCACGTCAAAAATAATAAACACAGTCGTAAAGTACAGAGTATGTTTCGGCTCCGACTGTGACTTTCACCGAACGCGTTTACGCATTCGATCTCGTCAATGTTAACTATAATTTAACTTTAGAGTGGACCATTGGATCAATTCGAGCAATCTTCATCCGAAACCTAATTTACGTTAACCGAATGGAGTAAACAAGGAAAAACAATTCAAACGTATAGCAGATAGAAGTCCAGTAATCCAACGAGCGTGGTGTATCTACCCGGACTACGGAGTATCGTGCAAGCCGCTCTGGGAGCGAGCGGACCACGCGCCGGCCGCGCGCGCGCCACTGTCGCATCACCCGTACATTTAGAATCATTTGAAGGTTCTAATCGGGCCAGTGACGGCGGCGAGGGGAACTTAAGGCTGTTGTTTTAGGCTCTTTATTTCAATAGAAAATAAAGGTCAAAATAGTGAGTGGTCGGGCGGCGCGTGGTCCTCGTGTCGCGAGCGTACCGGTCGGGGCGGAGGGTCACCGCCACCAGCCGCGCCGCGCGCTCATCGGCTCATACTCACTGTCAACACACGGGCCGGGTTAGCTGCGTGCGAGCGTGACGTCGTGACGTCGTGACGCGGGCTGCTGCGACGGACGGACGCGATCATGGCGATGACATGAATGACAGTAACCAACGGAAAATAAACAAAATGAAGGAGCCCGAACCGCGCGCGAGGTCACGTAAGCTCTTGTTACATTCCAGACCTTGCAGCGTGATCGTGTACGAAATTAATGCCAATAAAGTTCTCAAGCTAATTCAAACCATGTGTCCCGCTAATCTTACGATCCAAAATCGTTCGTCCGCACAAAGATATTACATAAATACAGAGACTAGGGGTCGGGGGAGCAGCAGGCATCGACCGGCCCGCGTGCGGGCGGGGCGGGGGAGGGGGCAGCGAACCCAAACAACGACAAACTCATACAAAACAACCAAACAATGTTAAACACAGACCTACGGAACGAGCGAACGATCCAAATTAGTCAAAAATACAACGAAACAAACAAAAGAAATGTAAAAAAATTAAGAAAAATGAACTGTTTGCAGTTTGAACTAAACGAACGTGATATCATAACAAGATTAAATTTCAGACTTACGTGTCTTTTAAAATTAATACAAAATCCGAACTATCCAAATTTTACCGACACATCGAAGACTACTTTCAGATCCCTAGCGCACGTCTTAGAACTGTGGAGTCTCGTGCCTGGTTTCCGATCCATTTCACATAATATGAAAATAAGTAATATATCAATAGAACTGCAAACAGCTCCGAGAATGGCGATGACGTGAGAGATGGCGGCTGTCGCGCGGTGACGAGATCACTCTAACGCAGGGGCGTAGCCAGGGAGACCACTAGGGGGCAGTCTTTGGGTTTTACCTTTTTTACCCCCACAAAAAAACTCTGATACTAGCAAAAACTAAAATATTTTTACTTGCTTTTATTCTAAGTGGGGGCAAATAAGTAGGCATCGTCCTTTTTTATCTCCCCCTAGCTACGCCTATGCCCAAATATACACAGTTGACATGAGACCGCACACAACTGAACCCGATATCTGAAAACGGTGCTTTCGGGTTAAATGGTGTAAGGACTGAAGTGAATGAAGCAATAATTAAATTATAATTTCATTATTCTTATTTGTCTTATTTTTAATTCACCTTCTCTTTCACTCCGAATATAAATGTGTGAGACAGAAGGCATCGTCTTGGGTATACAAGTTTGTAATCTATTCAGAACGTGGCTGTAATTTTTTTGTGGATTATCTTTGTAGGTAGTCAGTTGCGTGAACATACAAATCTAAAATTATTGCTTCATTTCATTGTATTTAAAAAAGAACTTTGCTCCTGCGAAATCATAAACACTAAAATAAACAGAGATTTCGGAGAAACAAGTCTGTAGAACCAGCCTCGCACTGACCAACGACACTAGGGGGCCCAGTCTGAAGGCACCATATAAAAATATCAGTTAAAATATCGCTGCCCTTCTCTCATTAACTGTCACGAAAAGAACTGCGGTAAATTGACACATGTTTATCTGTAATGTCTTCAGAACCGGCTCTTCTACCGCATAACTAAATCGGCTTTAGCTTTGTTAATGCTGTCTCTATAATTTCAAGCTAAAACAAAAGAGAGAGAGCAGTTTCAGAGCTAAGAAAGTTTTAGTTTGGCGGTTGTTCCTAAAGTGTATTATCGTCTGGTGCGGGCCTCATTTACACAGTAAGTTTCGCTCGCTTCACGAAATTCAATTCACACATTAAATGAGTTTTTTCTGGAATTGATTTTTACCACGTTCCATTTCATCAGTATTTTAGCAAGCCTCTTCTTAATATATATAATTTTTGGTCACTTATGTAGATAGTTTAGTTTTTGTAATATAAAGTTTGTATTCATTAATACAAACTTTACAAAAACTCCATTAAACCAACCGAAAATTTTTAAAAATCTTTTTTGGTAATGAAATAAATTTTGTTTATGCTTAGAAGGTAAAAAATACTATGAATGACATTCCCAAGGAGAATAAAAGGTAGTTAATTCAAAGCAACATTTCATTTGCTTCTATCAATATCTGTAAGATACGTGAAATGTCCCTCGCAATTCACGTGGTATTGAAGACGTCCTCAACCATGACCATTTAAAATGAGATCGCTCATATCATTATCAATTTATTTTATCGTAAATTGTAGTGTTTGCACCGACGGACGCGAGTCGTGAAGCGAGCGAGCGAGTGAGTGTTAGAGTGAGTGAGTGGGTAGAGAGAGTGGGGTTGTTGCTACGTACGCCTCGACGAGCGGGCCGGGGTAGGGGTCGGCGTGCAGGTAGAGCCGCGCCAGGCGCTGCGCCACCAGCATCAGCGGCACGAACAGCGCCACGCACCACGCCAGCGCCAGCCAGAACCCGTTCTGCAGGGACCGAGCACCGCATGATACACATTTACAACAAAACTATTTTAGGACAAAAATACATGTCCTCAAAGTTCGTCCAGGATGGCCGTATTGTGTCAGTAAAATAAATGTCTCGAACAAAATTGTGACCACCACAAAGCCTGAGCCTCTCCATTTGCAGGTTAAGGCACAATGCAAATTATGAACATATGGAATTTTGGCGGTTTCTCTGATGAGTTAGTTGATTTAAGTTGCCTGGTTTCGTAGACTCTGTGTACTCACCACGGGCATGAGGAGCTGGCTGCACGCCGCGTCCCGCGTGGCGTTGAAGGCGCGGGAGAGCGGTCCGCAGCGCCCCACCTCGTGCTCGGCTCTGTGTACTCACCACGGGCATGAGGAGCTGGCTGCACGCCGCGTCCCGCGTGGCGTTGAAGGCGCGGGAGAGCGGTCCGCAGCGCCCCACCTCGTGCTCGGCCGCGTACGCGACTCGCTCCAGGTACTCGTTCAGCTTCTCCGTGATCACAGACGCGTACTCCTGCGTTATCTGCGGACACGACGGTCGAACGTTTTACACTCTATTACCACAGAGCTTTAAGATTAAATTAGTGTGTTCTCATATTCACTCACTTTCAAGTAAATGAGTGTGTGTGTGTGTGTGTGTGTGTATGTGTGTACGTACGTTCTGCAGCCGCTCGGGCCCCTGCGTGTTGAGGAACAGCTCGGCCTCGCGCGTCTCCCGCATCAGGTACTCGATGGCCTCCTTCAGCGACTTGTGGTTGAAGCGCAGCTCGTCGCGCAGCCGCAGCGCCGTCTCCTGCGACATAACACACGAATCTGTTAGACCGAGCGCGAAGGCAACTCTCTCTCTCTCTCTCTATCTCCATCTCTATCTCTCGCTCTCTCTCTGTCCCCCCATCGCCTGCAGCCGAGCTACACTCACGTTGAGGTCCCGCGAGTAGCGCCGCATGGGCTCCAGCACGCGCGCGGTGAGGTCCCGCAGACTCGCGGCGGCCCCCCTCAGCGCGCTCGCCTCGGTCGCGGTGGCGGGTCCGAGCGCGCGCGCCGTCGCCTCCAGCTGATCCGCCAGTGACTCCAGCGCGAGCGACGTCATGTTGCTCTCCAACTAAACGACACACAACACACTCTGTTCAAATAACACGCTTCACTAGTCCAACGATTCCGTCTCACAAATAGCGCTTCAATTAGATAACCATGAAATTGAGAAACAAAACATAGTTGTGAAAGTAAACATAGTACTGTTGTGAGTCAATTGCACCAATAAAAAATGTAAACCTAAAGCAGACAAACTAATAAAAAAAGTGCTAAGCTCACGGAAACGACAGATTGTGTAGATGAGATGGGTTGTGATCGTTCAGATACAATGAAGTCAAATATATAAGTGTAAGGCAGATATGACGAATGATATAGACGGAGCAAGCGGAGATTTTGCACTGACTTCACATAAAGCGGAAGCAAGTGGTATGTGGTAGATAGTGTGTAAGTTGGATACGACGAATGGTATAAAAGAAGAATGCGGATATGACGCACCGACTACACATAACGCGGTGGCAGGTGTGAAGCAGATGATAGTACATAAGGTAAATATTACAAATGATATGAGCGGAGATGCTGCACTAATTCCACAAATAGCAGGAGCAAGTGATGTGAAGTAGATAATGTATAATACGGATACGACGAGTGATGAAGATGGAGGAAGCAGTGTACTAGAAACAGTGAAAGAGGTAGGTAGTGTGTGCGCTCACCGCGTGCAGGATCTTGTCGAAGTCGAAGTCGGAGAGTCCGGTGTCGGCGAGCTGGCGCAGCTTGTCCTTGGCGGCGGGCCGCAGGATGGTGGCGCCGGCGCCGGGCGGCAGCGCGGGCCGCAGCGAGCCCACGCGCCGCGCCACCTCGCCCGCCAGCTCCGCGCGCACGCCGTCCAGGTTGTACAGACGGTGCAGCTGCAACGTCTGCGACACAACACACATACAAATACAAATATCTTCATTGTTGTTTGTAAGTAAGATAACATGATACAGAAAGAAATTAAAGTTGACCCATACAAACTGGCCCCTTCTTCTAGAGGTATACAATATAGCTGGCAATATAGTTTCTACTTGCCTAAATTTATACAATGATAAAAATAATAGTCAGCTGATAAATTCTTCTTCTTGTTTTAATTTTTAGCTTTTCGTCCGTCACAGTCTTCCTAGCTAAAATACGTATTATTTTCACTTATAAGCTGTGATAAAAACTGCATAGATGTTGTCTTGGAAATGTTTTAAGCCTTTGACTCTGTTTCAGTTCTTGAAATTCTAAATAAAGTAGATAGTTTGAGGTAATACTAGAGTGATTTACAAGTTACTTGCCACACCGTAAACAAAATATAATGAAATAAAAAATATGTTTGACAACCATGGTAGATAAGTTACAATTTTATTTTTGGTGTCCCACAGGGCAGGTCTTTGGTATCCTCGGCCCTAGTTTTTACAGCGTACTACAGTGAACGTTGGATTACCTTGTAGATGGTCAAGTTCCCGTGGCAGCTCAGCATGACGGCGGTGATGTTGAAGTCGGGGTCGGAGTGCTGGTTGAACATCGCCTTCTCCAGGTCAACGAACTTCTCCACGTCCGCGAACAGACGGTTGTCGCGAGGCTCGCTGTAGAATGTCACAATTCTTCAAATATTGTATACTTTGGTACACAATAGATCACACCTTATTCAACAGCAGTATAACACTATGGTAAATAGTAGCATTAGTAGTAATAATAGCTCAATTCGTGAAAATAGACTAGGGGTTAGTGTATATCCCTGGGGAACGTTGAACGCAGCAATCAATATGATCCTCATCGGTCATTACGTTGTTCCATGTCGCAAATAATTCACGAAATCTTTACAAATTGTCACATGGCCAGATAATTTCAGGTAACATGTATCGTGCCATCGATAACGTGAACTGAATCGAAAGCTTTAGCTAAAGCTCATCACGGTTTGTTGACGATAATCAGTTTTCACGAGTCTATAGTGGATTGTCTGGATGGCTTAGTTTATAGTAAGTCTATCTACAATGCCGTAGTTCGTGGCTTCGATTCCATACTGGGCACATAATTATGTATTTTGATGATAAATTTGTATGTTTGAGAAGTATCAACACTCGAAGAAGAGAAGTGTTGTTGAATACTATTATTCAAAACAGCCAGAAAGGAGTGCAAACGAGAAACATTGTCATAAGTAAAACTATATCAGTTACCTGAACTACAAAGTTTTAGGCTAGAAAGTATCGTCTAATAAATGCCCAAATAATCGAATAGTTTTCAATAGATTTTGAATGTGTGGTTGGTGTGGCTTGATACACTTTGTTAATTATATTGCACCAAATGACGAAAACCAACACAAATTTAACTTTGCGGTCGAGTTTAAGGCGGCGAAAATATCTATATTTTTAATATGCCCATAAATCTATGTTTAATGGCGTCTCGTTGAAGCAGTCTTTATTTTGGCATAAAACACATTATTAGATTAAAGTTTATTAACATAGGAAAATCGTAAAATAAACAAACAGCAACTGTTTGGCACATACGTGAGCGGGTCGCACACGAACCGCTGCGAGGCCACGCCGGCCGCGAAGTACACCGCCAGCACCAGCGCCAGCGCGCCGCCCAGCAGGAAGATCAGCCCCACGCCGCTGCGGGCACAGACACACCATTACACCATGCATCATTAGTTATGCTCAATTTATCTAAATATGTGTCAAACTTACACCCTGAATCGCGCTCCCAAACTGCTAACATACTCGTGTTCGCAGTTCGGGAGCGCACTTTCCGCGTCTCGCCCCGCACGTTTGCTCTGCCTAGACAGCGTCGTCGGACGACTGTATGATTTATTAGCCCGTGTTAAGACTGAAATTTTGGATAATTGTTGCAACAGTCGGACGCTCCGTACACGTCGGGCCGCTTGCCGCACGCGCCGGCCCGCAGAGTGGGGGCGCTAGTGTCGCTAGTGCACTGACCAGAGCAGACAGCGCGAGCCGGCGCCCTTGTTGCAGCAGTCGGACGCTCCGTACACGTCGGGCCGCTTGCCGCACGCGCCGGCCCGCAGAGTGGGGGCGCTAGTGTCGCTAGTGCACTGACCAGAGCAGACAGCGCGAGCCGGCGCCCTTGTTGCAGCAGTCGGACGCTCCGTACACGTCGGGCCGCTTGCCGCACGCGCCGGCCCGCAGAGTGGGGGCGCTAGTGTCGCTAGTGCACTGACCAGAGCAGACAGCGCGAGCCGGCGCCCTTGTTGCAGCAGTCGGACGCTCCGTACACGTCGGGCCGCTTGCCGCACGCGCCGGCCCGCAGAGTGGGGGCGCTAGTGTCGCTAGTGCACTGACCAGAGCAGACAGCGCGAGCCGGCGCCCTTGTTGCAGCAGTCGGACGCTCCGTACACGTCGGGCCGCTTGCCGCACGCGCCGGCCCGCAGAGTGGGGGCGCTAGTGTCGCTAGTGCACTGACCAGAGCAGACAGCGCGAGCCGGCGCCCTTGTTGCAGCAGTCGGACGCTCCGTACACGTCGGGCCGCTTGCCGCACACGCCGCACGTCAGCCCCCACGCGAACACGCACGTTATCTGACCAACAAACGAACACGTCAACACACATGGTTGTAACAGGACGGTGTGACGGAACGAACACGACGTGCGCGTCTGATGATAATACACGATTGCCCATAATAACACAGTGACTACAAGATATTGGAGAGTGTAGCACTGGATGAGGGTAGCACCTGAGAGCCGTCGATAAAGGAGGGTAGTTCCAGAGAGGCGAGCGCGATGTTTTCACACGCTTCTCAAGGAAAAAGAAGGGGATGATTCACTCCTATCCTAGGGACGGATCCTAAATGGACAACACCATTTGGGCCGTGGTAAAGTCCTAAAGCATTCTCGCAGATGCAATATATTAGCACAGGGATGAAAGACCCCCAGGGTTACAGCAAAGTATAAAGAAATACTACTAGTAGTTACGAAACGATAACATCTAGACACGGGTAGAAAACCGAAAACTGAACCGCGCTCACGAAACACTGACACTGTTATGTTGACAACGGTGGGAGCGCGCTTCCCGCGTCTCACCCCGCACGATTGCCCCGTCTAGACGGCTTCGTTGAACGACTGTATGATTGAATAGTCTATCGGCCGCCATCCATGTGTCACATATCCTCACTCCTCTCGGAGCCGTCGAAGATGCTAGAGGATATTTAGTGCGTGGTGTAGGTCGCTTAGTTAATCGCTTAGTTAAGTTACGGTGGTCTAGTCGGGAGAACGGCGGCTGCCGATCCGGAGACCCCGGGTTCAAACCCCACACGCACCACTGTCTTTTCGAAGTCATGTGCGTAATGCCGCTAACTTAAAACGGTGAAGGAAAACATCGTGAGGAAACCGACATGTACCTAGAATCTTTCGAAGTCATGTGTCATCCGCCAACCCGCACTGGGCCAGCGTGGTGGATTATGGCCTTAACTCTCTCCTTGCGAGAGAAGGCCCCGAGTCCTAGCAGTGGGAACGTTTAGTGGGCTGATGATGTGTATCTCGCTAGTCGCTCCTCACCAGCAGCGGCACCACCGCGGCGGCCAGCCCCGCGTACCGGCGGTAGGGCCCGTAGCTCTCGTAGAAGTGCTCGATGTCGTCCGGGACGGGCAGCAGGCGCAGCCCCTCGCTCGCGTTACCCGACATGTACGTTATCTCGTTCGCCAGCGCCTCCAGCCGCTCGCCTGGGGGGAACGTTCAACATGGGTTACATCAACATGGGTGTAACTACGATCATTACATCAGAATTGCCTGTTATCGACTATTACACCAAAATGGACCGGAATATGACCATTGCATCAAAATGACCCTGTTTTCTAATATTACCGGTTGATGTCATTGTTTGCATCCTGATCTGTCCTTTGAAGTTTGCATGCCTCTATCTCGTTTTGTCCGATCATTCGTGGAAAGTAGTGTACGTCACACAGATATCCGGCTAATCACAGCGCGGCATTTTACCTCGTTCTGCACCCCCGCTGGTGAGTTGTGAGTGAGGCGAGATTCGTTTCACCGCCGATCAACAGGGTATTTAAGTTGTAAGCTGAGGTAAGGCGGCTCACTGACCGGTGTCGGCGAGCGAGCGGCGCACGGCCGGCAGGTGCTCGTTGACGGAGCGCCGGATGCCGGCCTGGATGTCTCGGAACACCTGCTGGCCGGCGCCCACCTCCTGCTTGATGTTCCCGTCCAGCAGCGCCGACACGTTGTTCAGCAGCGAGGACACGTCCGGCATCTGTGGACACCACACACACAAGTCAGAGCCTTCTCCAACGGACATCGAGGAAACCGAATGGCAATGGGCACCACGCACGCACACACACAAGTCAGAACCTTCTGCCAGTGCATCCTCACTCGCTCAAGGTCGCGCGGTTTTAACCTACAGCTAGACCATTCCTCCCAGGGAACAAGTGCCAGTCGGTTGTCGGACGCACGGCTGAGCGCTGGCGCAACACGGTTCCCGCGCATATTGTTATTAGATATGTCGACAACCCTCCGCGCTAGACAGGGACAGAGTTACGCATTAGAAAGAGCGCAAATGTTTATTTGAAAATCGCGACAGGTATTGCGAGCTGAATTGAACTTTGTCGTGTCCCAGCAAGAGTCGCTATTTATATAATTGTTTTCGGTAAGTGAGGCTTCTGTACTTGTACTAATATTTATTATGTGCTTCTGCATCGCACATCAAGGAAACCGAATGACAATAGCCACCACACACATATCAGAAGCTTCTCCATAGAACTTATATTAAGAAACTACATCAGCATCTGTTCAATCGTTAACGAACTCGGGCAAGACACGACTCACACGACCCTACGACGCACACGTCAGACCTACGATCTCAGTCGTGGGTGATGATCCTTTGCCAAAAACTGTCTCCCACAGTCATGTCGCTTTCGGGGACAAAAGCAACATGACACAATTTAATAACTAATCCGCCGGATAAGTTGTGAAAAAAATTGAATATGTATTTTTTCTATTGTTATACATATATACACATTGATTGATACAATGCTAAGAAATTTCGAGTAACATAACTTTTTCGTACGATTGTATGCGAAAAAGTGGCGTCACGATACTCACTGCAAAAGTTTGATGATGTATGTATATTGTATACTTTCGTCAGTTTGTCGTAATTTAACAAAATAAAAAAATATTTGTCCCATATTTTTTTCATTATCTAGCTGACGGACTAATTATTATTATTTGAATAGTATTTTTTGACCCAGTCATCCAATCCAAATCTCAATCCAATTGTCTCCAAAATCTATTTTTCCGGCATGCGTGGACTTCATAACAATTTTCCGTAAAGCATATTCATTTTACGTTAAGGTTGAAATCATCTAGCTACAAGTACATATAATATAACATTTTGGTAGAGTTCACGGTAACAGAAATGATTTAAAAATACCACTCTACACCATTGTCAAGACGGACTTGTTTTTACGGTTTCATAATAGCCACAGAAGTTATTAAAATTCCTTGTAAGCAAATAAATAATTATGATTTATCTCTTTAGAATACGCGCTATGTATTATTCTATCTCTCGTTATTTGTTTTTGTCTTTGTATCATATGATTTATGAGTGAAACACAATTTTACAAAACGTTGTTCAAACTCATTATTTTATTATTTCTGATTAATCATTAGGATTACTGATTAAAAAGAATTTTAATTAAGTAAATATAGTACTTATTATCAAATCCATTTAACTTTCATTTTATCAATTTCAGTGAATAAACCAATAGATTACTGAGCCATTATCAGGAATATCGCTATCTAAATACTCGGAACAATGGTAAATTAAAAATGAAAGACTCACCGTTGGGAAGTATTTATCGAGCATCTAATCCGAGGAAGCGTGAAATCACACGAACACAATTACACAACCAATTGAAATATCTCACAGAAAGCATTATTCCCTCATGAGGAACCTACGACAGGTCGCCTCTGATGGCGTCCACTGGCTACCAACCTTTAGGTTAGCGCTTAAAACCCAGTGGCCTAACCTTAACTTACTAACTATACTTACGCACTTACGTAGATTATACCTGAAGCGTACTCACAGCATACTAGAAAACATTCCACATACTTTATCATACTCAGTTAGCGAACAAACCTTAAAGAAAGCATTCGCGGCTAACATCGCGTTGACATCAGCAAAGATACATTTTCCCAAGAAAACAGTTACAAACCACATCCTAGATTGCGGTACTGAGATTTCTAGTACTACATCGCCATAACCAAAATCTACATATTTCATTTTATGAAACTGTATATAACATTCAAGGTATCAATAGATTGTCTCATGAGTTTGGCGTGATTAAATGTATGATGATGCACGGAATCAAAACATTGTTGCAATGATACAAAAAGATAAATATGTTTCATATGAATCAATTTTGTTTTTTTTGTTTTTTGCAACCCGCTTGTTCACACAAGTATAACGCAGAACATGAAGCTATATGACTACGAGCACTAATGCACTAGTCAATCTAACCAAAGGTGATTTATCTCATCATCCTGTAATTTCTCTGGAAACAATCATACTATCCTTTCAAACTGGAACAAAGTTGGCACATCATTGCTTGGCAATAGAATAACTGGCAAAGGTGTTTTGGGTTTTTAAGTGCACTTATTACTAAAAGAAGTAGAACCGAAAAAGTTAAACCAATCGGCTTGGTAATCGAAAAGCATCCATTACGCATTGAGCAATTGGTCCCTTATGGCAGCCGTCTTCTGTCTACCGAACGTTGGGCCAGCGTAGAAGGCGCAGAGCCCTAAGTTGGTGAAGTGTGGCGTATAGAGTGTACCTGGCTGTAGTGTATCTCGGTGTTGAGCTGCCCGATGTTGTACTTGCTCTGCAGCTGGATGCACTTGGGCTGGTCGCAGTTGGCCAGCGTCTGAAGCAGCTGGTTCTTCACCTTGCGCAGTCCTGGACACACACAACACCTCAGTACCACACTTCATTGATTCATTGATTGATCATCATTTTGTCTACTGTAAATGTATAACGCGACCATGTTTCTAACAACAAACTATTTGATCTGAGAATTGATTAACAGAGTAACAAAAACACAGCTTACCATGGGTTCGATCTTCGTTTTTGGTTGGTAATATTAAGATTTTTTCAATGCTCTTCAACCCGATAAACCATTGAGGCGCAATATTTACGAATTACTTGTGGACTTCGAATATGACTCACTTTGTTTTACACGTAAATAATGACAAAACACAGAAGGGCCCACTGATATTGAGCGGTTGCCGGCGTTTCTGAACACCGGCAGGAACTAAGCCATATACGATGTTTCACCAACTAGGAGAGGTGTTGTACGTAACATATGTGTATGTATGTGTGTGTACCTGCGTTGAGAGTGTCGGCGTGGTCGCGCAGGCGCGCCGTGTGGTCGCGCACGCGGCGCAGGTCGGCCTGCACGTGTATAGCATGTATGTGTGTGTACCTGCGTTGAAAGTGTCGGCGTGGTCGCGCAGGCGCGCCGTGTGGTCGCGCACGCGGCGCAGGTCGGCCTGCACGTGTATAGTATGTATGTGTGTGTACCTGCGTTGAGAGTGTCGGCGTGGTCGCGCAGGCGCGCTGTGTGGTCGCGCACGCGGCGCAGGTCGGCCTGCACGTGTATAGTATGTATGTGTGTGTACCTGCGTTGAGAGTGTCGGCGTGGTCGCGCAGGCGCGCCGTGTGGTCGCGCACGCGGCGCAGGTCGGCCTGCACGTGTATAGTATGTATGTGTGTGTACCTGCGTTGAGAGTGTCGGCGTGGTCGCGCAGGCGCGCCGTGTGGTCGCGCACGCGGCGCAGGTCGGCCTGCACGTGTATAGTATGTATGTGTGTGTACCTGCGTTGAGAGTGTCGGCGTGGTCGCGCAGGCGCGCCGTGTGGTCGCGCACGCGGCGCAGGTCGGCCTGCACGTGTATAGTATGTATGTGTGTGTACCTGCGTTGAGAGTGTCGGCGTGGTCGCGCAGGCGCGCCGTGTGGTCGCGCACGCGGCGCAGGTCGGCCTGCACGTGTATAGTATGTATGTGTGTGTACCTGCGTTGAGAGTGTCGGCGTGGTCGCGCAGGCGCGCCGTGTGGTCGCGCACGCGGCGCAGGTCGGCCTGCACGTGTATAGTATGTATGTGTGTGTACCTGCGTTGAGAGTGTCGGCGTGGTCGCGCAGGCGCGCCGTGTGGTCGCGCACGCGGCGCAGGTCGGCCTGCACGTGTATAGTATGTATGTGTGTGTACCTGCGTTGAGAGTGTCGGCGTGGTCGCGCAGGCGCGCCGTGTGGTCGCGCACGCGGCGCAGGTCGGCCTGCACGTGTATAGTATGTATGTGTGTGTACCTGCGTTGAGAGTGTCGGCGTGGTCGCGCAGGCGCGCCGTGTGGTCGCGCACGCGGCGCAGGTCGGCCTGCACGTCGTCCAGCTTCAGCACCAGGCTGTTGAGCGTCGTCACCGACACGGCGCGCGAGAACTCGCCCAGCTTCGATGACACCTGACAACACACAACAACTCATTTGACTTCAGGTGGCCTGTACCGGCTACCGAACTGAGGGCTAGCGCAAAAGGCACTCGACCCTATTGACCGAAACTTCCGATCCATATTTACGCGGATATGTCGGGGTGACCTAAAGCATACGTGACAGTTAAATAAACAGGAACCCAGTACAGTCCGCGAGGTATAAGCTGAGCTTTGCATTAGTGTGAGTGATCACCAAAAGTACAGTCAGACACAGGACGCTGTGACCATGTTCTCTTAATAAGGTGTTTCTTCAAACCAGAAGTGCTGCCATCTGAATATGATTTTGATGAAGTGTGAGTGTTAATAATATGTTTCATCGGTATAAACGATAGGCCTGCCCTGAATACGGTATTCGGAAATTTTAAGTAAATAAGTTATACGTAGGTGACGGATCTCATGCTTTTCCATTAAAATTTTTCTGTTATTCTCTGTCCTTGACCATTTGAATCCTAAAAGAGATACTTCTTTTCGCAATGACCATATTGATTCTGGATAGTTAATGTCAGCTTGTTGTTTAAGAGTTTGTTGTCTGACTGTACTTTTGGTAATAGATGCGTATGCATGTGATCACTCACACTAATGCAAAGCTCAGCTTATACCTCGCGGACTGTACCTGATTCACAACGCAATCGGATTGATCTCGACACGGAATCAAACTTCTCGGTCTTTGTTTTACCCGTGCAGAATGACAGACTAGGATTGTTATTCAGTGCCGGAATCGTTCCGACTGAAGAAGTGTGTGTCCAAGAAGTTTTTTAACATAACGTCGACTGCTCACTCAGTCTGCACGCTACAGTAGAACAGCATTGAGCTAGCTGGCAGCAGACAGGCAGGGGCTGGTTACCAATTTCGTTGACAGCTCAGTCAGACTGCCTGCTACAGTAGAACGGTATTAGGCTAGCACGAGCTGGGTTACCATGACTCCGCTGGTGAGCAGCACGGCGTCCAGGCGCGCGGCCAGCTCGCGCCAGTTGACGACGAGCAGCCAGCGCGCGTGCGCCTGCGTGGCGTTGAGGAACTCCCGCGCGTCTCGCACGCCGGCGCGCGCCGCGTCCGCCGCGCCCGCCGCGCCCGACTCCAGCTGCGCGTCGCTTGCGAACAGGCACACCACGCCGAACCTGCCCGAACACACCGAGCTCTCATACGAGGAACGAAGCATGACGCAACACGCATCGACTCGCCTTATCATGGGGCTCGTAATGCGTCACGCCGTCTGTGTAGGAACACAAGAGTTAGCCGGCTGACAGTGTTACAGACCAAGAAAATATTCACCAGTAACATAATTCCATTTTTCTAGCTGCGCTCGCGGTTATTGGTCGGTGCTTTTCAAGGCTTTCATTCCGTAACGAGACCAGCCGGCAAGTATAGAATTCAGATGTCGAGTGAAGTTGAGGCATCACGATCCCCATCATTACGTTACGCACGAAAAATGTCATGTTACAGCAAAAACATCAATAACCATAACTACCAAATAAGTTATAGTGCTACGTCTGACTCTTGAAAACGGTGCCAGAGAAATAAATTTTGGCCACTGGTTTTGATTTTAAAAATGTAAGCCCTGTGGCACGGCATGAGAACCGTACGTTTGTGGCATAACGAGCGTCACTAATTGCAGCACTGCGGCACCCACATTGCATCCAGAATTGCATATTGACATTATTGCCTATTGACATTATTGCCTCGAATAAAAACTGTTCAACTTTAAAGCCTGAATCTCAAATTTTTTAATCAAAACCAGTGGTCAAAATTTGTTCAGTGAGAAAATTTCTAACCCGACCGCAAATGTCATAAAAATAGGTTCCGACATTTGCTGGAATATGTTACGAATTTTTCAAAGCAATTAGGACACTGGCGATATATTATTGACGACATTATCCAAGTGGTGGAGAGTAAACGGGGGGGTACGTACAGGAAGAGCGTGAGCAGGGCGATGAAGATGATGGCGAGCAGCGCCTTGAGGCAGGAGTCGTACTTCCTGTCGAAGGGTCGCCGCCGCCGGCCCGCACGGCACCAGTAGCAGCAGCACCAGAACAGCCTGCAACAACAGAGTCAGCTCTCTCCAACACCAGACCTCTACTAAGGTATACATACATTAAACACGACTCCAATTCTCTGTTTCCGGTTTTTCGTCCCCGGTTGGCAGTCTGAGATAATCGCATATGAAGGATATGATCTGAATTTAGACTAAGTTCCCATAAAATCAGTATCGGGCGGGATTCCGTAGAAGACAGATTATCGTGTACTAGTTTGTAGCGGCGTGATTGTGTAAGGACACACATGCGTTCGAAGAGTGGCGTTTCGTCAACTAGCTATCTAAATTGAAAGTGATCAAGACTTATTAATTGAGTTCATAGCCCAGCAAAAGCAATTGGTTTTGGCTATTCCCAAAAAGGCTGTCCAAGAGTTTTAAATGACACAGCGACTTGTTATGGATATAACTATTTGAAATTTCCGAGGGTCGCTGTTGTAACTATGCGCGTTCGAAGCAAAATTCCGTTTGTCTTGCATTGTCAGAACCGACAAACGTCGGGGTAGATAAAGTCCCTGATTCGCTGTCCCTGATCTCATTGCTTTTGCGCAGCATTATTTTTACGAAGTCATGTGCGTAATGCTGCTAACTTAAAAACTGCGTAGGAAAACATCGCGACGAAACAGCATGTTCCAAGAATGTTTCGTGGCCATGTATCATCCACCAACACTGGGCTGACTACGGCCTTGACTCTCCATGCGAAAGAAGGCCCCGAGCCTCGGCAGAGCAAGCATGACGTCGTACCCAGCGAGAGGTAGAATGGCGGCGAGCAGCACGGCGCAGGCCAGCACCGCCACCGGACCCGCGTAGTGCGCCAGCAGCGGCCGCCACTGCTCCTTGGGGCTCGCCACCTCCCAGTTCCCGTCCTGGATCGTCACTATCCCTGCAACAACAGACGTACAGAATCACATAACTGAACCAACACTGCGACTGCGCATGGCAGGGCTCGGCTCCAAGCCAGTACAGGTTGTTTTGAGTAGGGCCTATGACAGTCGTCAGCCTCAGATGGCCTCCACTACCATCCTTTCTTTACTATCTACTGGACTTTGCTACTTCGCAAGGTCCTGGAAACCAGTCATTAAAAGTTCACAATTTGTCAGTGCCTCGGAAGCTACAATACTTATTCTATTTATTTGTTCATCATAAAAGTAGTCGCCTTACAAACATGTTGTAGTCTTAGCAATTTGAACCTAAAATAACAATGTGATTATAACTAGAAGTCGGAATGTCCTTTATTTCAGGCGCATTAGGTAGGTAAGTATTTGCCTGCATAATGTTACACGTTTAGGTTACACTTATTTAGCGTTAATCTATTGTTGACTAGCCGTCTGCGGACAAACGATTCGCACGAGTAGCGCAGATGAGTGACCGGCGCGCGTCACTCGCTCGACTCGCTGCTGTGACACGTTCACACAACTCCACTTGTACTGTGAGGTAGTGTCTAGAATTCACAGACAAAGCATAGACCCTATTTTACCCGAGCTCTTAATTTCTCACAGTTCATCAATCAACAGTAGAGATGATCGCTCCAATAACGCAGCTGGTTGTTAGCTGGTCAAACAAGCACAGATTATCAAACCAACCCGGGATAATTGAAACGTGCCACTTGCTAGTTCCCGCTGATTGGATTCCGCGAACCCTGAACGGACGCGCCATGCCCACTTCTAAAATTACCATCTGCAACTGTCGCCTCATCTTCAATTGCATCTCGTCAACCGTGAGAATTCATTAAAGTCAGTTACAAACTGTCTAAAGGAAAGTAGTTCGTATAACTATTAACATAGAGCGCTTAACATAATTTAGGTGGATGCAATGCCCGGTCAGGCCAATTTATCGTTTCGACGGGGCATGCACTGTGTTAATCGATTTGAATCGTGGTATTACAGCGACCTGCTTTTAGTAGATCAGAACTAGAACTATTCGAAAAATTAAGTATCGCAAATTCGTTGAGAAACAGTTATCTGACACCAGTAATAAAGTTAATTTATTATACTGGTAGCTATTTTTATAGCAACAGTTATGCTACTTCATTGACTGTTTCATAATTTCGGCAGTCTCTTCAACCGGCTCGTTGGTCTAGGGGTATGATTTTCGCTTAGGGTGCGAGAGGTCCCGGGTTCAAATCCCGGACGAGCCCAATCTTTTTGCACATTTTATTTTTAATTTTGATTAGTTTATTGAAACTTATCGTTATTTACAACCGCAAAAACTTGTCTTTACTTATTTTATTTATTTGAACGAAGACTGAAACAATAGGAAGATGTAACGGTGCGGGCGCCATGGGCGGTGGTTCTGGTGGTCACGACCGCCTCGCGCCGCTGGCTGCACTCATGGGCACCTTCCTCCGGCGACGAGGTCGGTGCCCCTCTCCTGCATAGTGACACGTCATCGAAGCGAATACGAACGTCTCGGTGATGACGATATGCTATCATTGTTTCCGCCCGTTCGTAGTTCGTGAAATATATACTTAGCCGTAGACAAATTTGCGAAAAGAATAATTAATACATACGTGTGTGTGAATAATTAGTATTATTTATTAGTATTAAACGATACAAATCAAACTAGTTTTATGTTGTGTTCAAAGCGCCGTTTATAGCCTCATTCCAACACACCTCAATGAAATATTATTGATACGCTTGAGAGGTAAGAAAAATGAATTCTACGCGTTACACATTAGTGCCCCAGTTATTTTAGACAAGTTCTCCCCGAGCGATGTTCGGCGTCCGGTCTGACCAGTCGAGCAGCCGCTACAAAAACCCAGCGGATATTCCGCTATTGATGAGAGTGGGTTTGACAACCAAGGTTGATTTCTCAAGAGAGTGATTCTAGTGCAACAGGTATAACATTAGCTATGTAGATTAGTGCCAAATTGGTGTAACCTAAACGTGTAATATTATGCAGGCAAATACCTAATGCTGACGTATAGGTGAAGTAACGTACATTAACGTCACGCAACTTCTAACAAACCTAAACACATTAAGTAAGTCTCGATCCGCTTAGGGTGTAAAGATTAAGAGCGGGCCTAGTGCCAGGAAAAATTCAAATTTCACCCGCGCGTCGCCCTTCCCCTCTCCAATACGCCGCGTCGCTGCGAGTAAGATAGAAGCTACGATCATTCAAGGTCATCGTTCCCCGAAATCCAGTATATGAAAACATTCAGATTAATCATAGATGTTTTTAAAAAAATACATCAATTTGTTTTTTATTTTCTATATACACACAATAAACCATTTATTGAAAAACAGTCGAATGAAAGAAATGAAAACTAAATATGACTGAATCACAAGATTTAGTCATTTATTTATTTAATATGTAGTCGTGTTTTATAATTAAATAGATGCGTGTTTTACGATATCATATATAAAAAGGGCAGGTCTATTGCTTTAAAAAAATGTGTGCACTTAGACCGCACAGTAGAAGTGAACACTTTATTAGGAGTTTTATTTATTTATTCTGTAATAATATAATATAATATGTAACCGCAACTTTGATATATTTTGTAATACTAAATAGTACTACAAAATATATAATAGTAGGATAAATAGAAAAAAGACATTAATCAAACTTTGTATTTTTAAAATTAAATATAAATCAAAATAGCACAGCGACACTGCAGTGAAGAGCAGCTGTATCTTTTTCATTCGGGTACCCTTGGCGGTCCCTAGTTTACCCGATGGAGCCTTTCATCTTGGATCGCAACAGATCAGCTTCACTTACTGCTCCCGAAAAAAACCTGGCGCACCGCCAAAAGTAGTTTTCATTCCGAAAAAAAGGAATAGATTTCATCCCCACGTCACTCTTCTTCCGCCGCGTTAGCGCTAATAGAAAGATACGAGCTAAGCTCACCTTAGGTCTTAATATAACTAAGTACAGTAAGTACACGTAACATTACGATAAATCACAGATACTGTAATTAGTTACTAATGAATGCGCGTGTGGGTAAAATTATTAAGTTTCTATTTTTACATAGTATCTAAATTGAGAACAAAGAACGAAAGATGTTGAAAGAAAGAACGGGTGGACTGATATTGATGAGTTTAGATAAATTTGTATACTAGGTTTCTGATTAACCTGTACTCTGCATTTATTTTTGGATAATTCAGGTGACATACAATGTCTAATGTGTGGATGCTAGAACTAATAATTATTAGGTAAAGAAATATTTAATAATAATGAAATTTACATAAATATGTAAGTAATATTTTTCTATTTAACAACCGCCAAACAAACAAACACCTCAGTTCAAAATACCAGAAATCAAATTACCTAATGGTTGTTTCACTTAATGTTGTTGTTATTGGTTTAAATATATTTAAACTAGGTAGGTATTAGTATTTGTAATCATTGTACATAATATTTTGTAGTTTTTTAAAAGCACAAACATGTAGATTATTTACCAATCTATTTACCCGAAAATACGTTTCGTTTTCAAGTATAGACAATGTGTGGTTGTGTCGGTTTCCATCTGTTTAAAAAATAAAATAAAGTGGCCAAGTGCGAGTTGGACTCGCCCATGAAGGGTTCCGTTGCAGCAAGTAACATAATATACATAGTACATATAGTTCTTGTAGTTCGTTGTAACTTTGATCGAAATTTCAATAATAGTGTATTTATAACGTACTAAAAAAAACTACTCATCAGATCGAGTTCAAACTAATTTTCGTTGGTAGTTTACATGGTAATTTACATCATGGGCATTTCTCTGTAAACTCGTAATCGGCTGTCCTGATCGATTTATTCTAAAAGTAATGAAATCATTTAAAAAAAACACACCCCTAATGAAACTTTAACCCCGAAATTTTACGGGCCCTTTGTTTTTAGAACCATAACTATTTTAATTTTTTTTCTAGGCTTGCTAGAAGCTCTAAAAATACAGTCCCCTGGCTGTCCCCAACACGCCATTCCCACCTGGAAATGTGATTTACGAAGAAGTTATTGAAACTACATACATTTAGCAGTTAACATCGTAAAGAAATATAATAGAATTATATTATTTTCGTAAAATAAAGTCCTATTACGAATCTTATTTATTTTGTAAACTCCTGTAAACTTTGTCCCCAGAATTTTTATACAGTCCCCTGCCAAAATTTTAAATCCATAATAATAAAAAACTTAAATATTTACGATCATTTTTTTGAGTAAAACAAAAAGCAATTACTCTGAAGTTAGCAACCTTGCGGAATGCGGGGTTGAAATACTATTTTGTTTAGTGCCAGAGCGTCATTTGTGAGGTGAATACGCGCTTGAACCGCTACCTTACACAGTCCTCTGGTAAGTCATAATATGTATGTTAATTACTTTTAATCTCTATTTAAAGTTTATTGTTATATTATTTATGTCTCAATTGATCGGTTGATATTCAAAAAACTATTTTACATCACTTTTGTAAATATTGTGAAATCTAACGGAAATACACAGTCCCCTGGCAACAGTCCTCTGCCGGAAATTGCAGCAGGGGACTGTTTTACACAGCAGGGGACTGTGTCTTTTGCGTGTTAGTTATTATTATGTATTGTTTGTGTACATTTATCTACTAATCTGCTTTATTAATGTCAAAGTATCATTGATCAATACAATCATCAAAGTATCATTGATCTCTTCGAATTATTTTTCTTTATAAACTTAAATTATGTTACATAGACTGATCGAGCGCATGTGATATGGTTCCTAAAAAGAAAAATTTACTCTGAGAAGAAATAGTCTTGAAAAAGAGAGAAACAGAGCGATTAAGATACCAAAAAAGAAAAAAATGACCCTCAGAAGAGAAAAGAAATGAGAGAAAAGGAGAAGTTGAAGAAAATATATCGTTATCAGATTTAGAAGCAGATACTCCGCCTTCAAGACACGCCATTTCAGTTTCAGTCCAAATATCTCCAGCTCCAAGCTCAGCAGTTTTTAGGACTAATAGTATACAGTAGTTATGTTGCGACCAGTAAAATGTGGATGCCATACTTGTCTGAATTTGATAATAGGCACTTTAAATGTACATTAGGTAGCAGGTAGTTTTTTCAGCTCCATCCATGGCTTTCCAAAATAAATTTGAAACACTGACAATAAAATGTCTCAGCTGCTTTTGCAACAGCGGCTTTTGTGAGCATTATGATATTGGCAGTATCAACTTTGCTCTAAAACCTAGATGGACAGTAGAATAATGGTTAGCAGAGTCCTAACCGGACGATCCTGAATCTGCTGAACTTGAATTGACACCTATACCCAACAAGTCCCCTCAAAGATTGGATGGTAATCAAACTGTCCTAAATAATGACACTGATGACGATGAAAACGCCTTACGTGTTACTTTTAATAAGGACATTATAGAGGTGTCATAATATCAAGTTATCTAAAAGTTAGATAATCCTCTGACTTGATTAAAAAGGCTGAAGTTACGGCTGGTCTAGTCGTGAAGACGGCGACTGCCATTCCGAAAAACTGAGATTCAAAACCACACGCATCACTATCTTTTCGAAGCCATGCGCGTAATGCTACTAACTTAAAACGGCGAAGGAAAACATCATGGCAACCGACATGTATCTAGAATCTTTCGAAGTCATGTGTTATGCACCAACCCGCACTGGGCCAGCGTGGTGGATTATGGCAGCCTTGACTCTCTCGTTGTGAGAGAAGGCCCGGAGTGGGAACATGTAGTGGGCTGTTTATCCTGATTGAAAAGATAATATTTTATCAGTTTCCAACTCAAGTTGACGTTTTCAAGTGCAAATTTTTTAAATGTTAAGTTCATTTTTTTAAAATCTTATTACATTTTATTATGTGCCTTAGGTAGACAAAAATCCTTAGGATTCGATTGGAGATCTCAGTTGAAATGTTTCATATTTGAGAGAAAAGACTGCTAATAATTATATTAATAAGAGTTTCAATGAATGCGGAATAAAGCATTTAATTGTTCATAGCATAATAATATGGGTATGTTCATCTCAGTGAGTGAGTACAAACTGTTTCTAGCACTTAAAGTAATTTTTTGTTGTGAATGTTTAAATAAAGTTGTTATTTCTGCTCATTTTTTATAGTAATGTTTTGTTTATTATTAATGCGGAAATATGTTATAAAAATAATTAATAATTTATTAGTGTAAAATTACTTTTTTTTAAAGTACAACAGTCCTCTGTCTCACTTAACAGTCCCCTGTCGTGATTTTTTGGAAAATCATGAATAACTCTGAAAATATGTATAATTTCAGCGGGCCTCTGATTTAACTAATATAATAGTTAATTTTCTTCTAAATAGAACAGGAATTTTTGCTAAATATTAAAAAAAATTGCCAGGACAGCATTTGTATGGGAGCTGTACGAGCTTACAGAGAATCGCCCTCATATACTTTTTTGATTTTTCATTATCTTTAGAAGTTAGATGGGGGGGGGGGGGGACACATTTTACCACTTTGGAAGTGTATCTCGCGCAAATTATTCAGTGTAGACGAAAATGATTTTTAAAACCTCAACATCATTTTTGAAGACCTATCGATAGACACCCCACACGTGTAGGTCTGATGAAAAAAAAATTGTTGAGTTTCAATTCTCAGTATGGGGGGGCAACCCAATTTTTTCTTTTTTTTAATTTTTTTGTTCAAATCTTAATGCGGTTTACAGAATACATCTACTTACCAAGTTTCAACAGTGTAGTTCTCATAGTTTCGGCAAAAAGTGGCTGTGACATACGGATGGACAGACAGACAGACATGACGAATCTATAAGGGTTCCGTTTTTACGTTTTACGGAACCCTAAAAAAGTATTGCTGAAGTAATTACCATCTAGACACACCGAACCCCATGTCATCAAAAATAAGTAAAACTTGAAGCCTACGCGCCCACTATAGTGATAACATTATACATGTAAATAGAAAACATCTGTAAAAGTATAAACGTCACGTGTCAGAAAATACTTTTCAAACAATCTCGATTTAGGAAAGGATTCTTAACATGATTTTAATTTCCAGATAGCTAATGTTACGTATAACTTAACTACCCATTGTTGATATCGAAAAATACAAATATGTCTAAGAGAAAATAAAACCAATCAGAAAGTGAACAAATTCACAGGCAACAGCTTGCTAGTATTATTTATAATTTTAAACCAACAATTTTATAAACAAGAAAGATCACATTGTTTGTAAGGAGTAACCTTCAAAACTACTGGACTTATTTCTTTCTTCATTATATTACTACGTTATTCTTAATTACCGTGGCACCATTAGCCCTTCACGTGCTTTACGCAAAGCATAGTTGCGTAAGCAAAGCTCGCTATTGGAAGACGGATTGTGACATGTATAGGTACGTTTTAACACGTTATAATGTTGGTACTAGCCTGTTCGGAATTTCAATTACGCGAAATTTACCACTATTACAATAGAAATAAAGGAGACGGCTCATTTTTGCTCCACGTCGTTTCAAGTTTAGGTACTTAATTAGCCCCGGAGACCTAAAAAAGTTATTTAAGTAAATTAACATTTAATTAAATAATGTAAACTGTACATTCAAAACTAACGTGCCAAGCCGGGATTGCAAATTGGTGTGATTAAAAGTACTTTAATGACTGTACCTAAAGCCAGCCATGTTTTTTCTCTTTTTTTCTTCTGTTGACGTTTACGTAAAGTGAACGTGCTTGTGTCATTTTGCCCGGATTGCGACATTCTAGTTTTGGCGCCAACGTGAAAAAGACATGTCGCCTCATTGTATTATTTTCTTTAACGTGTGTATTTTCGAGTGGCAATGTGCAATATAATTATTGGGTGGGTTATTACAAATTACTATTTCATGTTCGTGAACGTACTTCTTTGACGGTTTTTAGTAAAACTTGAAAATATTGAAATACGTAATATGTGAAAACACAAAAGGCGTGCGACGCCAAAATAAAAAAAAAGTGAACAAAATTTACACAACATCCGATTCGTTCGAAACTCGACTCCAACAAGAATGTAAAATATGCTCGATTCGTTCGAAACTCACACATCGCGTTTTTTTTTTCAACGATTTAGTTGATATCTTTTAAACCCCGCTATGCAGAATAAAAACATTAACAGTTCCTCAATATAATTTTAAAATCCTATACAATGATCCAATTTTGGTCGAGTCTCCTGCACTTTTGCTGTGGGGCAAATGCCCATGGAAAATGGGCCGTCCCTTTTCATTTGGCCTGAAAAAATAAAATATACGAATGGTACTCCGCCATTTCTGTGTCGCGATCGTCCGACGCCATTTTGCCCCAGGACAAAGAACATTTTTTTTTAAACCGAAAAATGGGAATACTGTTTGTATTTTATTGTAATCTACTAAAAAAACTATGCAATGCAAATAATAGGCAAACGTGGTAAAGTTAATATTATTTATCACATATTTGCTCGTAAAGGGTCTCTTATTGCACCAATTTCTGTATCGTAATGTATCTTATTACGTACTTGTGCGGTAATGTAACGTAAAACGCAAGTTTCAAAATGCTCCGTCTAAAACGAACGGTACCTTTTTAAATCTTAGTTAAGAGTTTTTATGTCAGAAAAGTTGTTAACATTTTATGTATAAAACTAACTAAGTATGAGAAATAAAATATAATCAGAAATATTTCATTTATCAATTTAATTAATTTTGAACATAACTCACAACAATTTATTTATAACAAAACACAAAAATATTCAATTACTTTATTACTAATGTCTTAATGTCATACTAGCTGGATCAGTGCCCTTGCTTTAAAAAAAAAGCGCTGATGCGCGCGCATTGTTAATCGGTGAACAAGAAATATGCCAGCCAATGGGAAATGCTGAAAAGGCCTAGCCTCTGCTAATTATAGCTCTCGCCTACGGCTCGAGCTAGCAATATCGCCTCGGCTGTAATTATCAACTTAGCGCACTTATAGCATAATGTACTATTGTGTCTTGTGTTCTTTTATTAGTGCTGTGAAATCCAAAACTTTTTTACAACGGGCGTAATATGTAAACTTTGGATTTCGTGATAGGATTATTTAATGTAGTAAGTACCTAGAAGTTAATATAATAGTAAACTATATTTCAAGGGCTTTCTGGTGATATATACATGTAGATATATAATAATACAAATAAATAATAATAAAACAAATATATAATAATATAATATAATATAATATTTAATAAACACTGTGAATATATAATAAGAATATGTGATAATGATCTAGCCGGTACTTACGGACCGTTCCACGAGTTTTCTTCAAACGCGTGCAGGGTTAACCAAAAACATATATATCAAGACACATGCTGGAAAGTTTACCATGAAATATACATTCTCCTTTCTCCCTATTTTAATAGATCTAATGCTCAGCAGACGTGCCACGATGGATCGTCTGCTGATAAACATATTCATCAAGTTTGCATTTCTTTAATCTGAAAAGTTTATGTTAAAAAAATACTTAAAACATTATTTTCCGCAGACCTCAATTCATAAATATTTTCTGATCGTTTGTTTCAATTGTCACTAAAACTTAAAACTATTAATTTATTCATCATACAAAATTTATTATGTACACAATGACTTGTTTGGGTTTTTGCATATACTACCACAGATTGCTCTATTATTAAATTGAATTTTTAAAATTTATTAAATTTATTAAAAATAATGTTGGTAAACTTATCTTTTTAACAATAATAGATACCTACCTACTTTTTTACCTATTATTGTACATACTACGAACCTATTCCAAAACAAAATTTGACTTACCTAACTAAAACATACATTAAGTACCTGACTAAAATTCCAAAATGTTTACGTTTAGTTCTCTTTTTTCGCAGAAAACTTATTTATCGCATTATCCTTTCATCCCATTTTTTTAATTCACGCACGCATTTGCCTGACAGAGCGTCCGTAAACAACCTTCCACATCGAGCGTTGCCCGACAACTGACCAGGACCCAAAGGTCTATTTAATATCTAACCTGGTACGCATAAAGTCGAGAATAGCATGACACAGTTTAGAGTGGAAATTAATTTGAATTCGGGAGTCAGTTTTTGACCAAGTTTTATTTAATTACGCAAAAATTGAACATAAATTCAAAAAACTATTCGGTTACTTAAGTAGAGCGTAAAATTAGACATTTTATTAGGGAAAAATAATGTGGGGTCATCGCTGATAATTTCGAGTACTCGAATTAAAATGGGTTTTTTCGGTGTCATTTTTATTTTTTTATTGTAAAAAAATCTGATCTATTTTTAAAATTCTATTCGGTCATTGTGCTTCTCCTTGGTTGTACCCACACGTCAATATTTTTATTGTTATAGTCTTATCTTTCTTAACGACGGTGAGTGGCGTCGAAAATGACCTTTTTTGCGTTTTCTGTCTTTAGGCGCGCTCTTAACCTTGTACTAACCCTGCATTTTTGGCGTGAAAAGCCAGTTTTATTTCAGGGTATTATGATCTATCTCAGTTCCACAATTCAGTGGAATCCTTTCAGTTCGTATGATGTGATTGAGCTACAAATAACCACATGTTCACATTGTTAATATTATCAGGATGAGAATAGATGCAGATCCAGAAAAAAAAAGAAATATTTCCATACATTTCGCGTTTGGTCTAGTATTCGTAATTCTAATTCGTATACTGGGTCGGTCACACGCTGTCGCACTGGGAGGGGTGTAGACTGTAGATAATGATCAGGAAGCTGTAATAGTGCGCAACCTTGGCCGTGCGCGTGCGCCGCTACACCGGCCGCGGTCACAACTCCGGCACCATGGTGTCACGTCACACGGAGACAGCGGCTCGCGGTAGCCACTGTTATGCCAGTCAGACGAGACAATTATTCCGATACAAGATGATAGGCTATGTAGATAGGACAGAGGATACTCGGACGGCGAGCCTGTGGCTAGATAGAAAACAACTCTCTCGGTGATCATTTTAATGTGTCCCGTAAAATCAGTCTGTAAAGTGACAACACAAAGAAAAACACGAAATGTTAAAGAGCACAGGTAAAAAGTAACTACGACGAGTTACCCCTCGAAATGTTGAATCGTTGAATGACAAAATAAAAATATACCAGCAAACAATTTTTGAACCACCGCAGGCGCAGTGACCACAACCGGCATTTGATACTAGCACTCGATTGTAGCGATAAGGCCGCCAATTAAAACGCATAGTTAGTAGTATGTTTTCATAATGTTTGTGTATCCTATTCTTGTAGCTTTTAATATAGAGTTTTTAATAAACAGTTGTTGTATTAGTATCTGATATCTGATCCGATAGAATATAAATATCGACTCCGGCAAGTTTTATGCGGAGCTACGCTGCCACAGGCAGATACAAAAACCGGCCACACTTAAAACACTCATTTCTCTTAGAAGCAGGAACAATAGAAAAATAATAAATAATTTTAGAAATCTGTCGAGCACACACTTGTCACTTGTCTATACGAGTATAAAGTGGGACAATAGATCAATAGATCACCAGTTAGTACACCACCATTGTTAAGTACCGATATAGTTTTGACTCATAGACCACTACAAAAGGTTAAGTAATAATACTCTCAGCGATTAGCTCAAATATAGATCATCTAACTTCTGGAGTGGGGGTTGTGACGTCACGTCTTCGAAACATCGTACAATGAAGTGACGTTGCTCGAAACTTCTAAGCTCTGAATCTTTGTATTTTTTTGTTTGTGAAACAAAAGAAATATTATTTTTAGTCATCAAGTCTATTCTGACGCTTCTGTTTTCGACTTTTCCGTATATTTGTGGTCGTCATGCGTCAGTAAATGTCCCACCCCGCCGGCAGTGCGCGCAGTGTCGCGCCGCGCCGCCCGATTGCCCAAACAACGCGTTACGTTGCGCACGCGCAGCCCATTAAAACATTACACACGTTTACACAAACGTTTGCACAGTTGCCGGCACGCGTGCCAGCCCCCGGTCGGTCGGTCGAGCATTAATCGTTATTGGACAATGACTTATTAACAGCATGTTGGAGTTTTGCATATTACATCATGTGAGAAATTGGCTTCGCTCGCCTCGCTCGATGCTAAGCAACGGTGCGGTCTACAATGTTAGCGCGCTTACTTGAAGAAACCGATGCACCTGAAGATCCCCAGATTGAGACTAAAAAGAGATACACTCAGGCAACGTATTCCATAAACGTTATTACAAAAAGAGAGACAAACCTCTTCGTTATACCTAGTCTTTGGAACATCAAACACGATGTCGCATCTTCGAGCTACTTTGAGTGCCATAGAAAAAGGCATGTTAGTACTAAATCATGCAATTCAGCTGCACATTTTCCTAAATATAGATATATTTTTACATCAACCAAAAGCTCGTTTTGACTTCAAAAATATGTCGAATTTGTGTCGAAAAATCTTTGTCTTACATACTCAGAGTAGAGTTGTAGAGTTTATTTTAGTACAAAATATAAGCCGATGGCCACTTCGAGTTACTCAATTAGCGTTGGATTCCGAAGATAGCTTTCCTCATTTAAACATATTCTATAGACGTAGGTAGTACACTATATTTTTCTAGAGCATCCTTCAACAAATTTGTCTCATGTTTGGGCAACAGTGGCTAGAAGTCAGACAGACCGCCTAATAATGTTACAGTAAACACCCATTCAGGCGAGATGGCGGCGAAGTGTGAACCTATAAAAGTTAAAAAGAAAAGTAAAAAGTTCGGAGGTCGAAAAAGTCGAGGTCAATAGATTGTATTGAAATTTGAGCATGGAAATGATGTCAAGGTTTCGTATTCCGGGTATTCTGAGTACCCATCGCTCTGTGTAGTGTCGACTAATCAAAGGACCAAGGAGGTTCTTCGTGAAAAATGTCGGCGAGTGTCACTCGAGACTCGAGGCCGAGGGGCTTCGGGCCTCATTAGAGTTTCATGCCGGGCCGGCAGGTCTACTACGAAAACAAACTCCGAATGATTCGATCCAACCGACAGCTGAATCGGATCTGTAGTCTACCGCGAAAAACATTCGGATCGATACATCTCGGTCGGAAGTTATAGACTTAGGTCGGATGAGGGTCGGATCGAAAGAAACGGCCGATTCGATCAACCGACCGATCGTCTATCGAGGTAAGAAACTTCCATAAGTTCGGCCGATATATCGTGTATCGGACTTCGTAGTAGACCTGCGGCTCGCCGGGGCCGCTGAGAACGCTCCAGCGGAGAGGTCAACTCAACCTCGAGGACGCTTTCAATATTGTAACGTTGTCTATTTGTGTATTGAAAAATATTGGAAGAACATGGCAACATTGACAATTATTCTACCGCCAAGCAGTAATGTGCAAACATTACTGTGTTCCGGTCTGAAAGGCAATGTTTCCAGAGAAATTACAGGGCTTAAAGATATAACAACTTAGATCTCTGTGTGACGAGCGCAGTGCGGTGCTAGGTAATGATTTGGGCTCTTCATGTTCCAATTGCTGTGTGTCACTGTGCTGTTATGTGGCAGGCGTGTTGCTTACCATCAGGCATATGTCCTGCTCGTCTCGTCACTCATTATTAAAAAAAAAAAGTTTTTTCCAGGTTACGTATTTATTAAAACATCGAAAACAAGCAAAATACTCCACGATATTGTCATGCGTTCCAACAAGTCGTAAGAGTTTTCATTACGGCGGAAAGCATCAATTATGTAAAAAAAACATGTTACTTAAGTCCAGTAAAATTAATACTTATCATAAATATAGAGTTACATCACACGCAAAAATAAATTTACAAAAACTAAAAGTGCAAAAAGATTTCCCGTACCGGGAATCGAACCCGAGCCTCCTGGGTGAAAGCCAGGTATCCTAGCCACTAGACCATACGGGAGTTGACAACATTGCCGAAATTGCGCATCAAGCTCAACGACTAACATTAATTCAAGTGATAAAAAAACATTATCGATTGATAAACATTACCAAAGATACAAACAACATAACAAGTAAAAACATTTTTAATAAACCTATTTGTTTGATGAGGTTATTATTTATCTGATAACATGTAGGAAAAAAGATTACTCGTATTTATTTCGCAATGTGCATTTTTACTCGATTAGGTAAATATTTTATTTACCGCATTTAATAAATTAATATTCTAATTAATTATCGATATTATTTAATAGCATGACTGGTTTTGAAATTCCCGATCGAAAAGTGCCTTAAATGGGGGACTTATATTGATAAAATATAAGAGAGAGGTCGTCGACCCCGGTCCCCGAAATTAGCCTGTTGCTGGCATCGGAACACTGGAGGGGTGACTGGGGGGGCGTTTGGGGGACAGGGCTGTCACGGCGCACACAAATGAGATCGGTATCAGTCGATTGGTTGTGAAAATTACAGCATTTATCAGTGTCGAGCGAGTTGCCTACACCGTCGCCGCCAAGCCCGTGTGTGACTAAGCTGTAGATAATATTACGAGCGCAGCGTGTAGATAACAATTAATATTGCCTACGTCCTACATGCTATTTATGTCAATAACAATTAATTATTGTCAATGCTCATACAAATTGAGCCACATCCAACGAACCCCACGTTAATTTCTCTTGCTAAGTAAAATGTATTACCAATGTTAGTCACTTCCAGCTGTACAACTTTTCAACTTGAGCTCATGATTACCTCATTCATTGAGGCCTGTCACCCACGACACAGGACTGTACTACCTTTCGACCGCCTAACACTGTTGGCTTTGCTATTGCGAAAATAAAGACAGAGCAATGACATAGCCATATTATAAAGCTATTATAGTCAATCATAGCTGCGTCGTAGACGTGTCGGGCTCGAGCGAGCACAGAGCACACGGAAGAGTTTAAGAGTGCCGTTATGGCCTGCTGACTACTGACGGACAGCCCTGTTCACGACGTGATAGAAGTCCCGAGTGCGGAGGGAATATTCGCGCTTTGTGACGCGGCGCCATGACACTTCTGTGCAGACCGGTCTTTGGTGTAAATAAATAAGTGACCGGTTTAATCGAGCGTCCCAAAAACGTTCCGTACTTACTCTTACTCTTTCTGTGATTCTCTAGAAAGATTGTGTTGGGAAGTACCTATTTCATTTCAATAGGAGCTAGTCGTATTCTAGATATTTATTCAAAGATTTACGAGACCTACAGAGCTATTAAATGTTTGAACAAAAACCAAACAGAAAGAAATGTTTCAGTCTTGTAACGTCAAACATGGTCAAAGCGACAAAATTGAGTGTAGTCAGGTTTTTAGGGTTCCGTACCCGAAGGTTAAAAACGGGACCGTATTACTGAGACTTGGCTGTCCGTCCGTCCGTCTGTCACCAGGCTGTATCTCAAGAACGGTGATAGCTAGACAGTTGAAATTTTCATAGATGATGTATTTCTATTGCCGCCATAACAACAATAAAATAAATATTTAACGGTGGCTCCCATACTACAAACTTGATTTTTTTACCGTTTCTTGCTCGATTAGTCCGTTCCAAGCAAACTAGATGGCGCCACTAATACACTAAAACACGCTATCAACCTCGTCATTAAAATCAAAATTTTAGTAGAACTTTTTGGATAACAGCCTGTCTGTGGAAACTGCGATGGTTTATGTATTATACGGAATTCAAATAAAGCCAAAGAGGGTTTCGCCGTTTATTTGCTAATGGTACGGAACCCTTCGTTCGGGAGTCCCACTCGCACTTGGCCACTTTTATTTCAATAAGACGGTGATGCAGAAGCGACCAGTGACATCAAGGAGCAGATGATAATAAAAAGAGATTTAATCGATTATTTCAGATTTAAAGACATTAAGCTAACACAAACTTACCTTCATAGCTTCATACTGTATTCTAAAATATAGATATTGTATACCGTTTGAACGAAAACAATTTGAAGTTATGACTAAACAACGTATCTTATTTTTTTATTTTCAGTACATTGTATTAGTTTCTTCATTTGATCTCCCGGTGATGGATTTTCGAGAAATCCTTTCTTAGTCTATTTTCTACACAAAGGGCTCACTCAGTCACGAGTGTAGAGGGATTAGTTTAGTCTGTATGTACGTTGGTATGTGTCGGTGTTCGGAATACAACACATGACGTTAGAATTGAGTTCAAGCTCCTGCTAGTGGAGGGCTTGACCGTCTTGACTATCTCTAATCTCTACACACCGTTATGAGTACATGAATACTTCAGATGTGCAGTGTGATAATTATATGTGTAGTGAAGTAGAGGTAGTTTTAATTGTAACTTAGTGTAAGCCTGCATTGAGTATAGTTTTAAGCTACCGCGGTTATTCACTGATTGAGAAGATATCTATTTTCTATTTGTGATGTGATTACACATCATTAATTTTATTACAAGGCATTTAGAGTATACCCGTGAACATCGGGGACTTAATATATTTTTTGTTGTTGATAACTGCTCCTACTCCCGCCACGCACTATGCCAAACGATGATGTGGTCTAAGATAGATCGCGCTATCTAGTAGGAACCAAACTTTCGGACTTGAAGACGCCCAGATAATATCCATCAGGGAGTACCTACCTATTTACGTAACGCACTCCTCAGTTTAGATGTTCTAGGTATGACAAATTAGAGTTAAACCTCTTCGTTCGAGTGGCCGCAACGCCAGCCGTGAAACTAGGTACCTAATAGGTATATTTATCGGTTTTTGGAGCAACGAACGGACCGATAAAAACGACACAATATTATTTGATCACACAAATTATTAGGTTCATCAAGGTAGATCATAAAAATCAGGAGCACACTCTCCGGCAAGTATCCGATTAAAAACCCCTATAAAATTGCAACTCTGCGGTCATTTCGTGTAAAACCTCGGTTAGTTTGAATGATACTCATGTAATAGGTACCTACATTAATATCTCTGTAAACCGAGTGCGAGTAGCGTGCGAGTAGTGAGCGGGGGGAGCGGCGGAGCCGGCGCGGCCGGTGCGGTGCGCGGTGCAGCGATCGATCCGCGGCCGCGTGCAGCGCCCAGCTATTGCCGTCTCTTTATTCTCGCTTCAAATTAAAGAGAGCAAAGTCATGAGCCGAGCAAGCAGGACCCATATTAGTTAGATGTAACCGCTCTAGAGCTATGCACCTAACTCCATTGTCCGAACGTTTTACTATTACCGTATTACCTATTCTTTGGAAACCAATGATACTATTATACCATTTATTTATTTTTATCTTTTCTATAGAAGTAAAGTACATTCTTTGACACAATAGGAAATTTTATTATGGGACCGTTCAGGTTTCGCTATTGCCATATGTATAAAGACTCATGAATCGAATTGAAAACCATCATATATCTCAAGTTGATTCAAATCACACATAGATGCCAACTTTCGTGAATGAAGGTTGACCTTGACGGTGAAGAGTTCCAAACATCATGACACTGGATTTTTTTGAAGTGAAAACTTTTTGTAGCGCACCACAACAGATTTTTCGTGGGCTGTGATTTGAATTCGAGCGTATTCGCTCGGGAATGATAAAAAATCTTCGGGTAAACTCGGGACCATATCCATTGGCCATTTAGAGATGCATCAGCATTTCCCATTGCCATACTCATGGGCACCCTCCGGTTTCACCCGCGTAGGTAGTTTCGAAAGTGAGCTATTATATTCTGAGTTATAAGTTATAAGTCTTGACTTCTATCGGCAGCTCGTGGGACTGCCATTTCTTTGTATAGGTATTTGGTATGATAGATTGTAGTCAGACAGACTAGTCTAGGCAAAACCCATATTTTGAGCGTCCTACATACGATTAGCGATTACGGACTTAAGTACATAGTTTATCTTTGTCTACAGTGTACTTGGGACCGCCGAGTGTACCTGCCTGTCTGTGTCTGTCTGTCAGTTGTCACAGTCGTATCGCTATGTTTACTATATTGGCTGTGGTTTTTGAAATATGAATAAAGTAATTTTTACTTCCATTTAACTGGACGACTTAGTGATTAGCTTCCTATGAAATTTGGTCGAGTGTCTGAACGTAATTATTTTAAGTTAAGTCTGTTTTTGTTTTTTCAGAGAAAGTAAATTAAGTGAATAAATAGAATTAGCCCGCGATATCTCAAACCATATTAAATGAAATCCAGCGAGCGACTCGCCAATAACCCATATTCGGCCGTGCACCGCGCGGCTACCAAAACCGTCGTAAACTTCAAAAGCAGTCCGTGTCTAGCATCATAACGTCACACCGCTCGAGGCTCACACTCCTGGTTTGAGAAGATATTCCGATAAATGTTAAATCTCGAAATAAGTTGCACTTTCAACGACTTCATAAAACGCGACACCAAACACCAAGCCAGAGAGATGTGAAGAAACTAAAGAACGTCTATTTTGGAAGCGAGGATCAAATGAACACGTCATAACGAAGCGAGGCGGAAGTACCGAATACAGAAATACTGCTAACCTTTGCTTTGTGTCGGGGAAACAATCGTTACGCCAACATTTTATAATCGATTATGAACCCAAACAATTATACATCAATGGAACACAATATACCTACTCACTGACGATGGCAAAGAGTCGTTTACTGCTAAACAAAAAAATGATTCAATATGAATCGCCTGCCTGTGACACACATCATTTGAACATTATCTGCACAAACGTTCTGCCGATGTTATAAAATAAAAAATTGGCAGTCATAGGAACTGCCGATAGAAGTGAAAACTTAAAACTCAGAATTTAATAACTACACAAGTGTAACCGGAGTTCTTGGCCTCGCCATCTTGGCATGGCCATCTAGAAATGCGTCAGCATTTCCCATTGGCTGATGCGTTTCTAGATGGCCATGCCATGATGGCCTGTCCACGCCCTTTCAGCATTTCCCATTGGCTGACGTATTTCTAGATGGCCAATAGCTATGGTCCCGAGTTTACCCGCAGCTTTCTTATCATACCCGAGATTCACAGCCCACGAAAAATCTGTCTAGGCGTGCCTAAAGAAGTTTTCACTTCAAAAATTGACACATTTTTGACAAATAATATAAGTAACAACTAACAGTTTTGGTTTTGTTCAAACTACGAGTACCTATAATTAATTTTGTTTTTCACTTTAACGCATTACATAACATTGAGCAATAGGTAGGTTGTTCACGTGAAACCTATTTATTTTACTTAGAATGAAAGAAGTAAAATTATATTCGCATTGGCAACGTAGTACAAAATTACCCTGAAACTGTATCTTCTTCTGGAAACTCCCATTGTAACTGCATCGAAGATTAACGCAAGACGTTGGTAATCTATTTGTTATTTCATTTCTCCTAAATAATTTGATGTAGCACTCATCTATCTACACAGCAATAAAGCATAGTTAGTGGGTGTCACGACTCACGAGTGGTTATCACGGCCGCTTCTGCAAACCACTATCGGGTTTCAATCCCGGTCAGATTACAGGGAAAACGACGCCCATACGTCGATACGATCCTACCGAGAAATACAAAACAAAGACGCAACATGACTGACTACCTCTTATTTATCTTTGTTTGTTCATTAGGTTTCGTATTGTGTTGTTTTTATTGTAATTTAAGTGCATTAAAGAGTTAATCTATCTTCTATGTATCTATCTTTATGATTTTCAGATAGTTTCCGGAATCCCTTGATTCCGGAATTCTTTTCGAAAAACAAAATTAATTTCACGTCAACAAGATAATACCATAACTAAACTGTAACAGTGGCTCGGAATGAAATAACCTATTATTCGGGAAACAACAAACATTTTAGAAGCGAGGCGAGGAAAATAAAACCATAAACATCTAGATAACGCCTCGGAACGAGTTCCTCGCAAGTTTGCGCGTAAATCAAGAATTTGTTCCAAACAAACGCCAAGAAGTGAGTAATTGAGAAAAGGTCACGAGAACAGAAATAAAGCACAACGTCGCAGAAACTTGAACGACGAGCGTCAAAATATACAAAAGGTCAGGAGGGTCGGCCCTCGAGCGCCCGGGAGGGCTGAGAGGGAGCTGGTACTCCGGGAACACGTAGGCAGCCTCCGGCGGCCTGGCCAGCCCGACCGTGCTAACGAATATAGCATCGTGTAGGACGTAATATATTTATGTATAGATCACAAACACCTCACTGTATGTTCCCACACCTGGGACGGTGTATCTTCTCTGACACGGAGACAGTCAAAGCCATTACTACGCTGCGCAATTAGAGTTGGTGGATGACACATGTCTTAGAAAGATATCTTTCTTGGAACGTAGCGGGTTCTTTTATCATTAATGCCAGTGGTGGAGATAAACTTGTAGGTGAATCTGCACTTGGAACAATAATTATTAGAGATACAAGCTAGTTTCGAACCTGCGAAATCACAATTGTGATATCGCGCGTTTGTCATCACGGTCAATATGTTTTTTTTTGACGTGATAACGTCTTATAATTCGATGAAGCCGGCTGCACGCCCGCAAAACATGACATCATGTGCCGTTACCGCCGTTACCTCGCCGCATGACGTCGTCAGTACCATTCCATCAGTATTTTCTTAAGACGTTGTCACGTTCAACTATCGTCAGTAAACCGACTTTACAGACAACCATTTTTTAGTATAGAGTGACGAGACCTGTGCCTGATGGTATGCAATATGCTTGAACATAACAGCACAGTGACACGCAGCTATTGGAACATAAAGAGTCTAATTCATTACCTAGCACGGCACTACGCTCGTCACCGAGAGATATAAGATGACCTCTATGCCCCGTAATTATGAGGTCTACGTACCGTACACGAACTCTCCGTGGAACGAGTCGCGGCCGTTGTCACTAGTGCTCATAATGTAAATGTAATAAAATGTAATCGCGCAGTAAAAACTGATGTAGCTCATAAGAAGTGAATTCGATTAACGTTAAGCGGAGAAGCAATAAAAAGCCAACTAACAAGTCTGAGCTGGTCGGTGGAAGCTGCAGCGCTGCGGTTCAACTTTGATTGCTCGTTAAATTATGTTCATAGGAGGCTGGTGGCGGGTCGCGGCTGCCGACAACGAGCCATGATTATACAGGATCTTTTTAAATTATAATTCACATGAGCTATAGTCAGTCCAGTTCGCCTTCGATTTCAGCCACATGCTGCGACTTTTTTTTAAATAAAGAGTGACGAGACGAGCAGGACATGTGCCTGATGGTAAGCAACATGCCTGCCACATAACAGCACAGTGACACGCAGTTATTGGCACATGAAGAGTCCAAGTCATTACCTACTGCACTGCGCTCGTCACCCAGAGATCTAAGATGTTATGTCTCTAAGCCCTGTAATTTCTCTGGAAACATTGCCCATCAAACCGGAACACACACTACTACTACTTGTTTCAAGGAGAGTGCACGCCCGTGACCCGTGACTGCTGCACGTTTGACACTGAATGTTTTGCGGTCGCAACTTAGCTCGGACTGGACTGACTATGGCACAAGTGAGTTACCCGTGAATTCATTTAAAACGTGTAACAACCACGTCAGTTCCGAGTTAAAGCCGTGATGGCTTAGAGGTTAGAACGTAGTGGTAAGACTCTTAGCAGAGTCCGCCTGGGGAAGTACCACACCTTTGCCAAATACTCTACCGCCAAGCAGTAATGTGCAAACATTACTGTGTTCCGGTTTGAAGGGCAATGATTCCAGAGAAATTACAGGGCTTAGAGACATAATATCTTAGATCTCTGGGTGACGAGCGCAGTGCAGTGCTAGGTAATGATTTGGACTATCATGTTCCAATAGCTGCGTGTTACTGTGCTGTTATGTGGCAGGCATGTTGCTTACCATCAGGCACATGACCTGCTCGTCTCGTCACTCTATGCTATAAAAAAAAAAAAACGTGCGATTCACAATCGTGACGTTGTAGGTTCGAATCCAGCTGGAACCACTGAGTAATCATCTAAGTGTAGTTGTACAAGTTCAAAAGTTTATCAGCAGTCAGCACTACTCGCCTTCACAGTGAAGAAAACCGACACGTTCCAGAGAGATGTGTCAACCTACAACCCGTCCAACGTGGTCATGGGTTGATTATTTCCATATCAGAGAAGGCGTCGAGTCCCAGCAATGGGAATATTTAGTGGGCTGCTTATGTACAAGAACCTACAGAAAAATATTTACTAGGTATCTTTCATAGGTGAAAATGTGGCATTTCCAAAAGGTCAATGTGCCCGGACCAAACTTTAAATACGTGGCCTTCAGCTAATTTTTAAATAATGTTAATCCCCTCTGGGATGGCTTGAAATTCTTCTTTCAAACACCTATACACGAAAAATAACTTATCGTCTAATCTCAAAGTAGCGGTAACCCGGCTAGTCTCGGCAACGACGAGCATTCATTATAAAGCTCATTGTAAGTTCAGTGTATTATTCCGAGATGTAGAATCTTCAAGACACAAACACAAAGTTGAGTCCAGCTGGCTGGCAAGTTTAGTTGTAATTACCCAAACGTTATAAATTATACATAAGCATCTGAGACGAGCAAGTTAATTCGTGCGGTGAGAGAACCGACTCTGGAACATACATCACTCCAGTTGCTCCAACCACACCATCTTGTAATGAATCTATACTCTAATATTATAAAGCTGCAGAGTTTGTTTGTTTGAACGCAAGGATCTCGGGAACTACTGGTCCGAATTCAAAGATTCTTTCTCTGTGGAATAGTCCATTTATCGAGGAAGGCTATAGGCTATTTAACATTACGCTACTATCAACAGGTGCGGAGCGTGAATGAAAAATGTAACAAAAACGGGAAAAAATATTGCTTTTTGAGGGTTTTCGTTGCGTGACAGCATGTGTCTTAAGGTACCTTTAAAAGATTACAGTGTACACATTAGAATCTAAAGTAACCGAATTTGTTCAAAATTTGAATTGGTACGATCAATTTTCGATAGATGGCGTAGCAACGCGCGCACGATTCAGCAGGTACTTGATAACGATCAGATCTAATGTTTAACAGGTTTCCAGTTTAGAAGTTACACAAATCTCGACAGCCATAGAATCGTGCCTCATAGCTAACAACAAACCAATATCAATTAAAAAAACCCGCTTGAATCAAAAGCGGCGAATGACTAATAGCACGCGACGGCGGCGCGGCGGCGCAGGCGCACCGCATAGAGATGCGTGTAAAATTTAATTGCCTCAAGTTAACCCGGTCCACTTTCCAGAGACAGTTGAGAAAGTCAGCGGTTAACAGAAAAAGTAATAGAAATAGAATTAATCGAACGGGTAATAATATAGCGGGGCTGTGAAAGTGACGCGCGATGACTGTGGACTGATTCTACAGAAGAGACAGTGAGTAAGTAATGCAGAACAGGGACTGGGGAAGTGGTTCTGATTAGAGGGCAATGATACCAATTCCCGCAGGGCAGAGTTCGACGCACTGCGATAAGCAGCTACGGCACTGCATCACAAGCATCACACACAGCACACAGCCGGCGCGCTGCATACTGATGCGAACCTACCGCACAAACCCGCCACACTCCTACTTTAAACGCAGCTATAATTAAGTTACCGTAAACAACGTTTAACGTACGGTGAGCAGTAGACGTTCGCTGCATGTGCGTTCCACTGCCCTTATTTATGTTTAAGCCGAGCCCTACAAAGGTCGTTTCCCGGAACGAATGCCGCCGGCGCGCGGCGGTTGTCTCCGGTGGAGGCGAGCGGTTGGCGTGACCGTGGCCAATAAAGTAATTGTGGTTAAATGGCTATCGACCGACCGACAGCCAGCGAGCGAGCCCAATCGGGGACACGTGTTGAGCTCGGCTATCTCCTCCGTCGTGTGAGGGGCTCCCTCTGCACCACTCCATCAAACTGACGACACTGTTGCCGCTGGTCGGGGTTCGGGTTATCTTATCTGAGCTACAGGACACTATCACCCACTTTTCGGATAGTGAATTGTTTGATTTACGTTGATACAAACTTGCCATCGAAATTTAAAATGTTTGAGACATCATTATTACAGTCCACATTTTTGGCGCGCCACAGACAGATTTTTCGTGGGCTGTGAATTAAATTCTAGCGTCACGCTCGGGATTGATAAGAAATCTTCGAGAAAACTCGGGACCATGGCCATTGGCCACCTAGAAATGTGTCCGCCTTTCCCATTGGCTGACGCATTTCTAGATGGCCATGGCCACGCCCTCCGATTTTACCCGCGTAGTTTCCAAAGTAAGCTACCAGATTCTGAGTTATAAGTTTTCACTTCTATCGGCAGTTCCTATGACTGCCATTTTTTTAGTAATTAATAACAAACTGACTAACCACTTACTAGGTCTAATTTATTATAGAAATAAGTATGTATGTTAAATTAGAGCAGATGGCTAAATATAGCTGCAATAAACGACAGTATGACAGCTACTTAGCTGCAATAGATCTCGTCGACTCCATCAACAAATAGAGCAGGCTCGTACTAACGGCCCTCGTTTGAGCCAATTTAACGTGTTGCCTATTAAATGAGAGAACATCTGCTCGGTGCTCGAACAACGCACTGGCGCCAGTAACTGGACTTTGACGGCCTAATAATGGGCCAGTTGAATTTCCCAACACTGCGTGACACAATGAGGAAAAACCGTCACTTTCTACTTGTCCGCGCCGAACCAGGGAAGGCCAAATATTCACTTTCACGAACGAACGCATCGCCGCCGCAGAACTCCACACCATTGATAGCCATCAAAACATTACCGTTATCAAATAAATGTAATTTTATCGCAGTCCCGTTATCACGTGACGTAACCGGAATTATTGTTTACCGAGAATGTTTATTTTCCTTCGCAAGGTTGCCGATAAGTCGCAGTATTTGCAATCTTTATGATACATTCTTAAAATACCGATACTATCAGTATGGCGAATTGAGTTTTAATTATTTGGTTGTTTACGACGTAGATGTCGGGTCATCCCTCGTGTTAGCGGCCGGTTTGCCGAGTGGGGTGTGAAGGGTTGGGAGTTGGGAGGTTGGGACGCAATAAATATATCGGGCGGTCCCCAGTTTCGCGCCGAGTGGAGCGAATGAATTCCCACCACGCTGAGAGTCCGCCGATTGCGGCCAACGAGGTGGGAATTGCGTCGGGGATTGCGACGGGAAGCAACACATACAGAAATGGCACAACGACACCGGGAACCGTTGTTGCGAGGGTCGCGGGTCGCGGGACCTCACCGGGAAACAGTTGCATCGCAAATATATTCTCGCACATTTTTTTTTGTATATTCTTCCACAACACCACGATATTGCCAGTAGTCCTGCTTACAAGCTGTGTTAATTAAACATACGTAATACGCACGCAACTCGCGCCACCATATCAAACACGTTAAATTGAGCCTAATTAATACTACCAATGTAATGAACAACCCTGATAAAGTAAAACTATGTTTAAGCGGGCTGCCCGTCTGATGGTAAACAGGGGTCGTCGTCAATACGTTGTCAGTTGTCATTTTCGAGCGATATTGTTTGATAGTCGCATTTTAAACCCTAGATTTGTATATTTTTAAGTCCTCGACGTAACAAGAGAGAATGTTAAATTTGTCAATTCTGTCTGCGTATCTGTCTGTAGCATCGTAGCTCCTAAACCTAAACGAGTTCACGAATTTTAACGCGATTTCCGTCCTTGTGTTTAATTTTCACGCGACACAGTTTCTGTCGAACACGGCTGATAAGCTGCATTTTGGTAAACAACTTTATGAAATATATTGGTATACATATAAGAGAATAATAATCTACCTGTGCTGCATTGCTAATGATTGCAATGCCGTGACGTACCGTGGCGGTATTGACGTCACAGTCAGCAGCGCGTCGCGTCACGTTCGTTACGCTATCGGCTCACTGGCTCCGGCGCCGGCGCATGTGGCCAGAAGTAAACAATGCGCATAAACACTAGATACATAGAGATACATCTTAAGAGTGCGCCTAAAGCCAGGAAAAAGTCAGATTTCAACCGCGCGACGCGTTTCTTAATGTGATGTACATAAAGTCGAGAATAGCATGACACAGTTTGGAGGAAAAATCAATATTTAATCAGGCGTCCATTTTTGACCAAGTTTTATTTAATTACTCAATAACTAAACATACATTTAAAAAAGTGTTCGGTTACTTTACTAGAACGTACAAATAGGAATTTTATTACCAAAAAATAATGTGGGGTCATCGCTGATAATTTCGAGTACTCGAATTAAAACGGTTTTTTTCGGTGTCATTTTTATTTTTTTATTGTAAAAACTCTGATCTATTTTTAAAATTCTATTCGGTTACTGTGCTTCTTCTTGATTGTACCCACACGTCAATATTTTTTTTGTCATAGTTTTTAGTTTCTTAACTTCAGTGAGCGGCGTCGAAAATGTCCTTTTTTCATTTTCTGGCTTTAGGCGCCCCCTTAAATCGCGCAGAAGACATTTGGTTAAATCACACAAACTTCCTATATTCCTAAATCAGTATTGATCATCGATCGTTCTACAGCCTTAATTTTCTCGAGATCTTCGTCAGTTTTTCGTCGATAATTCAGATGTTTTTAGTTTAAGTACATAGTTAGTATGCAATGTAGTGTAGTTTTAATTGTATAATTTGATAATAATGGCTCTGTCGAGTACAACAAACTTCCTAAACATGTAACATATATCTTTGTAATGTACGTAATTAAACAAATACAGAGTTCCGACTGCAGTCTCGTTGACCTCCAATACTTTAGGAGTGACTGCACCGACTGGTTGTCGGCGTCTGAAACTGTTCACGTTGCTGTCAAGCGACTTTCTACTCTATTAGTTGTATGCACAAGAATAAAATTGTGCGACGCGGAGGTTGCAACGGGTTCAGTAAATTTTATGAGCAGTCTTAACTAGCCGATTTAAATAGTCAATTCTGATGACATGTATTCACAGGAGCAATATGCAGCCCCAGTGGAGGAAGGACCACGTCTTTGCTAGTATTATATTACTTCAAAGCGTTCCGAAATTCATTCGGTACTATGTATTTTCAAGATTTCAGGATCAGGAAGAAAATGGTGCCTGATGGTAAGAAACAAGCTTACCTATAACAATACAGTGTCACACAAGTTTCTGAACAATGAATAATCGAAATCACTACCTAGCACTGCTCTGCGTTCTTTACGCGGAAATGTGAAATGATTTACCCTGTTTTTTCTCTGGAAACATTGGCCCATCTTTGGCGATAGTAAAACTGGCACTTTTCTTTATTTCGTGAGAAACAATCAAGATACTTCAAGATACAAGATAGTTCCGAGACCGTTCTATCTACCATTGTACCCAGGTGTAGATCCAAATGTTATGGCCAGGGTTGTGAAATCCGCTCGGTCATAACAGTACGAGTGCAATGTTTCACAACTTCACAGCATGTTTAAATACAACCATTCATTCCTGGGTAAGTACTCGTCGGTTTGGGCAATCGAATAAAAACTATCATTGCTTTCAATAGATTCTAAAAATATATCAGCGTCCATTCAAATGATCATGGTTTAAAATGGTCGGAATGGTCAGCTCTCGCTGGAATGAGTCACCGCGGAGTAGACGCGACCGTTACTATCCTCTCCGTCACTTGTCTGTTTCCTTATGGCGCTACTGTCGTATTACTCTTGGGAATTAGATAGTTTATGCATACGAGTGTGTAGTGTAAGATTTCCGGTAGAACAGCTCAGTGGTGTTCCACAGCGAGCGAGTGAGTGTAGGTATAGGATCTGTCCCCGTGTAACTGTAACCCAATGAAGCAGTCGGAGCCGCCGCTTTGAAGACGCGTGGCTGCGCGGGCCGGCGCTACTACCGCCTAAACTAAATCGGCTATCGCTTTGGTAATGCTGTCTATATCATTTCAAGCGAAAAGAAAAGAGAGAGAAACATCAAAGCTATGACATTTTTCATTCGGCGGTAGACCCCCGGGCCCCAACGCGGCGTGTGCACTCGGACTCATTGCGATGGTTTGGGGCAGGGGATGCTGTACTCTGCTGTGCAGTGGGTATGCTGAGGGTTTCCCTTTCCGGTCTATTTCACTGTGCCTGTTTTGCTAATGTTTTTTACACAAATGAAATATTTAAAAGGAAAGAAACGCGGCTCATTATTTTTTTTACATTTTCTTTGCCGATAACAGTTTTGCATTTCACCGCTATCTCGCCTCATTTTAAGCGACTATGCGGACTAGGTACGATGGAGTGCTCTTACCCAGAAGAAACCGATTCGCTGTAGACTTGACGATATTTGGGTTATATCTATCAGGAAACACCCACTTAGGTAAAGTATTAACATTGCGTAATAGCAGTTTGTTTCGATTTCGCACGAGCTAAAATAAAAAATAATCTTGCAAAACAGCTATTACTCAGGTATAACATAACATTTTAAATAAGGAAAGATTTTTTTAAACAGTCTAGTAGGCAAAGTTTGTTCGTTACAAATATACAAACGCTTCTTCTCTATATAGAGTAGTATTATTTATTATAGTTGAGAGATTTTTATTTTAGAAAGGATACAAAATAAACACGGGCTAAATCGGGCTACGGGGTGTATGCCAGCGTTGTAATAGCGTCTAAGACAAAATAATATTGATATTCTTTTCCATATCGGAAAAAATATGTTCAGTATGTTAAGTTATTTCAAAATATGAGTAATAATTGAAACATAGGTAATGCGTAATGCCATTACCATTAGCTGGCCACCGCGGTGAAGGTTGACTACAACGATTCCAAGGTAAAGCATTTCACTTTCCGACTACATATTGAATGAATAGTTATTCATAGCTTGATAGTATTTCTTTAAAGTGAACGTTGGTGAGACACTCACCCGGTCAACCGTAGAACAAACAAGAATGTATCGAGCGAAACTGACCAATTTAGCCCGTATCGTAGGTTATCAGTGCTCGTAAAACTATTATGTTTTGATTATTTGAAATCGGGCAGTTGGCAGAACTTTTGAAGTGAAAACTTCTTATGGCGCGCCTAGACAGATTTTTCGTGGGCTGTGAATTGAACTCTAGCGTCACGCTTGGGCATAGAATAGATAATACAGACAGAACGGACACTCCCCACCCCCCGCCAGTTTCAATCTTCCTACCCCTCAAGAACGCGAGAAGCACTTAACGAAGGCATATAATATTTAATGCTTGGGTATGATAAGAAATCTTCGGGTAAACTCGGGACCATAGCCATTGGTCATCTAGAAATGCGTCAGCCAATGGGAAATGCTGAAAGGGCGTGGCCTAGCCATCATGGCATGGCCATCTAGAAATGCGTCAGCCCATGGGAAATGCTGACGCATTTCTAGATGGTTATGCCATGATGATCAGGCCACACCCTCCGGTTTCACCCGCGTAGTTTCCAAAGTAAGGTATTAAATTCGGAGTTAAAAGTTTTCACTTCTATCGGCAGTTCCTATTTCTAGTATTGGCAGCTACTGCCAATTTTTTTGTATTTTATCGATAGTTAATTGGTATGCGGTAGACTATTTGGCCTTATGTTAGGCGATGATTCGGTCTACGACAGGCCGCGCTTACCTAGAAGAAACAGTTCCACTTAAAACAACACATTAGTTACTCCTTCATTGTGTGTGTGCATAAGTACATATTATGGTTATCTTTTGCTCATCAGAGTATCCTTTCCCAAAACAAATAATGATGTTTTGGGAAAACCGCGCCGGATATGTTGCCCGAGATATTGAGTGACACGAGTAGTTTTGGGATTTTACATTATTTGTTTATAATGTTAGTTATCTGCGTGGGATGTTCGTAACAACGCATGCAGCTCATTACTGTGTTATTATTAACTAACTGTTACACGAGCTCTTATAATACCGAAAAGGAAATACCTGACCTATACGGAAAAAAGAAGTGACCTGACGAAACAGGAATCTGACGGATGTGTTCTAAATCCTTATAACCACGTAGGTCTGGAGGCCATTTGCTCGTGTTTCAAGCTGATCTCTTTTAGACAGATCCATCTATTCAATCTATTCATAGCACTTAATTTTAACATATATATCAAAATACGAAAAAAAAAAAAAACAGAATTGTAAAGTCGCAACTCGTGACTTTATCGCTAAAAGCGATTTCTTGCAAGCAACTCTGGTTTAATCACGGTTGTTCACGATAGTAGTATCATTACGGCATATATTTACTGTAGTTATAAGGTGTAGTTCCCGATACTTCGACATAGTTTCATGTACCGTATTCACGGGTAATATTGTGGGATTATATTTAATGTAATTTATGATGAGTAGAATTCTAAGTATACTCAGTATTTAAGCCTTGCAAAGCTCGGTCACCCAGGTGCTAATGATACTAAAACAACATCACATTATGGGCACAAATTACTCAGGTCATCAGACTTGTCCTTTGCCGCCGGTATCACTCGGTCCATGCGTAGAAATAACCAACAGTTATGCAACTGCACGTCGACCCAGTTCGTACCGAGTGCCTAGTACAGATGCGCGCGCGCATCGCAGCCGTCGGTACTTCGCAGGAGACCGACCCACTAACGACAGATGACAGTAGCTACCAACTTCACCGATGAAAAGGCACTAATAAAATAAATAGCAGAAGAAAAAGCTCTACATCGAAGTTGAAAAGCGATAATGGCGAATAGGAAGCCAACACAATAGTGTATGGCTTGGAAATTGTCTTTTTCACAAGTCGATTCAATCATTAAATATTGTTGGACATTATTAATCGGGCTATCTGGAAGGAGGGAAGAGAAGCCTTTGTCCAGCAGTGGGACAATTTAGGCTAATAATAATATAATCATTATTACTATTAATCAAACAACACTACATAAAACAGCAGGAGCCCACTAAATGTTCCCACAGCTGGGACTCAGGGTCTTCTCTCACAACAAGAGACCAGATCATAATTCAGCACACTGGCCCAGCGCAAGTTGGCGGATGACGCATGACCGCGAAAGATTCAAAGAACATGCCGGTTTCCTCATGATATTTTCCTTCACAGATGAACATTTCCCTAGATGTTAAAAAGTTGGATATGCTGCCTATTAATAACGCAATGTCGCCGATAAGGATCCGGAAAACGCAGCGTTGGCAGGCCTCCCACAAGATGGACCGACGATCTGGTGAAGGTCGCCGGGAATCGTTGGATGCGGGCGGCGCAAGACCGGACTTTGTGTAGATCCTTGGAGGCCTCCCCCTTCGTTCAGCAGTGGACGTCCTTCGGCTGATATAATGCGGCGATGTTTCCGACTTTGAAGTATTATCCCGGTTTCCCGGAAGAAAAATCACACAGAGGTGGAGGCGGGATTCGAACCTGCTACTTCACGATTGTGAATAGCATGTTCTAGCCACCAGACCATCACTGCTTTAACAACACTACACTAACAACTTAGCTCCAAACTTCAAAGCAAAGCTAAGCAAAGCTCACACAGATAGCTGACACAAGACACTATACAAGCCGATTGGACACGAACATAGGATCCAAACAAAGCTAAAAATTAATAATCTTTATAAATTGGCATATCGAGTTAATTTATCTGTAGACAAACAATATAAATACGCTACGATTTCCACTAGCTATAAATTAAATCCTCCCCTTAATCCCGAGCACAATTAACATGAGTTATTAGTTTTCAGACAGACACTGAAAGCTTGTCAGCGAACCGACCGGCCCCGGTAGCTCCCGGCGACGCTCGAGATCACCGATGGAACGCGGGAAGAGTGTTGGAATTCCTGAAATCGTGTACAAAGACGCTTCCAGAGTGTTTACCGCGTTCCGGAATCCGGTCGACTGCTCGCGCCGCATAGCGGGGATGTCTGCAGCGGGATTCGGAACTACAGCTCCAACCAGTCGGAGCCGAGGCTCGTGATGCCGCATTTATCGCGCGGCTCACAGACAGACTGAGGAATGTTTTCTGGAATATTGGAACTTAACCCTACTAATATGAAAAATGTGAAGTTTGGATGTTAGTTGCTCAATCATGTTTGAGTAGCCGAACGGATCGGATTACGATTTGGAACACAGATTATGGTGTGGAATAGCACATACCTAGGCTACTTTTTATCTTGGGAAATAACCGGAACGAGAGCTACGCTGTTGAAACCACACGGTGGTGGTAATAGCTTATTTAATAACTACATGTCACGAAACAGCTCCCACCGGTACAATAAACTTAATTGTACCAGTTACTTTCATTTGTATCTTCATTTACGTTCCATGTACTGTTTTCAAACAGATTATTATTATCATTCACCCAGTCACGGACAAAACATCCATATCGGGGTCAATGGGGAAAACTTTTCGCCACCAGTGGGACAAGGTTACTTTAAAACACTTGAAAAATATACGGTACTTCCCCATGCAGACTATGCAAAGGAGCCAACAAAGAGGTTCAGTACTTCCGTTATCATTTCGTAGTAGTATGTAATGTGTTTAATTAGACATGATAAATAGAAATGAGCTCATTGTAAACACTTAATTAGTTAATAGCGGCGTATCAATGAATCACAATCTACGGCACTCGAAATGAAGCAGAGATAAGCCGCAGATGGCTTGATAGCGCATTATTAAATAGTAAACCGTGGCCTGATAAGATAGCTCATCATACGAGGGTTTATACTGATTGGGAATCCCTGGAAACTATATAAAGGCATATTATACTCATTCAAACTGGGTCTATAAAATCATTTTCAGGTTATCTACTGAAATTGCTGGCAAAACAGACCAAAGAAGTCTCTCCTTTAATAACGATTGTCATTATGTTGAAATTTTATTACTATAGATATAGATGTTCACTTGAACCAAGTAAGCTCGGTATTTCTTGCGCAGATAATGGTGCACTATATTTAGTTTGCAATCCGAGCACCGGAAAATTACGCGAATACATGTCAGTTACAACTGCAGGCTACTTTTCAAAGACATTTTCCGTATTATCACAGGGCTAGAGATAATCATCTCATATCTCTGGGTTACGAGCCCAGTGCAGTGCTAAGCAATGATTTAGAATCCTCACGTTCAAATAGCTGCGTGGCCCGGTGCGACTGATGTCTAGAGCATTTCTTGCTCGTCTTGTTACTCTATTTTGCAAAAAATAAATCAAGTTCCATACTTTTACTATGAAACAGCCAAAGTTCCTTTTAAAAGGGCAGCAAGACACTCGTAAAAGGGAGCAGGACGTCTACTCTATTTCTACGAAAACGAAATTTCGAAAAAAAACTCGCGACTTTCCTTCTCTCGTTCTACTTCGTTTCGTCCGATACAACATTGTTTGACGTTTTAAGCATGCTCTAATTAGAGTAGGCTTAGAACATTTAAACAGACAACACGACGGATCGAAGTAGAATCGGAGTTGGAAAATCGCGAGTTTATTTCGAAATTACGTTTTCGTTGAATTAGAGTAGACGTCCAGACGTGGTTCAACACGAAAACAGGAAAGAAGCAATATGAGTCTATCTCTCTACCTCGCTACTTCTCAATCAGTTACTTATAGATATCAGCGCATCATGGTTTCAACCCCGCATCGTGGTTAAGAGTAAGCCTATTCTACGCTGTGTTCCAACGAGGGGACGTGAAGGTTAAATCAATTCCCCCGATAGAGCACGGCCCAGGCGGGCGCTGCCGGTCTACCGCTAGTTTTATAATGGGTCCCATCCCGGCGGGCAGACCCGCGCGACCGTGGGGTCCACCTGCGATGATAACATACTGTTACACAGGGTCAGGTATATTCCAAATCATTAACTTGGTCATAAGCAGCCCACTAAATGTTCCCACTGCCGGGGCCTTCTCTCGCAAGGAGAGAGTCGTCAAGGTTATAATCCTCCACGCTGGCCAAGTTCGAGTTAGTGGATGACACATGAACTCGAAAGATTCTAGATCATGTCGATTGTCCCTCACGATGTTTTCCTTTATCGTTTTTAAGTTACCGGCATTACGGACATGACTTCGAAAAGACAGTCAGTGGTGCGCGTGGGATTCAAACCAGAGGCTCTGCAATTTGCATATGTTACACAGTTGCCGTTTTTCCGAATAAAACAGCCGTAACTTAGCCGTAAATCCTATTTATAATTTTGTATATTGCAATTTTGACATATCTACGAGATCCGAGTAGATCGATAGAACTAATACAGGCCTACAGGCATGCTATGTGATCATTTAATTCAGTTCTGGTGCGTCTATCAATCTGTCTCGTTTTGAGTAACCTGAACAGAAGCCGCCGGACAACGTTCATCAATTATGTTTCCGCAATGTTCGCCTCGAGCCGAATGAATTCTCATTCAATCAGAGGCAGAGCAATAATAGTGTATTAATCAAATGAAACGCGGTAACGGAAGCGACTGGAGGGCTTCGGAAAGAGACGAAATGAGATGAGACGAGACCAAACGAGGGGAGATGAGACAAGACGAGGTAAGATGAGACAGGATGAGGTAAGATGTGATGAAACGAGAAGATTACGGAAAGTGTACATTCCTTTTAACGTAATTAAGGCTACGTTTGACCACCAATTGAGTTTATATACAACAGCGTGATATCCGAGGGATTTAGGCCTAAGCAAAAGAGTGCAACGTTTACAGGATCGTTGTAAACAGACATGTATCCTACTAATATAGTTAATGCGAAAGTGTGAATGATTGTTGCTTAATCACGTTAGATAGGATTGGTTTGAAATTTGAATCACAGAATACACTGGCACACAGATGCTACTCATATAAATTACATATAAAGAGCTACTTTTAATCGCCGGAAAATCAAGGGAACGGAAACTAAGGATCTAAAGTCAGATCTGAGCATCTTTACTAATATTAAAAAGCTGAAGAGCTTGTTTGTCAGCTTAATCTCAGAAACTACATGACCGATTTCAAAAATTCTTTCACCGTTGGATTGTACGTAATCCCAGAGTACTATAGGCTACACACGTACCACGAACGAAGCCTGAGGAGACCGCTAGTATTATAACTATGTATATTATGTGGCATTTGGTTTCATAATTTTAGTAGCTCTTGAATACCTCGATGTATTCTCCTTAAACCGTTTTCGATAGAATTTTAATATTGTCGCGAGTAGAGTTAAATTTCTGAACAATAACAGAGTGACCGTGAGACGTGAAATGTTGTGCGAAAAAAGATAACGTAAAACTGTGAGAATTAGACGAGAGTAGTTTCATAGGAATAATCAGCAATTTTAAGCGGTAGTACTCACAGAGCACCGGTGACTTGGGCTTCCTAAATATCAAAGGATTTGAATGTGCTTTTGTTGAACACCGTGCAGACTAGTCGCCTTTACAGGCGGGACGTGTTTTCATAATAAACCAACAGCCTGAGAGTTTTACAGCCATCACCAATGACGAAGCCTTTATTAATAAATTCAAGCAACTGTACTCAGAGAGAACACTATAAAAGTATGATATGAGCTCAAATTATGTTTAACATGATGACAAGCCAACTTAATATTTTGAAAGGACAAAAATTATGCCTTCTTTAAAAAAACATCCGTAATTTTGTTAGTTTTATTCTCAGACGTTAATTATACTGCCCTTTTGCAGTAAAGTTATCATTTTAACTTTATTTTGCCGAGACATATTCAAACTCCTGTTTAATTATATTCATCATAGAAATATTTGCACAATGTGGGAATCGAATTCACCACCTACGGCTTAGTAGGCAGACTTACTACCAACCTAGCCACAAGGTCATATGTTAATTAAATAAGTAGTATTGTATTCTATAGTGACGTCGTAATTAGTCAGTGCAGCCTGAATTTTTTGAGCGAGTTAGCCTCAGACTGCTTTATCAACGGGCTGGGCTTTATTGTGCTGTTGGTTAGCGCAGACGATGATGGGCCCTACACCAGACCACTAGACGGGACGAACGCCGCATGCACCACGCGACGCCGGCGTCGGGGCCGGAGGTCGCGCCTCCGCAGTGCAGGCTCGCCCCAGATCGCCCGACCCGGGACAACCGACCCCCGCTGTTCCACCCTCCCGCCGCATTCAGCTCGCTTTGGACACGTTTCATTCTTACACAACAAAAGGTTTTATTGACCTACTAATGCGGCCCGTAAACAAAGGCCGGAATCGACGATCGTGTGAATTAAACGTAAGTAGTTTAGTCGAGCCTAATTAACTCAATGCGCCGGTTAAGCGCCTCGCATCGCTCGGCCGGATTCACGAACACTCGCGATTTGGTTTTGTCTATATTTAGGCTCTGCCCGCTTCGGATGGGTTTTATTGTCTTGAGCTCGGTGGAACTGGAGCGTCTGCACTGGGCTGACTCGATCCTCAGCGTGTGGTAAACAATCACATTACTATATTTACACAATTTAACGAGAATGACCAACGGAACGCCATGTAAACAGTAATAACTGCTAATACATTAATTACTGGCGGTGACAGCCAGTAACTGCTTTTGATAGACAGAAATAGGTCAAGCAAGTCGTCCATCTGATGGCAAAATGGATCAGTATGTTGAAGAACTTCTACCTAGTGATAATATGATGCTAGTATAAACTGGTCATCTCTTTCATTTGTAATTCAATTCAAGCTTCATGCTCCATACCACAACGCTAGGGTAGCAACTAGGTTGCAGACTGCACGGCGCCAAACCCTATAACTGGCAAAGGTAAATCTTAGTTACAGCTGCCACGTTTTTGGGCTAACATTCATGTTATTAATTAATCATAAAACTTTATCTAACTTCTTAGATACCAAAATATAAAATGAAAAGAATGAAGAAAATTTTTGCAAGAACCCAAACGTTCCAATGTTAGAAGAAACGAATATCGGTATTGTATCGCATGCACTCGGCAGGCGGCAGGTCGTTCGTGATAACGGCTTCGATCTAGGTCGATCCCCTTCGACTATTAAATTTCCAATGCAAATTCAGTATCGGAATACTGTAAAAATCAAGTTTGACGTCACGGTGAAAACCGCTTTTCACAGTATGCCTCCTGAAAAAGTACTAGGCGCACATGAACCGATAGCGGTTATTGTTATCAGTGAGGACGGCGCGGCGGCGCGGGGGCGCGGGCGGGGCGGCCTTCGTGACGTCGGCGTCGCGTCGGCTCGCATCTGTGTTAACGCCGACCACAGTTACACAACGCTATCTTATCAGCGCAGCGCCACCGCCACGACTCGCGAGTCGCGAGCAAAAACATCATTGTCACAAGCTAAACTTCTAAGCAGTCATGCGACCCTGGTGTATAGTGCGAAATTTTATCTAAAATTCACCGAATTTCAGGGAAATTTCAGGAAATAAATATAAGTAAATAACGAAATAAATTCTACTGTTATTTTTTAACTTATTTGCACAACAATACCGTTGCTTCATTTGGAAACGTCATTGTAAGGAGTTCAACATACTCATTCAGCTAATCTACTGTACTGAGGCGGTACACACACACAGCGCCAACGCTGGATATTATAGTCTTACTTCTAACATTATAACCACGGAGTTCTAACACATTCATAACAGATAAACTATTAGTAAAATACAAAATAAATATATATTACGCAGCGTATTTTCAATGCTTTTGTATATTCTTGCGGCAAAACGGAAACATTGACAATTACTTTTTTCATGAACACGTCATCGTCTTTGGCTTCCCGTAACAGTACATACCAAGAAACGAAGTACTCGTATTGCATAATATGTATTCAAGCTTAAAAAAGCAATCAAACGAATTACCCGTAGTCAATCGGTTTAACAGCATCATTTAGCGTTAAGCAGGAATACTCGTTTGCGAACAGAAGACCTTCATCCGAGACATCTTAACCTCTGACCCGAGATGCATTGTGTATTGCGACAGTAACGACGAATAATGTTTCTTCGAACGCAGAACTACAGTTAGTCAACATCACTGGACGGCGGACGGCGAAGCTCTGCCAGGCTGGCGAGGGATCCGCGACCGCAAGCACGGAACATTCGTCACCGGGATAACTTGTTTCTATTAATTCGAGAAAAGTTTAACCTAACCACAAATTGTCTAACGTAAAGCAATCATAATAAAGAACTCTTTTAATATTGTGTACCTATCGGGAAACATTCCCTGGCACAGTAGGTCGAGTTTGGGTGGGTCCGGTTTATTATACAAATTTTGGGAGCGTCTGCCCTGTATCGTTGGACAATGGATCATTCGAGGATAGTTGCCTAATGTTATGTAAATCAGACAGAAATTTCGAAGTCTGGAATAGCACATGGATAGGTTCCGTGGCCGGAGTCACGGATGTATAGCTGTATAGATACTGGTTCATCACAACACCGGCAGTACAGTGACACTGATCCATTGACCGCAGAGGTATTCTAGTGATGCAGATTTCTGCGGTCTAAGTCTGACAATGAAATCTATTGGATGAATCCATACGTAAACGTGCCTTGACCGCGACGGCCTCCAAACACACTCCTGGTTACCCAGTAATCGGAAGTTGACACCGCATGCGGAGTTGAGTCTGCTGCCAACCGCAACATAAATTGCAGATAGCGGATCGTCAATTCATATTGCAATTGCCAAAGTCATCCATTAAGTTATGTACCTACACCGTTTACCGCAATAAGTAAGTACTCGCCGAGTATTTTTTTGTATAGTTCCACGTTTGATAAACAATTCGCCTGATGGTAAGCAATGGTGTGGTCGAAGGACACTGACCAAGAAGATGTCTATTTACGTTTTATACAATCCCTGAAAAGTTACATTATACTCGTATCTTATAAGATATAAGTAATATAATATACTTAGTGAAGCCGGCAGTTTATTCCACTTTTTGGCTGTAATAGTAATGACGGAAGACTATTTTGACGAAAGTCGACCTTTACGCCTAGTACTATCGAGGTAGATATTTTAAAGGTAAACGGCACCATGTGCCAATTTTCTTGCGTCTATTTGCACCTACGCTACGAGTTTAAGTTCTAAGTATATTATTAGGAACAATGGCTGCGGTCAACCGAAGACATTTAGCTTGATTTAAATCTTAAATACCAATTTACTACAAATGAAGTCTTGCATGGATACATCACGTTGCAAAGTTGCGATCACATCCTGGCTCAGCAATACAAGATAATGGGCTTAGCCACCCGGCTCGGCTTACACGATCCTTTGTCTAGTCTAGGTCCTAGGCAGTGCGATAATCTAGGAATTCATACAACATTTGGAGCACCTACAACTACATAAATATAAGCCCGAACTGTGTGGGGAGACAAATTGCCGTAGAACTTTTTGTCAAAATAACGTGTATTATATAGTAGTACCTGGGTGACCGAGCTTTGCTCGGTTTAAATACTAAATATACTTAGATACCTACAGATAAAAGACTCCAAGAAATAGATTTTCTTAAAAAAAAACAATTGAAAAAAAAAGAGAACCCGTCTGGATTCGAACCCGGAGCTACTAATTCGTGACCGCTAGGAGCGCCCGACTTCCCGTCTGAGCTAATTATGCTGTCGCGTCACGCGGCGAAATTTACCTTCACATTCTAATGTGACAGTTTTTAATTGTCTAAAAACGCGCATAATATGCGTTTTTTTAATAAGACCTAGTTAGATCGATTTATCGTCCCCGAAATCCCCTGCATACATAATTTCATGAAAATCCGTCGAGCCGTTTCCGAGATTCAGATTCTATATATATATACATATTTATATAGGTACAAGAATTGCTCGTTTAAAGGTATAAGATTACTATAGTAGTTTTGAGATCTTTGAAATCGAATGTGACCAGAGTTTATGCATTGTTAGGTAGGTACTGTCGGACAAACCTAAATTTTACTTTATTCGAGGCATGTTTCGATTTAAATAATTTTAATTATGAATAAATAATGACTACAGACGGTATGACTGATGAGGAAAACTCAAAACCATCAACATTGTTTTTAATAGAGCTTTAGCGCCATCTCTCGGATGTAGAGCGACATTGAGGTCAATGGTGGAGAAGTAACCAAATCACTGGATTTTCAGACAAACATTTTTTTTTTAATTTTTATAGGTTTACACTTGACCGCCATCCCGGTTGATGTTAAGCGACGATGCGGTCTACGATGGAGCGTGTTTGCCTAGAAAAAAACCGATTCACTCTCGATTTGAAGACACAAAGATTGTAACCATCGGGGAAAACCCACTCAGGCAACGTATTCCACAACCTAGACGTTCTTATCACAAAAGTAGAGTCAAATCTCTTCGTTCGTGTCTTTGGAACATCAACCATGAAACCAAGATTGTATCAGAGAATACCAATTTGGGGAAAATATTGCATGTTTTATCAAGGAAACATAATAACACAACTGGAAATATCCAAACATAACCCTATTTCCGAACAAAGGTAAACAAACAATAACATACATACTCCCTTAATCTGCTTGTTGGACGGTTTATCTTTATACGTGACAGGTGTTGTGAGGCTACACCACTATAATAGAAACGAGTTAGAACCACGAGTTGAAGTAGAATAAATATTCCATTAAACTTACTAATTACAATTCAATAGTTTTTGAATACTAAACAGAAATCATTGCCGGCCAGTTAGCCCACCAATGTCGTTTACCTAACACGTCAGGTGACGGTAAACAGAGTCTAAACTTTACTACTTCAGTTAGCTTAGAGTCTGTAAAGATGGCAGGTGTTCAAATAACCAGCAGGATGTGCCGCCTGTCGGGTGGTTCCCGGCGGGGTGTCTGGTGACCACCAGGTGTTGTGGAGTTATCTCTACAACGACAAATACAATAACGTTCCAATGTTTGGTAATCACAGCGGTTACACAATCCCGATGGTACCTATATTGTATTGCTCGATGGAGTTTGTTAAACTAATTTCGAGATTGTTTTTGTTAGGTAGGTTTAATCGTAAGGACCGTTTAAAAGCCAGGCATCGTAGCGACCGGCGCCGGCGCATCACCACCTTTATACCGTTAGCTTGTGACGTGACGCGGTCTGCGGTCGGCACGGAGGAACCTAGGTTCTAGTTCTTACGTCAAGGGAACCCTGTGTCTTAGGTCAACTTAATTTACGTTTTATGTTTACTGTGTTTTCCATCAAACACCCACAACTAGATATTTTTATTACCGTATCTATTTTCGGGATACCTAAGCTAACAATTTAGTTTTTCCCTAAACTCTTTCTTGCTTTGCAATAATTTGCCTACAGTCCATTTAGAACACCCTACTTAATTTCCGTACCTCTTACCAAGAATCATATTTATTGCGTGTGCACTACGTAAGTCAACGTTACACGAATCTTCTTTACCTGAAAGTTAACGTTATTTTAACTTATCCCACGTACAGTTTTGTCGATCGGCGCCAGGCAGGAAAGCAACACACATCAAAACTTGTGTCTGGGCATGGGAACCAAACTTGGCGAGGTAAAGAAACTTTTAGTTTTTAAACTTTCGCCATTTGAATTCATATTGTAACGTCGAGGTAATTAAACAATGATTTAAACCCTGTGTTGTATTTTCAATATGTAAAGAAACTTAGCTAAATCCAGCGTTCAACATGTCAGCGTTAGGCGACAGAGGCCTCGTGCTCGGCCGGAGCCGGACAGATGTTTCTACATCGCTAATTGTTCGACATCTGTTGTGCCTCCGAGTGTTTCTTAATTACTTCAGCCTCAAAGAAACGAAATTGCTCTATCCACAGAATGCCTGTGTATACGACGGAATTTGTAGAGCGCTCGATGCATTGAATCTTTAGTGAGAGCTTAATCGTGTAATTATTTCCTTCTGTCTCAAGCATCGTAATGAAATCGTGGGCGGAGGACGTAGTTTGAATGGGATTACGAGTGAAGTGGGTTTAAGCGACAATACAATGAGCTCGGGTCGCGCTCATCCTTTTGCTTTCTATGGAAGTAGCGACGTGCGTGGGCTTGGGGCTCGACTCGGCAGTCTCGACACGTGTCGGTTGTGCAATTCAGAGGCTGCTCACTGTTAGAGCTCACACGCCAGCTACCGGCGGTAGCGGTGACCTGTCGTAACTACCGCTGGATGCGAGCACGGGTAACTAAGGTTCTTATCTATCCCCTATCCGGAATGTCTCGATCTCGACACCGTGTCACAGCGGTCAGCCGCACGCCGCAGCGCAGTGCACCGCGGCGTGACCTGCGCGCCGGCCCTGTCGTCAGGTCGTCACGGCCCACTTGCGATTTCGCCGATCGCGCTCGCTCCAGTTAGGGAGCAGTTAGGGGACGGATGTGTTAGTAATGCCCACTGGGGTACTGCGTGCGCGGCGCGCGACGATATGGACCCTATACGCTGCAACATATGAAACATTTTAAATGTGTAATCCCAGAGGAACAAAATCGTTATCTTGTTCGTTTTGAGGCCGACTAGTTCGTTAACTGAGATTCTACATTTACGGATCATTTACTCGAAGTACTGGCTGTTGCTACATTTATATAGCCGGTACTCCGAAAGAACCTGTTTGCATGTGAATACCTAAACGATTAAAATAGCACAGATATAATTAATAATCTAGAGATTTGATTTATACTATGAAACGGGCTGTATGTTTGGTATGGAATTTCCACTCAATTTATTCGTTGATTGCCAACGTCCATATGTGTAACACTAATATACCGTAAGCCGTAAGTATACATCCATACTTATTATTAAAAACATAAAGCCTACAAATCATATTTTCCTGTTAGTCATAAATATCGACCGAAATTTTCAAAACAATAGTTTCGATAAAGCGAGTGTGGTTTTAAATGAATAATTCATCGTATTATTCATAGAAACAGGGAAACGTATTTTGCACTCTTTTGAAAACATTTTTAGCGCACGATTTCCATTCGACACTCGCCCAGCTGGTCCGATCGCGTAGTATCACATAAAACCAGATAAGAGCTATTTTGGAGTGCGTACAGTAAGGGTGCTAGTAGGTCGACCACATCACACTGTTGCGACGACTCCATCTTCGACTCACAGCTCTCTATATTGCCTGCCTGCTCGACTCGGTTGGAAGTACCTAGATTACACGCAGAACATCGTTTTGTCATCTTTTGGCAAAATTATTGATTCAGACCGATTGCGGGCCCGAACTTGGCCAAGTCAAGGTCAATGAGAACTGATAAGAGATGAATTTCTTTCAGTGATACGTTGTTTATTTTATGCAGATAAACCGCAATGGAATATGCAGCCCACCGCCGCTGCGACGAGCCGGTATACAAATAGAAACGTTGAACCGAGCGCCCGAGCTGGTGACCTTGGCTCGCCGGTTGCGAACTCTCAATGACCTTAATTAGCCGCAGCCTGTGATATGATCACTATCGGAGTCGCGCGCAGGATGCGAAGCATTTGGGAACAATCGACTTGACTGCGGCAACCGACGTACTAACTACTAACCCAATCATCATGGTGAACGGTGGACGATGATGTCAGCGAAGAGCACGCATTTCACTAATAAGGCATTATAAATGATTATACATACCTACGCATATACTGACCTCGTTTTCATTGAATTGTGACAGTAGTCGTGGGTTAGATATTCCACCGTGTTTGGGTAGACGTAGTGTTATGTTGTGATCTCCTCAGTAGTTAATACCAAGTAGTAAAGTTGGTGGAACAGAACAAGCAAAAACTGCAAAAATATATCTAAATGAGGTGGCGATGACAAGGATTCAAGCTATTGCAATTGCTGGTTTTATCGCAGTGCGGTTCCGCGGCTGACGTATGACACGGCAGCCAGTACATGGTAAATACACGGCTCGTGTCAGAGAGCAAGGCATTCTCAATAAACAACTGCCCTGAGGACATGTATTGCAATCGCTTTTAAGGAGTGGCTGCGTCATCGAGCCGGAGAAAGCTGCTACAGCGGTGACGAAATGGAACGAAACAAGGCACGGAGGCTGCTGAAATATAGTCACGATTCGATTGAGACTATAACGTCGAGAATGGCTGATTTCATTCAATACTTTAGCAGCAAATTGATTAGCAAATTCTTAATTTACATAGGAATAAAATTGCATTCAAATAACATTACGGAATATGGTTGACTATACCTGAGTGGAAATGGTGAGATTGCATTGTTCTGCTGGCTCATAGAAATGAAAGAATTTTCGAAGAAAAGATTCTTCGATAAGACAAATCAGAATACACGTCGAAATCAACTAGATTCAATATGTATATCAAATAATGTGACGGCACCTGTGGCTCCGAATAGTCGAATTCAGTCGCGAGTACAGACGTACGCAACCTAAAGATGTCGACCCCCCACGCTACAACACGCCAAAGAAGACACAATACACAACTATACATAGCTGAGCTTTTCATTTCAATGCAGCGTAGCGCGGATCAGCATCCTCGGTAGAGCTATTACAACGCAGTAAGCTGCCAACGTTTTCAAAGAGGTTTCTCAATGAGATCTGTCGATAACCGTATTGAGGGAGGAATGCAATCAAGTACACAAAGAGGCAATCGGCGGCGCGGTGCCGCAACCAGCCGCGAGACGGGCTTGAGCTTCGGTCGAGATCGAGAGGCGAGCCCACTTGCGATACAGATCTCCCGATCGCTTCGACACTCCTTACAGACATTATCACACAATGGCTGCATAATAAGCACGATTGTGACCACGACGTGACCACTATTACAATAGACGAGATCTACAAACAAATTCGCTTTTTTAAGTCTACCCGAAAGATGATTACTGCTTATTTGTTTTGGAATCATATATGCGAGTGTGAAACGAGTGTTTGTAACTTATAACCCATGTTAAACTTATGAACGCTTTTATCAACTTCAATAAAAATTACATATCCTTAGTTGGAAGTTTCATATTATTTTTTATACTTATTGAACCGATTTCGATGAAAAAAAAATTGGCAGTCATAGGAACTGCCGATAGAAGTGAAAACTTATAACTCAGGATTTGATAGCTTACTATGGAAACTACACGGGTGTAACCGGAGGGTGTGGCCTGGTCATCATGGCATGACCATCTAGAAATGCACCAGCATTTCCCATTGGATGACGCATTTCTAGATAGCCAATGGCTATGGTCCCGAGTTTACCCGAAGATTTCTTATCATATCCGAGCGTGACGCTAGAATTAATTTCACAGCCCACGAAAAATCTGTCTAGGCGCGCCAAAAATAGTTTTCACTTCAAAAGTTTTAAATTTTCGACTGTATCTATTTTTCTACATCACCAAACTGGGCATTATAGCACTCCATGGCGTAACTGTTGTCATTAGCTTGGGTTGTATTCATGCGGACCAAAATAAAACAAAACATATACACGACGATATAACATGACCTATGATTACCAGAACCGCGGCGGATCTTGGGGTTATGTTTTATCAGCACATAAGCGTGTTTTGCATATCGGTCTTTGTGAATCACGGCGCGGGACGTGACTTCCGGATGGTGTATCGCCGAGCGACAAGGCGGCGAGCGCAGGCGATGCGCACCTGACGCACAAGATGCAATATGTCTAGTGACACATGTCACATGCGCTCTTAACCTCGTGGGAACACAGCCGTGTTGTGATCGTAACTGTTCGCAATAACGTGTACCGCAGCTCGTTACTGAGAATGACACAATTTCCACAAGGCTTATGCTGGGAATTATTGCTTTCGTCAATACTTTTAGTACATGCCCCAATAAGCAGCTAAGCTGAAACTCACATTTATTCCAGTGACATAGATATTGGACATTCCTCGGCAATGCGTCAGCTGAGAAGTAGAATTCGGTTATAGCAGGTATAAATCCGTCCTCACAAAGACCTCCCGTTGACTCAGCAAAGTAATATCCTATTCAATCCACAAATCCAATACAGTCCGTGATCCGCAGCCGATACTCGGGCCGAAGTTTGGGCGGGATTTATAACGTGGCCGGGATAAAGGGCTTTATCTGCAATATCGGTAGGATTCCTTAATGAAACGATTGCGTCAAAAGGGCTCGCTTGTTTCGATTAGATTACTGGATCCCAAGGGCAGTCATTGTTTGTCTAGCTCTCGAGATATCTGGTCGCCAGTTCCGCCGCACTCCAGTCACAATGACGAGAACTGTGTTCCAGCTTTTGTATAATGAAGTGCAGCTGTTAACTTTAAAGGACTAGTGACGTTAATACGACGAGACGAGAGATGAGGCGAGAGGAAAGTTTAACAGAGTTTCCTGCGGCATTTGCCTTTCCATTGCGTTAGTTCCGAGATCGCCCTGGAGACTCGCTCCACGACCCTGCGCTCTGAGAGCTTTTCCATTAACCGTAATGGACTCAAGGTTAATTGCGAAAAGCTGTACTAATTAGAGTAACAAAGAAATATGGAGACAGATGTATTTACTACCTTTGCCTAAATTATTCTTTAGCACGAATGTTCGTGGACGAAATGTTTGTCGAATTCTTTCGATATTCGCCGTTATTTTTGTACATTGAATCGGAAGAACCGCAACCATTTAGCACCAGTTAGCGTGTGTAAGATAAGTCACAATCTTAAAAAGGTCTCGATGGCAACCAGTATTACGTGAGCCAGCTTGACCGCTGCAATATTTTTGTTTGCCCCCGAGCAAAATGCGGGTTCATGTATCAATGATTTTTGGTCGGAACTTTGATTCGGGTGACTCAGTGAAAGCAATATTTAGTTACATCGTAAGGGTTTTATAAATAACATTTCGTTCAATGAAATTATATTTTCTAATAGTTCTGTTGCTATCTAGTTACAGTCTGACAAAAGGATATTGTTGTCCTTGTGTTTGTTCTTCAAACTTGCAGTTGCGTTCACGTCATTCATCACGTTGGAATAACTGAACGAATTAGTCGGAAATTTGGAACTTAGGTAGATTATAGTCTGCAATAACACATAGTGGGTAACCGAAACCGAAAACTGTAGTATCTTGGGGAACAGTCTTTTTCTAAATTATATACAAGTCTCGGGTCTTGAAAATAAATCAGGAAATTGAATTTGATGCGACGGTAGCTTCGTGCCGGGCTGCAGGCAGACAGGTTTCGCCGAGGCAGCCTCGGGTCGCGTCCGACCGTCCGAGTGACGTCATCACACCAGCCCCGGCCGTTGCGACCGTTATCAACGGAAACTATAAATATAGCCTCCGTGAGGAAAACCGGCAAATCAACGATTCTCTTAAACTAGATTACATTAATTCTCTCTCACGGCGTGACCATATGTGTTCCCATAATCTTAATTTGGTTATCATATAAAAGAAAGGATTTACGATAATGTATGCTAAGTTATTGTTACTTCAAAACGTGGAGGACAGCGACCTCAGGCCAGCATTTAGCATTGCATGTTGTCTTACATAGTTTACTGGAGTATTGATGCTTACCTGGAACAAGCAAAAAGAATCAATTAGAAATAATATCATACTGTGGTTTGTAAAGGCCTACCTTATATTACCATAAATCTCGAAACACTGGGAAGGCGTCTTATTTAATCATGTTCGAAAATAGAATAATTTTGTTTGTATCGTTTTCTTTCCAGGGATATAATGCGCCATTTTAATTTAATTCTACATTACTAGACTTCCAACTGAATGCAAATGGAATAAAATCGAGCTAACTTTTTTTGAACTTAAATTACCATACATTCTTTACATTCTATGAATTTTTTTTTTTTAAATACAGAGGTACGAGACGAGTGGCACATGTGCCTGATATCGTAAGCAGCATGCCTGCCACATAACTGCACAGTGACACACTATTGTAACATGAAGAGTCCAAATCATTACCTAGCACTGCACTGCGCTCGTCACCCAGAGATTTAAGTTGTTATATATCTCTAAGCTCTCTATTTCTCTGGAAACATTGCCCTTCAAACCGGAACACAGTAATGTTTGCACATTACTACATATCAATATCATCAAAAGTAAACATATCAATGATAAAAATAGTTTATCAAGGTAATATAGACGAGAATCAGGGACGGAAGCGACGGGCAAAGCGCAGCACAAAGGCCACAATGAGACGCCGCCGGAGGCGTCGGCGCCGGGTCCGCCCGGGACGCCGCTACCATTGCCCATTATTACATGACTACTGAGGAAGTGTTGCGCCGCATTTACAATACACTAATCCACTATTCCCACGTAGACACGGAACTGCTTTATTCTTTCAATCGTACCGTTAGAAGCTTGGGACAACAACGGTTCACGGTTGATTAGAAGAGGTATTGAGACATTTTGAGATCTGAAAGATATTATATTAAACCACCTTCCATTATTCCGCAACGCCGTACAAAAATCATGCGACAAGGAGAAATGATCGAGGGTTGCAACCTTGCAACCCCCCTTCTTCACCTGCACTCAGTTGGACCTAAAGCTTACAAATGCATAGTGCTGAATCTTATTATTTTATCCCTTCTATCATCCTACAACATAGGTCCTCTCCTGGTGGTTCATATGACCCATACATTTTATTCACGGGCCTGTAGTCTAATAGTTTCAGTCCATACTTGTAATTCAGCCAAATCATTATTGGAATGGGTAAATGTGAAGTGCGAACCTGATACGCAATCTGAATGTTTTAGATGTTTACAGTGAATCTGGGTTGACCAGCCAAAGCAGCAGCGACGGAAAAAAAGCAGGCTGCATTGTGTAGAATGTTATGACCAACTTAAGTATCTGTAGAATGTAGCGATGGCACCACTATCCTAAAAGTGTTGCCACCAGTTACAAAATTAGACAACTTCTGTGTTCTTTAATACACGTAACTCGGTAGTTCTGGTTTTGGCCGTTCTACAGATAAGTTGATGGCACTGTAGACTGTAGAAGTCCTTGTTTAGCGTCCAGCGACGGCGACTGGCGACAGCCCGTGCACCGGGACAAAAACAAAAAGGTCCGTTTTCTAATTATGGCTGAGGTACGTCCGTTGCTGGAACTATCTAACAGCAAACATCGATTTGTCATTATTTCTGTTATTATTACCACCAACGTCATATACTCATATATGTAAAACAATGTTGAGTCAAACATTGATACTGGATTCTGCGAAGCGCTTTGAAGTATCTCCCTTTGGATTTCTTTTCCTTGAGGAAAACTAGGAATTCATTTAGGCATAATTAACGTCTAATACACTTGATCTTCGTTGCTTCGTTCACCTACACGATCTTATGAGTATTAGTAAAAGCTCCCTAATGTATATTTCCAGTAATGGGATTCGGTACATCTGCACTTACATAAGTATTCAAAGGTGGAGGCGGGATTGGAACTTGCGACTTACCACCTATGCTATTAGACGCAGAAGCCTATATAAGGGCGTTATAATGGTTTATAACGTGTTTTTCCTGTAATTAGTAGCAGGATAATGGTCAACAAGGGCCCAAGGTATAGGGTAAAATATGTATTTCATTAGTCAGTGCTAATTTTAAACGAAAGCTAACCGAGTGCAGTGGAAATATCGCGCAGATACTGTGGCTCGGAACTTGGACCTGTTGTTACGGAGTCGAGGCGCGGGCGCGGGTTGCGGAGGGGAAGGTCGACGGCCGTCGGCGCAGGCGCACCCGCACAAACAAACCTTTACTGTAGTGACAGTGGAATGCCAACATTAGATCCCTGAGACGAAATACTCGAACTACGCTGGCTTCATATCTCGAGTGTGGGACGTACGAAAGTGCTGGCACGCATCACCGATCGAGGGTAAGGGCCCGAGGCTTACTCCGCGGACAAGGCTTGCGCTCTATGCATTAAGAAAACGGATAGTGCGGGAGTGCACATGTTAATGGGTTACTTGATCGCGACTCGATACCGCCGCCCTCCGCCCCTCCAGGCACTAACTACTGAACATTACAGAATACATAACAGTGACCCACAGACCACAGACGGTCAGAACTCGTGCTATCTTGAATAACAAAGCTCGTCTTACAAAATATTTGAAATGGCGCATGCTTGTAACGTGAGCTGGACGTGTAGAATGACGTTTGAATTGGTTGTTGCAATGAGGATTCAATGGTAGAACCACGACACAATCCGAGAACTCAATCCAACCAATCCAACATTTGAGTCTTCTAAACTATTTGAGTTGAAAAATAATAAGTAAGCTTCACCTTTATGAAGTCGTAAAGGTGAAATTGGATTCATTTTGACCGATGATTTCTTAGAAGTGGAAAAGCGATGTTCTGCTGGTTTGCCCGAGGTGACACGTTGCAGTCGCGGGTGGCGCGGGCCCAATGAGACAAGCGCCGAGCTATTCCCGTACATCCGGCGCACTCCCGGCGCAGGGACTTTCAGAAAAATATAATAGAGTGATAAGTACACAGCACTACACTCCATTTTCCTCGTCTCTCTGAGAAATGATGTACTTTTGGGCACGTCTTTGACAAGCAAAATCGATAAACGTATGATTGAGTATTCTTTTGGTTTTAAGATCGGTCCAATATTACTGGTGAACTTACGAACTAACATAATATCAACATCAACAATTTCCCTCGAAGAGTCAACAATTTCTTCTGTTCTAGTTGTAAATACGGCCGTGGCCGGACCTCCTATGCGCGCTTCTTGCTGCTTCAAGTAGCGCGTGTGAAGGTTCATTGGTCGTAGGACAGGAAATACTTAATTAGAGACCGTTACATAGCTGATATTTTTATCGAGCCAAGTATCAATCTCTATGTTTTTCCTGAAGAACTGTCGTTGACCGTGAGTCTCACACCCGAAGTGAGACCGTTCGTTTAGGTTTGTGTCTTAAATCCGACGGCAACGCGGCCTTTGTACGTTAGCACCGATTTCTAATGGAACACCGCTGCAGCAAAGTACAAGTCGCAGCGGAGACGACCGCCGGTACTACGGTGCACCGCCCTGCGCGCCCACCGCGGGCCGTGGCCTTGCGGGGTCGCCATCGTCAGATGACGAAAGCGGTGGCGGTGGGACTGCAGAGGAAGATGAATGCCGTATTGCGGTGCGGCGCTCTTCCAGACCTCTGCGGTCGGATGTTGGTAGGAGACGGCACCGAACATCGAGGTGTCGCGGGAAAACATGAGTCCAGATGTGGGCGGTCGGCTGGAACCCACTTACTGTGGGTCACCTGCGTAGCATCGTGGTTTTGGTGCACCGGTAACATCTTCCCAGTGAAGGGGCTAGAAACCGATAGGCCGTGGCGAGTTCGAGGAACATTGCGCTAGTCCCCGAGTTCCCGCAGCAGCAAAGATGAAGAACACCGTAAGATTTTTGTCAATAGTCACCACTTGTCTGACATAACCCATCCGTCAGCCCAGGTGACGGCCAGGGTTGCGTAATGATATCCTTACGTAAAAAAGGTATCAATAAGAAGAGTTATCGATAACATGATATAACCGCATAGTACAACAAGTAGACATAAATAATCGCCATTATGGTAATGCACTTTCTGTGTGTAAACTTCGGATTCCTTGAAATGAGGTAGGACGGCGGTCAACGTAAGCCTATCAATAAATAAAGCATCTAGTGAAGTAGACAGCCAGTGAAGCTTCTCGAAGTCGCCAGTGTCTAAGCAGGGCCCGACACCGAAGCACCCTCTACGATCACGAGATAAGCGAGCCTTTTGAGGCGCGAGCTTTTCTGGCCTCGTCACTCGTCTCTCGACGTGTGTGCACTTTTCTTTACGCCGAGATGAAGGATAGTAGATTGATGTGGAGATGTGGACGAGAAAACGCGCTGTGCCGACCACATCGAATGGGACACTAGCAAGATGATGATAATGATGATGTAAATTTACTGCATGCGGTTTGCGGAGTGGGATTGATTTAATGGACCTCATTTGTTGAATATTATTACTAACAACTTATTAATATAACTCATTTGTTATTAACATAACTATATTCAGGTTAGCCGTGCAATCTATTCTAGCATCAGTAGTCCCGCGATTTTACTCATGTCGTTCCCGATCCGTTATTTCTCCGGGATAAAAAGCTTGTGTGTTATTCCACACTACATAAAATGTACCTACCAAATTTCATCCAGATCCCTTCAGTAGTTAGTGTTTGTCAGTAGTTTTACCTTGTAAGAGTAAAAAAACATCCATACAAGTATATAATATACTTACAATCTTTCGCATTTATAATTACTATCATAAATGCGAAACTTTATATTAAATTTATTCTATACCTACTGGTATAGAATAAATTGAAAGTGGGATTTTTTTTACCTAGGTACTCCGCAAGACGAAAAATCCATTTGTTAGGCAGTATGTAAGATTGGTTAATGGTTAAGATGGTTACTCGGAAGCCGAGGGTGGTAGAACTGTTTGTTTAGTTTTTTTTTCTAACTGGTTCTACTACAAGTATGTCCCATTTTAAATTTAACTAATATATTCAAACTCTAAGGTCGAAAAGTTAAGGGAAGTTATTCTGCCGCTAACAAGTACAAACATTACCGAGGTCCGGTTTGACGGGCAATGTTTCCAGAGAAATTACTGCGCTAAGAAATAAAAACCTTACATCTCCGTGACGAGTGCAGTGCAGGTAAAAATTTAGGCTCTTCGTGTTCCACTAGCTGCGTGTCATTGTGCCATTATGTGCTGGCATGTTGCTTACCATCACGCACATTTCTTGCTCATCTTGTCAGTCTTTACATACTATACAAAAAGGTTGTCTCAGTCATCGGGGCTTCGAGACGATGAAATTATCAATTGAAGTCAATGACTTTAGTAATTTTGGTTGGTTAATCCTGATATTATTTTAAATGTGAAATTTGGGATATAATCAATCACGTCGTAAGAACTTCAAGCTGACATCAAGTACAATTTACTTTATTCTGGAATATAATATTTATATCAGGTACTTTTCATCCCAGGGAAGGAATCACCATTTTCTAAAATATATGATGGATACAAGGTCGCATGCTAGTTACCTTAAATTAAATGAAAAATAATAATTGTTTTAAATATTCTAATACTGTAACAGTTTACACTCACTTAAAATTTAGCAAATATTCTAGGTTGTTTTTTATGAATATTTTATATCACTGATGGAATCAAAGCAAGTTTTTTTTATAGATTTGTATGCATTATGGACAATAAGATTATATTAAATAATATGCCATAGCTTGCATTCAGCTAAGCTGGGAAAGTCCATTGTTGGTGTGTCAGCTGATAAGGGTCGGGTCACATTGTTATAGGAGAATGTTTATGAGGTTATTGGATGGAGTGGCCATTGTTCTGCGGCCATTGTGTGCCATGTTATGCTCCTGCCGTGCCTTGCAGTGAGCTGGACACGTCTTAATGATTCCATTCTGTACAGGAAACACAGTATTCTGTGAATCATTGGTTTCTGCATAAGAAGGTAGTGAGTTTAGTTATTTCATCAGAAGGTAGTAAATGCTTCTAGTGTTCCAAATGAATAATGATTTAGCAAATCATTTTCAAATAACAATCACAGTAACATTAAAAAGGCAAAAATGTGTGTCTTTAAGTATGTTTATTCACATATTTGCTACTGCTGAATGGATATGAATGAAATTAAACACATGTCAAGCAAGCACATTACCCGGGATGTATCTTTGTTGAAACCTGCCAGTTTCCTCACAATGTTTTTCTTTCATATTAAAGGCTACAATGACAAACTTGAAAAAATACACACAATGGGCAGAGGCATTTTACAATGTAATAATTGTGACATCACTCATTGTAGGCACTACAGACTTCCATGAGTTTCAGACTGTTTAATCACTAGTGAAAAAGCAATTGATTTACAACTTTAGGTACCTATTTCAATTAAAGTTTCCAGAATGCTTACTTATATTATAATTACAATTAATTATTGTTAACTGTACAGGGTAAAATATGATTACTAGTAAATCACTACGTGAGATCAACAATTAGTGCATATAATTAACATCAAACGAACTAACGAAAGCAACAGATCGCACCGCAGTGGTGATGGGAGATCTCGGGCGGAAGGACATTTCTTACAGACAGGAATGATATTAGTATTATTAGTCATTATTCCTGCTTGGTAAATGTCAACAAGCACTGTACAAAATAAGATAAGATAACTTAAAAAAGGCACAGACCCTGGAGATTGTAGATTACTAGGTAGGATATAAAAAAAAAACAAACTGATACTGAATTTTAAATCAAAAACTATATGTAACAATGTTACCAGACAACAGCTAGGTATAATATCCCAAGTGTTTATCAACAAAGAAACATTATGGTTCTGTGGTGAAATGTACATTTCTAACAATATACTTAATGAGTTTAGTAATAAGTTACAACTTAAGTTCAAGTTTCATGAGTCATTCTGAGATGAGTTCACGTCTAAAGCTTGCACATTCTGAGAAGCTTTGACTCACACAAAGGCCTTAAAATGTAGCTACAAAGAACCATGGAATATTTCTGTGCTTTGTAATAGCTTGATTTATGGTTAATATAGTTAACAAATTCACCATTGAATGTACTGCCCACTGAGACCACAATGATGCTCATAATTTTTTTAATTCTACTCTGGAGCACTAGACTTATGCAAAACATTATTCATTCTTCTCAATTTGGGCACTGGGCACAGCTTCAAGTATTATTTCTGTTGTTTGTATTGATTTTTGGAGATTTAGTAGAAAGTTGATGGATCACTGCACCATGCATTTTTCTATTGTTTCAAAGGAACAGTTTAAGTAATTCAGCAGGAAATTATTTATCACTCCAGGTTTTAAGCTATGTATGAAATTACATTTAAGTCTGTTGAGCCGTAACAACTTTAAGAATTCAAGTCTGCAAATATGTGACATGACCGAGGGTTCAGGAGTCGGGAGCGAGACTCACCTGGTGGGTAGGCTTGCTTGTGCGCGATGACGTCGATGACGAAGTGCGTGGAGTTGTAGAGCGGGCCCATGGCTCGCATGTCGAAGTCCACGGACGCGATGTAGGTGACGTTGATGATCGGCTCCGAGTAGTTGACGGCCGCCAGCTCCATCACGTCGGCCATGTCGCGCTGCAGGTGCCGCGACAGCGTGTTCATGTTGTGCGAGATCTCGCCGCGCGCGCCCAGCGCCAGCAGCGCCAACACCGCCCAGCCCCACATCCTGACACAGCCACTCACTGACCACTCACACGATACATAATCACACCGATCGAAGGTAAACTATCTGTTTGCAAAACAAACGCTCAGATACCCGAAACATAAACACTCGTAACGGAAATAGAATTGATGGGAAATTAAGTCGCGCGTCGTTGTGCGACGTCTAACCGCCCCGGATTGGGTTTTATTTATGAAAGTAATCGAGATTTAAGTCAGAATTCGTACATGTTTTATTAACTTCTTTGTTACTAATCGCGATACAGTCGACACAACCAGTCGCGCAGCCGGTCGATGATTTTAGAATGAAATGAATGATGAATGAATGACAACGAATCGAATGAAGAAAACGTTTCGAGTTTGCCAGTATCTACCACACCTATCTCTAAATAGATTACTTAACTTTTACAACTGAGTAAATGTTTATGTTTATAATATTATCAAATATTTACTTCTTTATGTAAATGTATTTTATTTATAAGACTATATATCACAGTTATTATAATATTTGAATAATGACTCTATTAACCCTAGAACACTAAGCTTCGTCGAATCACCGACGCGAATGTGAAAAAAATTATGTAAATGTTAAGTGCGCGGTCACACTTATTGCTGCTACCGTCTAATCTTAGTTGGACCATTGCCCTCAAAACACACAGTAGTAGTTTTTATGTGGGAGGCCTGTGAGTGGCAAACCAGAAACCATGACTCGTCGAATCTACAAAGTTTAGTGTTAACGACACTTTTTGAAGTGAAAACTTCTTTTGGCGCGCCTAGACAGATATTTCGTGGGCTGTGAAATGGATTCTACCGTCACGCTCGGATATGATAAGAAATCTTCGGGTAAACTCGGGACCATAGCCATTGGCTATCTAAATGCGTCATCCAATGGGAAATGCATGGCATGGCCATCTAGACATGCGTCAGTCTGCTGCATTTCTTTGCATTGCTGATGCATTTCTAGATGGTCATGGCATGATGATCAGGCCACACCCTTCGGTTACACCCGTGTAGTTTCCAAAGTAAGCTATCAAATTCTGAGTTATAAGTTTTCACTCCTATCGGCAGTTCCTATGACTGCCAATTTTTTTTTACTTGTAATTGTGTTTCTAATATTTTTAGTTTGTTTTTTAGTTTTTATAGTATAAAAGTATTACAAAATACCATTTATTTATATAAGATTCTTCACTTATTATTAGAAGAAAAAGTTGAGAGAAAAAAATTGCCAGTCATAGAAACTGCCGATAGAAGTGAAAACTAATAACTCAGAATTTGATAGCTCACTTTGGAAACTACGCGAGTGACACTGGAGGGCGTAGGCATGACCATGCCAATCTTGATTATCTGAGTTTACCCGAAGATTTCTTTTATTTACGAACGTGACGCTTGAGCTCAATTTATAGCCCACGGAAAATTTGTAGGTGGTGCGCCAAAAAGGGTTCACTTCAAAAAGACAGAGACAGCAGACACACAGACACCCACAGCTTACTATCTTTCTCACTCTGACAGTCTGACACACTCGGTGGCCCCAAGTTCACCCAAACATTTCTTTAATTTCCGAACGTGACTTGTTTGCAACTCAGTTTGCGGAATCTTCTCGTCTAGATGCTGGTAGAGCGACACCTCCTACTCCACCTGGCTGTCCTACTTTTATGTCAGAGATTCACATTCGCCAAATGGAGGTTCGCAAAGTGCTACGCAATCTGGACGTGAATAAAGCCAGTGGCCCAGATGGTATTCCTGCCCTAGTGTTGAAGGCTTGTGCGCCTGAGTTGTCTCCGAATCTGACGCGCCTATTTAGATTCTCTCTCCAAACTGGGCTAGTACCGAAGTCTTGGAAGCTTGCTAATGTGCAACCAGTGCCCAAAAAGGGAAGTCGTGTCGAGTCGTGAAGAATACTCTGCAAGACTATGGAGCGTGTCTTAAACCACAGGCTCCTGACGTACCTAGAATCAAATGACCTTCTCAGTGACCGGCAATAAGGATTTCACCGAAACCGGTCCACCGGGGACATTCTAGCGTACGTCACTCACATCTGGAGTGAAGCTATTGCGAAACACGGGGAAGCACTTGCAGTCTCCCTGGATATCTCGAAGGCTTTCGACAGGGTTTGGCATGATGGCCTTATAAGCAAGCTTTCTAGATATGGTTTGTCTCCTGGCTTTATTGCGTGGATATCGGACTTTTTGAGAAATTGATCCATACGAGTCGTCATTGATGGCTGCTCTTCGGATCAAATGGCTATCAATGTCGGAGTCCCTCAAGGGTCGGTACTCTCTGCAACGTTCTTCCTGCTACATATCAACGATCTGTCAAAGCCCGGTATCTTTGGGTACGCAGATGATAGCATCGTTGTAGAGAGTTACATATCTAGCGCGAGAGCCTGTGGGCAGCAAACTCAGATACTGAGAGAGAGTCTGATCGAGCGTTTGAGCTTTACCCTTGAGGCGTTGTCCAAATGGGGCGATGCCAATCTGGATAAGTTCAACGAGAGTAAGACGCAGGCGTGTCTATTCTCCTTTAAAAGGAGTCCATTCGACTGACTCCAACTTTTAGAGGTGTATCCGTGCCGGTTTCTGACCGTCTTGAGCTTTTGGGCGTTACTTTGACCTCTACGCTCAACTTTGGCTCGTATATCGAGTCCAAGGCTAAACTAGCTGGCAAAAAAATAGGTGTCCTCTCAAAAGTGCGAAGGTACTTCAAGTCTGAACAGTTGCTTACATTATATCAAGCACAGGTTCGCTCCTGTATGGAGTACTGTTCGCACCTTAGGGATGGTTCGGCTAAGTATCAGCTGGAAGCTCTGGAATCGATCAAGAGACGTGCCAAAAGGCTCATAGCCAACAACACTCTTGTGCGAAAAAGACTTCAAAGTCTTTATTTGCATATTAACAATACGATATATATTACGATCGGTGAAGTTTTATTAAGTTTTTTTTGAAACGGGCAGAGCCTTTATTCACAAAACTAAAATACAATGAGAACTACACTACGCTACATACCTAACTAACTACTTACACTAAGCACACGTGAATTATCCATAGTCCAATGAAGGTCTACAGATAATCAAGATGTTCAAGTCCACTACTAATCGGAAGCGTACCCAGCATGCTGGCGGCAATACCACGCTGAATGGCAATGCTTATGCGTTAGGCCAAATAAACGCCAGCATTTTGGTCACACGTCGCGTCGACCAAACGCTCGGAAAGACTTTTGAAGATGAGGTGAGCGTCATAATCAACTTATTAAGTTGATTATGACACTTATCTATCATAACATTTTTTTTGACTTATCAAAGTTACAAATTGTGTCACCATATACAACTGTAATATCTGATACATTAAAACGGAGCAGTAAGCATATATCTGTTTTGCTTTTAACAAATAAATAAAATTAATCATAATATAAAAATTCATGTCAGCAAAAGGTAATAACCGACTTTAAAAAAAAAGTAGGTTTCTCAATTCGACCGTATATTTTTTATTTATTTTTTATGTTTGTTCGCGGATAACTTCGTTGTTTATGAACCGATTTGGATGATTCTTTTTTTGTTGGATAGGAGACATTCCAAGGGTGGTACCATGATAAGGAAACCAGGATCTGATGATGGAATCCTGCAGAAATTGAAGAGAACTTGCAAAAATTGTAGGGGCGACAAGCGCGATTGTTAATTTTTCCATTAAGTATTTACAAGCACTACAATTTATTTTGGTTTGGCACTACGAAGATTTGGAAGCGATCTGATGATGGAGCCAAAGACTGTCGAGGGAACTCCTCAAAGATTTACAGCAGTTATCTTGTGTTTGGGCTTGATTAATTTGTATTGATGAGCACTTTACGTCTAGATGTCTTGGGACTGTCTTTCATCATCGTTATAAACGTCTATGTTTGGATGTTTGTTGCTCAATCGCGTTGTAACTAATTAATTAATCATTAGACCTTTAAAAACTGCAAGGGTAGACTAGTGCGTTTGAAAATGTTTCAATTAAGTATTTTAAAGCACTACAATTGAATGAAGGTCTGGAGTCGATCCAATGAAGGAGCCGAAAGACAGTCGAGGCTACTCCTCAACGATCTACAGCAGTTACCTTGTGTATATATGCTTGATTAAGCTGTATTGATGAGCACTTTACACATACCTAGGTGGGATGTGACTGTTATTAGGGGTTTGACGATGAAGACAAAGGACAGTTATGTGAACTGTTTAATGGTTTACAGTAGCTAGTGTTTGTGCTTGATTCATGTACTCTTAAATATTGATGAGAACTTGGCACCCACATGGGTACTGAGGACCATTTTACAGGTCTGAGTAAACCGACCATCCTGGATTTGAACACTTTATCATAGTGAATATTATTCTACTAGTCAAGATTGCAAGAAAAATAATGCTTTATCTTCTCACCTAATTCAAGAATTATTCATCTAACCATCACTTAAAATCGTAAAATAAAATGTTTTTAACAAAAAAAAGAACCGACTCCAAACAGTAAACTAAAAAGTAAAAAATAAATCTCTTTACCACAAAGTAGAACGTACTTTGATTAATTTGAACAGACATGATTAAATAAGCATTAAACAATTCTGAAGTCGGTGCCTAGAGAAACCTACTTTTTTTTTAAAGTCGGTTAAAAATATACAAGTGTCAAGATTGATTGCGTCTTACTGAATGTGTTGCCACATGAGCGATGGTGGCACACGCATTTATTTTCCACTCTTCTGTGTCACACTATAACTATTTAATAAAAACTATTTAATAATTCTAATTAATTTTTAAATACGACTTTAACATATAAATTTACCCAAATAAACATAGCAAAATATCAGTAAATTGCAGCTGCTATTAACTTTCTGGGTCGGGTACCCTCGCCAGTCTTGAGTTCACTTTGAAAATCAGTATTCTTGTTATAGTACTAACAAGCGTGCATGCTATTTGGTATAATATGTCCAAAGGAATAGTTAACTATTACTGGTTACATTAGTAAGAATATGGCTACACAGAAAGAACGAATGAAAACGAAAAGGGACATTGAATGAACTGTGAGTTGAACATCAATACATCTTTCCGAATAATAAAATTAGATTTCGCGCCACCAATCACTACGATAGGCGATTAGCGCTATTGTCGAATATTCCAATGATTGAGAAACATCATTGTTAAGTGAAGTAGTTTTACAATTCCGCCACTGAACTCCGGTGGTGGCGCGTACCTATAGACACAGATTACGTACCACTTTGCTGTGCCTTATGAATAAACAACTGCAAACGGCGTTACACGCCTTCAGCATTTGCTATTTAATTACCTTTGTGATTTTGCATAAATATAAATACTTTCAGCACTCGCGGGATCGCGGGTGTACGGTGTACAGTCGCTTGTCATGATTTAAGATTCTAAGTCGTCACCCTATGGATTGCTTTACATAACCAGTAAACTAAAATACTCGTGTCAAATTTTAAGTAATACCTACGTATGCTTGTATAAACTGCCCACCATTGAATTCTTAAAACACTTAAGCTGCCTATACACACTGGGCCAGTGGAGGCCAACGCGAGTGTCGACAAAACGGCACGAGACAAAACGTAGCATCCACACACTGGCCCAGCGCAGGCCAACGCGAGCGCCGACAAAACGTCACGAGACAAAACGTAGCATCCACAGCCACACACTGGCCCAGCGCAGGCAAAAACGAGGTAGGCCAATATGAGAACAGGACGCTACTCGCAGAGCGCCTTTGTTTTGTGCACAAAACCCGACACCGGTCACGAGAGACGAGTCCAGACAAAACAGCCCTATAACACTGGCCACTTGCCGTCACTCGGCCAGCGAGGCGAGCGACGCGAGTCATCACAAAACGACCCTCCACACACTGGCGTTGGCCTGCACTGGCCCAGTGTGTATAGGCAGCTTAAGAAGCGGCACGCGCTCTTCTACGATGGCAATGCAAAATCAGGTGACGTCTCCTGATTGAGTCTCAGTCGCAACATGAGCCTCAAGTTGAGTGACGTTCGCTAATATTTAAAAAAAAATCCGATATAAGCCGTAATAATTCCTTATTGTGCTTATACAAGGTGCACAAATAGTTCAAAGACCAAAAACGAGTTCCATGGTAAGTATCACTTTTCATGCGCAAGTACACAAAATCTTTAATTATTTTCAAAACAGTTCAATGATTATTTCATCAAAATGTTTTTTCCGTTATCTGTTGTAAACAATTTGCCATTTGTAAAAAGGGACAGATAAACATACAGCGTAAGAGTGCAACACGACCGGCGATATGTTAGTTCCGGGTTCCGGCTATATTTTGTCTCTTTCACGCCAGTACATTCGTATGTCATTCTATTCTTGTCGAAAAAAATATCTAAACAAATTGAATGTGATGATAAGGCCGATTTAAACTGAACGAACATAGAGCTAGAGCTGGAACACGAGCATTCTTTATCGATTTTTTAGTGTATACGAAAGATCGTTCTTAGCGTTTTCCATAATATTATATATTCCATAGAATCTTTGCGTACGCAAACAAAACAACGAAAGAATGCTCTACGTTTGTTTACACCAAATTAATTTGATACAGTGGCATAGAATAGATAATAATATATTGGGATAGAATGAGCGTTCGCTCGTCTGATGTAAATCGGCCTTATAGCTATATCATTTGCGTCTACTGCCTACTTATCATGATGTCTTTGTCATTCATTCAAACGTATCTCACGATTGAAGTGAAGCTGCGTGCACATTGCGTATACTTGTGTGAAATTTTGGCCACATTATGCTGTCTTTATATTAGCGCGCACCTCATCTTCCTTTACTTAGTTATATCAATGCTGCCCACTAAACGTGCCCACTACTGGAACTCGGGGCCTTCTCCCGCAAGGAGAGAGTCAAGGTGACCCAGTGCGGGTTGGTGGCCACTAGACTTCGCAAGATTCTAAGTCATCATGTCATGGCATGTCATGTCAAGATGTCGGTTTCCTCATGGTGTTTTCCTTTACCGTTTCTCAAGTTAGCGGCATTACGCATTACGCACATGACTTCGAAAAGACAGCGATGGGCTCCGTATCTCCGTATTGAGAAACCTCGTTTTTTAACTATAGCTTTAAAACGGCTGAGCCAAGTTTAATGAAACATATCTAACGACACCCCCGTCTGATTTACCACCCTTTCAAACAAAACAAAATCAGTTCATCCAACACACACAGACACGCGAAACTTACAACACCCCCACCCCGTCGTTATTGCGTTGGGGGTTGAAAACTACATTTGTATATTTTTTAACCTAAGTAAGTACCCAATGCCTCATTTGCAGTGGTGGTGAATTCTATATACATGTGTATGTACGTATAGGTAATAGGTACCTATTTTCTAATTATTTACTTCTTAAATTATTATCCCTCTTAAAGTCATAATAATACATTTATTTTAGAAACAAATTACGCCCGCAGCATAGCTCTTAGCTTGACTACCTTGTAGGTACCTCACTTGGGTCTGTGCTTACTTGAACAGGATAAAATGTAGCCTGTATTTAATTCCAAGTCATTTGGTTAATTTCCGTTCACCCGTCACAGACTCACAGAGCAACAAACACACAAACTTATAGTTTTGTGGCATTCGTGCCACTGCCATTACGAAGCGCTCAAAATAAAACAATAAAGCGTTCAACAACAATAGGTACATTTATTCAACCAACAATTTATTTTAACAAAAACTCATAGTTTTCACTTATATAAGGTATTAATTAAAATTAAGACTAGCGATAATTAAAAGCACTTGTTGAAGTATTTACAATAAAACAATATTACTTTTTAACTGGTCCCTTATAACTTATCTTTGGGAGGAAAATTACAATGGAATGTATAATTTCTCACTTACCTATTTACGTATAGGAGATAGGAGGCACCCAACATACCTACTATTAATACCTAACACAACTTAATATTTTGTACTTCTGATCATCTCCGCTTTATTACGAATTGATTTATTTATCCACAACATGGACGTATAAAAAAGTAAGTCCCGTTTTATACGTCCATGTCCATGATCTACAAAATAACTTTAAAATTATATATTATATGGCTGACTTATTTATTGCTAATGTATTTAATTAGGCGTTTTCAAGATGCAAGTTGTAGATCTGTCACAGATAGTTCTCAATTTCCCCACAGGTGGCGCTAATATTTTATTCTGTTTGAATTTTTGAAGTGAAAACTTCTTTTGGCACACCACAGACAGATTTTTCTTGGGATTGTGAATCGAAAATCGTGAACTGAACTCGGAAAGGGTGAACTCGGGACCATGGCCGGTGGCCATCTAGAAATGCGTCAGCATTTCCCATTGGCTATCTAGAAAGGCCTCAGCATTTCTGGCCATGGCCACGCCCTCCGGTTTCACCTGCGTAGTTTCCAAAGTGAGCTATCAAATACTGAGTTATAAGCTTATAAGTTTTACACTTCTATCGGTAGTTCCTAGGACTGCCAATTTTTTTACAATATGTTGGTAAAAATTGGCGCCACCCTTGGTTAAATTGCTAACTATCTTTGACATACCTGATGTACCTATACCTACCTATATTTGCATCTATGAAAATTCCTCATCAATAAAATGAATGAAGTACCTAAGTCCCGTAGAAAAAGCTGATCGTTGTAATGAGCCCGAGTCTTTCAGGACACCAAAGTTACGGGTCTACCGCCAGAAAACCGGAAAACGGTCTTAGCTTTGATATCGCTCTTTTCTTTTCTTTTCGCTTGAAAATCAGCAATAGCAAAGCCAAAACCGATTTGTGCTGGTGTTGTGTGAATTGCCTGCCGCGTTGGAAGCAGCAACAGCGAACAAAACACGGCCAGCGCTTTGCTATCTGTTTTCTGAAGGCGAATTTCCTTCAAACTGGTTGATGAGATTGATATTAGCAATAAGCCCACCTCACCACAATTTGTGGCGCTAATTTGTATGCTATTTTTACTGGAACCTGGAACGTATCTGTTTGTATTTCAATAAGAAGTCTATTATCTATAATGTATTTCGATTGCGGATGCAGTATATGTGAATCGTCGAAGGAAACATGTTTACCAAATGTCCTCGGCGTGTGTGTACTAGTTGTCAAGACAAGACTTAATAATCCAGAAATTCAAAAATGTTTACCTAACCGTTAGTTAATCGTATTGAAAACTTTTTAATATTAATTTATTTAAATCGAATATAAACTAAAACTGCAGGCGCGTGACTCATTTGATGAGTATCCGAGGCTCTGCAACTTATAATTTTACTTTATTTGTTACAATTTATTTTATTTCTACTCAAATACAACATCCATAAAATTCCGTGGAGGCTAATTTACAAAAACAATTATTACCTGTCGCCTCTCGTTGATTGTTATCGTAGAGCCCCAAAGGCAAAGGCTCGCGCGTCATCCACGTAACCTATGTTTCGATCTGTCAATATGCTTTTGATCGGTCCACGGTAGTGATTCACAACGCAATCCCGACCTATTCAAATTCAGAATGACAATCCAAGCCTCTGTCTTTTTAAACGGATAAGACAAAGACCAAGAAGTATGATTCCGCGTCGAGATCAATCCGATTGCGTTATGAATAAGGGTACACGAAAGAAGAGTATGAAAAACTGAAAAAATACTCTCCCTTTTTTTTGTTTTTCTTACTTTTCTTTCGTGTACCGCTTTCGGTACACGAGTTTAAACTTGTCCTGTCTTGGTGTCTGGGTCTAGCAGCGCGCCCTCCTCGTCGTCTCCCTTGTAGTGCACGGCCCGCAGCGCGGCGCCGGGCGCGGTCTCGGCCAGCGCGCGCGCGTCCAGCCCCGCCACCGCGCGCAGCCGCTCCGCCACGCTCGGCGACGCGTGGAAAAATACGAGGGTCTGCTGCTCTTCTTTCGCCTTCTTGATTAGTCGCTCCAGAGTCTGGAAATCGAAGGCATAAATATGAAAGTTTAAGATAATTTGTAGTTCTTCTCGATTAACTGCGGGACGGTAAAAGCATAACATGTTTTGGTTACGCAAATATTGTGATACTAGCACCGCGTTTTCATCCGCGTAGCTCCTGCCCCTGTTATTTTCCTGGGCTAAAAATAGCCTATATTTGTTATTTCAAACCATTATCGATGTGTACCAAATTTCTTCCAAATCCCTTCAGTAATTTTTGCGTGAAAGAGTAACAAACAATTATTCATAGGATGCGTTATTTGGTGTTGAAAGTAAGCGCTACTGCAATGTTAACCGCGCTGCGAAGGCGTGGCGCTACGCTGGGCATTCTGCTATCATCGGCGCGACCGGAAACACATTCAAATCAGACCGCTGCGCTGTTACAAGTTTAGACACAACATATTGTTTGATGGTCTGACCTGCGTGGCAGAGAAGTCGAGGAAGGCGAGCCGGCTGCAGTCGAGCAGCAGCGGAGTGCGCGCGGCGGCGAGCAGCGCGGCGGCGCGGCGCGCGAGCCGCTCCGCGTTGAGGTAGCATAGCCCCAGCTCGGGGCGCAGCACGCGGCGGCCGCGCACGCGCCGCGCCACCGCGCCGGCCAGCATCACCCGCCGCAGCAGCGCCGCTAGCGCGGCTGCCGCGCCCGCGCCCACGGCCGCCTCCACCGAGCGCGCCACGCTCGTGCCGAACGTCAGCAGCAGCACGCACAGCTCCACGCGGTCCGCCCGCCACAGCCGCGACACCATGCTGAAGTCGATCTGCCGGACACACCACACCTTTTAAAGAGGCTCACCTACCCCGGCTTCCGACCTAGGGCGGATCTAGATGCCTCCCCCAGGGGTCATTGGTGTCATGTCCCCTGGCCTCAGTCCAGAACCTAGGTGAATCGCTAATTAAAACGAACGCACGCACATGTCGCAGGGTCTTTTGACTTGACCACGACTATGTGACCCCCCCTGGCGCCAAAACTAGATCCGCTCTTACTTCCAATGGCTTCTTCTCTAAAAAATACCTTGTTACCCCGGTTTTCAATGGCCCATTCTGTTAAAGATGCCTAGTTACTCCGGTTTCCGATGTCACCTTCTCTTAAAGATACCTAGTTATCCCGGTTTCCGATGCCACCTTCTCTTAAAGATACCTAGTTACCTCGGTTTCCGATGGCAGTTTCTCTTAAAGAACCCTAGTTGACTTCCGATGGTTTATCGACCTCACTCACTCCCTTCTTACATTCGACGTCATTCTGCTTCAAATGGATAGCTGTTTTCGTGTGGACGTTCTGGGTGCTGATTAACGACACAATCCGAACGATGCCGGCACGGAATTACAGACAAAGACTGAGAGATTTGATGCCATGCAAGGGCAGCTCCAGCTTTGGCTCAGGGTGGGTCACATGGCTCCAGGGGGGGTCACATGGCTCCAGGGGGTCACAGGTCGCGGTCAAGCCACAAAACTTTGCGATAAGTAGCTGCAGTGTCCCCCATCCACAAGTGGTTCAAAAAACATCCCTGACAAATACAGACCTATTGCACTATTGAGTATTGTCTCTAAACAATTGGAGAAACTAGTTAACTCCAGATTAATTAGTTTTTTGGAAAAACACAAGCTGCTATCCGATAATCAATTTGGATTCCGACGAGGCAGGTCCACTTCTGACGTCGTTTCTCTCCTTTCAAACATTGTGTCTTTTCACGTTGACAAAGGCAATCGGTGTCTATCACTCTATCAGTATTCCTTGACTTGGCGAAGGGCTTCGACTCACTTTCAGTGGGTCTGCTACTGAAAAAACCAAGTACCGTCGGAATAAGGGGTGTTACTCTCAATCGGTTTGAAAGTTACTTCTCAAAACGGCGGGAATGCGTAAAGTCCAATTTTCCCCCCATCTCAAGCGACCACTCACCCATCAAATTTGGCGTGCCACAGGGCAGCATTTTAGGACCAACACTCTTTATTTTGTATATCAACGATATTCTCAAGACAAATATAAAAAACGCTGATATTATCACTAACGCATACGATACAGCTATCATTTTTCACGGGAAAACTTGGAATCACGTCTATGACTTGGCTAGAGAGGGTCTATCAACCGTGGCAAAAACTTTTGATAAAAACCTGCTCGCACTAAATACGGAAAAACAAAGTACGTTGCGTTCACAAAGACCTGTGTGTCCTCACCTCCGTCTGACTTGATTATAAGAATTCATTACTGTACCTCGTTCTTAGAGTCTCCATCCACCCCGTGCTCTTGTGATTCAATTGATCGCGTGGTCTGCATGAAGTATTTAGGTATTTTAATCGATGAAAACTTGTCCCATAAACAACATATCCAGCATATTATGTCAGCACGGACACGCAAACTTATCTTTGTGATGAAGAATCTTCGAGACTGCGCCCCTGTGCCACTTTTGAGACAAGTCTATTTCGCGCTGTGCCAATCTATAAAACAGTATTGTAGTTTGGGACAGACCATATTTATGTCCATTGAGAGAGCACAAAGAGCCCTAATTAAGGTCATTCTCCGCAAGCCTTTTCGTTATCCCACCAACTCGCTGTACAAAGAGTTTAAAGTTTTGAGTGTTCGACAACTCTTTCTTTACAACGCCGCTCTAGAAAACCACGCCACCCTAAAGTCACACCCTGATTATGAGCTGCTCAAGGACAAACGCGCCTTCTCATGTCGAATCCCAGTACCATGAGTGGGATCACAAATCGCGAAGCATTCCCCCTCATTCTCCCTCCCACATGTTTATAACAATATTTGTAGAAAACTGAAACTGAATAAAGATCAACACAACCTTCCGCTGTTCTCTTTCAAAGAAACATAAGAAACTTACACTGTCCTATGAAGAGTCTGAGAGTATTCTGCACGGTATTTCCAACTAATAAAATTCATACAACCACAAACCAAGGTGCAGAGATGAGGTAGATATTGTCATGTACTTATGTTTTACTTCATGCTTCAACTGAGAATGCATAATTTGTAATTTTTTCTGCTGCAACTCAGTTTTCTGCCCAGGAAGATATGTACTACTTCGCACCAGGGCCCCAAGACACAAGCTCGGTGCTTAGTTTGGGGCCCGCTAAATATCTTTTAAGTACACAAACACTGTTATCAGACACTTATTGTCATCCTTTTGTAATATCTTGTGTTGTATTTGTGTACGATGTAACTTTCTGTGAGCAAATAAATTATTTCTATTCTATAAGTACATGCATGCTATTTAATTAGTGGTCCACCTAGGTAGGTACTGGACCCAGCCCAGGGGGGGAGGGTCATGACTCCCATGACTCTCCCCTAGATCCGCGCTTGATTCCATGGCGAGATTAATCTGATTGCGTTGTGAATTAGGGTACTGAGTACTCATTTTTGTAATAGTCGACTTCGGAACAGCTCATACAAAACGACTGATATAGAGGTAGGTACACGTTCTCGTCGACAGTTCAAATTAGACACGAATCTAGTCCTACATACGAGTACCTACCTACTGCTGTATTTTTATTATGCTGCATTCTAAATAGAACACCGACAACATTAAACAATAACAACAATCCGAGCTTCAGTCGAAAGTCAAAAACAGTTTTAACTGATGAAACAAAAGAAAAGGAAAACTCGAAGAAAACCAAAGTAAACTTGTGTGATGAAATCAAAATTTGCGATTTAAAATGTCATTAAAATTTGTGATATTCTAATTATTTACTCAATTTGCGTCCCCTGTAGCACGGTCGTGGACTTGTAGATTTGAGTGTTATTTAAAAAAAAACTGTTTTTTCAACCAATAGTTTAATACAAAGTAAAATTATGTGATACAACACTCTCATAAAGAAACAACCGCACAGGTCAAAGGTTGGAGACGGACTTTGCCAACCCGCATTCCTACTCTGAAGCCATCTACCTAAACTCGTGATACAGATCCAGGGATGCTGGATAAGCTTTACTGCCTTCTATTCTATGCTGCCTTAGCAGCCAGGGCCAGGGCAGCCAGGGTCGTCAGGTCGTCACACTGCGAACTATTCAAGCGGCTATCCTTGCCTAAGTCAAAACAACTGAACGCCTGATAAAGAGGGCTAAACTAAACCAGAAATCGTTAGTGCGTTACGAGCTCACGACTACAATATTATAATAATCATAATCATAATCATAATTTATTCATAAAATACAATTTTACATGTCAAAAAATATCACCATAACAATGTCATAAGAATAATAAATTAATAAAAAATATCACCATAATAATGTCATAAAAAATAAATTAATAAATGTGATTAAATTAACATTAATACTCATATTCTAAAATTATAAAATTCACTGAAGTCGTAGAAAGATTGCTCGATTAGCCATTTTTTAAGTTTGATTTTAAATACATTTAGGCTCTCTGTCGTTGTGACGTCGCTGGGCAACTGATTGTAAACTATGGGAGCCATGACACGAGTCAACTTGGAGGACTTGGTGAGGGAGTGTGGGACCGCTGCCAGCCTGTGCCCAGCCCGTAATAGACACTGAGTCAAATATTATCATTTGAAATAAGTAGGTAGGTACCAACAAAGTTACTTAGTAACTAATGAATACTTATTTGTATCTCTACTTTTAAATACTTTTCCAAAATATGAATATGTTATGCTTTATACACATAATTCCGAAATCGCAAACAAAATCAAATACATATACTTACCTACTTATACCTCAACCTACCTACCAAATCTAACTGCTAAAATTCCTACTATATTGCGAAATGTATGTTTTTAGCTCGTCAAAGCGACATGATGCGCATCTTTATGTAAAAACAAACACCTACTAATTTAAATGATTGGCATTCAACAATAAAACAATATCGCATAGTAGTTCACCGACTTAATTTACATTTATCGTATGTTAAGTGTTCATTTAGAACGAGACTTGCAACAAGTTATTACCAACAGCCGCAGATAAAGATAACTAATATTATGCACGTTATATTTGCAGCGGGTCTAAAACCGAGAAACCTACAGTTAGACTAACAGTTTCACCACTGTTTAGTTATATGAAACCAGAAAGGAGACGGCTCATTTCTGCCCCAAGTCGTTTCAAGTTTAGGTACTTAATTAGCCCCGGAGACCTAAACAAGTTATTTAATTAAAATAACATATAATTAAATAATTCAAACTGTACATTCAATACTAACCTGCCAAGCGGGGATTACAAATTGGTGATTAAAAAGTACCTTAATGACTATGTATAAGTAATTTTGTATTAAGATACTGTAGTTCCATTAAACCAAACTAGATGGCGTTGTACGGCGTTAAAACACGCTAGCGAAGTTTATGTGAATTTAAATAAGCCTGTTAAGGTTTAGTTCGTGGTTTGTCATCGGGTCAGTACCCAATAATTAAATACTACGGTGACGCTCCTTTCATTTGTACCTATGTGTATAGATAACTTTAGTCAAAGTCAGCCATGTTTATCTCATTTAACTTCAAAAGTTTACGTACAGTAAAAATTCGTTCGTAACTCACACAACACATGGAATTTCTATATTTTTCCAAAGGTTTTGTAATTTTTTTGTGGTTTGGCCGAATCTCCGGTCCTTCTCTTTGTTGAGTCGACATTATTCTGAGCACAGTACCTACGTCGCAAAGTAATGAATTTACTACCTTCTTTTAGTAGTAAGTACATAATCACGTTCTTGATTACCTACTTGCGGCGTTATTTTTTTTAATGTTTTAGTTGATATCTTTTAAACCCCGCTATGCAGGATAAAAACATAAACGGTTCCTCAATATATATTAAAAATCCTATACAATGATCCAATTTTGGTCAAGTCTCTTGCACTTTTTCTGTGGGGCAAATGCCCATGGAAAGTGGGCCGTCTCCTTTCAATCTCTACTTCATTTGAGGTAAGTGTCAAATCTTCTACGTTAGGTCTAAGGGCTCCCACACAAAACTGCGATGCGATGCGAAGCGACGCCGCATCGAAGGAACTTGCGATGGCGAATTGCTCCGATACGGCGACGCATCGCATCGCATCGCATTTTTGTGTGGGAGCATCTCCCTTATTTGCCGGTTTCAGAACGAAACCTAATTCCTCACCACAGTACACCCTTAAGCCCTAGCTTAGCTTTAGGTTCGTACCGTCTGACCTAAAGTTCATCTTTGCCCCTAGTTATAAGTACAATTTTGCACCTTCTGCGCCAGCCATAGATCCAATAAAGGCCCATTGCCATAGGTCAGCAAAAAAAAAATGGGATCTATTTTAAATCCTATCACCCAATTAAAAAGGTAATGTTTCTGCCACGAACGGAACGGGGTCCAGTGACTGCATAGGCCCAGTGTGGCGCCAAGGCCACCAGCGTCGCGCGGAATATCCCCGCTATCGCCGCCGGCGGGTTATCGCGACCCCGCCTTTATTCCCGTCTTAATTGATTCATAATTGTGTACACAATGCACAATAGCGCTCATCACTTCCATGACGTCAGCTACAATTGCATCAGTAGGTTAACATTTAAGCATGTTGTCCTCCAGTAGCGATATAAGGCTGCCCGCCCACTTCAAGACAACTAAACAGTGCCCGACGAAACTTTCCATCAATACTTTTCGGACTCTTACATTCCGACTAGAGGAATTAAACACTTTGGTTTTATTTCTATTAAATTACTATGGTTGAGTTTAACTTTACTACGGTGGAGAATTTAGTCGCGCACCTATAACTCTAGCCGATGCTCAGCTCACATATTGCTTATTGTAGGGTACCCACCGAGATATTGGCGACAAGGCTGTAAATAAAGCAATACCAGTGATATCCATAGACGGAGTGCAGACTCTGCAGGATACCAGTGGTCCACTGATTTTAACTTGGCCTACACGAGGGCCAAGTTTTGTTTTAAGTCATACAAGAACAGAGTCAAAGAAATGAGCACCATGCGAATATCATGTTAAACTACATCGTTCTCCAGTTTTCTCATCACCTAACGTCAAAACCAAGAATGTGTTCAGAAGATCAGAAGTGTCCTCACCATGAAGATGACAGCGCAGATGAGCACGGAGGAGAGCGTCGCCTTGGGGATGAAGTAGAAGTACTTGGTGAGGAAGATCAGCGCCAGCAACGTGATTATTCCTGAAACACGAACACCTGTGTCAGCTGACCCGGGACTTTGGTATTGCTCGCACACATGGCATAATTACTCAATGACCCTCAAGCCAGACATCTTATCAAGACTACCAGCCTGAAGCGTTACCAAGCTCAGCGGATATCATTTTCACGAAACTTGACTACTTGGGGTGGCCACTGATAAGAGGCCACGGTACCAACAAGGTTAGTTTATTCGAACCTAAAGGCCAGATTGTACCTGACCTGTCGTCAACATTACTAGGCCAAGATTCGAAGTATGGCCCTTGAAGTATGTACTTTTGTATGTATGTAAATTGATAAGTTTTCAGAAAAAAAAGTACCTAATAGTCCCAAACACAGAGCAAACATCCTCTGAGGATCCATGAGGATCTCGCCAGAGGATGCATGCTCTGTGGTGCCAAACGACGTACTAGATGACGGTGAAAGTTCATTTAGTACAAAATTGCCGCCACTAATATTGGTTTAATTCATTTTTAACCCCGACACAAAAATGACAAGGTGTTGTAAGTTTGACGTATGTATTTGTGTGTGTGTCTATATATGTTATCGTATCTCCCAAACCGACGAATGGAATTTGTTTTTTTTTGTTCCAAAAGTGAATTAGTTTACAGGGCCTTTAGTTTTGTTGGATGGACATCGGGTCAAGATGACCACCGCCACATAATTGCGTATTATATTTTTTTTTACAATTTCCTCAATATGGATATTTAATGAAAGGGCTTCACTAGTAATATACCAAACGAACTGACATGCTATTCATACATCGCCCGCTGAACGCCGCTAAGAATAACTTTTATTCTCAATTCGGTAGGTCAACTGTCAACCGTTATCTTCCTCTCAAGATGAAATAATGATTCGTTAGTATAATGTCACCTAAGTATTTAGTGATAAATTATAAACATTGACTCTATGATACGCGATGAAGAGATTAGATTCCTGTGGCATTGTATGTTTGTTATTTTTTGGCTGACGTTTTTAAATAGATACAATATTTGAAAAGGTTTTTAAGAAGATAGGTCGTTTTGCTGGTAACTTATCTAAATATTGAAATTGTTGAGGTGCATTAGGAAAGAACCAAAGCTGCCATTAGAAAATTATACGGATTTAAAGAATTGTGCTTACAAAATATAAAAATATTCACCACAATGACAAAATAGCTGAAAACTTTGAAGCCATTGGATCGATTTTGATCAAGCCTGTTTTCAAATCAGTTTACCCGTCTCACAACTGGGGTGCCACGGATAGATACAGCGGTCAAACTTTTAACACCCCTTTTTTGCGATGAGAATAAAGAAATGTCAAATTTGATACTTTTTTTGCATAGGTGTGGAAGGATGTACTATACACACACACACATAAAACATGTGTTTTTCACCTTATTAACATATTTCCAAATAAAACTCTCATGTATGTGTGACAGGAGACATTTGACTTACAAACCTATCACCACCTATGACTTGTGTGTCGAGAATCGTATCTTGTGTACCTCGCATCGTGAATCGTATAATGTGTACCGTGTCTTGTAGCTACCTTGTGTACCGTGTCTCTTGTATCTACCTTGTGTACCGTTCTCTTGTATCTACCTTGTGTACCGTGTCTCTTGTATCTACCTTGTGTACCGTGTCTCTTGTATCTACCTTGTGTACCGTGTCTCTTGTATCTACCTTGTGTACCGTGTCTCTTGTATCTACCCTGTGTACCGTGTCTCTTGTATCTACCTTGTGTACCGTGTCTCTTGTAGCTACCTTGTGTACCGTGTCTCTTGTAGCTACCTTGTGTACCGTGTCTCTTGTATCTACCCTGTGTACCGTGTCTCTTGTAGCTACCTTGTGTACCGTGTCTCTTGTAGCTACCTTGTGTACCGTGTCTCTTGTAGCTACCTTGTGTACCGTGTCTCTTGTAGCTACCTTGTGTACCGTGTCTCTTGTAGCTACCTTGTGTACCGTGTCTCTTGTAGCTACCTTGTGTACCGTGTCTCTTGTATCTACCCTGTGTACCGTGTCTCTTGTAGCTACCTTGTGTACCGTGTCTCTTGTAGCTACCTTGTGTACCGTGTCTCTTGTATCTACCCTGTGTACCGTGTCTCTTGTAGCTACCTTGTGTACCATGTCTCTTGTAGCTACCTTGTGTACCGTGTCTCTTGTAGCTACCTTGTGTACCGTGTCTCTTGTAGCTACCTTGTGTACCGTGTCTCTTGTATCTACCCTGTGTACCGTGTCTCTTGTAGCTACCTTGTGTACCGTGTCTCTTGTAGCTACCTTGTGTACCGTGTCTCTTGTATCTACCCTGTGTACCGTGTCTCTTGTAGCTACCTTGTGTACCGTGTCTCTTGTATCTACCTTGTGTACCGTGTCTCTTGTATCTACCTTGTGTACCGTGTCTCTTGTATCTACCTTGTGTACCGTGTCTCTTGTATCTACCTTGTGTACCGTGTCTCTTGTATCTACCTTGTGTACCGTGTCTCTTGTATCTACCTTGTGTACCGTGTCTCTTGTATCTACCTTGTGTACCGTGTCTCTTGTATCTACCCTGTGTACCGTGTCTCTTGTAGCTACCTTGTGTACCGTGTCTCTTGTAGCTACCTTGTGTACCGTGTCTCTTGTATCTACCCTGTGTACCGTGTCTCTTGTAGCTACCTTGTGTACCGTGTCTCTTGTAGCTACCTTGTGTACCGTGTCTCTTGTAGCTACCTTGTGTACCGTGTCTCTTGTATCTACCCTGTGTACCGTGTCTCTTGTAGCTACCTTGTGTACCGTGTCTCTTGTAGCTACCTTGTGTACCGTGTCTCTTGTATCTACCCTGTGTACCGTGTCTCTTGTATCTACCTTGTGTACCGTGTCTCTTGTAGCTACCTTGTGTACCGTGTCTCTTGTATCTACCCTGTGTACCGTGTCTCTTGTAGCTACCTTGTGTACCGTGTCTCTTGTAGCTACCTTGTGTACCGTGTCTCTTGTAGCTACCTTGTGTACCGTGTCTCTTGTAGCTACCTTGTGTACCGTGTCTCTTGTATCTACCTTGTGTACCGTTCTCTTGTATCTACCTTGTGTACCGTGTCTCTTGTATCTACCTTGTGTACCGTTCTCTTGTATCTACCTTGTGTACCGTGTCTCTTGTATCTACCTTGTGTACCGTTCTCTTGTATCTACCTTGTGTACCGTGTCTCTTGTATCTACCTTGTGTACCGTTCTCTTGTATCTACCTTGTGTACCGTGTCTCTTGTATCTACCTTGTGTACCGTTCTCTTGTATCTACCTTGTGTACCGTGTCTCTTGTAGCTACCTTGTGTACCGTGTCTCTTGTAGCTACCTTGTGTACCGTGTCTCTTGTAGCTACCTTGTGTACCGTGTCTCTTGTAGCTACCTTGTGTACCGTGTCTCTTGTATCTACCTTGTGTACCGTGTCTCTTGTATCTACCTTGTGTACCGTGTCTCTTGTAGCTACCTTGTGTACCGTGTCTCTTGTATCTACCTTGTGTACCGTGTCTCTTGTATCTACCTTGTGTACCGTTCTCTTGTATCTACCTTGTGTACCGTGTCTCTTGTATCTACCTTGTGTACCGTTCTCTTGTATCTACCTTGTGTACCGTGTCTCTTGTATCTACCTTGTGTACCGTTCTCTTGTATCTACCTTGTGTACCGTGTCTCTTGTAGCTACCTTGTGTACCGTGTCTCTTGTATCTACCTTGTGTACCGTGTCTCTTGTAGCTACCTTGTGTACCGTGTCTCTTGTATCTACCTTGTGTACCGTGTCTCTTGTATCTACCTTGTGTACCGTGTCTCTTGTATCTACCTTGTGTACCGTTCTCTTGTATCTACCTTGTGTACCGTGTCTCTTGTATCTACCTTGTATACCGTTCTCTTGTATCTACCTTGTGTACCGTGTCTCTTGTATCTACCTTGTGTACCGTACCTTGTCTGTCCCTGGTATCACTCACCGGAGTAGAGGCCGGCGGCGGGCGTGCGCACCCCGCTGGAGTGCGACACGGCGGAGCGCGTGAAGGCCCCGCACGTGGGCATGGCGTGCACGAACGAGCCCGCGATGTTGCACAGCCCCAGCGTCAACATCTCCTGCGTGGCGTCCACGCGCCCGCCGCCCGCTGCAAACACACACCCTAGTTACTCTCAGTGTCAGTTTTAGCACTACCAGCGCCCTGGCCCGGATTTTTTGAAGTAAAATCTTATTTTGGCGCGCCACTGACAGATTTTTCGTAGGCTGTGAATTGAATTCTAGTGCCATGCTCGGGATTTTGAGCATTTCTCACCGGGATAAAGGGGCGCCTGCGCTTTCGGTGCGGCACACCTTTATACCGCTACAGCTTCTTTACTATAGCTTGGCAGAGGCACCGTCTCCTCTGTTCCTTGGATTGTCAGTCAGTGTGGGAGTACGAGGGATGTCAGGTAATAGAGTAAGATCCCAGAGCTGCCAGACGTCACCTATTTTCTGATGAATGAAATGTGGACGGTTGAGTAGAGTTAGTAAGTACTAAGAACACATGCTTACTCGCTAACTTGCTTAGACTTTTGAGATATGGGGTAACGAAGGTACATACAAACATTAGTTACTTCACGTATTTTATAATAAAACGTCCCCAACGAAGCCCTGTCCCGGGGCCCCCACACCTCTAAATCCGGCCCTGACTCCATGATGCCACAACAGATCAGTTTTCATCTGCTAAGAGAACTGAATCATTTACATTATTGCGAATTTAGCACTTTATTAAATATTGGACGATGAATATTTTAACATATAATTTGTTTTGACACGACAACAATAGTAACTTTATTTTTGCAAGTAAATAAATAAGGAATAGCTTTTTAAAATTGCTTCATTAGTCATAATGTTCGAAGTTTGAACAGTTTTATTCATTTCTTGGGTCACTATAAGTGGTCCATAAGTGTGGTATTTGTTTTTATGATTAATTATGTTTTTTGAAGTGAACACTTCTTTAACCGCGCCTAGACAGATTTTTCGTGGGGTGTAAATTCAGTTCTAGCGTCACGCTCGGCTATGATAAGAAATCTTCGGGTAAACTCGGGACCTTGGCGATTGGGCATCTCGAAATGCGTCAGCCAATGGGAAATGCAGAAAGGGTGTGGCCTCGCCATCGTGGCATGGCCATCTAGAAATGCGTGAACCAATGGGAAATGCTGACGCATTTCTAGGTGGCCATGCCACGATGGCGAGGCCACGCCCTCCGGTTATACCCGTGTAGTTTCCAAAGTAAGCTTTCAAATTCTGAGTTATATTTTCACTTCTATCGGCAGTTCCTACGACTGCCAATTTTTTTTACATTAGGTACTATGGCAACTAGTCTCAGATGGCATATGTTGCCTACTAAGCGGAAAACAGCGTATTAAAGATTGACGGGAGCTGAAGGCTCCTAACGGGTCCCATGGCACATTGTAAGTGATCTGTCAGTAGTTTTGTCAGTCGTGGTGGAAGAGTACCTTATGTACCTTCGATAGAGGAGTGGATTGTCATCGGCAAAGAGGGCAGTATTTATTCCAGAAAAGCGAGTCGCTGACGAGTAGTGAGAAAATGATAGATGATAGCGGCTATCGCGGAGCTTTTAAGAATGCCGCAGTCGACAGGACGAAGAGTCTACGGAGCGGTTCCGACACTGAATAGAAACTTTCCACAGTTCTGACATTCATACGCTATACACACACAAGAGGCCTTATTGTACGGTATGGTTATACTGTGGCTGGTAATATAAATATATAAATAGCATAGAGAGGCCCGGAAATCCGCCGATGAACATCGTGAGAGTGAAACAACAAAACGACTGTAATTTTGGAGAATAATATAGCGGGGTTTCCCATTTCTCAAACGGTGATCCAACAATGAAAGAACTTGTTGGGGCGGGAAATTTTGATTGTTCGATTCCGGATGGTGCGTCTTATTAGACGTTCCGTAGTTGTAGGCCACGTTGTTTGTAGGTACTTTTAGAGGTGTTTTTTTTTATTTTATTTTTTTTTATCGCTAATAGGTCCGCGTTTGACCACCAACTCGCCTGATGGTAAGCGACGGTGTGGTCGAAGATGACGCACGTTGACCTAGAAAGTACCTATTCACTCTGACCTTGAAAAGTTCTAGATTGTATCTCTCAGGGAACAAGGAGGCCGGCAACTTATTCCATTCCAAAGCCGTACGTACGAGAAAAGTGGATTCAAACCGTTTCGTACGGATTTTAGGAATGTCCACAGTGTATCGGTGGTAGTGGGCCGACTTACGACTTGTCCTGTAGTGGAAAGGGGAAGGCAATATTAGGTCGTGCAAATCCGCTGCACACTCTCCAAAATGCATTCTGTAAAACACTGTCAGACTAGCCACTTTTCGACGATGTTCTAGGCTTAGCAACTTTTTAGCTACTAAGTCTCTATCACCTATTAGCCGAACAGCACGCCGTTCTACCGAGTCAAGAGCTTCGAGCTGGTACTTAGCCGAACCATCCCATAGGTGGCAGCAGTATTCCACACTCGAGAACTTGGGCTTGATATAAAGCAAGTAGCTGATTCGGTGTGAAATACTGCCGGACCTTACTGAGAACACCGAGTTTTTTTCCAGCTGTACAGGTGCATTTCGGAAAGTTGGAGACAGTGTGAAGGGACACTTTTTTGCGGAGAAAAGGCATGCCTGGGTTTTATTAGCGTTGAATTGCGCTCGATTCACATCACCCCATTTTACCACATCGGTGAGAATCCAGTCCATCCGCTCGACCATGTCCCTTCTCAACGCCTCAATTTCCGCCTCGCCAGTTCTTGCATTGGACGTGTAGGATTCTACAACTGTGCTGTCGTCTGCATACCCAAGGATACCAGGCTTAAGCAGATCGTTTATGTGCAGCAGGAATAAAGTTGCAGAAAGAACTGACCCCTGAGGTACACCGGTATTAATTGCCATTAAATCCGCGACGAGCGGCCAACAATGACTACTCTTAGCGATCGTTCCCTCAGGAAGTCCGCAATCCATGTGCAAAAACTGGAAGGCAGTCCGTAAGCCGGAAGCTTAGCAATAACTCCCTCGTGCCAAACTCTATCAAAGGCTTTAGAGATATCAAGAGACACAGCCAAAGCCTCGCCGTGTCTTTCTATAGCCTCGCCCAGTATGTGAGTGGCGTATGCTAGAAGATCCCCAGTGGACCGGTTTCGACGAAAGCCGTATTGTCGATCACTGAGGAGAAAGTTGTCTTCTAGATATGCCATGAGCTTATTATTAAGGACACGCTCCATTACTTTGCAAAGGATGGAGGTTATCGAAATAGGACGATAATTGCTCGGATCAGCACGACTACCTTTCTTAGGAACAGGTTGAACGTTCGCAAGCTTCCAACATTTTGGAACTGTCCCCGTGCGTAGAGAGGGGCGGAGCAACCGTGTCAATACAGGAGTTAGTTCAGGTGCACATTTTTTCAACACTATTGCCGGTATCCCATCAGGCCCACTTGCCTTATTCACGTCTAAACACCGCAGCGTTTTGAGCACCTCTTTCTGATTTATTCGAATTTCAGACATTGTAGTACCACAACGGGGTACTGAAGGTGGTAATTCGCTTGATGTACACAGACGCGAATTTTCAGCGAAGAGATTCGCAAATATGTTTGCTTTCTCTTCTGCAGTATGAGCAAGTGATCCATCGGGTTTTAATAATGGCGGCAATGTGGGGCGACAAAAGTTAGATTCAACAACCTTGGCCAGGGACCAGAATGCTTTACTACCAGATGGGTACGTAGCCAGCTTTGCTCCTACCCGGCCAATATGGTCAAACCGAGCTCTCTTAATCGCTCTCTTGCAGGACTTAGTGGCTTGGTTATAGGCTTTCTTTTTTACATACTCATCCGGAGACTTGTGCTTACGAGCATTAACCCAGTCTAAATAGGCTGCTTGCCTTAACGCGACTGCTCTGTTACAAGCAGAGTTAAACCATGGGTTAGGTTTGGCTGAAAGGGGAGCATCTGAGTATGGTATAAAGTACTCCATTGCCTGGCTCAACACTTCTGTTACGGCTATAGCACAGTCAGATGGATCGTTGGAAGAGAAGCACGCTTGCCGCCATGGGTAAGATGCTACAAAATGGCGCATTTCATCCCAATCTGCTGACTTGTAACGCCATATTCTACGCGGACTTTTAGGACTAGGGTCTGATGGTGAATATGATGATACTGATCGAATTACACAGTGGTCAGAGCCCCCAAGAGGTGGGCATACCGACACTGCATACCTGTCCGGATCATTAGTCAACAGCAGGTCCAAACAATTCGCTGTATGCGTCTCAACATCCGGAATCCTTGTGGCTTCTTGGACCAGCTGGGAGAGATTTAGCGACAGAGCAAGCTCATATCCCTCTCTACCAGCATGGTCTGTCTTCTGATATGGAAACAGCCAATTTTGATGGTGGGCGTTAAAATCTCCTAGAATAACCAACTGGGCTGAGGGGTATCGTTGCTGGGCCACATCCGCAGATTCACCAATGTGCTGAAACAACCTGGCCGACTCGAGATCTCCAGTGTGCGAGCGATAGACACTGGCGTATATGATTTTCTCAGTGCCAGTATCGACCATTATCCAGAGAACAGAGAAACTAGACTTTTCAAGGTCACGGAGACGTTTTACACAAATATCGTCACGAGCATATACGCAGACACCAGCGCGAGGCCTGAAATTATGCTCTAAAATATATCCTGGATAATCGAGGTACGCAGTGTCTGATGGACGTTTTATCTGTGTCTCCGTGAGGAATAGCAAGTGCGGTTTTGTGGACTCAAGGTGATGGTGCACCGAGTCTAGGTTTGTGTGCAATCCTCTAATGTTGGTGAGGTGCACGTGTAGCGAGAGGGCGTGCTTCCACTGTTTAAACGACTTACTATTTTTCTTGTTACTTTTCATGTTGTTTGAGTGTTTGTAGGTACAGGAAGTGGCAGTTGAATGAGGCACCGTAAACGCATCCTTCAATGCCGCTGGAAGAAAACACACTGTAAGGAGACTAGCCTGGAGACTGCGGGGACGCCCGTATCCCTCCAAGAATGTCCATGGGGCCCTCTCGTCCGGTCGCCAACCGGCACCATGGCGCATTCCCGGAATTTTTCGCGTGATGGCGGGGCAGCCTTTCACATGTGGCTGGCATGCTACTTGGGCCCCCAACTATCAGCGGCTGGCCAGTGGAGAAACCTTTCTACGGATCCCGCTACCCTCCACGACTAGTCTCCAAGTGCACTCACAATCAGCAGCATCTCTTTAGATATACGCAACAATGCAACTACTCAGACCCACTTCCTTTCCGGTTTCATTTGACCACACATCGAAACACGGCTAGGCCGCTTCACGACCTGGGTCTGTCCAATGGGTGGTAACCAGCCACGGCCTAAGCCTCCCACCAGAGTGTTACCTGCTTCGCACCACCCAGGGGCCACGTGTAGGGATTCAGATTTAGGGTATTCGCCTACGGACGTGGGTAACTCAGCCCCCAAAATAGTAAAAAGGTTAAAGGTTGCTAAAATAGTATTGTTAGAGGTTGTCTCACAGAAGGCCTTGGCGATGGCGATGTTGGCGATAACCATGACGACGGGCATCATGACGAGGCCGGTGCCGAAGTGCTGCACCATGTCCACGAAGCCCACGGTGGAGTTGTCCACCACGGCGCTGAACGGCGGCAGCGACACGCGCGGCAGCCCCGCCTCCACGCGACCTGCGCACGAACATGTTCAGCGTAGCCCGTTAATAAAGTTAAACTAACTTGCAAAAAGTTAAACAAATATAGACTCTATCTATTAGAGTTTCGGTTTAAAATCAATCAATGAGTCGAATAGAATTCAGCTATGAAGATAACTGGTATACATTTTAAACCCTGTTAATTACTGTACTCGATTCAAGTCGAATTTTCTACGGACGTTACGCCTGCATCTGGCACAGAACAAAAACTTGAATCGTGTCACTTCCAGAAGCCATTTAGTAGGTTCGATTCGCGGAATGGTCGGTGAGTGCGAGTTACCGGAGAGCTTGAAGAGCGGCGGCTTGTCCTCGTCGTGCAGGATGAAGGCCGCGGTGGAGGCCACCAGCACCACGAGCGCGTTGCGCGCGATGGACACCAGCCACAGCGCGCGCCGCAGCCGCGGCCGCTTCGGGGACACCGGCAGGTCTTTCAGTTTCTGCAACAGTCGGGGCTCATTCCACGCGCCGCCTGCTTCGGCCCGGGGGAACATCTGCAGGGTCGGACTGGGCCAAAAGGGCCCGAGTGGCTCCACGGCGATCACAAGCCGGGGTCCTGAGACTTTATCCTACGGTGGCCGCATGCCCCGCAAGCATCAAGCAGCAAGCAAGCAGGCCCGTCGAGGCCTGCGCAGGCTGGACCCAGCTGGCAAATGCCACCCTGACTATATGATCAGCCCGACGCTGAATATCTGAATCCTATTGCGACAATGGTTTAAGCCAATTGACGTATCTAACCAACAGCATTTGATGTTTGTCTCAGTATCTCATGTACGTAGAAGTATAGCGATAAGATTCAAGTTTGCAATTCACGTAATATTGAAGGACAGTTATCTCGAAAAATAGCATTATAGAAGCTCATGGTAGACAGCCCGTACTGTAAACACTTGTAACTGGTTTACTAAATATTAATTGTTCTAGTTTAAATGACAAAGTTTCTACAATGATTCATTCGACACTATCCTTTCTATGGGTGACCAGATCAGTGACTGCACTAGGCCGTGATTTGAACTGTTCGTTTTACGTTCGTGTAGCGTGGCTCGGCAGGAACGTACTTTCAATCAAGTGCTCAACTTATTATTTTGTTGTATTACAATGTTTGGGTTCGTTATTACCTAGGTATACTAAGTCAGTTTACGATGTGATCATTGAACTAAGAGTAGGTACATAATAATCGATTTCGTTCAAATTTAATGAGGGATAGCACCGATATTGTTGTAGGACGGTAAACCCCCATACCAGTCCCAGCTTACAGGCACACAACAGACGGTTCCAGTTCACAGTTTTGTCATTATCTGGATGCGGCGGTGACAGAGACGCTTCGTTTTGCGGATCTTTCCACCGCCTTCTAAACATAAGGTACTCGAAGTGTACGCGACCCCTCAAAGCTCAAAGTGATGCTCAAAGATCGATTTGCTCACGGACTGATTTGGACAATGGAAGCTCAAAAGTATTTTGGTGAAACTACTTAGGTACTTATAGCAGGTGTAATTTACAAACAGAAAGCTCAATGCTAGGACAACTTTGAGACGTATTTTACAAGAAAGTTGATTCATCGCCTTTAGAAAGATTTCGTACGGTCGTACGGAGAGTATCAAGCGACACGTTTATTGTGGTAAGTACCGAGCTACCGAGATAAACACCTATCTATATAGTTATTTTTTACGGTTTAATAGATGAGTTGTTATCTTGGTGGCTCCATTCATTTATTTGAACATCGCGAAATCTTAATAACAAACAAATAGTTTGAAAATCTACAACCTACTCGTAAGAGAATAAAAGCTACAATAAATTATAAAAGAGTAGTTAAGCCCAGAGATAACACAATTATTAATATTAATGAATGACATATCTAATGAAAGGGTTCCGCATGTTGTTCTCTTTTAAAGATTAACTTCTACGTGTACAGTTACATACAGTCCGCGAGGTATAAGCTGAGCTTTGCATTTGTGTGAGTGTACATTCACGTACATGCACTTCACCTCTTGTACAGACTGCAGCGTGACGTGTTTAATATTATTTTGTTTTTGTTTGATATAAGTGTTAGTAAAATGGATGCCCACACAAATAAGCGCAAAATACGGAAACCATTAAATAGCCAAGTAAAAGAAATTTTGTGTAATTTAAATAGCTATTTTAAAGACATGAACGATAAAGACATGTCAAGTGTGACTACATCAGCCCAATTGGTATCGACATCGACAGGAATTCCACTGTCAACTGTTAAAAGAGTCTTATTGGAAGGTAAACGTATTTTGAAAGATGGAACCAAATTCAAATCTCCGAAAAAGACCAGATGCAGGAAAAATATAATAATCATTGATGATTTTGATAAACCAGTAGGTAATCCGTAGAACAATTTTCACATTACTGACAAACAGGTGCCAACAATGAAAAGAATTCATGAAAAATTAAAGGCTGACATTAACTATCCAGGATCAATATGGTCATTGCGAAAAGAAGTATCTCTTTTAGGATTCAAATGGTCAAGGACAAAGAATAACAGAAAATTTTTAATGGAAAAGCATGAGATCCGTCACCTACGTATAACTTATTTACTTAAAATTTCCGAATACCGTATTCAGGGCAGGCCTATCGTTTATACCGATGAAACATATATTGACACCACTCACACTTCATCAAAATCATATTCAGATGGCAGCACTTCTGGTTTGAAGAAACCTATTTCTAAAGGAAATCGATTGATAATCGTTCATGCCGGCGGCGAGGACGGTTTCATACCAAATGCGCTGCTGATGTTTAAAGCTAATCAAAAAAGTGGTGATTATCATAACAATATGAATACAGAAAACTATACAAAATGGTTACAAACGCAATTAATTCCCAATTTGAAGCCCAATAGCGTTATTGTAGTTGACAACGCATCTTACCACAATTCGTTAAAAAATCCCGCTCCCAACTCAAATAGTCGCAAACAAGATATGATTGACTGGCTCAAGTTACGCAATATCGATCACTCAATATCCATGCTTAAACCACAACTTTATCAATTGATACTGCATAATAAACAACGATTTATTGAATATAAAATTGACACCTTAATAAGAGAACATGGTTACAGCGTCCTTCGTCTACCACCCTATCACCCAGATTTCAATCCGATTGAAAATTTATGGGCAATGATAAAAGGATACGTCGCGAAAAAAAACGTGTCAATGAATATGGATACAATAATGAGGTTAGCAAATGAAAAAATTGAAAGTATCACTGTACAGGAATTGAAAAATGTTTGTGACCATGCAATAAAAGAAGAAAAAAAGTTTCATGGATACGACGCCGTTATTGACAATATAACGGAAAGATTCATTATTAAAACAAACGACGACACATCAGACGAGAGTGAAAATGATAACGAGAGTGATAAAGAAAGTGAATATGGTGCAATGTCTGGTGTAGAAGATGTGTAGTTATTTTGTTGTCTGACTGTACTTTTGGTGATCACTCACACTAATGCAAAGCTCAGCTTATACCTCGCGGACTGTACAAAGGAGTATTACGATAATAAACAAGTAAGTATTATAATTTTTATTAAGTCATGTATAATTAATACCTTTTTAGATTTTGTATGCCTATCATCCGTTCGTCAATTTAAATTATTCTGGACGGTTAATTTTGGAATATTGACTTACTTATGCAGCACTTGTGTTTGCTAACAAATTTTATATTGTTTTACACGCGAATACATGAATAATAATTTACTTTTTTGCCAACCCTGAAACTCTCAAACAATAAATAGAAGCTGGAAGGTACCTACATTATGTCGACTTCAAAGAGTAGATATTAAATGGATATGGAGTACTAGCAGTCCGCCCCGGCTTCGCCCGCGGTGTGTAATATATATCTACTCCCATGTCTGTAGCACTCAGGGATCACGTACAGATCCAATTATGAAATAATTTTTGGTATCGGTCTAGTAGTACCCACGATTAGCGCGATAACAAAAAAATTGGCAGTCATAGGAACTGCCGATAGAAGTGAAAACTTATAACTCAGAATTTTATAGCTTACTTTGGAAACTACGCGGGTGAAACCGGATGGCGTCGTGGCTATGAGCATGGCCATCTAAAAATGCGTCGCATTTCTAAATGTATATTATAGCCAATGGGTATGACCATGGGCCATGGTTCCGAGTTTACCCAAGGATCGTTTACACGAACGTGACGCTAGAATTCAATTCACAGCCCACGAAAAATTTGTCTGTGGCCATCAACATCTACGACGCGCCAAAAGAAATTTTCACTTTAGAAAACCTCTTGTGCTTTATATTTCGTCTATTACCAACCGACCAACCACGCTGTCCACCTAGTTGGTCGGTTATATAGTAAATTTTATTCTTAACCAACAATCTAGTTGGTCGGTTGATACATTTTATTCTTTAGTATTTACTCGTAATTTGAAAGCTAAGCTAATAGCCCCATGATGAAAGCTGCATATTCTGATGAGTTGAACGCGACCTTTTCTTCGTTTAGCGTGTTGCCAGTGAACACGGGGGCGGTGGAGCGGAATCAGCTCATGTTGAAACTTATTTAGTAGAAAACTTCTCGAATTTAGTAATGGACATAAGCAAAATAAAAATATGTAGCGTTTACATTAACATCGCCTAACTGCAGCCTCCGAGAGTCGTCATACGTCCCTCACCAAGGGATCATATGGTGCGTTAAGCGGGTCAGAAGAATGTAATTATTGTAACAGACAGAAAAGAGAGCAGTACCTATGTGTAAAAAGTTGGCACAAGCGCTGAAAGGGACGAGTGGTTCAGGGGACGAGCGGTGAAAGGGAGGAGAGATTCGAGTGCCCAGCGGTGTAACCAGCAGGTACCCTGGGTAGCTGCTGTAAGTAGTGTAGCTCACCCGTAGCAGCAGCAGCGCCGCGCAGCAGACGGCGGCCAGCCCGGCGTCGGGCGCGCGCACGAGCCGCCAGCGCGCCGCGATGAGGCGCAGGTTGTAGGTAAGGGTAGCTCACCCGCAGCAGCAGCAGCGCCGCGCAGCAGACGGCGGCCAGCCCGGCGTCGGGCGCGCGCACGAGCCGCCAGCGCGCCGCGATGAGGCGCAGGTTGTAGGTAAGGGTAGCTCACCCGCAGCAGCAGCAGCGCCGCGCAGCAGACGGCGGCCAGCCCGGCGTCGGGCGCGCGCACGAGCCGCCAGCGCGCCGCGATGAGGCGCAGGTTGTCGGCCACCGACTCGGCCGTGAAGCGCAGCCCCAGCAGCCCCTTCAGCTGCGATACCACGATGATGACCGCCGTGCCCGACGTGAAGCCCGACGTCACCGCCGGCGAGATCAGCTCCGTCAGGAACCCTGGGAACACGCACGCATGACGTCACCGCCGGCGAGATCAGCTCCGTCAGGAACCCTGGGAACACGCACGCATGACGTCACCGCCGGCGAGATCAGCTCCGTCAGGAACCCTGGGAACACGCACGCATGACGTCACCGCCGGCGAGATCAGCTCCTTCAGGAACCCTGGGAACACGCACGCATGACGTCACTGCCGGCGAGAACCCTGGGAACACACGCATGAGGGACCCGAGTGCCATTCGTCGCAAAGTCTCTGGAGACATCACTTCAATCTATTCACTAGTTCGTAGATTGATCCTGAGGAAACGTGTCTCTTAAAGTTGGTGTAGAACCACAAAAATCTAAATAATAAGGTAGAACCAAGAAGTATCGTCTGAGGCTTCATTCCACCACCAGGACCAGGACCAGGACCAGGAGGACCACATCCATACGCTTCGGCAGATTATACAGAAAACCGAGGAGTATAATCGGCCACTTTGTATAGCGTATGTGGACTATGAGAAAGCCTTCGATTCCATCGAGACCTGGGCAGTGCTTCAGTCTCTTCAGCGATGCCGCATCGACTATCGCTGTATCGAAGTGTTGAAGTGTATCTACAGCAAAGCCACAATGTCTGTCCGATTACAGGACCAGTGCACAAAACACATCCAGCTACAGAAAGGCGTGAGACAGGGAGATGTTATATCTCCGAAACTGTTCACTGCCGCGCTGGAAGATGTTTTCAAGCTACTGGACTGGAACGGATACGGCATCAATATCAACGGCGAATGCATCACTCACCTTCGATTTGCCGACGACATAGTCATTGTGGCGGAGTCGCTGGAGGACCTCGGTGCTATCCTCAGGGACCTCAGTAGAGTATCCCAGCAGGTAGGTTTGAGGATGAATATGGACAAGACGAAGGTCATGTCAAATGTTCATGTCTCACCTGTACCGGTTAATGTTGGGAATACCACACTCGAAGTTGTTGACGAATACGTCTACCTGGGTCAAAAGATCCGATTAGGTAGATCCAACTTCGACAAAGAGGTCCAGCGAAGAATCCAACTCGGATGGGCAGCGTTCGGGAAACTTCGGCACATCTTTGAGTCCAAAATACCCCAATGCCTAAAGACAAAAGTCTTTAACCAATGCGTGTTGCCAGTGATGGCTTATGGAACTGAGACGTGGTCCTTAACTGTGGGCCTCATAACAAAGCTCAAAGTCACACAGCGAGCTATGGAGAGAGCTATGCTCGGAGTCTCTTTGCGCGACAGAATCCGTAATGAGGATATTCGCAAAAGAACGAAAGTGGCCGACATAGCTCAAAGAGTAAGCAAGCTGAAGTGGCAATGGGCAGGCCACATCGCTCGCAGAACTGACAACCGATGGGGAAGAAAGGTTCTCGAGTGGCGACCACGAACCGGAAGACGCAGTGTTGGACGGCCTCCCACTAGATGGACAGATGACCAAACAAAGGTCGCTGGAAACCGCTGGTTGCAGGTTGCGCGGGACCGTTCGTTGTGGAAATCTAGGGGGGAGGCCTATGTTCAGCAGTGGACGTCTTGCGGCTGATGATGATGATGAACTACTTAATCGCTTTGAGCAATTTGTGAGGAAATTTATAAGTGTCACCGACATCGTAAAAAATGCGTAGATGTGTTACAAGTTAGCAAACTCTTTGCTAAAATATTAATTGTACAAAGTTAGTAGAATTTTAATTTTAATTAAATTTAATTAGTGCTGTTTAATATTTAAATTTCAAGTTCCTTCCTACATTTTCACTCGATCCGGAGCGCCCGGGTACAAACACCACACGCTGTCATTTCGAAGTCATGTGCGTTATGTCGTCAATTTAAAACAGTGAAGAAAAACATTGTGAGGAAACCGACATCTACCTGGAATCTTTCGAGGACATGTGTCATCAACCCGCATTGCACCAGAGTGGTGGATTTTGGCCTTAACTCTTTCCTTGCGCGAGAAGGCCCGAAGGCTCAACAGTGGGAAGATTTATTGTGTTGCTTATGCACTTATGCTTTATGCAGTTGAGAAGGTGGCGGTGATGGTGGTATAAAGGCAAGGATGCACTAGGCTGAAATCATCCGGGTGGCTCCATGGCGGTCACCAGCCCTGGGGCCAAGATCTTATCCCGCGGTTGACGCATGCCCTACAAGCCGGGCTCTTAGGGCGCCCACGCAGGCTGAAGCCCGCTGGCAAATGTCACTTCGACTATGTGGCAAGTTCGACGCTGTGCTTATCAACAAGAAACCGATTCACTCTCGATTTGAAGACAATAAGATTGCAGCCATCAGGAAAACCTCATTCAAGCAATTCGAACCTCTTTGATTGAGTCTTTACGTGGAACGACATTTGCATGGAGATGAATTCAGAGTGTGTATGTCGCGCTGTAAGCTGTAGGTAACTACCGAGTCGGAGCAGCCCCATGAGGAGCACGACGCAGCCGGAGAGGAAGGTCAGCAGCAGTTGGGGAGGTGGGATGTATAGCTGTAGGTAACTACCGAGCCGGAGCAGCCCCATGAGGAGCACGACGCAGCCGGAGAGGAAGGTGAGCAGCAGTAGGGGAGGTGGGATGTATAGCTGTAGGTAACTACCGAGCCGGAGCAGCCCCATGAGGAGCACGACGCAGCCGGAGAGGAAGGTCAGCAGCAGTAGGGGAGGTGGGATGTATAGCTGTAGGTAACTACCGAGCCGGAGCAGCCCCATGAGGAGCACGACGCAGCCGGAGAGGAAGGTCAGCAGCAGCATGAACTGCACCGGCAGGCCGCGGCACAGCTGCAGCGTGAGCAGCGCCATCAGCGACGTGGGGCCGATGGACACCTCCTTCACCGAGCCCAGCACCACGTACAGCATCGTGCCTGCGGGAATCATACATTGTACCTACATATTACCTCAGACTGTAGTGGTAGGACTCTTGGTAGAGTCCGCCTGGGGAAGGACCACACCTTTGCCAGTTATTCTACCGCCAAGCAGTAATGTGCAAACATTACTGTGTTCCGGTTTGAAGGGCAATGTTTCCAGAGAAATTACAGGGCTTAGAGATATAACAACTTAGATATCTGGGTGACGAGCGCAGTGCGGTGCTAGGTATTGATTTGGACTCTTCATGTTCCAATAGCTGCGTGTCACTGTGCTGTTATGTGGCAGGCATGTTGCTTACCATTACCATCAGGCACATGTCCTGCTCGTCTCGTAACACTATATTTAAAAAAAAAACTGTCGTTCAATAAAAGTTCCACTCGAAGTCGCCAGCAATTTCAACGGTCAATAGAAGTTTTACTCTACGCTAACTGTCGATGAGTCGATCATATAACTTTAATAATTACATCAAATCATAAACTAAAATAGAACTCATCTCATTATCCATCAAACGACGTTTGTAGTCTTCTCAGTGCCTGATTAAGAGTTCTGACCGCCCTAGGCTAATTATGAGGACGCGCCCCCACCAGAGGGTCTACCGCCAAACGGAAAGTGCTTAGCTTAGAAGTCTTAGCTTTGGTATTGCTATCTCTTTTCTTTTCGTTTGATATTATAGAGATAGCAATGGCCAAAACCGATTTAGTTTAGCAGTAGAAGGGCAGGTATCTTACGGTCGGCCTAAAAAGTACCTAGTATATTAGTTTTGACTTTGTTTCCTAGTGTACAAATTTAAACCTGATTTATACCAGGGCTTTTTTGAGGAGGCACGCAAGAGCCTACAGTACCCTCAAAGGATTTGAAAGTATACCCCGGGTTTCTCCGGCAGTGATTTGGTGACTGATTCGCGAGAGCGCTCTCACACTCGACAGCGACCTTATCGCTGACTCTATCGTAGAGCTGTCACTGACCCTGTCGCGGGGGCCAGAACCCTTGCACACCAACCATGCAACGGAAACCAGCAGTACTTTAGCGTCACCTTTTCGCAAATACGCCCCAAACTTCCATCTGATCAGCTGATCTGCTGTCAAATACCGAAATATTACAGTGTCAGCTTGCCAGCGACATACACTCCACACACCACAATATTAGAGGCTAGAGCTTGCAGGTGCAGGTGAAGGTGTCCGTCAGAAATCACGGAAACAGATGACCTCCAACTTGTGAAAAACCACCTCTAGGCCGATGCTCCTAATCCTGGCTACCACTGTCGCCAGCACCGCCACCTCGTGAAACCTCCGCCCCTCACAATAACCTGCGTGCCGTTGCCATAATAAGCGACACCGATGCAACGCAGTTTGCAAGTCGTAAGTCGGCCCACTACTACCCATACACTGTGGATATTCCACGTGACATGAGGATAAGCTCCCTCCCTTTCTAATGTTGGGGACATCACCTCTCTGTGAAAGAGGTAGTCTCTTACGATGCGCCATAGATATTGGGCTACTCCAGCACTTCTGTTGTGGTTGTGGTGTGGTGGATTAGGATGTAGAACGCGTTTACTATGTTAGGAGACACCGTAAACAATACGCCGCCACTGGAGCACACCTTCCTTCGGACCTTCGGACGAACGGCGTCGGTCGTGGAGAGGTCTTTCTGAAACCTGAACTGTCCCTTCGACAAACCCAGATAATTTCAGCGCGCCCCTCCAGATCCTCGCGCCCTAGGCTGCAGCCTAATTAGCCTAAGGGTTAATCAGGCCCCGAGTCTTCTCGACATATGCTTCTCTCCTCATAAGCCACTCAGCCCGACTCCTCGGACTCCTACGTCTACTTCCTGCAGCCGTCAGCGAAAATCTAAATGTTGTGTTAAGCGAGCGGCGTAAGATGGTCTACAAGCGGCGTTGTTAGTTTTAGATGGTCAGGTCTCGGGCCTAGCCCCTGGCTGGACAGACAGCTGAAGTGAACCCTGTGTTCAGCAGATGAAAACTGTCTCGGAGACTCGGAGACTTGTCAGGGGCTTCGCGCGTCTTGGACTCATGGACCCTTCCTATAGGGCGATTCTAGTATACACTGAATTCATTGATGTATTTATTACATATTTATTAGGAAACTCAATTCTTAAAAAGTAGTGCATTAAGTACCCTAATCTAAGATATTGAAAAGTTTTTCACTGTGTCGATATTATTTTTTGAATTGCTATTCGTCAGTTAATTAGCAGCTAGATAACTGTGACGGATGAGTTTAGAATATTACTGTAGTCACAAGACATGGTCCACGGTGATAGGAATATTTAATTAACTAGATATTTTATTTTCGAATCGTTTTTTAAAATAAGGAATTCTCTATACGTATCTGTAATCTGAGAGACCAACAAAGAAGGGAGGCATTTTTAGGGTTCCGTAAAACGTAAAAACGGAACCCTTATAGATTCGTCATGTCTGTCTGTCTGTCTGTCTGTCTGTCTGTCTGTCTGTCTGTCCGTCCGTATGTCACAGCCATTTTTTGCCGAAACTATGAGAACTACACTGTTGAAACTTGGTAAGTAGATGTATTCTGTGAACCGCATTAGGGTTTTTACAAAAAAAAGAAAAAAAAAGAAAAATTAGGGTTGCCCCCCATACTGCGAACTGAAACTCAAAAATTTTTTTTTCATCATACCTACACGTGTGGGATGTCTATCGATAGGTCTTCAAAAATGATGTTGAGGTTTCTAAAATCATTTTCGCCTACACTGAATAATTTGCGCGCGAGACACTTCCAAAGTGGTAAAATGTGTGTCCCCCCCCCTCTAACTTCTAAAGTAAGAGAATGAAAAATCTAAAAAAAATATATGATGTACATTACCATGTAAACTACCAACGAAAATTAGTTTGAACTCGATCTGATGAGTAGTTTTTTTTTAGTACGTCATAAATACACTATTATTGAAACTTCGACCAAAGTTACAACGAACTACAAGAACTATGTGTACTATGTATATTATGTTACTTGCTGCAACGGAACCCTTCATGGGCGAGTTCAACTCGCACTTGGCCACTTTATTTTATTAACCGCCGTATTTCAAAGTAACTGTTAGGTACTAATAAAACAATTTTTTGAGTAAAATCAAATCGATAGAAAATAGGTAGGTCCTTCGGAAAGTCAAAAGTATGTACCTAAGGGTTTTAAAACCTCGAAACAATCTTTCATAATCTTCGATCGTTTTTATGAACATAGACCCAAAATCAATTCAAGGTATATCGAGAGCAGCAGACCACCGTCGTCCATTATACGGGTACGGTCGTAGGCCGGCAACCATCGTACGGCCTAACTGGAGTAGGGGGTACTGCGGAGACGAGGGGGTTGTGGAGAAGGGTCCCCGACACTGACCGATGTAGGCGGAGTAGAGGCCGTACTGCACGGGCAGGTCAGCCAGCGCCGCGTACGCGATGCTCTGCGGCACCAGCGTCAGGCCCAGCGTGACCCCCGCCACCAGGTCGGCGAGCGCCGCCTCGCGCGAGTACTGCGCGGCCCACTGGAGCACGGGCAGCCGCGCCGCCAGCGCCCGCCGCCAGCCGCCCGCGCGCGCCGGCGGAGCCAGCGGCTCGCTGCTCTCGAACTCTTCCATGTCTGTCAGCTGTCAGCTCGGTCGGTGCTCGGTCCTCGGTGCTCGGTCCGGGCGCCGCGGAGCCTGCGCGCGCACTGCGCCGGCGCCGCCGCCCGCCGCTCGCTCGGCCGCCGCCCCGCCTCCGCCCCGCTGCCGCCGGTAAACACCGCGCTCCGCTATCTCTGTTCGCACACAGCTCTGTACACCCCCAATAAACAAAAGCTCAACCTGTCGAAAATCCTACGATGTTAAACATTTGTAAATACGACATACTTATCTACCTGTCAGATTATGGGTATCATGCATATACGTACTAAACATAGAGACCATGCACATAAATTATTAAATTAAATTATTATATCCGACTAATACTCGTACTTTAATAGGAAGTTTGGATGTTTGACGCTCAATCAAATCGGCTGGTCGAATCGGATTGAATTTTGGAACACAAAGGCTGCTTTTTATCACAGAAAAGTTACGAGAACTATGATGCGGGTTAGACGGTCGGGCTCTGTTAATATTTGCACACTAATTACAGATTCCTAGAATTGAATAAGATAGGAACAAGTTAGTTGGTATTATACCCACCTACTACGAGATACCAGTATTAATAGTTCAAATAATGGGCATTTGCCCGAGTTTTGAGGCAGTTCCACAGTTCAATAGATTTTAAGGTGATCCCTCACCGTAAAGTCTATTGAGTATGAGTTGAGTACAAAAGGAGAGGGGAACAGTAGGAGTGTGTAGAACAAGGCTCCCAGTGAGAAGAGGGGTGAAACTGGAATTCTTATTTATATTCTTGGAAATAGCGAGGAGAATAGGATAAATATTGTAAAGAGAAAGTATCTATAAGCTATAAGAGCATCCCGGGGACGACGACCCTGCAGCCACTGGAGCTTAGTGCGGCCGTCAGGAACGTGGTCATACACAGGAGCTTAGTGCGGCCGTCAGGAACGTGGTCATACACTGATGCAAACATTCTGAAGTCACTCAGATCTGTCAAGATAACAGACGTCGGTATAATCTAATAATCATAATTCGCGTGTAACAGCCTAACAAAGTTTTAACTTCCTACCAGTTGCGGTTTGGAATACAATTCAAAATAAGTCGTACGGACAAACAACCTTAGTTTTTAGGGTCCCATTTTGATACCGAAGCCTAAAAATCAAGGTCGTTTCCTATCTTGAGGCAATTTTGGGCTGGTCATTGTGTGACCGTGTGGGCTGTGACATTGTCCTTCATCACTAATTCCTAAAGGGCGCAATCAAAATTAATAGAAATTTATTGTTGTGCGCCAAAAAATACCTACGAGTAGGTATATACCGTGCGCCCGACTCTATATAGATCTACATGTATAGTTTGCTCCTTCTGTTAAATATCATTCCCAGAGCAAACCTGAATGTGGGGGGTACTATCTACAAAGGCATAGACAAGTTTCGGTATCTATCCTGCACTATAACAGATACTAATGCCAGAGAAAAGGAAATTAAAATTCGATTGCAAAATGCTCTTCGTTGTAGTGCGGCTCTACACAAGGTTTTGGTGTCCAAGCTTCTTAGTGAACGTACCAAAATCCGTATCTATAAAACGGTTATTAGGCCTATCCTAATGTACGGATGTGAAGCTTGGACACTTACGCAAAAAGAGGAAAATAGGTTGCTCATTACGGAGCGTGACGTGGTCCTTAACTGTAGGCTTCATAACAAAGCTCAAAGTCACACAGCGAGCTATGGAGCGAGCTATGCTCGGAGTCTCTTTGCGCGACAGAATCCGTAATGAGGATATTCGCAAAAGAACGAAAGTAGCCGACGTAGCTCGAAGAGTAGCTAAGCTGAAGTGGTAATGGGCAGGCCACATCGCTCGCAGAACTGACAACCGATGGGGAAGAAAGGTTCTCGAGTGGCGACCACGAACCGGAAGACGCAGTGTTGGACAGCCTCCCACTAGATGGACAGATGACCTCACGAAGGTCGCTGGGAACCGCTGGTTGCAGGTTGCGCAGGACCGTTCGTTGTGGAAATCTAGGGGGGAGGCCTATGTCCAGCAGTGGACGTCTTACGGCTGATGATGATGATGATGATTACGGAGCGAAAAATATTCCGGAAAATTTTAGGGCCAATAAGAAAAGAAGATGGAAGCTGGAGGGTGAGGAAGAATGCCGAAATTGAAAATCTAGTGGCTGAACCTAACATCTTGGGTGAAACCAATCTTAAAGGCTTTAAAAAATCTTATAGGCTTCGCTGGCCACGTAGAAAGAATGGGAGAGGATCAAGCTGCTAAGCGCGCCTATTTAGGTGTCTCAAATGGTCGACGACCGGTGGGACGTCCCAGATTCCGATGGAAAGACCAAGTGGAACGAGACATACACGAGCTTCAAGCCTCTGTCTCATGGCAGGAAAAGGCTCAAGACAGAGATGAGTCTTTGTGGCGTCTTTTAGTGTCAGCGGCCAGGACCCACTTTGGGTCGTTGAGCCAAATTAGTTAAATATCATTTATTAATTGATAATCCGATCTATCCCAAAGGCCAAGTGTGGATCTGTGCTTGATATAACGTGAGCAGCTGTTCAAACTTGAATAAATTTCGCACCTTTAAGAGGACACCTAGTTTTTTGACGGATAATTTAGCCTTGGATTCGACGAAAGACCTAAAGTTGGGCGTAGAGTGTCAAAGTACATTACGATCAAAAGCTCGCGATGGTCAGTAACCGGCACGTACTCCGCGAAAAGTACGAGTCAGTTGAAATACTCTTTTTGTTAAGTACATACGCGACTGCTTTTTTCTCTCGTTAAACTTGGTCATATTGGCATCGCCCCCTATGTATCTCAAGGGCCCCGACGCTCCGACGCTCGATCATACTCGCTCAGTGCCCGAGTTTGTTGCCCATTGGCTCGTTCTTTATTATTGCATACTCTCAGATGGCTCGTAGTACCAAACAGCGCCATCAATTCACTGTTGTTGTTTCAAAGACTAGAAACAAGAGCTTCGACTCTACTCATAAATAGCTATCGATTTTTTATTTGAGGCACTTCGGAGTGTGCAACTGATACCCATTTTTCTATCGGACAGATCGCAGCTCAAAAAAGTGACATCGTTTCATAGTTGATATTCCAAAGACTCGAACGAGGAGGTATGACTCTACTTTTGTGATAAAAGAACTTCTAGGCTGTGGAATGCGTTGCCTGAGTGGGGTTTTCCCGATGGTTATAATTATAATCTTGGTGTCTCCAGATCGAGAGTGGATCGGCTTCTGGGTAAGCATGTTCCATCGTAGACCGCACCGACGCCTAACATCGGGTGAGGTGAGGGTCAAGCGTAAATATAGTTATGACAACCGGAGTGCAGTTTTAGTTTCAACTGCATCCGGTAGATAGGTGTTGCTTACCATCAGGCCGCATCATTGGGCTTGCTTCAATAATTTGTTTCATTATTTTAAAATTTAGCTACTTCAGACTCCGGGTTTTATTTGGGTAAGTGAAAGCTTCAAAAAATAAACCCAAATGAAATGCTACCGCATTTCTACATAGCCCTGCATGTGCAAAAATCAGTATGTTCCGATTGGAAGGGCAATGTTTACAGAAAAAATACAGGACATAAAGATAAGTAATTGTAATTCTGTATTGACGAGCATAGCAGTGATAGGTCATGTATGTATGACCTATGCTGTATACATTACTTCATACTCTTCATGTTCCAATACCTACGTGACACTTGAGCTGTTATGGGCAGGCGTGTGTTACTTACCACCAGGCACATGTCCTGCTCGCTCTATTTTATGAAAAATAAAGTGTTTTTCATGACTTTGCGCACGTGAGTTTCCCGTTTTTTGAATATGTATTAAAATGCACAACGAGCACATATCTCATAATATAGTCTTCTTCAGAATAAAAATGGCTCGCATATTCGCGGGTGCATTGTTACCTGAGTCCATCCATTGTGGTTTTATGCATAATATTGTCGGCAAGAATAGTTAACTAGTTTTTAAGGAATAAAAGAATATTGAAAAACACAAAGTCATTTATTGTTATAAATATTTATAGATATCCGTGAGCACGTGAGCTCGACGTGAAGAGCCCTAACCTCAGGTACTTACTCTAATCACACCTTACATTACATTAATGACTATATTATATACAACCGAGGGTGACCGGGACCCCCCCCCCCTACGCCCCGCGGCGGGGGGGCGGCACTCCGAGCGCCGGACACAGAAGCAAACCCGAACAATTCTAACTAGCTTCGCTTTAGTTTAGTACATTTCAAAGGCACGATTTCTTCAAGAAACATTAAATTTTAAAGCATTAAAAATGATCGTGGACGAGGTGCCAACAGATGATAGAAACTAAATAACTATGTAACAGACATTACATAATAATATAATCAACATATAAGTTCCGATGTAACAAGCCGCCGGTCGCCGGCCAGGCCGGCCCCGGTGCGAAGGAAATGCATGTGGGAGTGCGCACTACTACGCGACTACTTCATTTTCTTCAAGATGGCGTCGATCTGTTCGTCCACTCGCGCGCTCGTGCCCCTGCGAAGAGAATAATAGCTGTAAGAGATTTGTTCCTAGACGCGGTAAAGTTGATCAGGTCGTGAAGTCATTTATTACGAATGTTGGAACATGTGACAGGTAAATGCGCATCACCTTCAACTATACTTTCGCTTGTAAGTTGTGAGTCTAACGTCTACAACTCTGTCTATGGGGTGCACAGTACGGGGTGCAAGGCTCAGGATCAGTCGACAACTTCCCAACCCATAGCGGGCTTCTATCGACTTACTGCTAATCCCGGCCGTGGTGGAAACTTCTGCACACGTCCCTGACTCTTCGAGCTGTACAATGTACATGCAGAAGTATTGGGGTGGGGTGCGACTGAAATTATTTGGGATCGTCACGTGATAGCCAAGTAACTGTAGTCCTGAGTATTTTCAGACATACACTTACGGCGTTGAGCAAAGATCTATTGACCCGGAGATGAAACTTATCGACATTTTACGCGGCGGGTGTGTGTAAAAAATCCTCCACGTAAAAAAGGTACAGTAGGTATATAGTGAATGTAGGTACGTGGTGACTGATGCTCTTAGACAGCGCCCAGCTACAGCTTAATGGAAGCGTTATGGCAGCGGTAAGGTTCTGGACTAAACGTTGTCGTGGTGATATCAGCGTGCCGACGACGCACAGGGCGCCGCGAAACTCCAGCGCCCACTGGCTGTGACAGAACGGGCTACAAGGGTCGCACCTGTATCTGGTGGGGTCGGGTCCCCACGGGAGTACCTGTAACCGGTGAGGTTGGGCGGTGTAGGTACCTGTAGGCGGCGGGGTCGGGTGTAGGTACCTGTAGGCGGCGGGGTCGGGTGTAGGTACCTGTAGGCGGCGGGGTCGGGCCCCACCACGGCCACGAGCTGCGGCACGTCCCCGGAGTGCGCGGCGAGGCGCGCCAGTGCGGCCAGCGCGCGGTGCAGGTGCTCCTCGCCCGGAGCCAGCTGCAGCAGCTGCAGCGCGGCCATCGCCAGCTCCACGCACACCTCGTCGAACACCTGCGGGCCGGGGGAGGGGGGGGGGGGCGGTCAGGGGGCGGTCAACAGACCGGCGCGGTCGATACGTCGCAGACAAGTAGCTTAGTCAGCCGTTCGATCAACAACCTAACTGCTTTACTGAACTGTTCCAGTTAACCAGCTTCCTAAATGATATTCAGCTGTACCGTTCATTAATTACCCATTCGATTATCATCCTAGCCTGTTTACTTAAACAGCGTTGTTTTACCAACTTCCTTAATGATTTCCGTTTCGTTGGTTAAAACATTTAATCAACTGGCTAGCCTACTGCTTGAGCCATTCGTCCTGTAGGGTTGAACAGGTATCAGAAATAAATAAGATAAAACATCTGACGTAAGAAACGTTTGATTGAATCCTTTAAAATGTTGCTAGTTACTTAAAAAAAAAAACATCAAACTTGTTGTTTGCAGACGCCATTTCTACTGTTTTGAGAGTTTCGGTACTAGGTGACAGAAAGAGAAAAAAAATTGAATTAACAGGCTATGGAAGAAATGAATGAACAGGCTAAATAAGAAATTCAATGCCAATGATTCAAATTATATGGCTAGCTGTTTGACCAAATAGCTGAAAATCATCTAGGAAGCTGGTTAAGCGGCGCGGTTTCGTAACGGGGCTAAGCTATTGATAGTACGGCTGATTAAGCTAGTTGGCTGCGACAGATACATATTGTTTGGATCACTTAACCGATAGTCAGTGTAAAGCTCGAATCTGACGGAACGTCTCAGCAGCGCGTCGCGCGTCATAGCAGACCGAGCCTTGAGCCACAGGGGTTCTACCCTTGTTCGAGATCACACGTACGACCTTCATAAGGCTATCAACAATTGATTCGATTCGAAAATATTGTGATTCTTGTGCATGTTCGTCATATATTCTGTTTAGAATAATAGTACATTATGATATAAGTGCGGTAAGTTGATAATTACAGCCGAGGCTTTATTGCTAGCTCGAGCCGAAGGCGAGAGCTATAATTAGCAGAGGCTGTAATTATCAAAGCGCACGTATGTCATACGACGTTTTATAACATATTTGCGAGATAATATATGCGGAATAATATTTACTTGATCACAGATCACAGCACAGAGTACGTAATCACTATGGATCACAGATTAGCAATGCGCGCGCATCGGCGCCTTTTTTTTTTAAACAACGGCACAGAACCAGCCTGTATGCCATTTATAATAAAGTAAATTAATATTTTTGTGTTTTGTTACAGAAAAATTAAAGTAATTTATGGTCTAAATTAATTAAATTAACGAATTTAATAATTATTTATTATATTTTACCTCTCAAACTTAATTTTATTCATAAAATGTTGACCACACTTTTCTGACATAAAAACTCTTTACTAAGATTTAAAAAGGTACCGTTCGTTTTAGACGGAGCATATCTTTCTACCTAGTCTGTGGACTGAGCATTTTGAAACCGTGCGTTTTACATTACACATTACAGCACTAGTGCGTAATAAGATACATTACGATACAGAAATTGGTCCAATAAGAGACCCTTTACGAGCAAATATGTCATAATAGTACATTATGATATAAGTGCGGTAAGTTGATAATTACAGCCGAGGCTTTATTGCTAGCTCGAGCCGAAGGCGAGAGCTATAATTAGCAGAGGCTGTAATTATCAAAGCGCACGTATGTCATACGACGTTTTATAACATATTTGCGAGGAAATAAACAAAACTCTGACGACATTTTCAAATAAAAACAATACAGCGAAAAAAAACGCGCGGAATAATATTTACTTGATCACAGATCACAGCACAGAGTAAGTAATCACTATGGATCACAGATTAGCAATGCGCGCGCATTGGCGCCTTTTTTTTAAAGCAACGGCACAGAACCAGCCCTTATTCCATTAATAATAAAGTAAATAATTATTTTTGTGTTTTGTTACAGAAAAAATAAAGTAATTTATGGTCTAAATCAATTAAATTAACGAATTTAATAATTCTTTATTATATTTTACCTCTCAAAGTTAATTTTATTCATAAAATGTTGACCACACTTTTCTGACATAAAAACTCTTTACTAAGATTTAAAAAGGTACCGTTCGTTTTAGACGGAGCATATCTCTCTAGTCCTAGACCTAGTCTGTGGACGGAGCATTTTGAAACCGTGCGTTTTACATTACACATTACAGCACTAGTGCGTAATAAGATACATTACGATACAGAAATTGGTCCAATAAGAGACCCTTTACGAGCAAATATGTTATAAAACTCTTTACGATTTGGTTTCCAGCGCGACCGCCACCCCGACGAGTTATTGCACCAGTAAAACTCGAGAGTTTAACGAATACCGGTTATGAGCGCGACGAGCCGACTCCAGACGAACTGATCAACTGTAGCCTCAGTGATCCCGATCAAACGAACAATTGATAGTAGGTAGCCATTTTTACACAGCTCTTGTGCCTTGATATCTTTAAAATATTCTACGTCTTAAAGTGATCAGGTATTAAATATATAACGTTTCCCGACTTTTTTACTGCAAACTTCTTTCGACCCAAAAATATTAGAGGTAAGTAGTTTATCAAAAGTAAGGCTGCTCTACTCAGATAGTAAAACCGAATAACGCAGTAAATGCCTTTAGCGTCAACTGGAATTAACAAAACAAACACGCAATAAAGCGGCTACGAGCTGAGATAAGTGCGGCGGCTTTACGCGGAGCCCCGGAAGCGGCGCGGGGCGGAGCGGAGCGGAGCGGAGCGCCCGGTACCACGCGAGCTTCTGTACATCCTTACACACTTTCAACTAGAAGCTTTAAACAAGAAAACGGAATATCTGAACAAATTTTGACGTTTAAACATAAAGAAGTCGGTACATTCATGTATAGAGCAGTCAGAAAAACATTCAGAAAATGGGTACGGACTTGTAGTCTATTTTAATAGATAGCAAATCATAGGCTTTCTATAGAGTGATGGGAAAGAAACATATGGGCCTGATGGCAAGCAAAACGCCTGCCCGTAACAGCACAGTGCCAGGTTGCTATTTGAACTTGAACAATCCAAATCAGTACCTAACATATCACTGTGCTGGCACCTAGATAACCTAAATACAAGATGATTTTGTTTTATTTTTTTTAAAAATTAAAACCCCCTTCTAAATTATAATTTATCTTTTATTTCTGTTATTTCCCCTGAAAACATTGTCCTTAAAAATGTTTGACAGAAGAATTATTGGCAAATACTGTCATTTTTTAAATGCCTCATCTCCGAGTGCAAGCGAGTTTATCAAGCGGAGAGCAGCCGGCAGCGGCGGCGGCGCGCGCTCTACAAACACGGGGAGCAAATATCGTAAAACAATACATTACGGGTGATTAGCTGACGCCGGCGCGTACTTTGACGGAAATACGACGCTACTGACGTGACGTCACACCACTCACAACGCAGATTTCTCAGAAAACCTTCGTTTTGACAACAGTTTCAGATTAGTCGTAAGACCCGAAACAGCAAACTGTTATTGTAACCTCATCTTCCTCATGTAAGGAAAACACATAGTGTACAGATAGCAGCCGAGATTTATGGCAGGGAACATAAACAGTATCTTGGAAATCCCTAGCGGATGTTCGTTATTAGAATTCGAGATATTTTCGATGGGTGTTCACGAGGTGATTCCATTCGCAGTTCTGTGACGATGTGCCGAGCGATGCAGAATGAGAAACCGAATGCTCTACTCAAATATGACCATATTTTTTAAATTGGTAATCAGTCGACGACGCGTACTGTAGTCGATAATTATAATTTATTTACATAATATTTGTTGCAACTCAAAAGCAGAAGAACCGAAATGTTTTTAAGACGTTGTTTCAAGCCTATGCTGAACCCACACTTACTGAGGTCTTGTCGACATTTAAGTCAACCAGTATCGGATTGTAATACCTACCTATGAAACGTGTTGAGGCGGGTACCACCACGCGGTGCACCCTGGGGATCAGATCGTTGGGGGAGTGGAATTATTCGGAACGATAATCGGACTCGGATCGGATTAACAGATTGTACTTGACCGAATAAACCTACAAAGCCATCCCAATCAAAGCCGTTAATTGGGCTTGCGTGGCGTAGGCAGCGCCGCCGCCGGTGTCTAGTCTGACCCAGGCATCGCGGCCGCTACGACCCAGCAGAATCGTGGCTGTTCTTATCCGAAGTCGCGGGGCGGACCTGCCAACCACTCTCACCGCCGAGCCGCCGACCATCTCAGTCAGTGAGAGGACGTGTGAGGAGAAATAGCAAGAGGAGGACAAGGAGAACCTGCTACCACTATCTTGTACATATTTTAGAACTATTATTGTTCTTCTTCTGAAACCGCCTGTTACTTAATTACAGCGCAGTTTGTTTGACTTGGGTAACTAAATAGAAGTGCACCGTGAGGCGCACCGTCAGTCTGCTAATGCCGCGTGTTGATTTATTGCGCTATATTTAGCCGCGGGCCTCGGCGGCGGCGCCCGAGGAAGCATATCGCTCCATATCCCGTGTTTGCAGAGAAAACACCGAGTGATAGCTCGGAGTGTCAATGTCAGCGCGAACCTGACCCAGTGCGCCCGCGCCGTTTGAACAGCGATCTGATGCAAGTGGAAACTTTCTGTTGCTTGAGCTAAACAAATACTGCTCTTTTAAATAAATAGTAACGACGTTTCAACGCTCGAAATAGTCTCCATTTAATTCAATCACGAGAGTTTAGTTAGACTTACTGACAAGAATGATAAAAACTACAAAACTCCTGAGTTTTCGAAACTCAGGAGTTTTGTTAGTCGCGTTTATAGATTTAAATGTAAAACATAATGTTAGCTCGTAATTCGTAAAATTAATGTGCGTATGAGTATGTCTGCTTTCCGTCCAAGCGCGTATTTGATTCCTGGCTAGGGCTAGTTTCAGAGAGCTACCTATACCAAGTGCAGATACACGTTATCACATCGTGAATATTCCTGCCAATCTTCGAATTTAAATTCCGCTCCTCAATAGCAGATCTAACTTTTAGTTCCGAACGGCGGCGCGTACGATTCATGAATAGAGCGCAACGCAACGTAGCGTGCCCACCATTTATAAACTTCTTTTTACGAATTATTTGACGAAATAAACACTACGTTTAGAAACAGGAAAACGTTAATTCAAAATTTGAATTGATTAATATATGAATACGATGTAGTAAGTAGTTTTAGCAAAGACGAAGCCACGTAGCAAACTCAACGAGGGCAAGTTAGAGAGAATCATGCAGCCCAGTAGATTGTAAAGATACAGGCAACGATATGATACGTTTCAGTAGTCAAGGCGCCACCGCCGTCGCGAGTGAAAGAGACGGCGCGAGCGAGAGCGAGAGAGAGAGAGGCGGTACCTTGGACTTGGCCTGCTTGGGCAGCAGGTCGCGCAGCGGCTTGCCCAGCTGGAACCGCTGCAACACACACACACACAGCGCTGCACGCCTCACGCACACACCTGCATCTCACAACACTCGGCCATCCGGCGCCGCGCTAGACCTCATCTACCATGTACCCCTGCGGTTCCTCTCTCCGCTGGTCTCTCGTCTCTTAACTCGCAACGCATACTTAATCCATCTTTATTGTGTTATTACAATACAGATAGTAGTAATCTACTATAATATAATTATACGTACAAATAAGGGTCACAATAAATAATATGCATTTTGAGATAAATACGTAAACTAAGTCCGAATGTTGTGAAATACAAATAAATATGTTAAGGAATTTGGAATAAATAAAAGTAATTACATAAAACATATTTCTTTATAAATATTGCTTTGCTTATAGTATAGCATGCTACGAGTAGTTAAGGTGTTAGGTGATGCACAAACAGCGTGTTCATTCAGCGCCGCGAGAGATAAGATACAGGAGTTAGTGTTTAATGAAAGAGCGTAGTGGTGTGCCGGCGCGGCGGCGCCAGGATGTGACGTCACGGCCGCTATCTCGCACACCGTGCAGCGTGCGGTCATCCCGCGCCGAAACTAAGAATGAGTTTTGGCGTCACATGCAACCATCCAGCGATACGTGCGATCACTGGTACACGGATCCACGTGCCGTGTTTGAGTGAGCGACGGCCGTGTGTATTTATAACCATACATAATATTTAATTATGCACGTAGGTAAACACAATGCAAGTCAAACATTGTTAGCTTCTTATCTTTACTACGATTTATAATTAATTGATAAATGTTCACACCATTACAATTATGTCGTCGGCTGATCCTTGGATCGGCCAGATCACGAGGTCTGGGCACTTTATGATTTGACTAGCCATATCGCAATGTTTCTAGTAAAAAATCAACTACGTATTTATCGATATTCCCAGCTGAGCCGATGTGAAGTTGTTTCAGTTTGCACCAACGGCGACGCTGTCGGTGCTGCGCTTGGTTCACGCGAGTGGAGGAAGGCGAGATCAGTAGATGATGAATTTTAACTTGACATTTGATCAAGTCTTGAGCGACACGTCCTTGTCATGTCCTTGGTCAATGGCTGCACGAATCGACAAAGGTTAGGTGTTGAGCGAAGTGGCTGGTGTAAGCTGGCTACACCAGAATTCCGATGTTACCGATCCAACGACCGGCCTCGACATAAACGGGATATGACAAATAATGATGCAATTTTACTTTGAAATTACAAGATGTTGTGAAAAAAATATTTATTTATTTTATATGATGGTTGATAAGTAGGTTAGGTTACTGACTGTTCAAGTGTTTGTGAGGAGTCATTTCCCTGTTTTTTTTCGTAATTCTTACTAAACCTGCCATCGCGCATTGCGACATAATATATGTATTTCTATCTATTTAATTAGGAAAATAATTTGAATAACGTAGTTTTAAATCACCATCGATACCCACGAACTAATCAAAATAGGCCACGTCGATGGTGGAGCACGACGCTTACTTTCCTCTTGTTTACTGTTTACTTGATGTTGTATGTCCACACGCACTGGGTCAGGGTGAATATGACTTTAGCTCTCTTCTTGTGAGAAGACTCGGAGTCCCGGCAGTCAGAATTTAAAATTACAAATTGGGGATTAACCAGTAGCATAACTATACCATCTGAAGTTCATAGCGAATTCATTGGATGGCATAGTTAAAAATCAGTAAAAATCGTCACGTTGTAATTTGGTAAAATGTATGATTATTATAGATAAAATTTTTGGTAAAAATGTCGGATCACGTTAACGCGCGGGCTTCGCCCGAAGGACCGTATCATTCAGCCACCCACCCTACCGTCCCGACACCGGGGGTCTACCGCCTGAGGAAACTACTTTAGCTTTGGTAATGCTGTCTCTTTCCTTTACGCTTGAAATTATAGATACCAATAAATAACAAAGCCAAAGCCGATTTAGTTATGCGGTAGAGAGGTGTGATATGAGTAGAATGTATAGTCGGTGTGGCGCGGTCATGAAGCTGGTGAATGAGAGCCGCCGTCGACGGCAGCGGAACAAACTCGCGCGGGTGTCCGTCACCATGTTGACGGAGCACTCGGCGCCGCGCGCCGGTGACTGTGACGGACAACTTCACTACAGCTGCTGAGACACGCGAGATAACGTCGATCACCGCTGCGTCGCCGTCGGGAGATGGGGACACCAACTATCGATAGTATAGTTTTGGAGGTGAAAACTTCTTTCGCACACAGATTTTTCGTGGGATGTGAATTGAGCTCAAGCGTCACCTTCGTGAAATGAAAGAGATCGTCGGGTAAACTCGGGACCATGGCCACGTTTCTGTTTCACCCGCGAAGTTTACAAAGTGACCTATCAAATTATGAGCTACAAGTCATCACTTCTAGCGGTAGTCCCTATGACTGCCAAGTTTTATGATAGACTAATGGGGCGATCATATTTTTCCCGTGTCTCTGACGTCCGTCGCGATCTTTCGAGATATTTCCATTCCATATTTCCGTTGCTATCTTGCGCTATTTCGCGTAATTCAGTTGTTTCACATCGGTGGCGCTGTTAAACGGTCGCAGCGGTGAGGGCGATGAGGTGAGGGATTAACTAAATTGAAGGAGATTAGTTCCTCACACACCGCTATCTGCCTCCGAGAGCCGAGCGACGTCGGGTGAAGTACGGCGGCAATAGCAAACTTAATGACACCGCAATAAGGGGCACATCTCCAGCGTGTCATACATCGCGCGATTCGCTTTACACAGGGATTACTCGACAAAGCGCTGCCAATTCATAATTCACATCTTCCTAATAATAACCGCGGAATCTTCGCAAATAAACCACAACACAGCACAGATAACACCATGCTACACTACACGCTTCAACGTGAAATTCGAAAAGTTCTTAGCGAGATATATAGTGGTTGTAAAACTGGGAAAGGATTTTAAAAAAATCGATTTCTTATTTGACATCCAAATATAGAGTTTGGGAACCGTGTCAAGTATATAGGACTCATGACCATGGCATTTACGATAATAAGCGAAAATTTAAAGTTGAACTGGTAGGTAAATTAGTATCGATATTATCAAAAACTGCAGTAAATCGTCAACGTCCATCTCTACTGGTAGTTATTTAAGTATATCAATCAATGTAGTCACGGATATTTTTGTTACAAACAGAACCGTTGTGTAACACCGCGAGTATTTCGTGATGGACAATATTTGTGCAACAAATATTGGTCGAGCAACACTGCCACCGATAACTGCGCGTCGGGACCGCGTGCACTCGCGGCTCGCGGCCTGATAGACACACAACTTGCTCATGAGCAGCCCACTAAATGTTCCCACTGCTGGGACTCGGGGGCTTCTCTCCCAAGGAGAGAGCCCAGGCCATGATCTACCACGCTGGCCCAGTACTGGTTGGTGTATAACCACATGGTGGATTAACTCGCTCGCAATCCATGATCTGCTATTACAATAATAGCACGTCTGTTTGCGACGTCGTCTTTTTAATTAATGTTTAAAGACATAAATTTATGTTTTTTCTGCAAGGAAATTCTATCTAAAGTGAAATGAGGATAATCTATACACTCAGTCCAGTAATGAGAGTGATCCGTGTATCCCTGTCACTCTCCGGAACGAACGCACGATCTATCTCGATCTGATATGTCTATAATAATATTTGTGCTGATAGACAACTAACAATTCAGTGGTATTGTTTGACATTGTTTAGTTTGTACATTTTAGTTTTAGGTTTAGTTGTTGTTTGACATTGTATTTAGTTGACATTTTACCATAAATACATTTATTTTGCAAGCATTCAATTGTTGCTAAGATAATTATTTAATTTTGACCGCTATGGCTCCAAAAATTAAGTTATTACGATTATGCGTATCATCATATTTTTAATCATTTGGTTTACTAACTATAAAATTGGTAAGTATTTGTGTCTGTCTTAGTCATTAGATAAATACGTATAGATTAGAATAGAGTCTCGGGTTTCTCCTATCTAAACCGTTTGTGTCCCTGATGACATATAAAATAGCAGGTTTACAATGTCTGATATTAAAATGGAATATTTTTGAAGTGAAAACTGTTTTAGCGCACCATTGACAGATTTTTCGTGGGCTGTGAATTGACCTCAAGCATCACGCTCGGGAATGATAGAAATTTTCAGGTAAAACCGGGAACCTAACCATTGGCCATCTAGAAATGCGTCGGCATTTTCCATTGGCCATCTAGAAATGCGCCAGCATTTTCCACTGGCCATATAGAAATGTGTTAGCGTTTCTAGATGACCAGTGGACTGGCAATTCTTTTTATATTCGAGTATCAAGTTTAAAGCGATCCGATTTCGGTTCATTACCGATAAGTAAATGGGGCAAGGTGGAGTGACCACGACATGAGCGTGCAGACCGGGTGCTCGGTCAGACAGCGCTCTGCGCCGGGGCCGGTCCGACGCCGGTCCGACGCCGGTAGCCGGGGCCGGTCCGTCGCCGGTCCGACGCCGGCAGCCGGGGCCGGTCCGACGCCGGTCCAACGCTGGCGCCGGCGCGTGCCTGTGGCCTAGTCGATCGTAAGTCTGCCCGTTTATCTAGGGTTTATTTAGGGGTTATTTACCACCTGGGTTTTCCTATAAGTACTAAGCATGTATTTACAATTGTATCAACATCATATCAGCTAGTTAGCTGCTAGTTATCTTTTATAGCACAAACTTATCTTATTTTTTTTCTTTAATGAGTTTACCCTTGACTGCCATCTCACTTGATGTTAAAGGAGGATGCGATTCACGATGGATGTTTGCTTAATTTTGGGGTATCAAAATAAAGTAGGTGAGGAAAATTAAATCTGCTAATAATACCGTTCGGTCCGGCGGACGACGCCAGCGAGCGGCGCGCTGCGGGCCGGTGGAGACATCGCATCTCTCAATGTAACACCTACTAGGTCACTGGGATACGGTTGATTACAAGTACTTCATTCGTTGTTGGTAGCTATTGTATGGTCCATTCATAATATGTATCTAGTACCTTACGGATATTGCACACGAAACTAAATACACCGTATAATTACGTTGAGTCATTAATAAATTTCCATCATCAGGCATATTTAATCGCGATTCCATACGATAGGTCAAGAGTGGTCGTAGTACGAGTAGTTCTTCGCGGACTAATTCCATTAGAAATGAATTTGTAGTCGACTGTACGTTTTCGTCTCTAAACATTTCCAGTTCGAACGCTTCAAAATGAACTCACTGAAATTGTACCTCGATAGTAGTTTTCCCCTAAAACCGAGCGGTACACAGCTTGTGACGCGCCTCTCGGATACTTCATCTGTAACCGGCTGCACTGTACATGCACGATCGGAGAAGAGAGCTTCACTTTGTCCATCAGGACTTAGAACGGTCGAACCACACAAACTTATCTGGCCCGCTGTAAAATGGCGTTACTATCACATTAATTAACATTTCATATCGACATCGTTAGTTCGCCGTTTCGCCGAGCGAGCCGGATAAGCTGGCAGCTGTGTAGTGTGGCGCGGTGTTAGCGGGTAGTGAGATGCGATACAGACCACGGTTTTTACCTCCTTGGTGGCCACGTTGTAGAGCAGCGCCGTGCCCGTCTCCCGGAGCTCGGGGTCCTCTGACAGCAGCGCGTGCACCACCACCTGCGGAGGCAGAGGGGGGTTAAACAATTTAAAAATTAATATTTTATACATTGGGAATGGTAATTTACTTAGGTTTCTAAGTCTTCGGGGAAAGCTAAACAAACAAAACAGGAAAATCATTCTGAAATTAGTGAAAAATAAAGGTCCTACAGGAGACCTTTGTGGTATACCAAAAAGCAAAATCAATATTATTGGTTTAAAACTCTTTGGTACCACGGGGAGTTAACGTTTTTGCAAATATGAACGAAATCGATGCAACGACGTACCGTGTATGTCTAGAAACCGAAACTTTGTAAGGAATCAGTAATAGTGCACTAGGTCCAATGCTTGACGGAAATCATAATAAACTTAAGCCAGCCTGTCCCAGTCGCCCCGCCCCGGCCACGTAGCCACGTACCTTGGTGGTGGCGCGGATGTTGGAGAGCGGCTGTCCGTTGTACTCCCACTCGCTGATGTACAGCAGCCACTCGCTCGAAGAGATGTTCTCGAACAGGTTACACATCTGAAACGTATACATTCACCATGAGCATGAACAGTCTACACTAGATTCACACGGGACGCTAGATTCCCACGGCTGGGACTCGGAGTCTTCACACACAAGGCAATCACGTATGGCAACTGCGGGTAGAATCGAAAAAGAAGGAAGCAAGAATTTTTTTTTCTTGACCCTGAACTTGAAAGTTCCTATTGCTGCTGTTAAGTTTACCTGAAAGTTTCTACTCTCACGAAGAGAGTCAAGGCCGCGATGCGACGTTGGAGGTTGGCAGATATCATTATGTTCTTGAATCGGAACGTATCGGTTATCACACAATGTTTTCCTTCGCCGATGACAAAAGTTATAACGACTACATTGGAACATACATTGGAACTTAGAAAAAACATTCAGAACTGCAGCCATGAACGGAGAAATAACATGAAGTTATATGGCCGACCTCTTCAATTCAACAATAAATATAAATATTGGTGGACAATTCACACACAACACCATCTGACCCCAAACTAAGCGAAGCTTGTGTGATGGCGGCCAGAATACAATAATGTTGAGACGTTCTAAGGTTCAAGAGATCCAAGAGAAGTTCCAAGGTTCAAGGATGAAGAGGTTTGACGCTACTCCCGTAATAAGAACGTCTACATTGCCTTCTAGTATACGTCAGTCAGTCGAGTCGAGTCAGTCCTCCTTTTTGGAAGTCGGTTAAACATTCTTGATTCTAATATTTATGACACGATCAGCTGAAAAATAAAGTTGGCGACACTGGGCACGGGAAGTTTTACCGCGTCACTTCCATTATATATTTTCGTTACGGTTTTAGTCTCACATTTTTTCAGTTCGGTAGCTAAATCTCTATCATCTTCTCTTAGTCTGCCACAAGGCACTTCGTTCCAGAAAGAAGCCAAATGACAAAGGTGACGTAGGTCTGAATCAGTGGAATTAGAAAGAGGTAGTAGGTAGGAGTGGTTATAAGAGTAGAGGTAGATGCAGTTAGAAAGAGGTAGGAGGTTGGAGTAGTTATAAGAGTAGAGGTAGATGCAGTTAGAAAGAGGTAGGAGGTAGGAGTAGTTATCGCGAGTAGAGGTGGACGTGGGCGTGGTGTACGTACGAAGAGCGCGAGCGCGCGTTGCTCGGGCAGCGGCAGGCGGTCGACGCCGTGCGCGTAGTTGAGCAGCGCGTGGTGCCGGCGGTCCTGGTGCAGCAGCAGCGACACGTCGTCCCGCAGCGCGCCCGCCGCCAGGCAGCGCAGCGCCGCCGCGCGCGCCGCGCCCTTCAGCCCCGGGTCCGTCAGCAGGCGGCCTGCGCAACCGCACCTCTTTACAAACACTATAGCATAAGCAGCCCATTTTAAGTTAGCAGCAAACACAACTAACACTATAGGTGACGTCTTTTCATACACATGCAGCTCATTCTTTTCGCCCCGGTTCCCCTCTCAACACATACATAACCTCGAACTTTATCTGGTCGCGCTTTTCAGTCTGCCAAATCAACTGAGGGTGCTGTGGCATCACTTGTTAGTGAAAAACTAGACACTGGGCAGAGATGCCTTGGTGTCTTTCTTGATCTCGATAAAGCTTTTGACAGCGTGTCGCGAAAACTACTACTCAAGAAGCTCGAATGCTCTGGCATGAGAGCTACTGCACTGGACTGGTTCGCTTCCTATCTGAAAAACCGATGGCAATGTGATAGAATTGGCAAATTCTACAGTAACTAACAAGAAGTTTGTTATGGGGTACCCCAAGGTAGTGTTCTCCGTCCTATGCTTTTTCCTTTAAACATAAATGACCTAAGTCAACTTTCCCTGAACTGCGCCAATGTTTTCTCTTCCGTGTTTATCGTGAGTGTGGTACGAGCGAGTTACCGATGAACGCGAGGAAGTCGTCTCCGAGCACCCAGGAGCCCTCCCCCTGCAGGTACTGCTGCAGCTCCTCCACGCTCTGGCGCTCCTCCGGCGACAGCTCGGCGCCCTCCAGCTCTCGCGACAGACCCTCGAACTCCACCAGGCCCTGCACACAGACCACACACTTATGACAACACACCATATACATCTAAATACGGTAAAAAATAGGATTTTGGATTATAAAACAACACTTCTACACTTCAGTAAATAAATCCTTAGTATTGAGGATCGAGTAATTTTTTCGGGCCTTATAGTTAATTGGCGCTAACTTCTAAGAATATAAAAGTGAATAGGTGAATTGGTAAACGAAGATTGGTGAAAGCGTGGATGAACTACTTGATTGAGGATATGAACGAAACGGTGCTGAGATGCCGAGTGATAGAGATGTGTGGAAAACACGTACTGCTCCGTCCCCACGTGAAACGCCATAAGGGTGAGCAGATAATGCGGCTTTTCGGAACATTTAAAATTTTCACAATCTAGTAGTCGAACCAGATACAAAAAAGTTCAGTCAAAACTTCAAATCGCCGAACCGCATTAAAAAACTTGACTTGAGCCCGCTATTGTTTCTTTAAATGTGCAGAATACCGCGTTAAGGCACAAATAGCAGATGTAAAAAGTTTTGTCAAAGAGCCACTGCAGCCGCAAGTTCCGCAAAATGCGCGCAAACTAATCTATATTAATATTATACAGCTGAAGAGGTTTTTGACAGGGATGTTACGGAGCTTCGACTCCGACTCCGTTATGTCGGAAGTTCCGATTAGTTTTACACCTCCGGTTCCGACTCCGGTTCCGAAACTTTTGAATCGGAGGTTAATCGGATGTCGAAGCATAACCATAGAATAGATAATATAGAGCATAACTTAGCGGCGGCGCCCTGCGCCGACAGTAACGAACAGTTTCGCAGGAACATGTCGCGCAGGGAATCTCCCGCGCACGAGTGTAATGAAAAGTTTACTATTTAGTAAATCATTTGAGCACAACATAGAAAAACGCAAAATTCCAGCACCTTTTATTAAATTTCCGCCAATATTATCGTGTCCACCAGGCTCGGTAGCGAGCGAATACCTTTTTGGTGGCGTCGATTTAATCTACAAGGGGGCGCCTAGTGCCAGAAAACGAAAAAAGGACATTTTCGACGCCGCTCACTGATGTTAAGAAACTAAAAACAATAACAAAAAAAATATTGACGTGTGGGTACAATAAAGAAAAAGCACAATAACCGAATAGAATTTAAAAAATAGATCAGATTTTTTATAGAAAAAAAATAAAATGGCACCTTAAAAAACTATTTTAATTCATGTAAGTACTCGAAATTATCAGCGATGACCCCACATTTTTTTTAATATATAAAATTTCTAATTTTACATTCTATTAAAGTAACCGAACCACAGAATAAATATTAGACCGAACACTTTTTAAATTTATGTTTAATTATTGAGTAATTAAATAAAACTTGGTCAAAAATTGACTCCTGATTTAATATTGATTTCCCCTCCAAACTGTGTCATGCTATTCTCGACTTTATGCATATCATTTTAAGAAGGGCCTCGCGCGGGTGAAATCAGTTTTTTTCCTGGCATTAGGCGCACTCTTAAGAAATATCTTAGACTGAGACAGCTTCAAAGCTTATGTTCATGAAGTACATAAAATATACACACTTTTGGTGTCAATGTATTTAATTTAATTTGTTTGAAAGCTTTTGTTCATTTAACATAATTATGGCACTTTGGGATTCAATTAATTGATTTTTTTGTTTATTTTTGACTATTCCATATTTTTTTTTCATTTTTTGTGATATTTCATGAAACAAAACAATGAAAAGTTTGAATGAATGTTTTATTTGTCCTAAAATAAAAATCTCTCTCCTACTACTACTTCTGACCCTACCTCCGACTCCGGTTCCGACTCCGACTCCGACTCCGATAAATCAAATTTAAAAACTCCGACTCCGACTTCGGTTCCGATAAGATCACCTCCGTTACATCCCTGGTTTTTGATTTGAAGGCGCTAATTTCAGGAACTATTAGACAGATTAAAAAAATATTTCAGCGATGGGTAAGTACGTGATCCCTGAGTAGGTACTAGAGGTATGCTGTATAATATGTAGCACGGGAGAAGCCAGGACGGACCGCTAGTATTCAGATAATAATGTTTTGTTAGAAAACAAGATGAAAAATGGCTATCCAAACGTATAGTAAAAAATGGAGAGGAAGGGAGGTCATGATGATTTAAATATGATAAACAAAAGCTATCCACGTGTAAAACTTCGTAGACAGAAGCTGCTCGATGTAGCAAACAGTGGTAGTTCCGAAGCTAGGTTAAACCAACGTCGCAATACCTTGCCGAGAGTTCGGATGGAATAATTTGTTTATGATCGTAAACATTAAATACGACGGATATAGCAGAGTTTATTTTAACATTATTTTCGTACAAGTGCAACGTTCACATTAATTCCGTGACTCATCCAGGAATCGTATCGGATTTACCTCTCATTTTAGCTTAAAAACTCTTGGAGCGACCTGTTTATGTTTCTTACATCTGTGCCAAATATATTTCATGTTTCATGGATATTTGCAGTAACATACTGCGTATTTATATTTATTGATTCGTGAACCACATCGACAATTATGATGTGTTTTCCAGTAAGTGTTGTGACAGTAAATGTGCCAGCGAGCCAGTTGCTCGCTAAGACAGGGTTTTGCGTTGCCAGTGAAGCTGTGAACGCAGACGCCTGCGCTCTGCCGAACTGCCCCATGAAGAAAGCTCATCACAAAGTAAACAACTCTATTTACAATTTGTAAAAACAAACATGCGGAGTATGACCTAAATAATAACCACGCCAGAATAATTTGGTAGTAGGATTCGAAAATCTTCGTAATCAGAGGTCAACATTTTCTAGACTGCTGATTGCATTACACTGCACCTCCATCCCATCGGACATCAAACGACGATGCGCTTCGTGATGTACACTAGTGCTAGAACTAGTAGTCATAGTGCACTAGTCTAAGGTATACCTAATGAGTCCTGTTTCGTTTATTGGCCATAAACGAAACACAAACAGACGCCGGTATAATTGGACTTCCGATAGCGCAGAATCACAGCGAGATTTAAGGCCTAGTTATATCGGTAAACACACGTGTTTAGTTCATTGGTCGTCATGAATCCCACCACTGGCGACAATTTTAATAGATTTAAGCATTTCCTAGTTTGGTTGTAGAGGAACTGGCAGTTTGGCCGACGCTGAATGCTCCAGGGCAATAATCTACGTAGTGAGTCACTCGTTCACTCGTTGCCCGCTCTCGCGCTGATTGACTCGCTAACGTCGCGTCCCGTCATTTCCCTAAATAAATATTTATTAGCAAATTACCATCTCGACCATTTCGAATACATACAAGTTCTTAAAATGCTCTGAGACTCAACTCAAAACCCGACCAAATTACGAGGACGTATCCCTCCTACGCGTTTGTACTTACGATTAGAACATTTGGGAAACTATTCGAATCTCGGCAGTTAATTCGAGAGATTGTACGATCATTTCAATTATAGCTAACGATTACATCTGGCACTAGTTTAGCAATCTGAAATTCAGACCAATGTGAAATGCTAAATAAATATTATCCAATTTATTGTCCTGCATCGGAATCGGATTCCTCCCCGGCATGTGACCGCAGCGCGCCGCGACCGCGACGCAGTTCTCCCACGCGCCGGTAATTTATTGCCTATTTTACAATGTGCCCTGACTCGACTGCTCTATGTCGGTTTAAACAATTCCTACAGCTCCTACATAGGAAAGCGTAAATACAATTCTATACACGTAAATACATATACTATGAACTAGTATCCGCCCGCAACTACGAATAGAATAGACGTCTAAACCCGCGTGAATAGAAGTCTAAATTTTTTCGCGATGAAAAAAGGGCTCATAAAATTGTGGAATAACAAAAAGACTTGTGTTATTCGATTCTACTAATACATATTATGAACGCAAGCATTTGAATGTTTTTGCTCAATCACGTTAGAACGGCTCAACAGATTGGATTGAAATTTGAAACACAGATAATTTAATCTAGTATAGCGTATAGCTACATTTTATAGCGTATAATTATGTACGTACGTACATGGTCTACTTTTTATAGCGGAAAAATAATGGGAACAACGGGGCGCTGCTATATTTTTTTAGTTCCAAATGTCACCTTCATCCTTTTAACTCTCACGACGTGATTGAGCAACGAGCATACAAATTTTCAGTTTTCGAAGTAAATATATATAAGTAGGATGATGGTCTCCGCTACGTAATTTTGGCGCATCTCTTCTCCGTGCTTCACACACCATAGCATAGACACAGTTTTACAACGGATGTGTAGATCGCGAACATGAGTAATCGGAGAAGTGATTGTTATGGGTCGCGCGCAATCATTCGCTCGGATTATTTACAGAAAACTAAACATGTTGCAGCATCCGTTAATAGCGGAAAGATAACCCAGAGTATAAGCGGGAGGGAACAAGTAATAAGCGATAGAGAGAACTAAGGTGGGAACTGAGACAAACGTTGAGGCTGAGTATAAAGGGTGTGTGAACGTTGTCCCTCACACCTCGTGTCAATGCTGACTATACTCAGCCTGGCGCTGGGAGCTGCTACAGCCGGTGTGTGTATGGGATGGGTGTACTGGCTCCTACAGAGATCACAGGTTCCTCCAGTAGCACAGATGTACGTCACCGTGGAGGTTCTAATGATTATGATTCCAAAAGCTAATACAGTTCATATAATATAATGACCTACCACTAATAGTATAATTGGGAGATTTTAGTTTGCCATACATAGGTACAGTAGAGTAACACTTTTCCCTTCAAGAAAATAAATGTGAGCCGTCATGGGACGCCCGGCAAGATGTGAAACATCGAAATTATTTGGTACATGCATAGAAGAACATATTACGACAGGAACCAAATAAAATATGGCATAATGAAAAGATAGTGACTGTTTATCACATAAATATACATTTTAATGCAAACGTTGCCACAGCAGCGATCTGTTTTACTCCTCGACTATAGATGTTACAAGTCAAAAAGGAGTGTGTGATGGATGGTGTAGAATGCGGGTACTACGTCGATGTCCTTGTAGATGAAGGGAGTATTACAAGGTACTACAGTTAAATGACATTCGAAAATGTTTCGTTTCAACTAAACAAGGCTGTGTGATCGGGGGGTAGTATGTGATGGGTAGTATAGGATGCTTGAGTGTATGTGTGTGTGTACGTACGTCGGTGTCTTTGGAGACGATGGGGGTATTACAGGTTACGGCTGAATAACTTTGGAAGATTTTTCGTTTCAACAAAACAAGGGTGTGTAGTATGATGTATATGAGTGGTGGTAGTGGCAGCACGTACGTCGATGTCCTTGTAGACGATGGGCGGGTCCCGGGCGCGCTTGAGCTGCTCCTCGCGGCGGCGCTCGGCCGCCTCCTCGGCCAGCGCCGCCGAGCTGGGACCGGCCGGCGCCGGCGTCGGCGTCGGCGCCAGCGGACACTCCACCGCCTCCGCCATGTCTGCACACACAAACCCTGTCTTCAACCGAGCTAAAAACTAGTCTGCAGAAAGAGCTGATACCCGCGGTGGTTTGCATTGGACTGGACCCCGTCCTATCACTACCACAGGAGCAATGTGTCCAGCAAAACTGTCTGTCTCGACAATAGGCAAACAACCCACTAACCTCCTACACTGGGGAAACCAGGAAGATCATAACAAGAAAGTGTCACTTTACAAAGTGCAATAGGCAAGACGCTAGAATCATTGAGCGATAAGTATTGTTATATTATTGACATATTTTATGGGCTATTTGTTTTATCTAAGGTCAATTTTTTGACTCACAATTGCTTGAATTTAACATTTAGCCCGCTCGCTCAACTGGTAGTAATAGTACTAGAAGATAAAGGAACTAGAAATTATGATCATTGCATTGTTGTTCTGTCTTACAATTGTCAGTCCCAAATTTTAAGAGGTTCCCCCAATTCATTGCGGTGTAGGTAGACCTATGAAGCACGCCGAAACAAAACGTAGAAAACAAATCACACAGAAATTAGCTAACCTCAACCCAACTATGACAGACGAAAAATACCGTGACCCATGACTTGTACACACTGCAGTTAAAACATTGTTGTTTTTGTTATGTTTGATAATATTTCGATATTATAGTTTTGACAGATATGGCATGGAGCGACACATCAGCGGCAAGTTAATATTGGATTTGTATTATGTGTGATAGCCAATGCATTCGCTATCTACTCATAGGAATAGTAGTCAGCAACATTACAACCTCGTTGTTCCCCTTTACGTCGCACCGATATAGAGTCCACTGCGAGCATCAACTGAAATACCCGGTCACAGCCGCATTGCGAGGGAGTCGCGCCACGCTCCAAGCACTTCAAATAGCACGCACTCAGCACCGGCCGCGCCGGGACACCACACCGACACTTGGGACACTTCACTGAACTTTCGGGAATCGCAATAAACGTGGAACGTGGGATCGTGCGCGTGGCGCGACCGCGTGATCGAAATAGGCCGGTCGTATAAATAAGCAACCTGTGGGGCGCCGCCGACCGCTGCGTACGCACCTGATGGGATGCTGAGAAGAAGGTGAGAGAGCGAGGAGTCGAGGACGGAGGAACCGTCCGGAGCGCGCGCCACCCGGGGAATGGGGCCCGCTGGCGCCGCGCCAGCCGCCGCCGCGGACCGACACTTATTTATATCGCGATCGAGAGGAGCCCACCGCGGGCCGCGCGCTTCCAGGAACCGATGCTAATACAGGGCAAACCCCTCGCAAGACTGCATGTTAATCAGTGCGACAACTGTTGACCCATAGCCATCACTTCGACACTTTACGTTGCAACAGGCTTGGTTTTGGATGAGGCTCTTCATTTGCGGGCGGTTACCGTCACACGGCGAGGGATGAGTGTGTTTTGTTTACTTACCAATTAAATTGGGAAAACTTGAAAAGAAACATGTTTCTAGTTGACGAAAATGTATTAACGACGAAGCCTAGACTAGCACATTGAATCAAAATTCTTTAGAATTCGAAAAATCAGTACACGAAAATTAGGTCAATATTTTTACGAGCACCGGCATTTGTTCGGCCTATCATCCCGTGTGGTGCGAGGCGACTTTCCACGGTGTAGCGCGTGACTGTGTCTAAAGAGAAAACAAGGATTTTTCCTGGGCTTGATGACTCCCAGATTACTCATTACAGTTAAGATACCATGATTCAAGCTAGACTCCAGTAGAGATGTACGTTTGGGGCAATTTTTGTCTGATACTTGGTAGGTATCGGGTGAGGCATGCAGTTTTCACACATTACACTGTACAGATGTAGGTGATGGTTCATACCTGGCAGCTATTTCAGCCACCGGGTGACTGCAAGGAAACCCAACTCGCTGACATCAGCGCCAGCCGCCTGGAGCGACCTCATATCTTCGCTGTCATCAGCTCGATAGAAACAAGGATTGGTGAGTCAATTTAATGACGCACGGAACTCTCAAACTATGTACTCAAAGATCAATCGATCGATCGACCGATCCGCTCATACGTTACGATGTGGTTGAGTAACAAACATTCAAACATTGACTTTTGTAGTAGGATAAGTGATACGGGAATGTTTGTAAGGAGTTGTTGGGAGGGTAAGCTTTTCATGTACAGCGTAACTTGCGGAGAGCTCTCCGTCGCCCGAGCCTCCTGCGTCACAGGAACCTCATTCCACTCCCCGACCTACATCCCGCGCATTCAACCGCGAAACGAACAACAAACCGCCGCGGTCAATCACTCGCGAACGCTTCTAATTCTGAAACAACGGCGACGTGTGGCGACACCTCTGAATACACGGACGAACTAATGCAGCAGCTAGCTTCTTGTTTAGAATCCAGCCGCGGAGATCACAGCTAAACCTTCGTCGCTAGAATCAGACCGGTTCCGTGGATCCTCGACAGGTGCCGCTAACGAACGAAATTAGTTTTTGCTCTAAATTGTACACAAATAACAAAATGAATTATCTGTAAAATCTATCGTATTTACTTTTTTCACTTTTATAGCTTTACATTTGACCGCCATCTTGTCAGATGTTAAGTGGCGATGCGGTCTACGATGGAGCAAGTTTACCAAGAAGAAACCGATTCAGTCTCGATTTGAAGACACCAGGATTGTAAGTAACTGGGTAAAACCCACTGAGGCAACGCATTCGAAAGCCTAGACTAGACGATCTTACACAAAAATAGAGTAACACCAAGTTCATGTCTTTGGAGCATCACCCATGAAACGATGTCGCTTTCTCGAACTACGAGCATTCCGATAGAAAAAAAAATTGGCAGTCATAGGGACTGCTAATTAGAAGGGAAAACGAATAACTCGGAATTTGATAGCTCAATATGGAAACTACATGAAACCGGAGGTCATAACATGGCCTTCTAGATCATCCGAGTTGTCCGGATGATTTCTTTCATTCACGAACGTGACGCTTCAATTCCCAGCCCACGACAACTCTAGTCTTTGGTGCACTGGACTACAGGCCCGTAAACAAAATTTACGGGTCAAATGAACCACCAGGAGACCTATGTAGGATGCAGGATGATAGGGTTTCAATACCTCTTCTAATCTATTATTCCGCAACGCCGTACAAAAATCATGCGACAAGGAGAAATGATCGAGGATTGCAACCTCCTCTTCAACTGCACTCAGTTAGACAGCTTACAAGTGACGGCATAGTGCTGAATCTTATTACTTTATACCCTTCTATCATCCTACATAGGTCTCCTGGTGGTTCATTTGAACCGTAAGAGCTCCCACACAAAAATGCGATGCGATGCGATGCGACGCCGCATCGGAGGAAAGGCTCCCACACAAAACCGCGATGTGATGCGATGCGACGCAAATTGCTCCGATGCGGCGTCGCATCGCATCGCAGTTTTGTGTAGGAGCCCTAAATGTCGTTTACGGGTCTGTAGTCTACACCAAAAGAAGTGTTCACTTCGAACTGGTAATACGTATAATAAAAGTCCCTGACCGTTGTCCGGGTCGAGGTCGGTCCCGCCTCGCTCCCGCATCAGTTTCTTCCTCTTCTTCTCGCGTCGTTTCTCCTTCCGCGCCAGCTTGTCGGCCAGCGAGGAGCGCTGCGCGTCCAGCGACCGGGACTGCGCCCTGCGCGTGCGACACCGAGGTCAGTGCGGAGCCCCGGCCGAGGGGCTGCCGGCCGCTCCGGAGCCCCGCCGGCCGAGGGGGATACCGGGGCGCTACCGCCGTACTCAAACTATCTTAGATCCATCGATATAGACTGCGATAGAGACAGACTGGCCTCCTGTCTTAATGGCACGAACGTATAAAAGAAGTCGGACGTAGTCTCGCTAAAACAAAAATTGTGTCCATAATATGTACGTGTGCGCTGTCACATACAGGCTGACACGCAAACATACACACATCAGTGGGTCGTTACACGCGCAAACTAGTGTATATGTGTGCGTGTGAGCCTATCAGTGACAACCTGACAACGCACACGTGCAAATGTGGCCGACTCTTTTTGTTTTAGTGAGACTACGTCCGACATTTTTATTCGTCCATGACCATATGTTTATCATTTCGTGAGCTCGCCCACCCCCGCGCCCGCGAGGTAACGTAACTTTGCACCTGATTTTGATATTGCTTTCTCTTTTCTTTTCGCTTGAAATCATTGTTGTCTAGCAATAGTGAAACCAAAGCCGATTTAATGAAGAGGTAGAAAGGCCGTTCTTTCTTTAACTCCCACGTTACTGGTATCATAAAAGAGAGAGCCAAAATATGCTGGTCTAGTCTGGAGAACAGTGCTTACCCATCCGGAGGCTCTGGTTCCGTTCCGGACCCAAGGCACAACTACTAGGCTCAACTGGTTGTGCCGTGGGTACTTTTGATTCCCTTCTACACAACCAGTTGGTCCGTTCCGGAAAAAAAATGTACCCACGACACAACTGACGAAAACTCAAATCCATTTCGAATCCCACGCGCACCGTTGTCTTTTTAAAGTTATGTCACAGAATAAATATTAGTACACGTACAGAAGCCTCCCTACCGAAAACAATTATATAAATAGTGACTCTTGCTGGGACACAACAAAGTTCAATTCAGCTCGCATTAGCGCTCAATACCTGTCGCGATTTTCAACTTAACATTTGCGCTCTTTCTAACGCGTAACTCTGTCGCTGTCTAGCGCGGAGGGTTGTCGACATATCTAATAACAATATGCGCGGGAAACGTGTTGCGCCAGCGCTCAGCCGTGCGTCCGACAACCGACTGGCACTTGTCCCCTGGGAGGCACGGTCTAGCTGTAGGTTAAAACCGCGCGACCTTGAGCGAGTGATGATGCACTGGTCATGTGCGTAATAACATCACGAGGAATCCGACATGTTCCGAGAATCTTTCGAGGTTATGCGACATCCACCAACCCTTAACGTTGATTTTATGTTTGAGTTAATCACTGAGCACTGCGGCCACCGCCTCTACTGGTTAAATATTCCACGATACGATTCACCGGGATTCCAGATTGCTTTAGGTTATATTTTATTAACGTACTGTTAACCCTCCCTCCTTGGATCTATCAGAAGATCTATTAGATGTTCACCAATAATGAAATAAGCCTGCCGAAACTAGCACCAGTCCCTTAAACAAGACATCTGACGATCTCCACTTTAAATGTCTTGACATTAATAAATCAGATGACACCAGTGTTAGTTACAATAATGATCAGTCAGCCGACACACGATTTATCCTAATCATAAGTCAGTCGACTTCAGTAAGAAACTATAAATAAGTTAGCCGACACTATATGACAATAATAACTATCAGACAGCCAACGTACCAGCAAGCAAGCACCCAACAATAACTATCAGACTTGTTTTGCAATGTGCGCAGGTTAGCAAGGTTCGGTTTGTATAAAAAAAATATCCCAAAAGATGTAGATTTCAACCATAAGACCCACGGCTGTCGCCATAGTTTATACATTTCATGTTTCTGATTTTTGGTTGCCGACTTTCCAATGTAGTGTATTTGTATATCTAAATTCAGAACTACAAGATGAAACATTAATTGGGTTTTAGAAACGTAAAGCTTAAAATGGTGTTACTCGTACTAAACAAGGCATAAACAAAATATTTTTTTAACAGGATTTATTTAGTCGAAGAAATAGAAACAAAGCTTTCGCAGCGGGTTCGCCGATGACGACGATGCCATGGTGTAAATAATGACTTTCGAATAGCGTATTTAGTCCCTAAAGTTATAGTCTGAAATTCGGTTCATCCAGCAACCTGGCTACCAAATATTTGGGAGCCACACCCCAGAATCATCCAGGCTGGGATAAGACAGACTATGTTTTGGTAGCAGAAAGCAAACGTTGTGGATAGACTCGGCATTTACTAGAATCGCTAACCTTCAGGCGTCGGTTCAGACGGTGGTTACAGCGCGGACGGTCCGAAAAAATGCCGCGACGGGACTGACGCTGACTCAGAATGCAATCGGATTGATCTCGACACAGAATCAAACATATCGGTCTTTGTCTAAACTGTTTGGAATGACAGAGACAAGGATTGTCATTCCGAATTTGAATCGTTCCGATTACGTTGTGAACAAGGACCCAGAACGTTATTTGAATAGGAGTGGATGGTTGGGTTGGGAAGGAAGAGGTGTTTGAGTGTGAGTGTGTGGCGGAGGTCAGAATGGTTTCTGGTGTGAGTGCATGTATCGGTCAGGTAGGGGCGGGGTGCGGCGGCGCAGCGCGCGGGCCATGCGCAGGGCGGCCGTCACCGCGCGCGCCACCGACACCAGCCGCACCGGCGGCGGCGGGCAGGGGGGCGCCGCGCCACCCGGGGGGTGCGCCGTGCCGCCCGGGGGGCGCGCCCTACCGCTCGGGGGGTGCGCCGTGCCGCCCGGGGGGTGAGCCGCGCGCCCGCTGCGCCTGCGAGGGGACGCGGTTAGGGCTCGGGTAGGCATAGGACAGAGGGTAGGAATGGAACGAGGGTACTACAAATATCATAATGACTTAACTTAACGAAATAACTTTATTAAACTATAACTTTAGGAAACACTTTGTGACCTAAAGCGATTGTCCTCTACTGCCCATCTCATGACGACACTCTGCTGAGCGCCAGCAAAGTTAAATTAGCCGGCTAAGGCAAATGCTAACTTCATTGCCACTTCATTGTAGGTGTCGAGAGTATCGTGTTTTTTTTTATTCAAAATTGCTACTCCACAGACTCCGGGGTCCGTGACTTTTGTCATTTCAAATCTTATTTATAATCAGAAGAAGAGGAAAATAAGGGGGGAGTACACACCGGGAGTAACAGTACCGTTGTGTAACACCGCGAGTATTTCGTGATGGACAATATTTGTGCAACAAATATTGGTCGAGCAATACTGACACCGATAACTGTGCGTCGGGACCGCGTGCACTCGCGGCCTCATAGACACACAACTTGCTCATGAGCAGCCCACTAAATGTTCCCACTGCTGGGACTCGGGGCCTTCTCTCGCAAGGAGAGAGTCAAGGCCATAATCCACCACGCTGGCCCAGTGCGGGTTGGTGGATAACCACATGGTGGATTAACTCGCTCGCAATCCATGATCTGCTATTACAATAATAGCACGTCTGTTTGCGACGTCGTCTTTTTAATTAATGTTTCAATACATACATTTATGTTTTTTCTGCAAGGAAATTCTATCTAAAGTGAAATGAGGATAATCTATACACTCAGTCCAGTAATGAGAGTGATCCGTGTATCCCTGTCACTCTCCGGAACGAACACACGATCTATCTCGATCTGATATGTCTATAATAATATTTGTGCTGATAGACAATTAACAATTCAGCGGTATTGTTTGACATTGTTATATTTAGTTGACATTTAACCATAAATAAATTTATTTAAGTTACGGTGGTCTAGTCGGGAGAACGGCGGCTGCCGATCCGGAGACCCCGGGTTCAAACCCCACACGCACCACTGTCTTTTCGAAGTCATGTGCGTAATGCCGCTAACTTAAAACGGTGAAGGAAAACATCGTGAGGAAACCGACATGTACCTAGAATCTTTCGAAGTCATGTGTCATCCGCCAACCCGCACTGGGCCAGCGTGGTGGATTATGGCCTTAACTCTCTCCTTGCGAGAGAAGGCCCCGAGTCCCAGCAGTGGGAACGTTTAGTGGGCGTTGATGATGATGATGATGGGAGCATTTTAAACCTAATACTAGTTAGTGCTCGTCTGTTGAGCCGATCACTACCGTTTGGGATTCCGCTGGTAATCGACTCAACATCGATTCTTTGCCTTATTGCCATTTGCCTAAGCCGCCTCCTCCCGGCCGAGAGCCTCCACTACGGCTCCATTTCTGTCCCTGATGGCCATCTGTAGGTTGAACTCTCGGATGGTCTTCGGTGATGCAGCCAACGCTCGCCGCACGAACCGACCGATGGCGTCGTCGGTGTCGTCAGCGTAGTACGTGATGGTCCCCGTGTGCCGTGAGATTGCAACAACCGCATGGGGCACGCTCTCGTGCAGCTTCATGTTTGCCTTGGTTTTTATTGCGATTACCGACTCATATGTCAGTCCCTGAGCTTCAAGGATGATAGATGGTGAGGATACGTGACCCTGTGCCTGACCCATAACCCTGGTTTGTCAGGGTCTCCTTCTCCTCTTGAGTGTGAACTAAGAAGAGGGTGTTTGGTAGGGTGTTGGGTATTTGCGCTCCCTTATACCTTTTCTGCTCTAGGGACTTTATACGGAGGAGTGCTGAGGAGTACATACCTGAGTATATTTCCCTCAGCGCATATGCGACATCCATCGGATTGCGATGTGTGCAGAGCAACTCCTGGCTGATCTTTGTTACCAGGTTCGGGCGGTGATATCTCATTTCGAAGAGATTTTCCCTGTCGATATAAGGCACCTGATTGACGTCTCCGATGAGGACAATTTCACCAACATCAGACAGCCTTGAAGCCATCACAATGGCTCCAAACCATCATGAGATCTCATGAACCATCATGAGAGCTTTGTCCACCATGAGGCGACTGAAACTTTCTCTTCCGAAACCATTTACCAGAGCAGAAGCCATGGTTCGCACTCTGGTTTTGACCAGGTTTCCGATACGGTGCGATAGCTTTTCTCTTAGATCTTTTGCTGCCTCAGTTGTTGTAGTGATAATGGCGTCTTTGTCCACATCAAAGTGTCTAATCACCCATGTTGTCTTTCCACATCCTGGAACTCCGTTGACCCACTGTATTCTCGGTACCTCCCAGTTTTTCCAACCCGCTTTGACGTTTGAGTTCCCTTCGATAGTTTTGGCCATCTCAAGGATCCTATCGTCCAGCATAATCTTGGTGCATCGGGCGGTAACTACGATTGGGTCGTTTGGTGGTGTCGCATAAACTGGCATTCCCGCGCGCTCTGTCTCTTTCTCGTTCAGTGTCACGAAGCCATTTTCTACACTGTAAGCTGCCATATACTTTCCTGTCATGGTTCTTTTGATGACCCACCCGGTAAGTGACATTATTGGCTGGCCTTGTGGCTTAGTGGGTAGTAGCTCTGCCTGCGAAGCCGAGGGTCGTGGGTTCGATCCCCACCCAGTGCAAATATTTGTATGATGAATTCAAATGTTTGCACTGTGTCTGGGTGTTTCTATGTATAATAAGTATGTATTTAAAACTATATAAGTATTATATCAGCTATCTGGCCGCCATCACACAAGCTTTGCTTAGTTTGGGGTCAGATGGTGTTGTGTGTGAATTGTCCACCAATATTTATTTATTTATTTATTGTAAATTACAGGGCTTAGAGATATAACAACTTAGATTTCTGGGTGACGAGCGCAGTGCAGTGCTAGGTAATGATTTGGAATCTTCATGTTCCAATAACTGCGTGTCACTGTGCTGTTATGTGGCAAGCATGTTGCTTACCATCAGGCACATGACCTGCTCGTCTCGCCACTCTAAATTAAAAAAAAAAAATATGGCTGCTTCGGCCTCCTCGAGTTTCGCCTTTAAGAGGCTTTCACTCCCTAGCCTATAGGACTGCATGATGTTTTCGCAGGTCCTGAGCTTGACTTGTCTTGTCGCTCTCAGTGTGGCTAGGAATTCGATGAAGGCGTTACGTGCATGACTCCGCGGCTCCAAAGCCATGACATAGCGGGGCGGTTCAACCTGTCCCATGTCGGCTCTCGTTCGGCTCGTTTGTTGCTGTGAAGCTGCGTTGGGGGTCCTTGACGTCAAGGGGGTGATGAGTGGGATGAGATTTGGAGTATGCCTCTTGCTGCTGCATTGAAGGCAGTCACGAAGGTCGTGTTGGTGCCTCGGCTGCCGCTTTGATTGGCTGCGGCTTTTTCCGTGGCTGCCCTCTGCTGTGCTTTTTCGGAGCCGGTGTTTCGGAGAGTATCGTCGTGTTCATTTGACAAAATTATTTTGTTTGGTTCTTGACATTAATTATAATTTTGACTACTCATGATTATAAAGCCTTTTTTTCGTGTCTTCTGTTTTTCTCAGTGATATATGGCCAGTGACCTATAGTAGTTGGTCGCAAGTGGCCTCTACTGCCTACCGAATGTTGAGCTAACGCGGAAGGCGCTGCACCCTAATAACGTAATCTTACAGCACTCAACGAGTACTACTTCGCGTACATCAACTAGCGCAAGAGCACCTCAGAGGGTGCGACCTTGGCTTGGGACTGCCGCCGCGCCGGTAGGAAAGAACAAGCAACGACCTGGCATCCCAGACGGCGGTGCTTACGCCTCTACCAGGGAGAATCTGGTACCTGTCTACTTTTAGGCGGTCTGTTAAACTAATATACTGGTTTAAATTATCTGATATCGGCCGACTGATTGTAGCTTTTACCATGCAAGTGTCGGCTGACTGATTTTTAGTTTCTTAGGTACTGACTTGTTACTTGGACAAATCTCAAAGCGTCATCTACATATATCTCCTATTTCGCGCTTACCTACTTCAAATATGAATTGAGAAGTTAATGTCGACTGGAGTCTACGTATAATTTGTAAAACAAAACAATTACTATCGTTAAACTTTTCTGCAGGCACAGGGTTCAATTAATTGATCGTATCGTAATAGTACGGATATGAATGAGTATAACCGCATCATGCGCGATGACCGATGACCGAGTGATCGTCGTCAATTACCCGCGATGTAGTAATTACTCCTCGGCTCTGGCCGCCAGCCAACTGTCGCTGTGTAAGCAACTTCACATTTCTAGAGTTCCGTACACAATATAATAGGCCTAGTATTTAATCATTCGCAACCTGAGAGAGTAGTGTTCTCGTGACCACGGCCCTCGTAGCGCTGCCGAGGACACGAAACAACGGGAATTTATTATTTTTAAGCGAAAAAGAGAGCAATATCAGTGCGAAATCTGTCGGTCTCTGTCTGTTTGTACGAGTCATTTGGAGTTATATTAATTCACGGGACTTGATTTTCTGAAACAGTGAAACCAGCTCCTCGTAGGGCCGCTGTGGAACAGTTTGAAGCCCACCGCAACGCAACCCAAACCAAACTTACATCAAAATAGTGTTACATGATTGTTTTTGATTCGCTCTCCCAGAATAACGTAAGACCCACAATTCAGATATTTGGCCATATTATCACTATACATTAATATAAAACAACAAAAACGAATCATCTACGAATTTGATAGATGTTCGTGATAAATTCTGAAGAGAACGAAATAAAGTTTGAACCCTCGATGTCAGAATTTCAATCGCACTCGACTGGTTTAGTGGTTTATATAGTAGAAACATTAAGCAATCCGAATGTATACACTGATTATATCGGAATCATATAGGACCAAAGGGGTCCTAGTTTCAATTACTGCCTTACTTTTTTAACCGTATTATTAGTTAATACGGTTAAGTGCGTGTGCGGCATGTCAGTGAACGTGTAATCATGCGTGAATACATATTTGTATTTGTAAATTTGTGTGTTTGTGCATTAGTTGTGTACGTGTAAGCGTGTTATAAGGAAAAACTCCACAACTAGGTTTATAAATTGCATAAATTCAATTTGGTTTGTAAAGTTTTAAGAATCTTTTTTATGGATGAACCGATCAGCATATCACCACACCTCGAAGAGCACTAGTCATCGCGACTCAGGGAATCCTAATGCGATGACTAGCGACTATTATTAAGCAACTGTCGCAATGCAGTTTGGTTGATTACGTTATATTGAACATCACAAGATAAAATTGACTATTCAAATTGACTATTTGAGTTGTGACACAGTCTGAATTTCGAGCACAATTGCTCGAAATTGGGACTGTGATAGCTTTTAGTAAGACAGGTTGTAAATTTGCCGCAATAAAACATTTTTATTTTTTTTATGTAAGTTAATACGGTTAAGTTAATACGGACCTGGAGACGGTCCTTAGTTAATTACTCAGAAGATACATATTTACTGTAGATTTAAAGACCTTAACTGCAGCCATTTGTCCGAGTAGATAAATGAGAATATTATCAATATATATCTTGTTGGTTTAAATCAGTAAAAAAGGATGTATAGAAGCATCTGACGAGGACGCTCAGTTTATTGAGAGTGGGCAAAAATACGAAGATTTGAGCGAGGTCAGTTTATTGGAGTGTTTACACGGTGATTTGCTTGTGTCGGTTCGTGGACAGGCTCGGAGCTCTCTCCTCGATAAAACACAATCATTTGGCCGCGCTCACGGCGGGCCCGCTACCCGCTACCAACAACAACACACTACAAGGAACATGTCAATTTAAAAGACCACTTGTTGAACGATGTCTGTTGTCGTGGATCTGCATGATCGTCAGTTGTTCCTTACTATCGGGCAAGTGACCATCTTCTAAGCTCGTCTTGGCTTCATTATTTTAATGACCTTTTCTGAGCACAGGTGGGGTTACCGCGCTTTTCGATAGTCGATAGCAAATCAGGAAATTTCTACGGAATTTCTTCAAGATCTAATTTTAGCCACCAGCGATTTACCTTTGAATATACAGTGTTCTTTATCTTAGAAAAAAAGGTCTTGTTTAAAAAATAGATACTAAAAGATTTAGTTACGAATTCAGTTGTTTCAGGTATTTGTGATTTTTACGGCGCGGCGCGTTGGAACCTTTTACAATTTCCCTTATTGTCTTTATTACATTTCGGGAATTCCTACTACTAATATTAGGATGAAAGTTTGTATGTATGTACAAAGCAACTGGGCTGGGTCTAGATCCTAGGTGGACCATTAATTTAAAAGCACTAACTTTACACATTAACTTATCGCACGAACTTAGGACTCGATTACGACTATGTGTTCCGCCCCTAACGCCAAAGCTGGACCCGCCCTTGTTTGAATCCCGTATCCTGACCGCCTCACTAAAACGGTTATAGCTTTGATATCATCGTGTCTTTCATTTCAAAAGAATATAGTAGTGGTAGGACTCTTGGCAGAGTCCGCCTGGGGAAGGACCACACCTTTGTCAGTTATTCTACCGCCAAGCAGTAATGTGCAAACATTACTGTGCTACGGTTTGAAGGGCAATGTTCCCAGAGAAACTACAGGGCTTAGAGCTGCTTTAACAGCTTAGATCTCTGGGTGACGAGCGCAGAGCAGTGCTAGGTAAATATTTGGACTCTTCATGTTCCAATAGCTGCGTGTCACTGTGCTGTTATGTGGGCGGCATATTGCTTACCATCAGGCACATGTCCTGCTCGTCTCGTTACTCTTTACTTAAATATATATAAATATCTCTCGTCACCCAGAGATCTAAGTTGTTATATCTCTAAGGCCTGTAATTTCTCTGGAAACATTATATATATAAAGAGAAGGCAACATGAAAGTCTGTCGTATTCTAGTTACCTGGCTTCCTCTATCTGGTTGTTGAGCGCGTCGTAGTCCGGGCTGTCCTCCCGCGCGCGCGCGCCGCTCGCGCCGGGGTACACCGTCTGCGGGGAACAGGATTACGCAGATCAGCTGTCTCGAAAAACACATCATGATTGAACGGCTTCTGCTCTGGGACATTTGGGAAATTGTGACAAAATTGGGACATAATGACGAATAGAACTCTTCTTTTTGACGTGATAACGTCTTATAATTCGATGAAGCCGGCTGCACGCCCGCAAAACATGACGTCATGTGCCGTTACCGCCGTTACCTCAGTCAGTACCATTCCATCAGTATTTTTATTACTTTTCGCACCATCTAGTGAGTGAAATGTGTATTACGTTCAAGGAGTCTGTCCATGTTTTAGAAAAGCGACGATATGAAGTTAAGAACTTGTGCTAGTACAATGATGTACCCAGAGATGGCGCTTTAAACAGCTTTTCAAAAAGCTTCAGAATGTTTTACCTAGATGGCGCTTAACACAAATACTATGACCGCATTAAAAGGAAACGAAATTTCAACCGCGAAAATTTTCTTTTGAAAAATGCTACCATTCCATCAGTATTTTCTTAAGACGTTGTCACGTTCAACTATAGTCAGTAAACCGACTTTAAAGACAACAATTTTTTTCGGCAGAGGTGTTCCGTGTGACCCTCGTGAGATATTGAAATACACAATCCAATATCCATGCAGGAAGTGTGCTATCTCTAACTGCGCTCGAATACTTTACTCCTATATTTCTATCGCTCGGGAATCCTATTATCGCCGATGATTTTACCCATAAAAATTCAGATATGCTAAATTCAAAAAACTTTTCAATTTCCCCGCCCCACGGCTGCAACGGCCACCACCGCGAAGCTCCGCCGGCAGATCACCGCTCACATTGACGAAATCCGAATAAACAATAATTGTAAACGTATACCTAATCAAATATTACCGGAGAAAAAAGAGATAGATAGGATTTATACTATCCCACATTTCTTTCTTCTGACGCGCTGGGGCGGGTCGTCGGGCGCCGAAGGGGGGAGGGCGCCACTGGCCGAGTTCTAAAAGAACGATCAGCCAATACAATATTCAATGTATTACAAATACAACACACAATCATGTGGCACCGTTTGAAACGATAACTTTTAAAAGAAACCTACTTGTTGCTGTTGCGCTCTGGAATTCTCTTCCGGTGACCATCAGACGCGCTCAGAGCGTTGACTCGTTTAAGGCTCAGATCTTGCAGCATTACTTAAGCAACCTTGTTGTGTAAATCGGTGCCTATCTCTATTACGCTTAGTGTATTTTAATAAATGTATTTATGTATGTCTATTTTATAATATATATGTAAATATATTATATTATTTATTATATGTACCATATTTTATTTGTATAACGTATTTAAATTGTAAATGGTATATATTCTAATTTTGCAATTATTTATATACATGTTTCAAGGATGCCACACCACTGCCCTTATCTGTTACCTTTTCCTAATAACCAAAAGGTTATCTGGAAGAGATCGCTATTAGCGATAAGATCGCCTTTTGTGCCCAAAATGTTTAATCTTAAGTTTTTACACTGTTTATTTTTGTTTGTTTTGTGGTATAATAAAGTGTTTTTGTATTGTATTGTATTGTATTGTACTTGACGATCGTTCAGATCGTAAATGTAGGACTGAGCCAGGGTGATCCCGCGGCACTCTCAATCTTTAATGTCTCAAACATAATTACTAGTGAAAGACTAATTTTGTGGATTTGTACTAACATCTACTACAAACGTCTGGTAACTACTGTAAACGTCTGGTGAATCTGTTCTGATAACGGTCGGTAGGTAGTTAGATAGAGACTCTTTATTGCTCTAAATAAGACAAAAACGGCTTATGAAAAAGAAAGAATAACCTAAAAAATTGCGAGGTGAGCGCGGCGCCGACACCGGCTCCTCAGAGACACAGCCGGTACCTGTGAGTGCGGCGCGAGGTGAGTGCGGCGCCGACACCGGCTCCTCAGAGACACAGCCGGTACCTGTGAGTGCGGCGCGAGGTGAGTGCGGCGCCGACACCGGCTCCTCAGAGACACAGCCAGTACCTGTGAGTGCGGCGCGAGGTGAGTGCGGCGCCGACACCGGCTCCTCAGAGACACAGCCAGTACCTGTGAGTGCGGCGCGAGGTGAGTGCGGCGCCGACACCGGCTCCTCAGAGACACAGCCAGTACCTGTGAGTGCGGCGCGAGGTGAGTGCGGCGCCGACACCGGCTCCTCAGAGACACAGCCAGTACCTGTGAGTGCGGCGCGAGGTGAGTGCGGCGCCGACACCGGCTCCTCAGAGACACAGCCAGTACCTGTGAGTGCGGCGCGAGGTGAGTGCGGCGCCGACACCGGCTCCTCAGAGACACAGCCAGTACCTGTGAGTGCGGCGCGAGGTGAGTGCGGCGCCGACACCGGCTCCTCAGAGACACAGCCAGTACCTGTGAGTGCGGCGCGAGGTGAGTGCGGCGCCGACACCGGCTCCTCAGAGACACAGCCAGTACCTGTGAGTGCGGCGCGAGGTGAGTGCGGCGCCGACACCGGCTCCTCAGAGACACAGCCAGTACCTGTGAGTGCGGCGCGAGGTGCGCCAGCAGCGAGGTGAGCGCGGCGCGCTGCGGCGCGGACAGGAGCTCCTCGGGCTGACGCAGGATGTGTTTGGGCACACGGGCGCCGCACAGGAACCCGGCCGCCTCGTCGCTGAAGTGGTTGCAGTTGTGCTCCAGCAGGTTATACGCCCCCGGCCTGAGACATTCCCCACTGTTAATCCCCCACAACAACCTGACAAAATGCACTTTTCTATCAATAAGTGACCACACACCTTCAGAAACAAGAAACTGTAAGGTGTGCCGAAACTAAGTAATCAGAGGAATTGAATCCCGTCAACGGAGTAATCTTTGTACACACACCCTCGCCGCGCCGCGCCTCGCTCGCTAGTGCAGTGCGAGCAATGAGGCAGTCTCAATATTACAACGCACGTATTTCATCTGCAATATTGCACTCTATAATGAGACGCACGTGTTGGAAACGGTGACGGAAGCTTTGGTGCGACAGTTTCAAATGGTTAAGTTGAACCGGTTTGATCTTTAAGATGCTTCGCGCGACATATTTATGTGGATACGTCGTTATTCTAGTCTGCACATGCCTGCTTCTCAGCCGTTCGACGGCTATGATGCTAAATGAGTTTACAGTGACTATTTTATGAGCCATTGTCGTTCGCTCTAGCCTGTATCGGCGAGGAATGTGCGAGTAAAGTTTTAAACGCGGTTTCCACTGCGAAATGGGTAATGAGCGGGAAATGGTTAGGCGGAACGGACACATTTTAAATGAAATATGTTTACATTTCCACCAACAAAGAGTTGGTCATTTGATTTCCGAGCGAGCTCATTTCTACTGTTTCAATACGTTCGGCTCTTTCCGTCCGACTATTTGTTGGTGGAATAAAGTATGCAGTTTGCGTATGCGAGTTTAACAAAGTCCTCAATGGGTCCGCTCCGCTTGCGGTGGAAACCGCGCTTAAGGCAGGAATACGTCTAGCAAAACTGTTTTTACTGTCACTGTTATCGTCACAGAGCCTTGAGCCCATGGCGCCTGTCGCAAGGGACCTCACAGTGTACTCACGTGTAGGTGGTGGTGGAGAGCCCCTGGATGTAGTCGAGGAACACCTGGAAGGGCACGAAGGTCTCCCCCAGCCGCTCCACGCGCTGCGGCTGCCCCAGCTGCGTGGTTCCCTGACCACACACACACACACACACAGCTATACAACACGTCTCACTTAATCCTTCCTTTTCCCATTGGGGAGGTAGAGATCCAGATCGAGGATAATTCTCTTTGCTGGGAAGGGACGCAAAGTCTCACGGGACTTTGGGTAGTTGTAACTCTACGGGTTCGGCAGTATTGAACACGTCTCCATTACACATTTTCTTATCAGGGACACGGAACTGTCCGAGACAGTTTTGGACGCCATTCCTGAATCTAACCGCTCGATCAAGCTTTGCTTTCTGTGTCTGACGTTTGGCTCTCTGATTTTAGTCTTTACTATTTTAACGACATTCTACTTTTTTGATCTACTTAGCCGCAGACGATCTTCTGCGTGTCCCTTTATCTTAAAGTTAAGTCAAAATATCTATGTCGTGCCTATGGATACAGCTGGCGCGCTTAATTGAGGGGATGGATATAGAGGATATAGGTTCATGTTTTACGCGTGTTGCCGCTGTGTATAATTAACGTGAGTAAATAAAAATAACACTAAGTATAGCGGCGACGGCGAGCGAGCGGTTTCTAAGTTAGCGCAGTCGCGGCAGTTCCTTTTGGCTATTTCGGTGGGCGCGGACCACTCCAGGTGGGCTTGCGGTGGGTGCAGTCAGCGGTGCATCCATCGAGGAACAATTTACTAGTCTATGTTACTCGTAACTACACCGTTCCCTAAACTGGTTCGAGGTAAGCGAGAGAAACAAAACCGCTCAAACATTTGCGCTGGCACTGATCAATATTTTAGCAAATAAGTATGATACTTGTTTCCCTATAAAACGAACTCCAAACAACAAACGTGACGCGTCGTGGGTTACGCCTGACATACTTAATCTAAAATCATTGTTGTTTGATATTGCGAAATTAGTTGACCAATTTCCTGAGGAAGAGAACTTACTAGCTATATTTGACGATCTCAACAGGAAATACATTTCGACTTTGAATATGTCTAAGACAAATCATTATAGTAGTATAATAGACGGAAGTACGAATCCATCTAAAGCTATGTGGGGAATCGTGAACGTGGAGAGGGGGAAAAACAATACCCCTAGGTTGAACTGCTCAGAGATTGTAAAAGATTGTAACGGCAGTAAGTTTAGTTCGCAAAAAGATGCCGTAAATGCTATGAATGTTCGGTTTTTAAATGCAGCTGCTGCCTGTGGGGCACCTAAAGCTGATACTGCTACTGTATGTGAAATGATAGTATCAGCACGGCAAACATCTGATCGTTCCCTCAGACTAACAAGTTTCTCGGCTGATGAGGTATTCCGCATAGTATCCTCCAAAATACCCCCAAAAAAGTCGAAAGACATATACGGTGTGTCGATGGAGCTCATTAAACTAGCAATTTTGCCTCTAGCTCCGGTTCTCGCCACACTGTTTAATAAGTGTCTTAGAGAAGGCTCGTACCCGTCGTCGCTGAAAATATCGAAAGTGTCCCCAATATTTAAAGGCAAGGGCAAAAGGGACGATATTGATGGATATAGACCAGTATCGATTATACCAGCAATAGCCAAAGTGTTTGAAAACGGCTTGAGTTCGCGATTAGTGGCCTACCTATCGGAAACCGAGGCGCTGTGTGAACAACAATACGCATACCGCGAAGGGAGGTCTACGATTTCTCTAACGCGTGAAGTGATACGTAGTGTGTTGGCTGCTCGTGAACGTAAAGAACAAGTAGCTGTCTTGTGCTGTGACTTATCGAAGGCCTTCGATGTCGCAGACCACGAGACCTTAGCTTTAAAGCTGAAACACTATGGCATAGCTGGGAAATCATACGAGGTGTTGACTGACATGTTACGAGGCCGCTCTCAGGTAGTGGATGCTGGCGATGGCGATAATAAATCAGATCCGCTGCCTTCTTCTATGGGAGTACCGCAGGGTTCGTCGATTTCAAATATAATGTTCTCTCTCCTACTAAACGATCTCCCTGATGCCGTAAAGGGTGCAGGCATATTCATGTATGCAGATGATGTGGCTGCCGTAGTAACAGCTCTTTCAATTGAGGATTTAGAAGAGAAATTAAATATTGTAATTAACGGCTTAAATTCATGGTTTAGAGCTAATGGTTTTATGTTAAATTAAAAAAAGACTCATTTCGTTCACTTTTGTCTGTCGGGCCATCATACAAAATCGCTTAAAGTTTCGCTAAACGGTGTAAGGATTGAGCAAGTACAGACCACCACATTTTTGGGATTCGAGATTGATCGCAGCATGACGTGGGAACACCACATCGACAAGATGTGTGCCAAAGTCAGCAGTGCGTGCTTTGCTCTAAGACGAGTATCCCGAGTGGTGTCTGCGAAAGTGTCACGTGCGTGTTACTTCGCCACAGTGCATTCTCGGTTACAATACGGCGCCGAGCTATACGCGCGCGCTGCCGACTGGGAGCGTGCGTTCCGCGCCCAAAGACGTGCCGTACGTGCCATCGTTGGCGTATCGCAATGCACATCCGTCAGACCATATTTCAAAGAGCTTGGCATACTTACGTTACCTGCTATATTGATCTACCAGGCTGTGTATGTCAGAAATAATCTAGAATCATACAATACGCGAGGAGAGAGACATTCTAGAAACATACGTAACGCGGTCAAGCTGGATGTCATATCACACTCTCTCACAAGGTCACGGAAGCTAACTCAGATTATGGGACCTGAAGTTTATAACACTCTTCCCAAAATAGTTATATCTGCCCCAAGTTTCGGCAGCTTCAAAAACAAATTAAAGTCCTGGCTTATCGATCAAACTTTTTATAGTTACACCGAATTTTTAGAGAGTGATGGCAAAGTCCTATAAAAATGTATACAAAAATTTGACATGGGTCAGTACAATTGTTATAAAAACATATTATACTCATATAATGATTGACAGTTTTCTGTACAATAATTATTATAATACAGTAAAGTAGTCATTTCAAACGTTGAAAATGTATACAATTTGTATGCTCTTTCTTTTGTTTTTATTTTTTATTTATTGACGTGTAAATTGTACATTTATGAATAAAGTACTTTGACTTTGACTGTGCCTACATAATATCAGTGACACGTTTATGCTATATTGACGTTGGCGAAACCATTACTTTGATGAACTCGAAACTTGCCATAATTATTTGCAGTAAGGCCAGATGAGACGATACCGTAATAATTATGCTTTCCTTTATTCGGCTTACATACATCGACTGGATGACTGCGCATGATTACCTTCGATTGAACAGATGCTTAATTTTTTGTTATTTTATTACGATTCTCAAGCATTTTTTTTTATCGATAACAGGCTTGCCTGATGTTAAGCAACTACGCGATCTACGACAGAACGAGCTTAACTAAGAGAAATCAATACACCTACCAGGCTTAGGTTCATTTCATAGTTTAGAAATACTTCGTACTACGAAACTTACGAAACGAAGGCTTTTCATTCGAGTCTTTGGAATATCAACCATGAATAGAAGTGTTATATAACACTCTATATAACGAGCGTTCAGATGGGAAAAAAAATGGCGGTCATAGGGCCTGCCGATAGAAGTGAAAACTTATAACTCAGAATTTGATAGCTTACTTTGGAAACTACGCGGGTGAAAGCGGAGGGCATATCCCTGCCCATGACCACCTAGGTCATCGAGTTTACCCGAAGATTCATTTCATTTACGAACGTGACGCTTGAGTTCAATTCACACCGTACGGAAAATATGTATGTGGCGCGCCAAAAGTACAACTGATACTCTTCGAAATGTATCCGATAAAACTCGATAAATTTGATACATACATGCGACATTAAATACTTTCGAATTAAATAGTTGTTACCTATGACATGAATCTGGACTGAATCCAAGGCATCTAACAGGTACTTAGCAGAGGTTTGAACAGTACTTCATACAAGTATTACAAAAGCTAATCTGTACTGCGTAAGATGATCAACTATTCAGACTTACATTACCTTCGCACCTGCGAGAAGAAACAGTATTCTTGGCGTTGGCAGTTAATCGAGCATAGATGTAATAGCAACGTCCAAGAACTCGACATGATCAGTTACCAGGCACATTTTGAAAAGTAGAAGTAAGATGAAATTAACGAGGAGAAAAGACACCTCTTTTCCTTTTAAACTTGGCTAGATATCAGGCCACACAGAGATCATTGATTTGTAGCAAAATTAGCGTCGCAAAAGTTACCGACTCTTCACCCTGGATTTGATAGAGCTGTTGGATATATGAAATAGCCATCGGTGATCTCTCGTACTATATTGTGCGGCATCCGAAGTTATGATTTTTGAGCACCCTGCAGCAGTTACCCGGCATACCAAAATGGATTTTTACCGAAGATGTCTGATCAAGTTTAGTTATAGAAATTAGATAATAACATTGGTGAACGATGCTGGCGATGTTGGCAAACGTAACCATTTCCTACGCAACTGAATTATTGAGATGTTTATGTCACATTGTCATAATACACTCGTAATTCAATAAAATTGACGACCCCGCGACAAAGAGCGACCTGCAGACACAATAAGGAATGCCGACCCGACCGCGACATGCTGTTAAAATGTCATTTGATCGTTGATCAAATGTGTTTCATAAAGCTTCGGGCTGCATTCTTCCGCGCACATAAACTACGCTTCAGAGTCGTTACCGGGGTCATATTATTAGACAGAATGCACCCGCCCCTCCCCCCGGCCCGCGCTGGAGCCGGGGGGACGGGCACCGGGCGACTGCTCCACATAGCCGGCTCGAAATAGTGGACTCTCGTCTCGCTCCAACACACACGGAGCGACAGAGACAGCGCGAGCGCGTGCACCGGCTGATGCGACTGTTCCCGTAGATAAGGTGACTTTGTTTCTCTCGACCGGCACGGCACCGCGCCGGCTCGCGCGCCGGCGCCGGAGACGGATCTGCCGCCAGTCCAACTCTTCGATATATCGCTCTCCAAGCGAACGCACTCCGATACGTTGCAATTAATGCGGCCAGGTGATAAACCGAAACTGTCGCAACTTTACCCGAGGACGGCCGAAAACGACACTCCCAATTATCGTAAACTCCGTGCTAATACCGCCGTCAGTAAAAGCTCTCGGGAGCGAAAATACGAGGGCGGATTCCGGCCGTTCGACGGTACTTGAGGAGCCTCGTTAACGAAGTCGCACGTTTTTCACGCCAGATAATGGAGGCTATTTTTAGCTGATGAAAACGGCAAGGAGCGGCTGATGGTTAGCAAAACATCGGCGCACAACAACATGTGTATTGTTGTGTAGTGGCACGCAGTATTTTAAACAAGTTTCTAAACAAAGCTTTTCCCCTTATTTACTTATTACTCTGAAAACATTTTTTTTAAGCCTACACGGTTTGTTGACATATTTTAAGAAATATGTAGTAATACCCCTGCGAGGGAGTCCTGCCACTCCTGATAGTGTCTCTCTTCGTCTCGCATATTTGCACCCCGCGCCTGCGCCGACGGCGCGCTCCGCGACGCACGCGGAAGCGCTCGCACCTCGGTTATTACGGTAATAGCAGTTCGCTTATTGTGATGTTGGCGCCTCTCTCGGACGGAAATACACAATGTTTACATGAACGCTATCCATGAATGCGCTCTATCTCGCCTCAACCAGCCCGAGCAGAACCACCTCTCCCCGCGGAGGCGAGGAGTCGACTCTCGCTGCCACAGGGAACGTGCGAGGATGGAGGGGCCACGTTACACTGGTGGTGATGATCGTAATTTTGCGCGGAATCTGATAGAAATGCCGAGCACATATACTCGTGCGCGAAGCACGCGTCCGCTATGACAATATTAATACGCGGCTAATATTACACCGACGATATTAAATCGCCATCACGAGTTTATGACTTCTTTATGATGATTGGCTTCAGATCGCGGGGGCGGCGGACTGTTCACAGTTTATGGCACATTTCTTGCATTGCACCTGCACCTCGCCCACAGTAGCGACAAGACCCACATAGAGTTGATTTATCATTGTTAGGACATTTCATTTCAGGAGACAATTCATGAGTAAAGATTGCAAAACCTGGACCAAATGAAAATGTTGCATGTCTCGCTGGTTTTTTATGAACCGCATTTTTGCGAGTATGTGCTGAAGCTGCCCGAACGAACACCATTACGTCTTTACGTTACAACCTTACAACATAACGCCTATTCGTTACCGAACCTCGAAGATATGCAAGTTGTTGCATTCTTTCGTGGTAGATGTTGTGCGCCTTCGTAGAGAACGCTTTGATAATTTTCTCATAATCTGGAGTACAGAAATGAGCCAAATTCTGCCAGGTAGTGCTGGCAGAATGTGGCTCATTTCTGTGTTCATGTTTCCTCACTCTTATAATCTGAGAACCTAAGTCTTCTAAGTAATCTGAGAATCAAAGTAAATGGGTAACTTTTGGACAAGCGTGTTGTACCTTGGACATGGTAAGACGAGGTTAAAGGTAAGGTCATTCAATACGAGTATACGTCTTGCAGTATGTGTAGTGGCTAAGCATGACACACTACCGTTGGAAAAAAAATGTTGTCATCCAGATAATTCCGTTTTTATAGCGCAAACAAATTCTCACATTGTTTATTTTTGTGTACTGCGTCATTGTCTAAATGAGATATCGGAAGCTATTTTAATCAGATGACAAAAATTATTCCCATGTGCTAAGAATAGCCGCGAGTGGTGGGCGTCCCGCGGCTCGCGTCAGCTGCTCTGATTCACGATCGATCGCTCGGCCGACCCGCTCCTAGTGACCAGGTCACCGGGAAACCTTCACTCAGGGAATACGACACGGGGAGACTACACGGAAACCGAGGCAGTTACAGGCGCGCTAATCCAGACCGTGGCAGCGCGGATATACCACAAAGTAGGCCGACTCTGTTCCGCAGAGCAGGCCGCAGAAACAAACGTATCATCTGACGCCTTGAACACTCTGCTACGGATTTTCAGAACAAAAGAATTGTCAGGAACTAGGAAAGGTTGAAAGAATAACATGTATAGATTGTATAGTGATACAATTAAATAAATTTTGCTGGCTTTACTTGTCACTATTGTGATTGACCACCCAGGGACTGCTGACAGGCCGTGAAATTTTCGATTAACATAAAATTCAAATTAGGCAGCCAAGTCCTTACCGAACGATAGAAATGTAACCTAACTTCTGAGTATCGAGTCTTCTAACCCCTCATCTTGGCCAAAATGTATGAATGAAAGCGGTATTCTAAAGCGAATCGATTACAACTTTCACACTTTTAGTTTTGGCCGAGGTGGAATTCCCAATTTCATCTAAGAAAAAACACAGTTTCACGGTCATGTCAGTGTGTCAGGGAAACCTAGTAATTGCTGCACGGCGGTACTTCCAGGGAAGCTATATTTACACTCGTCACGACTATTTTTCTATGAACGAGAGAACGACGCCGGCGCGTGTCGGCCGGCGTGTCTACCTGCCGGGAACTGTGTCAATGTCGGTTATTTTGTGAATCTCGCTAATAAATAAGTTGTCGTTGTGAACGAGAAATGGAATAGAAAAATAACACTAAAAGTCGGAGGTACATACGTACATAGAAAAGAGTAAGAACGTTGATGTAATGAGCAGGCAACAGCCAGGTGAAACGTCATAGGACTGACTATTACCATATTATTCCTCGTTCAAAATCTATCAATTTTATCCAATCTATGGTTCGATCCAAAGTTGTCTAGACCGTCTATTTGGCCACAGTAAGTACTGCCATGTCATGTCCGAAATTGAAATTGAATTAAATTGAAATTGATATTGACTGAGTGCACGCGAGAGCACGTGTGTTAGTAGGTGACCGCGAGCCGCCGGTTGAAAGCATAGCGATCCGCTCGAAACATGTCGGGTGATATCTGAACTGTCCACCGGGGGGTTTAACGCCGAACGTAAACTGTCTTACCTTTGATGTTTCTCTCTCTTTTCTTTTCGTTTGAAATGATAGAGATGGCAAAAGCAAAACCAAACCCGATTTAGGTAGGCGGTAGAAGGCCGGGTGATTGCGGCATGATGGCTGCAGTCTGCAGTCCTTTTCCCTCAATGCACACAGGATCCATATGTGCCTATCTAAGCTCAAACTCAACTATATAACTATAGATAAGGTTTGCGAACTAACATCGCGCGCTGTAATGATGCACTAGCCACGCGACGCTGTTAATACCGCGGCTTAACAACCACTCAATTTATTTATTTACAAACCAACAAACTTTCACCTCTCCAATATTCGTGTGATTCGTTCGGCTAACACCCACTCACGGCTCACGAAGCGAAAATGCGAGACGTTTTTAAAATCCCATAATAAAACTGATCACCGACATTCATCCCAACATTTTTTGAATATTAGATTTTAATAATTTTAATAAAATAGTGGCGAAGAGAAAGAATTCACGAATGTACGTCACAGCGTAATGTCGTGCGAAATGAATTGATGTTGTTTACGAAATATTACAATATCCGCTCGTAGAGGTATTGTGAGCGAAGTGCCTGCTGGTTATGTCTACCCATGCGCGGTCCGAAGGGGGGAGCGGTCACAGGGGACATGACCCCCCCAAAATCATACAAGTCAAATTAAAAACCTACAAAAATTCAAAATATCTAATAGTATATTTTATAGACTATTTTTTAACGCAGGAAAACAACTGGAACGGCCACTACGCGGGGAAAATCTTGAGGTGCTAAAAGTAAAGTCTTTTTGACTAGTATTATCGTATTTCTACTCGTGACACCCCCACACTGTGTACTGGTGTACTGGTGACTCCCTCCAAAATTCGAGGCTGGGACCGCGCCTGTGTCTACCCGCACGCTGTGTCGCCACGTCGCGTCGCCGCACCATACGTATTTCATCAGATCGCACGTTATCTTAACCACGGAAATGCAGGAATAATGTAGAGCTGATTATGATCTCAACTGTATGTTTTCATAAAGGCCGATTTAAACTGAACGAACATAGAGCTAGAGCTGGAACAAGAGCATTCTTTCTCGATCTTTTAGTGTAAACGAAAGATCGTTCTTAGCCTTTTCAAAATTATAAAGTCCATAGAATCTTTGCGAACGCAAACAAAACAACGAAAGAATGCTCTACGTTTGTTTATGGACTAAGAGCCCATGTACCCCAGACCTTCGTTATTTTATAAAAGCTGAAAACTTGTCAGCGCTTGCTCCCAACACAGGTAAGAACGATGGACCATTATGAAGTTTGGATCATCCTGGCTTTGGCAGATAAACGGTACTCAAGGTGTACCTATGACAAACCGATCTAAATTTGTCAAATTATAAAGTCTGATATTTTGGTAATACCTTCAGAATGTTATTAAAAATCACACCAATAATTGCCAGACACTTAACATCGTGGTAAACACTTGCCAGACACCCATGTTGCGTTAATGTTCAAGCAATTATAATTCTACTTGCGTCATAATATGCGCGCTGATTTTTATACATAATACTTGGGTAACAATTTAGCAGCCTAATTATCATAAGCAGCCCACTAAAAGTTCCCACTGCTGGGACTCGGGGCCTTAGTACCGTTTATCTACTAAACCCAGGATGACCCAAACTTCATAATGGTCCGTCGTTCTTACTTGTGTTAGGAGCATGCGAAGTTTTCAGATTTTATAAAATAACGAAGGTCTGGGGTTCACGGGCTCTTGCTCTATTACACCAAATGAATCTGATACAGTGGGGATAGAATGAGCATTCGCTCGTGTGATGTAAATCGGCCTTTAGATAGGTACTTAGATTCCTGACGTACTATACGTATAATAAACTGTAGGACTGCTGCTATCAGTAGAGCAGCATAGACAGAAAGATAAGATGTTGCTATCGTTAGAGCAGGAGTACTCAGTATTTTAAAAGATAGTAGAAAAACTAAAGGGTATTATTGCCAGTGAAAGCCAGACACAGAACGCAAATTTACACGAGATGACTAGGACACAGTTCAGGGTCGTGTCTGATTCGCAACATCATTGGTATAATTATTATTGAAGGGGCTATAGAAGCTGGCACCAGCGTAACGTAGGCTACATGTCAAGGCTTGCAGCGCTGACAAGTTCCGATGTGATTGAGCAAAGAACATCAAAACTTTGACATTTGTAATATTAGTAGGATATCAATGTTTGGATGTTTGTTGCTCAGTCACGTGGTAACATCGGATCGCAACACAGACTATAATAAACTGGAAGAACAAATAGGCTACTTTTTATTCCAGGAAAATAACTTGAATGAAAACCAAGCGGGTAGTACTATTATAGTACAAGGTTCTTTCGAAACCATTCTCCTTCGAGGTGTGTTGTATTAAATATTTTACTAAGATTGAGGGTAGTATTTTCAAATGAAACACGGATAACTCACGTACAATATAGTCACTCCAGTCCGACTTAAGTTCCGGTCGCGTCCGGCGGTTTTTTTCACGGCGAGTGCACGCGCGTTGCCGCTGCTCATTTGGCACTGTCATTTAAGTTTCTGGACGCGGCCGGAACTTAAATCAGACTGGACTGACTGATGCGTGAGTGACCCGTGTATTGATATGTGTAATAACTAGGTTAGTGTTCATGGTAGTGTTGTGTGGTACTCACGGGCGCGCAGCTGGTGATCCCCTGGCCCCCGTAGAAGAACTCGCGGCCGTACGCCACCACGGCGGTGTGCCACACGCCCTCCACTGCCTGCCCTGCGCACCACACACACCGTCAACGTCAACGATACTACTTACTAACTAATCTTATACAAAACCTAATTATTAATCGTTTAAATGGTTGTGAAACCATCTCTCTGATCTCACACCACAACTTTGCAAATACAAAAAAAGCGGCCAAGTGCGAGTCGGGCTCGCGCACGAAGGGTTCCGTACCATTAGTAAATAAACGGCGATACGGTATAGATCTAAATGTTATCTAAAATGATTCTAACGAAAAAGTCGATAGCGCGTTTTATTCTACTAGTGGCGCCGTCTAGTTTGCTTGGGACTGTACTAATAGTTCGTAATCAAGTTTGTTGTATGGGAGCGCCCCCCTTAAATATTTATTTTATTTTTAGTATTTGTTGTTATAGCGGCAATATAAATACATCACCTGTGAAAATTTCAACTGTCTAGCTATCACCGTTCTTGAGATACAACCTGGTGACAGACGAACGGATGGACAGATGAACGGAAAGCGAAGTCTCAATAATAGGGTCCCGTTTTTACCCTTTGGGTACGGAGCCCTAAAAATAACTATTTTCACTCAATGTGACTATTCATGCTAAGCTACTAATCAAGTTAATAAAAAAATCTATCTGCGGTGCGCCAAAATAAGTTTTCACTTCAAAAATGTGTGTATATGTACAAATATGAAATTCAGTGTAACAAGTATGAAGCTGCTTCAACAATTTCATTGACACGATAATTTGATGAATATCGTGATCAACAGGCAGTTGATTGCGGTGAACGTTAAACACACATTGATGGCGGATCATCACGCGGAAGCCGCGCGGCGCGCGCTATTCAGGTAAATAGACCGACACAACAATCCTCGAGCTCCCGGGAACCGCGAGCGCGAGCTATCAGTGCGGTTTATCAAGTTGTAATAAAAATAAGTTTGACCACAATTTAATGTCATTGAAGAAACTAAATTCCATTACTTTGAAACTTAGAGGAAATGTTTTTACAAAATTTTAAGTATTTCTAGTATGTATTTGATAAACAGGTGTTAAACTATGTATCTACATTTTTTGAAGTGAAAACTTCTTTAGGTGCGCCTAGACAGATTTTTGTGGGCTGTGAATTGAATTCTACCGTCACGCTCGGGTATGATAAGAAATCTTCAGGTAAACTCGGGACCATGCCCATTGCCCATCTAGAAATGCGTCAGCCAATGGGAAACGATGACGCATTTCTAGATGGCCATGCCATGATGGCTAGGCCACTCCCTCTGGTTACACCCGTGTAGTTTCCAAGGTAAGCTATCAAATTCTAAGTTATAAGTTTTCACTTCTACCGGCAGTTCCTATGACTGCTATTTTTTTACAACCTTCATTCAAACTACCTAATATTGTTTTTGCTAAACAGAACCAAACCATGAGTCAATGTGAACTGCTTAATGAATGCAGTTGAATGCAGAGTTGTGAGGTAGAGATGAGCAGAGCTGTGACCTCACCTATGATGGCGGGGGCGAGCAACGAGGCGAACCCCAGCGTGAGGTCATAGATGTAGAGGTCCACGCGCATCCCCGGCTCCGACATGTCTGCTGTGTCACTCTCTGAAACACAGGACCAAACCTTAACCTCAGGACACCATTTATCACTGTCATCAGGAGTAGTGCAAAATTACTTGATTGTCATAATTATAATAATTAGTGGTAGTAGTCATCCTGTGCTCAAATTCAAGTATAATTGAAATCAAGACGACAATTATAATTATATGCATGTGTGTGTCAAATACATGGTAGTACTTGTAACATTTTTTTATAGGTTTTTTTTATGCAAAATTAAAAAATAAAATACCTTTCTGCACACCTATGCGCAGAATGCTGATGCAAATTTTTAATCTCTATATTAACTCTACAATAAGTGTAGAAAATTTCATACTCCTCTATCCATGTTTTTTTTTATGTAATGTATTACTTAATGTACCTCTATTTACTAGTAAAGTCCATATTATTATCTTTAATTAAGCAACTTCTGTGGGCCACAAACTGTTTACAAAATACACAGTATATCATCTCCAACTACTGTTAGAGTGGTGACAGCAGGAGTACTTTTAAACTATCAACTTGTTTTGTTTTTATCATCATTGTATAGAAGTAAAACCATCATCAATGTATGCTGCATGCAACACATGATGGTTGCTTCTGTTTCATTTCTTTTCTGCCCATAATTTTATAATTAGTTGTATAGAACGATTCACAATAACAAAATTCTGGTTTTAAACAATTCTGATTTTCAAAAAGAATATACAAAGCAGCCCTGGGCCCCCAAAACATGAGCTTCACAATGTTTCTATATGCAGCTAGGTCCACTGCAGACATGGGAATAAAGTTTAACTCACCAGAACATGTAATAAAACTATCACTTGTTTATCTAGTCCAGTTAGCAAGGGTCTAGGCTGCCAGTTGCAATCCGAGTCGCTCACGGCTGCAGCGGTGCAGCGGGCGCCGGAACACAGACACTCCGCTCAGCGCGCGGCGCGAACACTACTAACTACCTGCACTATTAATAAACCCGTAAAGTAGATACACGACACAAGCGCGCACCTTCGCTGCGATTCGCACTGACAGACTGACACACCTGCGAAGAACACCTCGGCTTCTGCAGTTTCCGACGAAACCCCTTTGATATTAACTTCACTGGAATTACACTTTACAATGTTTTAAATTCATAAAATGTTACATACCGCAACTTTTTTAAATTGTGTTGTAGACAAATACTCGAACTTTATGAGAGCTTTGTTCTTAATTCTTCGACTTAAGTTAATTCATAAATCCTAATCTATTTCATCACGCAACAACTTAAATTATTTTGTAAATTCAATTTTGCTGACTTTGATGATTTCAAAATATTACCTATGTATTGGATTTTTGGATTTGTTACGTGTTCCGATTTAATCATGTATTGCCCATTACACCTGCCATTCGCTCAACTGAGGTACCTCAGGGGGCGAGTCGTGGGCGAGTCAGTTGACCGAATACTAAAACTACTTTTAAAGTGAAAACTTCTTCTGGCGCTTGGCGCGCCACAGACAGATTTTTCGTGGGCTGTGAATTGAATTCTAGCGTCACGTTCGGGAATGATAAGAAATATTCGGGTAAACTCGGGACCATGACCATGCCCTCCGGTTTCACCCACGTACTTAATTTCCAAAGTAAGCTATCAAAGTCCGAGTTATAACTTATAAGTTTTTACTTCTATCGGCAGTTCCTATGACTGCCAATTTTTTTTGAAGTTAAAACTTCTTTAGGTACGCCTAGACAGATTTTTCGTGGGCTGTGAATTGAATTCTACCGTCACGCTCGGCTATGATAAGAAATCTTTGGGTAAACTCGGCACCATGGCCATTGGCCATATAGAAATGCCAAAATAGTCAGCCAATGGTGAATGCTGAAAGGGCGTGGCCTGGCTATCATGGCATGGCCATCTAGAAATGCGTCAGCATTTCCCATTGGCTCACGCCAGTCAGGCCACGCTCTCTGGTTACACCCGTGTGGTTTTCAAGGTAAGCTATCAAACTCTGAGTTATAAGTTTTCACTTCTATCGGCAGTTCCTATGACTGCCATTTTTTTTTGTTTTTGTCACACTTTAGCTATAATAGTCAATCCTATAAATTACGTCTTTGAAGACATTTTTGTTTAATCGGTAATCAAAAGGTATTCAATGTTTTCATGTCACTAAATCACTGTTAGAGCGTAGCCTGGAAGTAAGAAGTTTAGATTATTATCAATACCACAATAACTAAGCTAAAACGAAATAATAAACGTGCCGTTGATATAATACTTTCGTAGAATTTAATGTGAAACTCCTATTTTAATGTCATAAAATTTATATAGTCATAATCAATCAGGAAACTTTGCGCTGAATGTAACTTAAGTATATCATACTTTATCTAAGAACTCTAGGCTCTACGGAAGTCAGGGTAGCAATTCTAAGTCCATTCGGTTGCATCCGACACGGAATCTCATCTCTCGCAGGTCTACTTCGAAAACAAACTCCGAATGATCGGATCCGACCGACAGCTGAATCGGATCTGTAGCCCACCACGAAAAACACTCGGATCGTTGCATCTCGGTCGGAAGTTATAGACTTAGGTCGGATCAGGCGCGGTCCCAGCCTCGAATTTTGGGGGGGGTCACCAGTACGCAGCCTCAGTTTTGGGGGGGGGGAGGGTCACGAGTAGAAATACAATAAATCATTTTTAGATGTTTAATCTAATGTACATATGGGACACTCAGAAAGTTTTGAGAAACTAAAAAACTAAATTGTATGAAGATTTTTTTTTAATTTTAGGGAATAAAAAAAATAACACGGAGCCAAATCAGGGTAGCGATTCTGAAACCATTCGGTTGCATCCGACACGGAATCTCATCTCTCGGTCTTTGTCATGCTAAACAGATAAGACAAAGACCGAGAGATGAGATTCCGTGTCGGATGCAACCGAATGGTTTCAGAATCGCTACCCAGGACTGTAAGGAGGGTGCCCCAAGACTCTAACCGGTGTGGAGTCCAGGAAGTCCCTCGTTTTGATCGCTGAGTGCACGGGCGCGTTGTCGTGGTGAAGAAGGGCCCCGCGGAGCCCGGTGTTCGGTCGCTTGTTTCTCATTGCAGAAAAAACTTCTGGCATGCATTTTATGCTAGACCATTCGGCGTTGATACTGCTTTGGTCTCGAAGTGGAATTGAAAAGTGAAGAAACTAGCGATCAAAATTTTCCTTACGCTCCTCGATCGCTTCACTTTCGTAGGTTGGTTCATTTTGAAACAGTCAAACTGTCGACTGACGCTTTGTTTCTGGATCGTATTGGTAAATCCAGGATTCGTCACCTGTCACAATGTCGTAAAAGCGCCGTGACGAGCCTGCATCAAATTTTTGTGTCATATTACGGCACCAATCCACACGGGCCTGCTTCTGAGCTTAGGTGAGGTTATGCGGCACCCAGCGGGAAACTATTCTCCTTACGCGAAGGTGCTCGTGCAAAATCTTGTGAACACTTCCTGAACCAATCTGCAGAGTATGCTGAATCTCTTCGTACGTAATGTGTCTGTTTTCTTGAATTATTTTTTTTACTGCCAGCACACTTTCTTCGGCGACAGCCGTCGTAGGACGACCACTCTTTTGTTCATCCCCCAAAGTAAAACGACCGCGTTTGAACTCGCTATACCAGCGGTAGATGGTTGCTTTTGAAGGTCCTTCATCCATAAAACCAATTCGAAGTCGATCAAATGACTTCAAATCTGACGTGAAGCCACATTTGAAATCGTAAAAAATCATAGCACGAAAATGTTCTCGACGCAGATCCATTTTTAATAAAACAAAAAAAAAATTGGCTCTCAAAAAAATGCGGAGGGAAATTTGAAAATCGAACAGTTGTATTTACACTTTTAAATAATCGAAGTTTTCAAAATAATTACAGTCCGCGAGGTATAAGCTGAGCTTTGCATTAGTGTGAGTGATCACATGCATACGCATCTATTACCAAAAGTACAGTCAGACAATAAACTCTTAAACAACAAGCTGACATTAACTATCCAGGATCAATATGGTCATTGCGAAAAGAAGTATCTCTTTTAGGATTCAAATGGTCAAGGACAGAGAATAACAGAAAAATGTTAATGGAAAAGCATGAGATCCGTCACCTACCTACGTATAACTTATTTACTTAAAATTTCCGAATACCGTATTCAGGGCAGGCCTATCGTTTATACCGATGAAACATATATTGACACCACTCACACTTCATCAAAATCATATTCAGATGGCAGCACTTCTGGTTTGAAGAAACACCTTATTTAAGAGTACATGGTCACAGCGTCCTGCGTCTGACTGTACTTTTGGTGATCACTCACACTAATGCAAAGCTCAGCTTATACCTCGCGGACTGTACAAGTGTCTTATACATCTTATACATAAAAACTTTTTTTTGCAAAACTTTCTGAGTGCCTGGTATATGATTTTGGGGGGGGTCATGTCCCCCGTGACCCCCCCCCTGGAGCCGCGCATGGGTCGGATGAGGGTCGGATCGAACGAAACGGCCGATTCGATCAACCGACCGATTGTCTATCGAGGTAGGAAACGTCCATAAATTGTTTTCACATCTATTTTAATTTATTGTATTTCATTACTGAATTAATGATTGACATTACATTACTGACATTTTTTGAATTTGAATTTTACATTTGAATCACTGTCTGACATTTTAATTAATTTTTTTATTTTTTTATTGATATTATCTAAGTACATGGAATTATTTGTTTTTTAATTAATTACATTTCGTGTAAGATGTTTTTTTTTTATATTGAATTTTGTGACGTGTAATATTTTTATGAATAAATATGATTATGATTATGATTATGATTAAGTTCGGCCGATACATCGTTTAGCGGACTTCGTAGTAGACCTGCTGGTCTTTGTCTTATATCTGTTTAGCATGACAGATACCGAGAGATGAGATTCCGTGTCGGATGCAACCGAATGGATTTAGAATCGCTACCCAGAAGTATTGTAAATCATAACTAATTTTAATTTAATTGTACCTCAATAATACGGAACGAAGCTATTGACAACTTAATTTGACAGTTAAGTTGTACAAGAAACTTTATTGATACTTTTATTTTTATACACCTTCAAGGAATGTAAGACAGGTAAACCTATTCAAATAAATATTATATTATAGACCTATGAATCTATAATATTAATTTATAACAAAATCTATAGTAAATTGAAAATTGTAAGCAGAAAATGCAAAAAAAACATAACAAATTGAAAGTTAAAATGTTTGTGTATCCAAACGAATAAAATTTTCATGTCATGCATGTCATTGCAAACGTTTCGCAGATCTTAAAAAACAATCTTGTCTTTTAGCATAAGACTCAACGAAAGAGTTTCCGTAATAGGTGCAAGAGAGAAAAAAAAGAAATATGCCCAAGATCTAACATTTTATTCCGACCTGACATTTTTGAAAAATCGACATCTGTCACATTCTGATTCGTAGTGTCATTCAATGCTTTGTTGGTGTTTTGCAGTTTTTAGTTTTAAATTATAATTTATAATTATATGTCGGGATCAAAGAAAATGGTAATAACTGATACAAAACTTTGACGAACCGCGAATTACTGACTGCCGCCTCTTCCTCGATCACTAGTAAAAATCTGTCCCGTATCACCTGCTTTCGGGCGCAGCTTGAACGGCTAGCTGCACTGTTACGATTCTTACCCTTTAAAGTGTTAGTTTTCTCGGTGCAGAACTGGATGACGGTCTGACATATTTCGTAGGATACTCGTTTTCGTACAAACGAACGGGATTCAGCTCTAGACAACCGTGCTGATGTTCTATACAGTTTAATCGAGGTGACGATGGTTGTGTGCAGATACTGCGGGTGCAGTGCGCGGAGGGCACGGCGCGCGTGGAGGCGGCGCCCGACGAGCCCACGGCGACGCTGCACGAGCGCGTGCACGCGGCGCTCGCGCTCGGCTCGTTCGCGTTCACGCTGCACAAGGACCGGCAGAAGCGCGAAGAGGTCGTGTCCAGCAAGTCGCGGCGGCTCGCGGACTGCGGCCTGCAGCACGGCGACATGCTGTTCCTCAGCCCCGTGAACGGCGCCGTGCTGTTCGAGCAGCCGTCCACCAGCGCCGCGGTACGTGCCCCGCGCTCGCTCGGTGCTCGCCCGCTCGCTCGCGCGCTCCGCTCCCTCGCGCGCGCTGACCGCGCCCTGTGTTGCAGGCGGAGCCGCCGGCCGTGGCCAGCACGTCGCGCGCGGACGCGGCGCCGGCACCCGCGCCCGTGCTCGCGCCGGCCGCCGCCACCACACCACAGGAGGATGAAGTTGATCTCGAATTATATAAGGAGTCTGGGAGCATACACAGGCCACGAGATGAAAAATTGTAAGATAAATTGATTCGCACGAGATAGCCGAGTGTTTTCAGTAATTTTGGAAGCTTAAATTAATAACTGTTGGCAACTATGACATACAAATTTAATATAAAAACAAAATAGTTAAGTTTTTTGTTGTCAGTGATAAAAAAAAAATCTGTAATCTGCCACACATATTAAACATAATACAGAGCTGATAGTAACATATAATATTATTATGTTACTATCAGGTCTAATTATCCCATTGTATGGCAAAGGCCTTTTTTACCTCTTTAACCCAATCTTTGATGGTCGTCAGTGGTCTAACATGTAATACAACAATCTTTATATCTGTAAGTGAGACACAATATTTTGAACTAGCTGTGTCCTGCTTCTGCACAAACATCTTCCATCCTCCATTTCTACCTTTCAAAACCATTTTTTTTTCACTTTAAATAATAGCCTATACTCAGCAACAGAGTGGTTTACAACTGGAACAGGTTGCCTGAGGAAGTTATTTCAGCAAAGTCATTAAACTCTTTCAAGAACAGATTGGACAAATGGATAGTTAAAGACAAAATCATTTTAACAGACAATTACCTATAATTTGTTATTTCAACACTGAGAAATAGGCATAGGCATATCAGCTAATGCTGCTCGCCTATTATTCAATAAATAAATAAAAAAAAAAAAAATGTTCTACATCTATATTTTTAGTTTAAATCAATTTCTTTAGTTTAGGCATGAAAGCTTAACAGATTGGATTACTTTTGCATGTTTAATATTAGTAGGAAAGTAGGGATTAAAAGTCAACCAAATACAATGTCTATACTAAATGTCTCATTGAGAGGCGTGGAATACTCCTTACCTTGTTCCTCTATTGTTTACCAATTTTGTTTAGTCAATCTTATGTTTTTATTTTAGTGAAATGTTGATTACATTCCACTAAAATATTGAATTATTAATGATTAATATTTTGCTAAGTACAAAATTAATGATGAAATATTGTTATGTACCTTTATGATGAGTAGAGTAGAATTATTATCTGTGCATTATAGCAAAGTCAACTTGGGAAGTTTAATTGATTGATTCAAATGTTTTCTTAATGTATTGTCGAAATTTGTTTTGAATAAGAGAACACTATAAATGTATTTTTATCTTTTTAAAGCTAGTTAGTTAAGTCAGGAGGAATCATGGGATTGTCACCATCATCAGCTAATTTCAACTCATTGCAGGAGATTAGCATTATCTTAGACTAAGAACTACTAAACATCACAAGGTCAGCCTTTAGTGGAATCACCATTCCTCACATTATCACATGCTCCCCTCTTCTACTACCGTGTGTCCCAGGTGCCGACACAATGCAAATGGCCGCTGCGTGCACTGCTCGCCGCTGGAGCCTTGGGATGAGAATTACTTGAAGGAGCAGAACATCAAGCACATGTCCTTCCACTCCTACCTGCGCAAGATACAGTCCAAGAACTTCGTCTCACTCGATGAACCTTCTTTCAAGATTAAACCTGGTTAGTGGGCATCGCGCATCATACATTACATAAGCAGACCCATAAAAAAAAAATTTAAAAGATAGATATAGCATGACCTTAACATTTTATTTGTTTTAAGGTTTAAAAAATGAAATGAATTCTGAAAGCAAAAAAAAATACTATAGATAAAAAGAAAGCAATGATTTGGTGTTTTATCTCAAGTATACTCTCAGATATGAGCATTTTGTTTGACAATAATTGAAGTTCCGGTGTGGTGCAGGCTGCCGCGAGCACCCGCCGTGGCCGCGCGGGATCTGCTCGGCGTGCCAGCCGGGCGCGGTGACGCTGGCGCGGCAGCCGTACCGCCACGTGGACAACGTGGTGGTGGAGCACCCGGCGCTGGTGGAGCGCTTCCTGGCGTACTGGCGCGCCACGGGGCACCAGCGCGCGGGGCTGCTGTTCGGGCGCCTGGAGCGCCACGCGGGCGTGCCGCTGGGCGTGCGCGCGCGCGTGGCGGCCGTGTACGAGCCGCCGCAGCGCTCCGGCCGCGACGCGCTGGCGCTGCTCCCGGACCCGCGCGCCGGCCTGCTGGACGCGCTCGCGGCGCGGCTCGGCCTGCGCCGGCTCGGCTGGATCTTCACCGACCTGCTGCCGCTCGACGCGGCCGCCGGCACCGTGCAGTGCGTGCGGTGAGTGCCCGCGCCCGACGCTCTTCTCTTTAGCTATACGTTTTATAGCCTGATGCCTGAACGTAGAACGAGGCACCATTCCCCCAAATGGGGAACCAACTGATGGCAGTTAATCTATCACAGCAATGGCACAATTTGAATTTTGACCGGTGATGCGCATCAGTGTAACTTGTGCTCGGTCGCCGACTGTGGGTAATACCCATTACATCAACATCAACAGCCCACTAAACGTTCCCACTGCTGGGACTCGGGGCCTTCTCTCGCAAGGAGAGAGTTAAGGCCATAATCCAACACGCTGGCCCAGTGCGGGTTGGCGGATGACACATGACTTCGAAAGATTCTAGGTACATGTCGGTTTCCTCACGATGTTTTCCTTCACCGTTTTAAGTTAGCGGCATTACGCACATGACTTCGAAAAGACAGTGGTGCGTGTGGGGTTTGAACCCGGGGTCTCCGGATCGGCAGCCGCCGTTCTCCCGACTAGACCACCGTAACTTATTATATATATATACGTATATACCCATTAAAGGTCCCAAAACAAAATACTCTAGTTCCCCGCCGCCCGTCTATTCCTGACGAAGGCGGCGATTATGGCAAAGCAAGAGACGCGAAGTATGCCCTTCGCTTCTTTTGCCTTGCCATGACCGCCGGATACGGGACACGGTATAGTACATCTATATATATAAAAGCGAAAGGTCACTCATCAAGGAATCTCGGAAACTACAAATGCTAGGAATCTGAAATTTTGAATGGAGGTCCCTTTTAGCACGTAGGCGCTCGCTAAGACGGGATTTTGCGAAATTCAACCCCTAAGAGGGTGAAACGAGGGATGAACGGTTGTATGAAAATTCGTCATTTTTAAAGTTATCAAATTTTGTATCTAGATTAAATGTTTGTTCTATCAATTTTGTAATTTCGAACAGTACGGGGATGAAATTGGGGTTGAAATGAGGGATGAAATATGTTTTTCGTAAAGGTAATTTGATATTGTGTACAAATACTGCCTGAGTTACCTTAACATTTATTTTGCGCGGACGAAGTCGCGGGTAAAAGCTAGTATTTGTATATAGTATAGTATCAGGATACGGTAGACCCCCAAGCCAAACTGATCCTCGCCGTTCGTAACGGGCGGACGATTCACAAAGGCGATTAGATCGCTCAGCTAGAAGAAAAGCTGATCACAGAGAGACAGAAGACACTAACTTTTGAATAAGCCCAATTTCTATACTACCGTGAAGGTCACCCGCTGTCTCAAGGATTTGGAAGATTTTAACGATAAAGTGGGAGTACGGACATGCAACGAATCGGTAGTAGGATCAAATGTTTCTAATTCGGAATGGGGGTGATAGACCTGCACTGACGTCCCGCTAGGGGTGTATTGTGCACTTCCCCCCGGCCAGCCTACCCAAACCAGCCGACTCCTTAAAATATCGGAGCACGGCCTTAGGTCGCTGGCATACTAGTTTCACTCCCATTTCGTCAGTTCAAATGGTTAAGGATGAAAGAATGACAGGAGGCCAAATGCTGGTCGACTTCTTCGAGAAGGAAAGGCTTCCCATTAGTTCATTCGTAGACTTGGCGAAGACCCGACCTACCGACCAAAATTAATGGCTTTCATCATAGCAGACAAGTGGTAAATATTCAGGGGGATGTCTGAGCAATATCTAGGTTTGTCACCGGAAGTGATCACAAACTAGTTCGAGCACCCTATATTTTAATAAAACCTATGCGTCCGTTCGATGAAGTCAACACTTCATCCGAACCATCTCCTAACAGTTGTTGGATCTGAAGTATTACAGCTAAAACTGGGGAACCGATTCGCTGCCTTGGAAACTACAAATAATATTGACGATAGAGTGGTGGGTGTCCTGTGAAATGCGGGAGACATTGCAGTTCATGTAGGAACAGGAACGACGCTATCCGGAAGTTCGACTTCGTTTTGACGTTAACTTCGTCAGAACAAGGTGCTGGTAGCGAGAAAATTACAAACTTCGATTAGTACCAACACGCTCTTGATTGAAATATCCATTGAGCATAATCGAGGCTCAAAAGTGTTCATCAAGACTCTGTGTAGAAGCCTCATGACGAAGTTAACCATCTCGACGTGGAGAGTCGTTGCATCCAAACAGGATATTCTCTTGGAAATGGAAGATTTTTACGTCCAGCTGTACGCATCGCATGGTCCTCATCTCCCACAAAACGAGGACATAAGAGCCCCTCTGACTTGCCACTATACGGATGAACTGCCGGAAATAAGTCGAGACAAAATCTTGATGGCTCTTGCGCATCATAAAAATGAGAAAGTCGAGTCCTCGAGGACGGTTCAGGACCACATAGTTTTGGTCAAGTCACTATACAGTGCGACAAATACGTGTGTAGGTTTTAATTAGTGGTCCATCTCGGTACTGGAGGAGCACAGCAGAGAGCCATGACCATGGATCGGCCTTTTGCTACAATGGCGGTCCAAATTCAAGACCAGCAGGCAACACATATTCCTCTGCAACAAGGCATGTGACAACGGGATGTGATTTCCTCGAAATTGTTCTCAAATATACTAGAAGACATGTCTAAGACGTTGGATTAGGTTAGATGTGGCCTAAACGTGGACGTGTATTGACTGACTAGCCACTCGTCCACTGGCTGTTTCTTATTGCTCCCATTATCCCTGACTGTAATGTTCCAAAAGATAACAGGAAACCTCTAGGTTCCTGGAAATTTGTTAGAAAACGTCCTTCAAGAAGTGATTGCTTAATGTTTTTTTTATTAATCTGCTCAAAAATCTCCAACTTAATGACGTGGAATACACAAAAAAATCTTCTTTAAATATAGAGCTAAGATGTAATTTCGACAAGATGCGGCAAATAGCATGCAGTAGTAGTTGTGTGATTTGAACAAGAGTAGGTATACTCGTGGCCTTATCTTTACTTATTGTGTAACATTTTGTTCGTTCGTTTGATTGTGACGTGCCGTGTGTGTGTTCCAGCGGCGCGGAGTCGCACTTCCTGTCGGCGCAGGAGTGCATCACGGCGGCGCACTTCCAGAACGCGCACCCCAGCGCGTGCCGCCACTCGCGCTCCGGGTACTACGGCTCCAAGTTCGTCACCGTGTGCGTCACCGGCGACGCGGACAACGCCGTGCACCTCGAGGGATACCAGGTGACACCACCACCACACTCACACCCTCACCACACTCACACCCCCACCACACTCACCCCCCCCACCACATTCACACCACCACCGCACTCACACCCCCTCCACACTCACACCCTCACCACACTCACACCCCCACCACACTCACCCCCCCCACCACATTCACACCACCACCGCACTCACACCCCCAACACACTCACACCCCCACCACACGCACACCCCTACCACACTCACACCCCCACCACACTCACACTCTCTAACATACACATCTGCTAGGCCGGACTCGTCCGATGGTGCAAGACTACTCTGGTGTGACTTCCCATTCAGAAACTGAAATACTACTCTTCATTACGTCATCCTACTGATTTTACAAGAAATATAAATCTCTACCCTGGTGTCCCATGTGAATTAAAAATTGTACATTCACAAAATAGTATTCTGCTATTTGCATTTATACTTTGGAATGGGAAGTGAGAAGCTGTATGCTGTTGCTGTGTTTAAGATTAACTAATGTCGTTATAACAACATCAACAGCCCACTAAACGTTCCCACTGCTGGGACTCGGGGCCTTCTCTCGCAAGGAGAGAGTTATAACAATTCATTGTAAATATTTATATGCTAGCTAAATCATACTATTTGATACAGTATTTGATTTGTAATAAAGTAAGTTATTGCTTTTACAAATTTGTGAAAATATAAAAAAAAAAAAAGTGGTTGTCTGTAAAGTCGGTTTACTGACGATAGTTGAACGTGACAACGTCTTAAGAAAATACTGATGGAATGGTAGCATTTTTCAAAAGAAAATTTTCGCGGTTGAAATTTCGTTTCCTTTTAATGCGGTCATAGTATTTGTGTTAACCCGGCGTCATGGGGGTTGGGTCTGTGAGACCCGTCACATTCTATTTCGCTTCTAGTTCGGTTACTATGCGTGTTACATTGCCCTTCTTCTCAATAGCTGGAACTGTTGAGTTGTTCTATGCGTCCCAGGTAACACGTTAATTGTACAATATTTGTAATAGGAGTTACACGTGCACAAAGTTGAATAAGGACTGTGAGACCCATCCCCGCAGTTGGTGTAACAATTTCGCGCCGTTTTTTATAGATCGTGTTTTAATTATTATACGTGTATTTATCTTTTTATATGCGTTTTATTGTTGTTGATTACAATTAAAGTTGCTGATATAGCTCAATGTGGTTTATTTCTGGTTTTTGTAGGTATTTAGTAAAAATATTGTCAGACCAGAAGATATGTAAGATCACTGGAGTGAGTGTAGTTATCCTAGTGATACGGAGCAAGATATCTCAAACTCTAAATGTGATGATATTTCATCGTCTATGCTATCGGATAAAAATTGTTAGCTGGAAGAGCATTCTACATCTGGATCGGCTAGTTCTTTCAAACGCAACTCGTGATTGTTCTTCAGATTTATATCGTATCACAGATGCTTGAATTTCGTATTAGCATCCTTATCAAAAAAGGAAATGTCGTTTACAAAATGTCAGAACCAGACCCGAAAACATACTCAATTAATTGCCAGGTGTAGTACCAAATGCAAAATTGGCGATTTCTGGAGTGGAATACTGGAATCTGCATCCACGTGAGCAGCGACAAAAAATTTGATAAATTGTTGGTTAAAAACAAAGGAACCTCCAGCAAAAAATACTAACAACGTTCGCAATAGGAGCCAAGTGTGTCTAGTCAAGAAAAACCGTAAAACAAATTATAACTGAGAGAGTTGCAATCAACAAACGTGTTTTTTGAAACTCTCTCAGGCGAAGAATTTATAGCATTTTTCTGTGCTGATTGCACCTAAGATAATGGTTCAAAGTGATTCATTCTTTTTTTCTTTGTAAGATAATATAGTTTTCTACAAATAAACACAATTAAAACATAAATACTGATAGTTCATTAGCAACATAATGACATTTAAGTAGAAGTGAGAGGTTTTATAGTTTTTTGTCGTTATTTTTTAAAACTCTCATAAATATTATTAAAACATAATATGTATGATGTGCGCATTTTATTTATCTACATAAATACCTAGAAAAGCTAGAAATAATACATTTTAACTTTATTGTTCATGAAGTATTGTAATAATTTCATCTAATGAACGGGTCTATGAGACCCACCCCTACGTCCGTGTAACACTTTTCCACCCCCATGACGCCGGGTTTTGCGGGCGTGCAGCCGGCTTCATCGAATTATAAGACGTTATCACGTCAAAAGATTGTATTCGTTCGTTTGCAAATATTTAGTTAGAACAAATTATTGTTTGAAAAATTGGATTTTTTGTCATTGAAACCATTGAGTGAAATGTTTGTCTCGCATTCGTCAGGTGTCGGAGCAGGGCGCGGCGCTCGTGCGCGACGGCGTGCTGGTGCCCGCGCGTGACGCGCCCGACCTGGCCTGCGTGCGCGCGTCCTCCGGCGCGCAGTACGTGCCCGACGTGTACTACAAGGTAACAACTACATCTCTTGATTGGGAGCGATATACCCTAGACTCGTACAACATACGAGGAGAGAGACATTCTTGCAACATACGCAACGCCTACAAACTGGATATAGAGAGGTTGATCCACATTATAGTACCAGAAGTGTATAGCATTCTAGCTCACCCCATATATTATTGCCATTGTACAATATTTATACATTGATTTAGAATCGGAGGGTTGTTGTGTATGCGCAGGAGCGGGACGCGTACGGCAACGAGGTGCCGGTGCAGTGCGCGCGCGTGCCCACCGCGTACCTGGTGGTGGGCGTGCCGTGCGGCGTGGCGGCGTCGCCCGCGCCCGCGCTGTGGCCCGGCGCCGCCTTCCCGCCCGCGCACCGCCCGCTGGCCGCGCACCTGCAGACGCTGTCCGCGCTGGCCGCGCACGTGCGCGCCGCGCCGGACTTCCTGTCCGCCATGTCCGACCTGCACGTGCTGCTCTACCTGTGCACCAACGAGGCGCTGCCGCTGACGCTGGAGCAGCTGGCCCCCCTGCTGGACGCCGTGCGCGCGCGCGACGCCGCCGCGGCCGCCGCCTGGCGCGCCGAGCCGCACGCCGCCACGCTGGACCAGCTCATGGCGGCGGCGGAGGACGCGCCCGCGCCCGCCGGCCCGGCCGCGCTGTGGACGTGTCCGCTCTGCACCTTCCACAACGCGCCGCACCACGACTCCTGCGAGATGTGCGCCATGCCGAGGTGAGTCGCACAGCTGATTCACGTCTGCGATGAGGATAATTTCGACGATACCAGACAGCCGTGAGACCACTACATTGACTCCGACATGATTCATTAAAGCCTCATTCACCATGGAGCTGAGAAGTACTGTCCTGTCCCGGGAGGTGACATGGTCGCATATAGCTGCTTCCACCTCCTCGAGTTTCGCCTTTGAGGCTTTCATTTCCTAGCCTTTAGAAGGGCATGATGTTTTCGCAGTTCTTGAGAGTATTAACTAGTGTTGTCGCTCTCAGCGTGGCTATGAATTCGATGAAGGCGTGTCGGCTCCGGAGCCATGACCCGACCTGCCCCACGTGGGCTCTCCTTCGGCCTGCTCGGTCTGTGAAGCTGCCTCGGGAGTTTGTCGTCGAGGGGGTGACGAATAGGCTGGGATTCGGAGTATGCTACGTGCTGCATCGTTGAGAAATTAGAATAAGAATTTATTGATTGGCCATACTGTGTTTACAAAGATCTTAAAGTAGCTTAAATGTACAGACAATGTGCTCAATTACGGACGAGTCACAATGGCCGTGATGGTGCCTTTTTCTTTCTTTCTCTTGAGATGCGGTTTTTTGCGCGGTTGCCTTCTGCTGAACCAGTTTGCTTGGTCGAACTATGAACGGGGTGTCCTCAGCGGTCTGTTGCATGTATTAGGTCGTGCAAAGGGGCTCTGGGGAAGCTCAGGTTCTCTCCCCTATCTTTGTATACCACAACCTCTTGATGTTTGAAGGCCTCAATCCAACCCAGTCGGTCTGCGACTTTCGCCCTTGCATATTCGACCGCCATCGCATCCACGCTTATCACTCAGGGTGTCTCACCCGCATGTCATCTAGATATATATGTACTTAAGAGTGCGCCTAATGACAGGGAAAAATCAGTTTTCACCCGCGCGACGCGTTACTTAATGCGATATACAGCGTGGCGCTTCGGTCGCGACATTAAATTAAACCACATATCACATACCATATTTTTAAACATTCTGTAAAATTAAATTTCTTGTATCGTTTTCATTGACTGAGTTATTTGCAATTTTCAAAAATTCCAAATTAGAGCAACCTGTATCTAAAAATGTAAGTCAGAGCAGGCGCGGTCCCAGCCTCGAATTTTGGGGGGGGTCACCAGTACGCAGCCTCAGATTTGGAGGGGGGGGTCACGAGTAGAAATACAATAAATCGAGTAAAAAAGACTTTAGTAGTAGCGCCCCACGATATTACCCGCGTAGTTGACGCTCCAGTTGTTTTCCCGCGTTTAAAAATAGCTTATGTACTTTTTTTTAGATTTTTAATCTAATGTACATGGGACACTCTGAAAGTTTTGAGAAACTAAAAAACTAACTTGTATGAAAAAAATTTTTTTACTAAATCTTTTCAAAGAACTCTCCACCAGCCTCTATACAAAGTTTCATGCGTCTGAACCAATTTTCAAAACATTTTTTCAGACACCTCTTCCACGGCCTTTTCAAACGCTGTTAGCGCGTCTTCCGGCGATGAAAACTGTATCCCTTTGAGCTGATTTTTAATTTTAGGGAATAAAAAAAATCACACAGAGCCAAATCAGGACTGCAAGGAGGGTGCCCCAAGACTCTGACCGGTGTAGAGTCCAGGAAGTCCCTCGTTTTGATCGCTGAGTGCGCGGGCGCGTTGTCTTGGTGAAGAAGGACCCCGCGGAGCCCGGTGTTCGGTCGCTTGTTTCTCATTGCAGACAAAACTTCTGGCAAGCATTTTATGCTGGACCATTCGGCGTTGATACTGCTTTGGTCTCGAAGTTGAATTGAAATTAGGTACCCCGTCAAAGTGAAGAAACTAGCGATTAAAATTTTCCTTGCGCTCGTCGATCGCTTCACTTTCGTAGGTGTAGGTTCATTTTGAAACAGCCAAACTGTCGACTGCTTTGTTTCTGGATCGTATTGATAAATCCAGGATGTCGTAAACGCGCCGTGACGAGCCTGCATCCAATTTTTGTATCATATTACGGCACCAATCCACACGGGCCTGCTTCTGAGCTTAGGTGAGGTTGTACGGCACCCAGCGGGAAACTATCCTCCTTACGCGAAAGTGCTCGTGCAAAATCTTGTGAACACTTCCTGAACCAATCTGCAGAGTATGCTGAATCTCTTCGTACGTAATGCGTCTGTTTTTTTGAATTAAATTTTTTACTGCCAGCACACTTTCTTTGGTGACAGCCGTCGTAGGACGACCACTCTTTTGTTCATCCCCCAAAGTAAAACGACCGCGTTTGAAGTCGCTATACCAGCGGTAGATGGTTGCTTTTGAAGGTCCTTCGTCCATAAAACCAATTCGAAGTCGATCAAATGACTCGTCAGGTTTTAAGCCACATTTGCAATCGTAAAAAATCATAGCACGAAAATGTTCTCGACGCAGATCCATTTTTTAATACAACAAAAAAAAATATTGGCTCTCAAAAAATGCGGAGGGAAATTTGAAAATCGAACGGTTGTATTTATACTTTTAAGTAGTTTTCAAAATAATTACAAGTGTCTTATACATAGAAACTTTTTTTTGCAAAACTTTCTAAGTGACCTGGTATATGATTTTGGGGGGGGTCATGTCCCCCGTGACCCCCCCCTGGAGCCGCGCATGAGTCAGAGGTCATTAGCTCGCAGGCCACAGATCCATATGTTTCATCAATGAAAATTAAAGCGAAAGGCAAATACAAAGAAAGAGATAAGACACAACACACTCGTTTGTGTGCGAAGTAATGCACTGCAGAAAAAATGTGCTCTTCTAATTTCTTGTCCTTCTCTGTTTCTCCATCAGTAGATCAGTACAAGTTCACTCGTTGACCTTGACACATCTCTCGCGCTAAAACTTTAACTGTAAATATCTACTTTTGTGTTGTGATTTTGTTGTGTGAGTTACCTATTTAATTGGTGATGTCGAATAGTATCGAATAGTAGTAGGAAGTTCGACGATGTATGTGGACCATAACAGTGTGGCTCTGTTAGTTTTGTGCCTACGATTTCAAAGTAAGCCGCCGCGCCGCTTGGCGCGCGGCGCGCTTAGCTACTCGCGAAATGATGCGTTGCCGTTCCTCATCGCTGCGACACCGATGAAAAGTAGTTACCACGGCTTCGAGTCGAAAAGATGTAAGTACAGTACCCGGCGATAAGTATTGCACATCGGCCTTTGGAGGGAGACAGTCGGCTGATTTCGGCTTCGTAGAGCATTATCTCCGTCACACACTACCTATGTGACGTTTTGTCAGTCGTTGTTCAAGTGCGATAGAGTGCGGTCGCGTCCAGTTAAAAAAATATATATAGAGTTGTTAACACCCCCAAATTTAAATAATTTTAAGTTGTACTATGGTATCTTTAGGAAAAAGAGGAAAACCTTTACGAGGTCAGTCACGCCAAATTATCTACAATGTTTATAAATATTTTCTAACCTTTTAATATTTTTAAGCTGACAGATTTAAAAAAAATGAAGATGAAACTGTAAGTTGTTATTTTAAGAAGGTTCAAGCGCGAGTTGCAAATGCCACTGGAATTTCAAGAAGAACTTTGAACAATATATTAAACGAAGTCAGTACTGAAACACATTCTACTGAAATTAAGTTTAGCACTCCCAAAAAAGGGAGACCAAAAAAGCAATTTCGTTTGGATATGGACGATTTTGATTATGATGTTGTTCGAAGAATGGTGTATGATTTTCACTTACGATTTAATGAACTGCCAACAATGAAGTCATTAAAAGCTAAATTATGTGAAGCTATTAATTACAATGGGTCTGAAAAGACGTTGAGAAAAATACTTCACGAGATGGGATTTCGGTTCACTAAAATGGAAGACAATCGAAAAGTTTTAATGGAAAAGCACGATGTAAGTCTCAAACGAATGGAATATATCGATAAAATGAGCATATTTCGCGAAAGAGGAAAAAATATCGTCTACATGGATGAGTCTTACATACATACATCCCACACTAAAGGTAAATCTTGGAGTGTAATAAGAAAAAAGGAGTAAAAAAGCCAATTTCAAAGTGCAACGTTTGATAATAGTTCATGCGGGAAATGAAAAATGCTATGTACCCGGTGCCTTTTTAACGTATAAATCCACGGATACTACAGGTGACTATCACAATGAAATGAATAACGATAACTACGAGAAATGGCTGGTAATCAATTAATCCCAAATATACCCAGTGATTCCGTTCTAGTTATCGACAACGCACCCTATCACAACAATAAATATGTTGAAAGACCCCCCAACTCAAACATCATTGTATAGTATTTTATCCAGAAATTACCGACTTGGGGCCCATAGCAAGTCTAGAACATTATTATTTTGCTTTTATACCGATTTTAATATTTACCCCCTAATTGCAAACAAGTTACCGAAAAGAAATCACTTACGTAGGGTTCCCGGCGTCGTCCAAAGCCCAGTTTGGTCGAGAGGAATAAGGAACGGGAGCAAAGGGGAATATGGAACCAAACCAGACAGATTCCGTAGACGATCTCCCGCCCCAGAACGATCCTGCGTTCTAGAAGCGGCCAATCCAGCAGCCACTTCACAATTAATAGTCCAGCACTAATCCAGTAGTCACAATTAATGTTAATAACGTGTTCCCGCACAATATTAAAGCTTTTATCCCGAAAAACACCAGTTTAGAAAAAAACAACCCGTCATTGTCGTTCCCGCGACCAGAGACAACGTACAAGTGACAGCCGGCTGTCAAACATAGATCCGCTATGATTTTGACCGGCCGATATAATGTTGCCCGATTATACGGAACAATCATTAAACAGGAAATGATCAACTGGTTAAACAGACACGAAATTCCAGTTGATCCAAAATTAACAAAAACCCAGATTTATGCCATTATAATTATGTCAGCACAAGGAGAGGTATACAGAGTTTTCCGTGGACAAAGTACTTGCCGGACATGGGCACACTGTGTTGCGATTGCTACCGTATCATCCGGATTTTAGTCCAATTGAAAATATATGGTCTCAACTAAAAGGCTATGTAGCCTGTAGAAATGTGGGTATGAATTTAACTACAGTAAAAACGTTATTGACTGAAAAAGTAAACACGATCGGGACTGAAGAGTGGAAAAAGATTTGCGATCACACAATCAAATGTGAAAATGAACATAAAAGCATTAAACACGGTTTAGACAATTACACTGATAGACTAGTGATAAATACGGCTGATAGTGACAGTGATATTGACCTCTTTGAGAGCACAGATAGTGAAATGGAAGTAATTGAGAATTATTATTATTTTTATTACAATGTCTCACTTTAACAATAGGTACAATGGTGTTTATTATGTATACTACAGCTGTAATTTTCCAAAATAATTAAATACGTAAACATAATGTGAACATATTTTTTTGGTTCCGTAAAACGTAAAAACGGAACCCTTATAGATTCGTCGTGTCTGTCTGTCTGTCCGTCCGTATGTCACAGCCACTTTTTGCCGAAACTATGAGAACTACACTGTTGAAACTTTGTAAGTAGATGTATTCTGTGAACCGCATTACGATTTTTTCAAAAAATAAGTAAAATTAGGGTTGCCTCTCATACTGAGAACTGAAACTCAATTTTTTTCCATAAAACCTACACGTGTGGGTTTCTATCGATAGGTCTTCAAAAATGATGTTGAGGTTTCTAATATAATTTTTGTCTACACTGAATAATTTGCGCGAGAGACACTTCCAAAGTGGTAAATTGTGTCCCCCCCCCCCCATCTAACTTCTAAAGTAAGAGAATGAAAAAACTAAAAAAAATATATAATGTACATTACCATGCAAACTACCAACGAAAATTGGTTTGGACCCGATCTGATGAGTAGTTTTTTTTTAGTACGTCATAAACACACTATTATTAAAACTTCGATCAAAGTTACAACGAACTACAAGAACTATGTGTACTATGTATATTATGTTACTTGCTGCAACGGAATCCTTCATGGGCGAGTCCAACTTGCACTTGGCTACTTTTTTATTTTATTTTACTCGAACCTAAAGCCATCACTTATAGAACACTTATTGGTGTATTTTATACAAAGAATAAAAAGAATTATTAAAAGAAGCAAATTAAAATTGTTTTAACAGCTCCTAATAGATACCGCACTGTTTGTATTTCGTGCTACAGAGATGACGCTCTACGAAGCCGAAGTTGGCCGATTGTCTCTTTCCAGGTGTCGATGTGCAATATTTATCGCCGGGTACTGTACCTACCTACCTAGATTCTTTATTACGCTATACTTAGTTTAGCTATTATGCGATAGGTAATTTGACTTAAAACAATATCTTTCATTTGAAAGAGATCATTGAATTTGAATTGAGTTTATTGGTTAAATTGTTTACAAAATTGAAATCGATTCGTGGGAAGATGTTTTTATTTTAATTTTAAAAAATGTTGTAGGTACCTACTACCTAGTTCATCAGCTTTCACGCTAGGTAATGTTTTGTGTTAGTACGAGTATGAAGTGGCCTTGATGTAACGGAGAACGTCGAACAAGAAGTCATCATAATCATCAAAAGCCCACTAAATGTTCCCACTGCTGGGACTTGGGGCCTTCTCTCGCAAGGAGGGAGTTAAGGCCATAATTCACCACTGGCACCATCTGGCTCAGTGCGGGTTGGTGGATGACACATGACTTTGAAAGATTCTAGGTAATTACATGTCGGTTTCCTCACGTTGTTGATGTTTTCCTTCACCGTTTTAAGTTAGCGGCATTAAGCGCATGACTTCGAAAAAAACAGTGGTGCATGTGGGATTCGAACCCGGGCTCTCCGGATCGGCAGGCGCCGCGCCGTTCTCCCAACTAGACCAGCCGTAACTTTTACTAGACCAGCCGTAAGCCGTAACTTTGGCAAAGTGCCATTCACCAACTTGCACTTTGCCAGGGTGGTGGATTATGGCTTTTACTCTCTTCTTGCGAGAGAGGGCCCAGCAGTGGGAACATTTGGTGAGATGTTTATGCGAAGTGTCCTTGATTCTGACTACACGCACCTAAATAATTTAATAAATCATTGCTTTGAATTACTTCAATTCAAATCAATTATTTAGTTATGTTTCGCCAAAGTTACAATAGACACCTACCTACCTAGGTACCTACGCATTTACCAATTTACTTTTTGTTTATCTCTTATCTTTATTATTTGCTAGGTATTCGGTTTATTAATGATGAATAAGTATTGAACATCGATATAAACCAAGTATTGATGCTTTTGGCGTGATGTAGGTACATACCTATTCTCTTCCCCGTTCTAAATGATCGCGCATTTGTAAGTAACCTACTCCTCTCGACCGGCGCCGGCGTGCATTTGCGAGTACGTACCTACCCCTGTCGCGCGCGACGTTGCCACTTATACGCTTGTACTAATATTTATTCTGTGACATAAGTTACGCACACAACTAACGTATTTGAATGAATCTAGTACACAGGATAATTTTTGCGACGTTGCAGTTCTACGGAAACCGAATGCAACACACGCACACAACTGACGTTGTTGAAAGAATCTGAGCACAGGATGATTTGGATTAAATTGCCTGATACAATTATTTAGTTTGTTAGAAATTTTTTTTTTTTTAAATATGCGAAAATATTGTTTTTATACCGTTTGTATGATTACTGGTCAGGAACCCTACCTGTGTGTTAATTTAATGTCGGGACCGAAGCGCCACGCTGTGTATAAAATCGAGAATAGCATGACACAGTTTGGAGGAAAAATCAATATTAAATCAGGAGTCCATTTTTGACCAAGTTTTATTTAATTACTCAATTATTAAACATAAATTTAAAAAAGTGTTAGGTTACTTTACTAGAACGTACAATTAGGAATTTTATTACCAAAAAATAATGTGGGGTCATCGCTGATAATTTCGAGTACTCGAATTAAAACGGGTTTTTTCGGTGTCATTTTTATTTTTTTAATTGTAAATAAAACTGATCTATTTTTCTCTTACTTTACTGGTTGACGGTAGAATAACTGGCAAAGGTGTGGTATTTCCCCAGGCGGAGTCTCGACTCTGCAAGATCCTCCCACTGCTAAATGAGTGTGACGTAGTAAAAGAGCGTGTTTGTTCCAGGAACGCGGGCTCGCTGTGAGCGCGCAGCGCCGGCCCGGACCGGACCGGCCCGGACCGGACCGGGCGGCCGGCGCCGGCGACCGGGGCCGACCTAGGGACTGTAAATATTTTATTGTAACATTTGTAACTCAAAAAGCTGGTGATTATTAGACGAATATTTTGTTCCTTCTGTGTTTCATTTGCCCCACGGCTAAAGCGGATTTCATTTAGATTATGGAATGAGAGTGAACCTGGAGTGCGAAATGGAAGACGATTTAATTTCATTTTAGATTTTATTTTACCATCAAAAATCTCTCGTGATTTACTGTATGTTTTTAAACCCTAACACAAAAACTAAATTAGTTTGACGAGTTACCTTGTGTGTGGCTGCGCTATAGCTCCGGAACAAATGATAACCAATTTAGATTTTTGTGGTTGAAATGTGAATTAGTTCAGTGTTTTTAGATAAATATGTTTGTTAGAAATCGGTCCCAAGGTAGCCCGCGCCACAAAATGGCAGATTAAATCTTTTTTACATAACTCCCTCAATTTAGGTATTGTAAAAGGGCTTGACTGGTTGAATATGATAAATTTCGTGTCCAAGATGGCAGAGATCACAGAATGTTTTTTTTCCACAAAAGTGTACCAAACGAAGGGGGCTGATCTGTAAAATATGACGTATGTATTCGTTTAATTAGTTATTACTAAGACCAGAGACGAACTTCTTAGCATTCCATGGATTCACCGTGCGAGTGCCGGGTCCATCGTGTGGCAGAGAGAGAAATCTCGAGTAGACCCCAATACTTGTGACTCGGGCGTAGGTTTAAAAGGGGCCCCTTAGTGACGTACGTCAACACTCACCTTCACTACTCGTATTTCTCTCCCTGCCCAGCCAAATCCGATATGATCCTACTAGTGCAGCTTTAGATACTCGTTCTAATATAGAACTTACTGCACTTTTGGACAAGCCAAAGTCTTTTAGCAGGTTATAGAGAGATTTTGCTGGTATACTTCTCGCTCCTACTTCTACAGCGTATAAATTAACTACAAAGCCATTTTTTAACCGACTTTAAAAAAAAAGTAGGTTTCTCAATTCGACCGTATATTTTTTTTTTTTTTTTTTATGTTTGTTCGGGGATAACTTCGTTGTTTATGAACCGATTTGGATGATTCTTTTTTTGTTAGATAGGAGACATTCCAAGGGTGGTACCATGATAAGGAAACCAGGATCTGATGATGGAATCCTGCAGAAATTGAAGAGAACTTGCAAAAATTGTAGGGGCGACAAGCGCGATTTGATTTTTCCATTAAGTATTTACAAGCACTACAATTTATTTTGGTTTGGCACTACGAAGATTTGGAAGCGATCTGATGATGGAGTCAAAATACTGTCGAGGGAACTCCTCAAAGATTTACAGCAGTTATCTTGTGTTTGGGCTTGATTAATATGTATTGATGAGCACTGTACGTCTAGATGTCTTGGGACTGTCTTTCATCATCATTATAAATGTCTATGTTTAGATGTTTGTTGCTCAATCACGTTGTAACTAATTAATTAATCGTTAGACCTTTAAAAACTGCAAGGATAGACTAGTGCGTTTGAAAATGTTTCAATTAAGTATTTTAAAGCACTACAATTGAATGAAGGTCTGGAGTCGATCCGATGAAGGAGCCGAAAGACAGTCGAGGCTACTCCTCAACGATCTACAGCAGTTACCTTGTGTATAGGCTTGATAAAGCTGTATCGATGAGCACTTTATGTGTAAACATACCTAGGTGGGTTGTGACTGTTATTAGGGGTCTGACGATGAAGACAAAGGACAGTTATGTGAGCTGTTTAACGGTTTACAGTAGCTAGTATTTGTGCTTGATTCATGTACTCTTAAATATTGATGAGAACTTGGCACCCACATGGGTACTGAGGACCATTTTACAGGTCTGAGTACACCGACCATCCTGGATTTGAACACTTTATCATAGTGAATATTATTCTACTAGTCAAGTTTGTTCTTTATCTTCTCACCTAATTCAAGAATTATTCATCTAACTATCACTTAAAATCGTAAAATAAAATAATTTTAACAAAAAAAGAACCGACTTCAAACAGTAAACTAAAAAGTAAAAAATAAATCTCTTTACCACAAAGTAGAACGTATTTTGATTAATTTGATCAGACATGATTAAATAAGTATTTAACAATTCTGAAGTCGGTGCCAAGTAAAACAACTACAGCTGAAGCTAACATTAGTAGAGTAGTACGATGGTCAAACTGAAAGTTCTTAGAACTGGCCACTTATAAACAATATAATAAAAAAATAATTCTATAATTTGAACATAGAACTCTTTGCCAATATTACTGAGTATATACTTCATTCATTTGTCATTTGTTTTACGATTTGGCGGCAAATTGAAAATTGTCTGTGTCACGTCAACATGAATTTAACACGAGAAAATTTTCGTGCAATGATTTTTTATGACTTTCGATGTCATTTAAGTCAACAAGAAAGTAATGATAGACTACGATTGGCCTTTCACGATGAAGCCCCATCTCGTGCGACTGTTTACAACTGGTTTAATGAGTTTAAACGTGGTCGCACTAATCTCACTGATGATTTACGTGAGGGACGGCCTTCTACGGCGACGACTGAAGATAACATCTGTGTTTTGCGGCGTATGATAGAGACTGACAAAAGAGTGACCTATCAGCAGATTCGGACAAGCTTAGGCATCGGTATGAGTCAAGTGCACAAAATCCTACACGAACATTTAGCGGTCAGGAAGCTTTGCGCCCGGTGGATACCTCATAATTTGACTGAGGCTCAAAAACTCCATCGTGTGGATTGGTGCCGTAAAATGATTGAAAGATTTAACAGAGGTGACTCAAATGCTGTGTTCGACATACTAACAGGTGACGAAAGCTGGATTTACTGTTATGATCCTGAAACCAAAAGACAATCTGCTCAGTGGGTGTTTCCTTTCGAGGAGTTGCCAACTAAAGTGAAGAGAGATCGAAGTGCGGGGAAAAAAATGGTGGCCTCGTTCTTTGGAAGGATAGGTCATTTCGCAACAATTGTGTTAGAGGATCAAAAAACAGTTTCTGCAGAATGGTACACTACCAATTGTTTGCCACTTGTCTTGGAAAAAGTTCGAGAGAAACGACCTCGCAGTAGGATCCTCCTTCACCACGACAACGCCTCATCGCACACCGCCAAGCGAACGATCGACTATTTGGCGACATCAAGCGTTGAATTACTGGGTCACCCCCCGTATAGCCCCGACCTCGCGCCTTGTGATTTTTATTTATTTCAAAAATTAAAGAAAAACTTAAAGGAAAGCGGTTTATGAATGCTGAAGAAGCGGTGGCTGCGTATCGCGATGCCATTGAAGAGACCCCTAAGGACGAGTGGGCAAAGTGCTTTTCCCAGTGGTTCCATCGCATGCAGCGGTGTATTGACGTGAATGGACAATATTTTGAAAAGATATAATAAAACTAATAACTGGCTAATGTAATCAGTTTTTGATTTTCTAAGAACTTTCAGTTTGACCCTCGTAAATCGAACTGACATTTGGAACATAGACAAAGTTGTTGGGGACATATGTATGATATACAGGAAGGTTGTTGCAACATTTACTTGGCACCGACTTCATAATTGTTAAATACTTATTTAATCATGTCTGTTCAAATTAATCAAAATACGTTCTACTTTGTGGTAAAGAGATTTATTTTTTACTTTTTAGTTTACTGTTTGAAGTCGGTTCTTTTTTTGTTAAAATTATTTTATTGTTAATTCGTTTTGAAGGTCGTAAATACTTATTTTGTTTCATCGCGTGGTCTTTAGGTATATTAGTTTCCCACGGTACGGTAAGTTCTACAAGGACTATGCGTTTCGTAGCTCTAGAAAAAAGAAAAATGTTCGGTCTGGATGACGAAACACCCACATCCTCTGGAATTTTATAGTGCTTTTCATACATGTCCATTAAAATAGTCCAATCAGGTGCTGAACCCAGGATTGAGTAAGGCTTGTTCTTGGAGTTTGATGTTGAGCCCTCTTTTACAAAGCTAATTTGTCGTCAATCCCTTTTGGGCTCTAGCTACCGAAAGGCTCATGGCTTCACGTATGATTTCAAGTACTATGTCATGGCGCTGTGAGTAATGACCCCTATTAAGGAGCACCTTGCATCCCACCAATATGTGCCTTGCTGTACATATCGCCTCACCACAAGTATAGCAACATTTTTCAGAGGCTTTTCCCCAACTTACCAAGTTACTCTGGTCAGGGAGGGTCATTTGAAAAGCATTTAGATAAAATTTTAATAAGGCAGGTCATACAGCTAGGTGCGCCACTTCAGAGCTAATGGGATACAAAACTCACCTTGGTTAACCACTCACTTTGCATTTCTAAATTCATAACGTGCACTTTGTAACTATCATTTTCGTCTTGTTGTAGAAAGGTTTTAACTATGTCTCGGTCTTCCCTTCTCCTTGTCGCACCCATCCCAGCTGTATTTACTTGTGCACCTGCCATAAATTGTTTATGGAATTGAAGTCTAGAATCCAGGTCCGAAGCGCTTTTGTCTTTTGAGAGAGATGCAATTAATTCGTCTTGCGACTTTCCCAAAACATGCGTTTTTGTTACTCTTAGGTGTTTGTAGAGTTCGGATGTTTTTTTTAGTTTCAGGCCAAAACTATTGTGATACCTAAAGAGAGTAGAGGGATCAGCCGGATGTGCTAATCCAAACCATGACTTCAATATCTTTATGACATTAGCATCTAGCTTTGCCAGGAGGGTTTTACCGATGTCATATACTAGGAAAGGCCAAGTGAGACGTGATGTAAGATAGTTGTCATATATCCATGCTTTTTTGATATTGCTGATAGGCTGTTGGTCTACCTTATTGAGGTGGTTCATGAAATTTTCAACAACTACCTCTAATGATGGTGTACGCCCTTTGTAATCTATTTCTTTCTACCAAGAAATTTTAAAGGCACTGCCTCTGCAATTGTGGCAACTGACTTGACTGGCCTCGTGGCTTAGTTGGTAGTAGCTCTGCCTGCGAAGCCGAGGGTCGTGGGTTCGATTCCCACCCAGTGCAAATATTTGTGTGATGAATTCAAATGTTTGCACTGTGTCTGGGTGTTTCTATGTATAATAAGTATGAACCTATTTAAAACTATATAAGTATTATATCAGCTATCTGGCCGCCATCAAACAAGTCATTTGCTTAGTTTGGGGTCAGATGGTGTTGTGTGTGAATTGTCCACCAATATTTAATTTATAACTCTTTGGCCACTTATGGAGAGTTCCGGATCATAAGAAGTATATTTGGTATTTCGCCTACCCAGACATAAACAATGACATTTACTCGGTTTTGCCCTCATTCCCTCCGTCCATGTACAGAACTCATCAACATCATTCAACAATTCCTGACACTGTTTGGGATTACGTGTAAGTATTGCAGGACGACCTTGCAATACTAGCAAAGGCTAAGATTTACTCAAGTGTAGGTACTTATTGTTGATTTTAAACCGGTAGCCCCATTTCTTCTCACGGGATATTAATTTGTCTACTAGAATATTTATAACTATATTAAATACTATTGGTGATAAGCAGCACCCTTGGAATAGTCCTACATTGTAATTAAGTGGTTTTGTGTATTCCTTGTTTACTGCTATGACAAATTTTATGTTACAATAATATAAATTAATTATGTCAATAATTACAGCAGGAAAGTTATACCATTTTAGAGCAAATATCATAAGTTCATGCTGCACGGAACCAAATGCGTTCTCTACGTCTATCCAGCAGACTGTTATTTGTCTCTCATGTGTTCTGGCATCTTTCAAATTTTGTGCTAGTAATGTATTGTGTTCCAGGCATCCAGAAATACCAGGCAAGAAGCCTTTCTGGTGGTTGGGCCTGAAATACCTATTGCTAGCTATAAATGTGGTCATTTTTGTTTGCAATATACTGTTTTTTTTAAATTATATTGGTTAGGGCTATAAAAAAAATATTGACGTAAATTCTCACGATTTATAATTAATTATTCTTATAACAGTTATGTGGCTACTGATTCAAACTAACTCTGCACTTTGTTTGACCCGGGAATTCATTAAATATGTAAAACAGCGTCGTGAGTCTTCACATTAATGCTATACTAGCACCGCCCCGCGGTTTCACCCGCGTAGTTATCGATCCCTTTAAATGCCCAGTACCTATAAGGCAGAATCTACACTGTCGCCATCTAGTGCGTACGATGGAACTATTTTTGTCTCGTCGGGAACCCCCTCATTGCAAAATATATTTTTATCTCAGAAAGCCGTGCAAAATTCTGGATGTTGCTTGAATCCGGTTGTTGTGTTCAACCCATTTACTTCTAAAGGTAACTAAAGGGAGTAAAAATAAAAGTGGCCAAGTGCGAGTGGAACTCCCGCACGAAGGGTTCCGTACCATTATCAAATTAACGGCGAAACCCTCTTTTGCTTTATTTGAATTCCGTATACATAAACCATCGCAGTTTCCATAGACAGGCTGTTATCCAAAAAGTTATATTATAATTTTGATTTTAGCTCACGATTTTAACGAGGTCGAAAGCGTGTTTTAGTGTACTAGTTGCGCCATCTAGGTTGCTTGGAACGGACTAACCGAGCAAGGAACGGTAAAAAATCAAGTTTTTTGTATGGGAGCCCATAATTTTTATTTAGTACCTACCTATTTAGTACCGTTAAATATTTATTTAGTACCTAGGTAAGTATTTGTTGTAATATCTGCAATAGAAATACATCATCTGCAAAATTTTCAACTGTGTAGCTATCACCGTTCTTGAGATACAGCCTGGTGACAGACGGACGGACGGACACCCAGGTCTCAGTAATAGGGTCCCGTTGTTACCCTTTGGGTACGGAACCCTAAAAAATACTAATGGGGTGTATTAGTACATTTAGAAGTAAATGATTTGAACAAATGAATAATAAACGTTTATTGTAAGTCATCTCTAAGAGATAGATACATAATATGTATATAGAGTATCTCTCTACTTAGTCTGTGATGTAGGTATATGTATATTATAAACTATCGCGGACTTTTTGTACCTAGACCTTTTTATAGGGTGCAATACTGCAGTTGTTTGCACTGTGTCTGGGTGTTTCTATGTACAACAAGTATGTATTTAAAATTATATAAGTATTATATCAGCTATCTGGCCGCCATCACACAAGCTTTGCTTAATTTGGGGTCAGATGGTGTTGTGTGAATTGTCCACCAATATTTATTAATTATATTTTGATCTATCTAACCTAAGATCTCGTAGGATTCAGCCAGCATTTGCAACGTAAGCGCAAAACAACATTAGAAACCAATGATAATAATATAAATATTATGTCAAAACCTTTAAAATTATCAGTGTTTCGCTACTATTACACGGTGCTGTTTCACGAATATTTTCGTCCTAAAGGTGTATCTAGGTATTTATACGTAGTTCTTTTCAATACAGTCCTATAGCAAAAATGATATTTAAATATAATGGCAGTGGAATAGGCGATGCACAGCAGGGCTTTCTGTGAAACCCTGCACGGGTTCCTAGTACCTATATATCGATCTGCGTAGCGATTCTAAACCTAGTCGGATTGATCCGACACGGAATCTCATCTCTCGGTCTTTGTCTTATCTGTTTAGAATGACGAGAGACTTACGACAGTTGTATGTTACATGGGTTTCAAGGGAAATCAACAACTTGATTGAAATTTGCCGACAGGTAGCGCTCCTCCAATGTTACTATCGTAGGTAAGGAGTGTTCCAAACAAAAATGTTAACTTTTTGAAGTGAATAGGTATTCACTTCAAAAAGTTAACATTTTTCCTACCTACTTCTTTTGGCGCACCAAATACAGATTTTTTCGTGGGCTCTGAATGAAGCTCATCGTCGCGGTCTAAAGTGAGATGTTAAGTATATTCAATTTATAGCGTAGGTACAGTCCGCGAGGTATAAGCTGAGCTTTGCATTAGTGTGAGTGATCACATGCATACGCATCTATTACCAAAAGTACAGTCAGACAACAAACTCTTAAACAACAAGCTGACATTAACTATCCAGGATCAATATGGTCATTGCGAAAAGAAGTATCTCTTTTAGGATTCAAATGGTCAAGGACAGAGAATAACAGAAAAGTTTTAATGGAAAAGCATGAGATCCGTCACCTACGTATAACTTATTTACTTAAAATTTCCGAATACCGTATTCAGGGCAGGCCTATCGTTTATACCAATATACAATTGATACTGCATAATAAACAACGATTTATTGAATATAAAATTGACACCTTATTAAGAGAACATGGTCACAGCGTCCTGCGTCTGACTGTACTTTTGGTGATCACTCACACTAATGCAAAGCTCAGCTTATACCTCGCGGACTGTACCATTATAATGTCTTTTATTGGAACGAAATTCCTTACAGCAGGCTTGGAGATGGAGATACGGATTTTGCTGTGCGACCGAACTGAAAGAATTATGACTAAAACCGTAAGCAAAGCATATAGCTTTAAAACTCCAGACTAAGTTGAGTGACTGCCCATGGCCGGTGTTGCCAACTTTATTTTACAGGATATCGTACTATAAATAACAAATTGGATTTTTTTGCAAACTGTGTTGCTTCTGTATTTTTTTTCTTTTTAAATAAATATAATAATAATAAATAAATAAATTTACCCGAAGGAACTTCGTTCGTACCTGATTTCACATGACACCACAACTTTTTATTATTATTTATTCTCTCACAGCTATTTACAATCTCTTATTCTGTTTCTTTCATACATTTTTTAATTCAGCTTATTTTTTCATACTTACACTTGTCTCGAATCTATGCTTGTCTTTCATACATACGTTCTTTATATGTATAGTGATAATTAATATACATTGTACCTACATAATTATTTAGATACATCAAGAACGAAGTTTTTACTTCTGCCGTGCGTTTTTCAAGCATACCATTTTTTTTTCCAAGACATTGTTTACAGACAACAAATAGTTGTAGAGTAGATTAAAACACAACACAGTCATTTTGTAAAAATATTTATTTATTAATAATATGTACAATTTGTATAGTGGCTGCGCGCGGGAGCGGCGAGTCGCGAGTCGCGGGTCGCGGGGTCGGGCGACCGAAATCTTGCCGTTTGAGATAAAGTTTCGCAGTTTCGTCTAATTCATAATGTTAGGTTAAAAGTGAGCTGCACGAGACACGTCGCCGTTCCCGGGCTCGCCTGCGCCGGCGCACCGCTCGCGCCGCGGGCGAGTGCAGAGATGGCGCCCAACAGGGGCTCGGTAACGTACCCTCGGTGCAGAGATGGCGCCCAACAGGGGCTCGGTCACGTACCCTCGGTACACAACGTAGGATCGTCGAGTGTCCGACCGGCAGCTCTACCGCCTTACTCTCCTGCTTTCTGCTATGCTTTGATTTGTGATGTCATCGGCCAATTTGATAACGCCGATGAAAGCAGACAATTACATCTGATTTCAGTTTCGCTGCACACGGGAAGCAGATATATTTGTCTGCTTTCATCGGCGTTACCAAATTGGCCGATGACATCACAAATCATAGCATGAAAGCAGGAGAGTCGGGCGGTAGACCTGGGGGGAATGAGTATCGGCGGTATGAAACGCCGATATTATAATTATCACATTTTTTTATAATAGATAATAAGATAGATTGTTGATTAGGTTCAAAAGCCTCTAATTACAGACTCTGTGTCCGCGCGCCCGGCGCACCCTCCCTCCCTCGTGTCCGCCGCGTGTCCCTCCCCCCACATCTCTGCACTCGCCCGGCGCCGGCGCGCCCGGTGCCAGCGGCGCCAGTACACGAGGGATTTACATATGGCGGCGCATATCATGTCTTGTTTACACACATATTTTTATTACTGTTTCCTGTCATACAGGGAACAGTTTTAATTACAAGTCATCGTTACTCTGCTGGTACGTTATAGTCGTAACGCTGACTCATGAGGAGACTCGTGCTAGTTCCGAAACGAATTTGCAACAGGAACGATACGGAGCTAGACTCAGATTACCCATTTCTTAATTACATCGTCTACTTTAATAATTAATCACTAAACATTGTTTTCGCTGACCCGTCACGGGGCACCTTTAAATACATGTGATATGCGGTTAAATCTCTCGTGTAACAACACAGCTGTCACCGGGCGCCGGCGAGGGAGGCCCGGCGGGCGGGCGCCGGCTCCCGGCGGAACACAACATACTTATCTAAAAATATACAATTTGGAATACTATAATACAATCATATTAAGATCTGAAAGTTACGATACAAAGTCGTCGCTCAATTTCAATCGATAGCTAATCTCGGAAGCTACCGGGGGAGCGGGGAGCGGGGAGCGGGAGCGGCCGCCGAGCGCGGAGTCGGCGAGAGCTCGCGTCGTCAGAAGACACTACAATATTTCAATAACGAGACCGAAGTCGGGAAGCCGGAACGGGCGGAGGGCCGGAGGTCGATCTACTAACGGTGAAGCCGGAGTTCTCTTAACTAATAGTATATTACATAGGATCGATTTGAAGTTTGCTTGTCTGTGGAGTCCGGCGGGCGCTACTGCGCGGGCGCGGCGGGCGCGGGCGCGGGCGCGGCGGCGCGCATGGGCGGGAAGTGGCGCGGGTCGCGCAGGTCGAAGGCGCCGCGCGGCGGGGAGCCCTCCAGCGCCGCGTCCAGCTCGCCGGCGCGCTCCGACTCTGCGACACACGGGGCCGTCAGCCGGGCCGGGCGCCGGGGCCGACCCGCGCGCCGCCGCCTAGACCACGCCGCTGAGACTTTGCCGTCTCTTTCATTTTGAGCGAGAGAGATTGAGAGAAAGAGATTAAAACAGCAAAGCCACACCTGCGTCAGCTAGGCGGCGGCTCGGAGAAACCCAGGACGTCGACGCGAACATATCACACACACAGCTTTATACAGGAAGCGAAATACTACAAGTCGGCGGACGACTGACGAGCTCCGGGCTGGCTGCAGTCGGCCGACGACTAGCTAGCTCGGAGCTAGCTACGAACTCGAATGAACATTCCATACCACCAACTAACCTTTTTGGCAAAGCGAATATTTACAAATGACGTCACAATTAACTACACCGTGCTTTCTGTGAGAGTATAGGGTCCATCACAAGTTTATCAACAGTGATATCTACCGGTGATCCGTGACCGCAGAGAACGAAACGTTGTCGGGTTGAATTCCTGTCGAAATCCTCGCAAAAAAGATCGAGTCGAAAGAAATTGTAGTCGTTCGTCACTTTCAGCACTTCGAATAAGGAATGATGGAATGACACAAAAATGACGCGGAAGAAACCTGATTTTTGGCTCTTCGCCTCCAACTCCACTGCGAGAACGGCCGTACGCCACCGTCTACCGTACTATCAGTCTTGACAGAGGGGTCGTGGTCATCAGTCTGGGTGATTAGTCGAGTATTGCCGCTTTGCTCCCACAAACGGCCACATAATCTCGAAGCACAGCTCTCATCTGGTCGGTAATCTACTACATGTTCTGGTCCACTCAATCCCACCCTGACCCACAAATAAACCGAGATGCATACCCAAAGACCGTGGCGATGCGAGATTCTCTCCGACGGATGTATACCGATGATCATAAATAGTCTGATTGGTTCAGAAGTCTTTTTTATCACGAAGTTCTTTAATATTCTTCTTCGGCACCACATATCGAGAGCGTTTATTGTCTTTTTCATTCATTTATAATTTTTCACTCTCCTATAGGGTCCTCAATGTTTCGGTAGCAAAAGGAGAATGCGTGTTCTGGGCAGCCGCAGTTTTGTTGCCTTTATGATGTTCCGGGGACCCCATGATGTTCTTCATTTCAAATCAGGGCGCCCAAGTAGATGTATGGTGGACAATATTTACGATTAGCACAGTTAGCGTTTTTTCGTATCTCATAGGAATCAATCAGTAGTTATTTTCACTTCTAGTCGGATCGTATTCTGTATAAAGCAATAATTGGATCATCCTATCTAGCTCATTCCTGCAGCTGCACTCCAGATAGCCACATTTTGTTACACAGGGAATGGAAAATTTCGACAACTACCTATAATTACAGCACCTAGGGCTGTAATGGATTCAATTGCAATATCATCTCTTTCTGTCGCTTTCTGTGTTTTAAATTTTATGGCAGAACGGACCTAAGCCTTGAGAACGTTTGGCTCTATTTATCTTCCTTCTTTCTATTTCTTATATTAGGCCATGGCTCGGTGGGTAGGAAAAATGTTGCATTAGTAGGGCGAGAAGAATGGCTAATATGAGTTAGATGTTCCGATCAGATTTACCAAAGCATTTTATATTTTAACTAGGATCGTACGATAACAAAATTCTTCGTCACTTTCGTCTTCAGTTTTCTCTCTGGGAGTACCGGCACAGTCGGGATCGACTATTTTATTTTGTTCTTTTTAAAAATCAGATTCGGTGATTTCGTGGGATTCGACAGGAATTGCATATCGAAAAGTTTCGTTCTTGGTCTACTGGTACAGCAGACATATTTTATAAAGGGTGTTTTTTAGAGGTATAGAACTTGGCAACACTATTTTATCAGGCGCCCATTTTGTCCGCTGTTAAGAGATTTGAGTTCAGTTTGGTTTGGCATTTTAACATGAACAGACTGATCCCTGAACAATGCTTCCAAATTGTGCAAATTTATTTTTAAAATAATGGTTCTGCTCGAAATACGTGTCGCGCATTTTACGGTTTAGCGATGAAGCTTATTTTCGGTTGAATGGCTACGTCAACAAAACTGCTGTTTTTGGAGGGAGTGAAGATATTCAGGCGTATGTTGAGACACCGTTGCATCCAGAAAAACTAACTGTTTGGTATGGTTTATGAACCGGTGGAATCATTGGTCCGTACTTTTTTAAAAGCGGCGATGCTGGCCCGAGCGTTACAGTCAATGGTGACCGTTATAGAGCCCTGATTACTGACTTTTCTGTTCCTCTATTGAACAACCATGATGTGCAGGAGCTGTGGTTTCGACAAGACGACGCAATATGTCACGCAGCTCATGCCACAATTGATTTACTGAAGGAAACGTTTGGTAACAGCATCGTCTCACGTTCCTGTCCCATGAATTCGCCTAGAAAATCGTGTGATTTAGCTCGAAAAACCCGAAACGATCGACCACTTGGAGGACAACATTCGCCGCGTTATTGCCGATATACGGCTACAAATGTTGGAAACAGTGATTGAAAATCGGACCTCCAGACTAGACTATGTCCGAGCCGTAGCAGTCATATGCCAGAAATCATAATTTAATTATAATCCCAAAAGATTATCTTTTGAACAAAGCCAAACTCAAATCAATTTTCAAAAATTATCCTTGTTTTATTCCATCTCAAAGATCTATACCTCTAAAAAACAACCTTTATTAATTATTAGACCGGGATTTATAGAGCATGTTACAAACTAGACAAACCGTCACTTTACAGATGGAGCGGAAGGCGGGAGAAGTTCTCATCTTCCAGTCGCGGCGGTAGCACGGGCTACGGCGCACGGTTCGCGGTTCACGCGATACTCACCTGCTCACTGCGGCCAGTCGTCGGCGGGCGGCGGCGCCGCGCCGGCCGCGTCGCCGCCTGCACCACAACAACAAGGCTCAGCGGCCGCTGCGCTCGGCTCGAACTACCTACGCTAGGGGAGTCGAGCCGCCGCCGCCGGTATGGACCGGCGCGGGGGCCGACGGCGCCGGGGGAGGGGGCGAGGGGGGCGGTGGGGGCACGGGGGGCAGTACCTGTCATCCGCGCGGGGTCCCGGCCGCGCAGCGCGCCCGCGTAACTGTTGCCTGCGCCGGCTGCACACACACACGTACACTGCGCTGCGGCGCGTCACACCGCGCGCCGACCGCGGCCGGCGCGGCGTGTCCGGGCCCTACACTCTATGCTGCGGTCTGCTACACGCAAACCACCCCGAACGAGCCCGTAGGCTGCTCTGCCCTTATCCACAAAGATGCCAAATCCCGGACTATCGCTTTAAATTCCTTTACATTTCCCATAAACACTACTTGATTTTAGTTAATTTTGTAAATTTCAATTTTGATTTCGATAGTGAAAGAACATTTTTTCCAAGATTACACAAGAAGCGAATGGCTAATGCATGTTTTCCATATACATTTTCCCTTTGCAACGAATGGCAAACGCTTGCTGCGTTTATCTACTGTTGCGGAAACTCAAAACCCTCTCACTGTTTCCCCTGGCCCGCGGCACGCCGGCGCTCCGGCCGTCACGGGTTCGAACCGTGCTCTCGGTTCGACGGTCAAATATATACATACTACATATAATACAATAGTAGATAAATACTTAAAAGGTTTTTTTGTCGTATTTAATCGCTAGTCGCTACATTTCTTAGGCTGTCGTACCGGCAACGTCAGAGGACATTAATCTTCCCTTAATTGGGTCCAATCAAATGGGTCACGAAACTGCGCGGATGGCACAATCTTAGCCAAATTTCTTAATTGACCGGCTTTTTTAAAGACCCAGCCAAATTACGGTCGTATAATTAGCTTTGACTGCTGAAAAACTGGCTTTCGGTTCCACCCTACTTTCCAAACCTTGGTGGAGTATGGGAAATAGAAACAAAATAATGCGAGTCCTTCTAATAACCTTCCGAAGAGCCTCGGCCTTCGTTTTGGAGGCTGCGAGAAACCTCATTACAGCTTGACTGCATATTATGTCTTCTCTAATCGTGATCCGATTGATGCCGAAAAGTTGACACTAATTCCGCTTCCTCAATAGTAACGTAGAAGATCGCCTCGACGGCGCAGGTACGAGCCGGCGAGAGGTAGCGATGTGCGCGGGGAACGAATTGTATAAATAAATATTAGTGTCAAAAATACAGAGATGATAGTACCCGGCCGTGGGCCGAGGCAAGCGGATGAGAGATCCTACGGCGGGAGATGGCGAGGCGGGTGGACGAGGCGTTAGTGGGGAGGTCGGGTCGGTCGCGGCGGGAGAAGGGGGAGATGTCGCGCACGAGGTGCGCTTTACTGTGCGGCGAACTCTTAAATCTAGGGCGCGGCCGGGCCGAGCGGCGCCGGCCGGCACCGGGCGGAGTAGTGGCATGAGAGCGGGCGCGGGCCGCGCCGGCGGCGCAGGGCGGCGCCCGAGCGGCCGCCGGCGTGGTCCGGCCCGTGTTTAGTTGTAATGAATAGAATAAGTCCAAGTGTGCGATGTGTCCCGCAACACTGGACGGGCACGTACCGTCGTGGGCGGCGGGCGCGCGCGGCGGCGCGTCCAGTAGGCGGTGCGCGCGCAGCAGCGGGCACGCGCCGCCCGCGTCCGCGTCCAGCGCGTACACGTACAGCACGCCCGCGCCCGTCGCCACCAGCAGCCGCGGCGCGCGCGCCACGCTGCAACACGACGCCGGCGCCGTCAGTACCACACACTTACACCAAAATAAACCAAACATTTTTTCGCTCTCGTAATTCGACGGGGATCGTTTGTATAGCTTCAGCATTTAATCGTTTCGAAAGCTATCAGAAAACAACAAAAAATCGAGATTCACAAAATCATGTCGAATTTGTATCACCGCGTCCTACTCATTTTGGCGGAATATGGGAAACGAACGAAAGGTTCGATGTGAGCTTTGGGTCTCAAACTATTCGTCGTCGAAAATGTTGACCTCAAATAGATAAAGGAGCATACATAAGGGTGGAGGCAGCCATATAGACGGCCAGAGCGGTAAGGTACAAACTTGGTGATCGCGGCGACGGTACGGTGTCCGGTGACGGGCAGCGTGGCCGAGGCGAAGGCGCGGCCCTGCGTGAGCACGTCGTGCACCTGCGCCGGCAGGTAGGTGGCGCCGGCGGTGGCCACCTGCGACAGCCAGCCCATCCAGCCGGGCTGCGGTGCGTCCTCGGGCGCGGGCTCGGGCGGCGCCGGCGCGGGCTCGGCGGCGCGGAACACGTGCACGGTCTCGGTGTTGGAGGTGGCGGCCAGGAAGGCGCCGCACGCGCTGAAGGCCAGGCAGGAGATGGCCACGCAGCGCTTCACGCCGCGCCGGAACTCGTGCAGCTTGGTGCGCTGCGGCACGCTGAACACGCGGATCACCGTGCCGCGCTCCGACGCCGTGGCCAGCCGCCGCCCGCACAGCGACCACGCCAGCGCCGCCAGCGGCGACTCGTGCGCCGACACCACGCACTTCGCGTTCTGCGGACCCCACTCGCCTCGTTACCTCGCTTCCGCGCTCGGCCTTCACAGCGAATCACTTCAGTTTCGAAGTTTTAGGCTGTAAAACTTCAACTGAGATGGATCACTGCTATTACGATTTCAGTAGCCGGCTCCGACATCAGAACAGGTTCAGTTACTTTATTGATTGTTCGTAGATCGACAGTAACCTCGATTAACAATATGTATAGCCCATGTTACTCGGTGGTATTGTTGACTTTATCATCTTTCATTTTATAAGTCGATCGAACTGATTTTGAGTTTTTCATTGCAAACAAAATACAAATTTTCTCTAATATGAAAAAAATTAGCAGTTATAGGAACTGCCGATAGAAATGAAAACTTAGAAATTAAAATTTGCTTAAAATAGCTCACTTTAGAAACTATGCGGATGAAACTGGAAGGCGTGGCCACCTAGAAATGCCAGCATTTCTGGATGACAATGGGAAATGCTGACAGATGGCCAACGGCCACGAGTCCCGAGTTTACCCTAAGATTTCTTTAATTCCCGAGTGTGATGGTCTAGTTTAACTCACAGCCCACGAAAAATCTGTCCGTGGTGCGTCAAAAGAAGTTTTCGCTTCAATAACTATACGCTGGATCGTCATCACGCCAGTACAGTTTGCGCTTATCTAAAAGAGTGACCGTTGTAAGGGCAGCGGCCGGCGCCGGCGGTCGGGAGTGACTCACCAGATGCACCGCGTCGAAGATCTGCACCTCCCCGACGGCGCTGGAGCCGGGGTAGGCCACGTAGCAGTGGTCCACGCTGGGCGACAGTGCGCACAGCCCGCGCGGGTTGGGCGGCGTGTCGCGGATGGTGTGCAGGATCTTCATGTCGCGGATGTTGTGGATGTGCAGCGACTCCTCCAGGCACACGATCAGCCGCTGCGACCGAGGCGGAGGCGGTCATTACACAATACACCGGTACGATGATGAAACGATTTCATTATTGGTCCAAATCTAAAGTTCTATCAAAGACGAGCCTTTTTGCCCGTGGCCTATTTTGGTAAGTATCGTGACCTTCGATATTTCGATAGATTTAAATGATAAATAAATATCGTCCCTAATAGCCCTTTTAATGTTTTAGGGTAATAATTGTTTGGTCGTGTGTTTAAATGAAATTTCCATCCAACCATCCCATAGTGTGTCCTTTTAAGGGCGAGTTTTGGAAAACGCTGATTTACGAAAGTCATTATTTTTACTATAAGTACAAAATTCATACAAAAAGTCAATAAGTAGAAGGAATAAAAATTTTCATACAAACTTTTATTTTATTTTCTTACTTTTAGTTAGATTTTCAGAAAATGTGTATTATTTTAGTTTTTTTAACGATTACTTATTTATACTTTTTAGTTTAGTTATCTTCAAAAAGTATTTATACATATTTTCACAAGGACTAATTTAATCAAAACGATTGATTACGTGTTAACGAAACGTATTCACTGACTGCACATGTCAGTATCAATCAGTATGACACTAATATAATACAGTAAGAGAAAAAATTAAATCTATACAAAAATATTAATCCTGATGATCGTGGTGAGGATGAATGGTCAGTGGTATAAACTGTACTAATCATGGCATTGTCATCGGTCCTTGATAACTGTGCAAAGTTTCAAACCAATCCGTTGCTTAGAAAGTGGTGAATATCACGTTCCAAGATTTCGTTACATAGATACATACATACACATTAATAAAAGCGTGTTAAAAAAGTCATCCCATATTTTATGAGTTAGAATTTTGGAAAATGCTGAAATATGTGACTTTATTTTTGCCACTCAAATCGATCAAATCAATCATTACGATATTTCATGTAAATATGTCCAAGAAATAAAAAGATTCACACCCATTTGTATCCCCTATTCCACCAGAGATTTCTAACCATAAGTGTTTGGGCTGTCCGTTGATCTATCAGTCAACCACTTTTGCCTTTTTATACAGAAGATAGACAATGGAAATGATTGAACAATATTATGACAAATTACGTTTTCTTTGTTTACTATGTTTGTATGTATTTAATGCAAAAATGGACAAGTACTGAACCACTATGCATCGTCATGAAATCTGTTTTATAAAATTGCGTATACAAATAATTGCGTAGTTCGGAACATTTTGTTACGTTAGCACGAGCAACGATAACACCATCGTTAGAATTAAATGACCGACGTCATCGTAACGTGTTCATTTACGATTCACTTTAGTTTTATCATAATACTGTTAATTTACATCAGATCTGCCACAACCGGTTCAGGTGGATTACTCGTGTAAACATTGAGCGGCAATTGCTGTTGAACAACTAGAGGTGCCCACGCAGAACGAGGGGGTCACGACCTTCTTGTCATTATAAACAACTCTTTCATTGGGGGCCGATTCCGAAATCACCAAAAACAAATAGCTGTCCCATCCGTCTTGTTGAATGAATTTAACTTTTATAGGTTAGTAGAGCTCTGGGGATTCTGCGCTAGTCTAATAATTAATTGGTAGCTGTGAAGGAAGTTAATTGTCATAGGACTCTTAAAAAAAGCGCAACTTCAGTGTATTTCTTTCTTAGGTGCGGACACCGCAGGCGTCCTCATCTTTGAAAAAAATTACGTTTTGTTTTGAACAAGTGATATTTCGTCCCGATTCCCGAGTAATTCCCCCCCGAGTACTCACGGAGCGGTTCAGCTTGACGGCCAGGATGGTGTTGCTGTAGCTGTAGTTGCAGATCTCGGTGCCCTTCTTGTAGTGGCACACGATCAGCTTTCTGCAACACGCGAACGAACGTGACGGGGCGAACTCCGGCCACCGCGCGCACGCGGGCGCCCGAGGGGCCACATACATAGATCACATCTTGATTGATCTTCGTTGTAAATAAACAAACAAAATACACAAAATCTTAACAAAACTAAAATAATCATTGACAGGGTTTTATCAATAAGAGCGATCGTTTTCGGACAACCGTAGGATGGAATAAGATATTTGAGAATAAGGAGAACGGGAAGTACAAAAATTATTTGCATTTTTTTACACGAGCAATTACTACTTTACAATTATTTGCATTTTTGGTAAACACAGGAACCACCACACACACACACAGCTCCAGACATTTGCGTACCTATTTGGTATCGTTGTTCCTTGTGGAATCTGAGTGTGATAAGGATAAGTATTTGAAGTCCTTTTACGTATCGAATATGCTGTATTTTTAACCAAAAAAAAAGTGTTTTTGCCGCGTTTGACCAACATCTCGTCTGATGTAAAGCGACGACGTGGTCTAGGTCTGGTTTCAAGAAAGAAACTATCATTTCATCATAGACCACGTCGTCGCACCCAGATGGGTAAGCACCCACAAAAAACCGACACACCCTAGATTTGAAGGCATCCAGATTGTATTCATTGGGAGAAGTCCACTCGGGTAATATTTTCCATTGCTTGGCTGTACAAATAACGAGAGTGAGATCACCGCTACCGCTGAAACTGATGTCGCTATTTCGAGTTCTAGGTCCTATGCTCTACGATGTACAGTCTACGTGTACGTACTAGTAGATTCTACGTGTATGCATGCGGAAGTGTAGTCATTCAGTTTGGTGAGAGAGGCCGCGCGTCTGCGTCTTCCGCGCTACCACTCCATACCTACAATCTACCAACATGCCCATCTGAACACATGTTCCAAGGGTCTCTAAGATAAATTATACATAAGATAAGGATAATAAGTACATAAAATTCAAAAATTCCAGAAGAATTACGGCAGCCGGTTTTAACCCCCTCTCCTTTTGTATACTTCCCGTTCTGCTTATTCTCAAATATCTTATTCCATCCTACGGTTGTCCGAAAAGGATCGCTCTTATTGATAAAACCCTGTCAAACTATGAATACGAATCAACCGTTTTTCCGTGCATGGTATTTCTTCTCGAACTTTATGTTGTGATCAATGTTTGGGTTGTTCTAACCAATGTTTTACTGGTCGTGTGGGAATGCCGCTGACAGGTATAAAACAAATACATACTTACTACTGCATACAACTATAATGCTGCAACCATTTCGCGTCTAGTTCTTAAAAAGATCTCTAAACAATCAAACCAAACGGTGGTCAAACCAATCCTGTCGATACGAGTTGTTGCCTGCCAGTTTATTACATATTGTAACAAATATACGATGACGAATATACCTACGATACGCTTAAATAGCATTCTACTTAAACGGCGCTGTTTAGTAAACAGGCTAGGATGTTAATTGAACGGCTGATTAAGCAAGTTAGCTGCCACTTGTACAAGGTGATGAAACCAGACTGATGTTTAAGAGTTGCTATAAGTGCACTCTTCAGTCTCAAGAATATACATTGATGTGTCCAGCGACGTGGAGTTGACGAGATTCTATTGTTTAACAGAAAAAACAAGCGCAAAAACAGGGCGCAGGTAGAAATAGAATCGGTTGAAAGGACCCTCGGGGATCGGTCGAATATTGGCAACAATTAGATGGGACAATGACAAAAAATTATGGTCACTTATGTGTGGATGGACCGACAACGGCGGCGGCGGCCGGGGCTGCGCTGACGGCTGCTTCGAAGCTCGGAGCTCGGACATATTCAATATCTTTTGTACGAGACCGTATCTCTGATTGTAAACATGAAGTAAACGCAGGCAGCATTGTTAAACGTGCTCAATCATATCTGATATCCTGTTATTGCTATTCAAGTGTAAATAATGATAACTTAAGTGTGAAGTAAAACTAATCGTATGATGCGGTGGAATCGATTGTGCGATAATGACGAGCGGCGCGTGTGTGCGTGAGTCGGGTGCAGCCCTGCATGTGTGTGGAGCCGTGCGTGTGTGCGCGGCGCGTGCGCAGCGTCGGGTGACTCACTGCGGCGGCTGCACGGATTGTGCAGTTACGTGCTGCTATTTAAATGTACCCGTTTTGCATTGAATACCTGCAATATGCAACCGAGAATAGCGAGAGCGGGCAACGCTCAGATCAATAAATTAAACACTCGATTGAGAGGCATCGTTTGCTGAAGCTAATGTCCTAATTCCGAGTACGATTAAATGTAAACGAAAGAGCGGATAACGGGCGGTATCGTGGGAGGTCGAGGGTCAACCGCCGCCCCACCGGTCGCGGGCCGGGCGCGGCGCGGGCGCGGGCCGGGCGTCGCGCGAGGCCAAGTTCACGTCCACGGCAGCGGCCGCAAATAGTTGCCCTTGAGGTCGGGCAGCACCCCGCTCGCCTGCTATTATTGTACGGTCGCGCGGGCGGCCTCGTCGCTCGCCGCTCGCTCCCCGCTGGCAGTGCGGCGCTCGGCGCGCGCGGTGACGCAACGCGGCCATCAGCTGTGTTGGACAACACGCGTGACGTCACGCGCCGCGCCGTCTCCGCGCCTCGCACGCGCGACCTCCGGCTCTCGGCCGCTCCGATACAAACTAACACTACTCCTCGGCCGCGGGGCTGGCGTCATCGCGCGCTTTGCCATCTGATTAAATACAACTGCGCGTCTCTCCGAAGACGATTAGTAAATATTATTCGACTTTCAAACCGAACAGTATATTATCGGTCGTTTGTTTTGAGCCCTCCTACGTAAGATCGATTGACATTGGTGTTGTTGCGGCGCGATCGCATGCGAGATAACGTTCCGTCCTTGCTGAGCGCGCTCGCCCGTCGATAACTGAGCGGACAAACAAAGAGTAGTTCCTGATGTCGGCCGGTTATCTGGTCCGCGGCGACGGGCCGCAGTTTAGTAAACATTAAGATATCGGTCATTAGCGGAGCGAGCGCTCGTTTAAACTCGGTTCTGCGGGTTTAGTTCTTCCACTAACAACGATAAGAGGCCTTCGTCTCCGCCGCGCACTAAGGCAGGCAGACCCCGTTTCCGGCCGACACACGCGTATATAGGTACAGAGGACATGCAAACTGAGGGTTTAGGGATTCTATTACTCGTATTTATTCTAAAATTAGATTTTCGAGTCACCGGAAATACAGGTATTCTTCGATGTAGCTTGGCATTTTTATGCGGTAGATGTGGATAGACCCAGTAAATGATCGGGCACAAATCCTGTCTCTGTACATGATGTTATACGTAGAAACTGAGATTGCGGAACTCCCGGGAGGAGTTTGATTGTCCGCTGCCGCAGCCAACTCATACATGTTTGCATTCAGAAATAGAAATACTGTCAACGAAACAGTGCGGAGGTAGTCAGGAGGGCCACCAATCTGATGCGCCTAAAACCTTTAGAAAGAAGATAAACAAATCCTTCTTTCCCAGGAGCCTCGTCTAGCGTGCACCCTACCCGTCGCCAAAGCTGAAATTTTGTCTTTCGGTAAAGTTATTCTTATCCAGTTCGTCGCGTAACGTTATGCAACCCGCGGTCGTCAGCGCACTAGCTGTGACGTGGGATTCTGGTAAGGTCAAGGTAGAACCAATAAATAAATGAGTTAACTTTCTTGTACAGAAATGGTCTACGGTTGCGTCCTCGGCGATTCTCTTTGCCCTTGTCGTGTTGTGAGTACCCGACAAATCGCTGCGGTATTTGTGCACAAATCGAGGATAGTGGGCTAGAGAAGTTACGGCTGGTCTAGCCGGGAGAATGGGACTGCTCCATCCAGAGCATCGGGTTCAAATCCTACGCGCACCACTGTCTTCTCGAAATCATGTGCGTAATGCCGCAAACTTAAAACGGTGAAGGAAAACATCGTAACGAAACCGACACGTGCCAAGAATCTTTCGAGGTCATGTGTCGAGCCCCGAGCGGCTCGCGTACAGCTAGAGAAGGAAGGTGTTCCGACCTGGGCGCGGCCACGGTGACGACGGCGACCAGCGAGCTGCTGAAGAGGCGGTCCACGAGGCAGGTGTGGAGCCCCGAGCGGCTCGCGTACAGCTAGAGAAGGAAGGTGTTCCGACCTGGGCGCGGCCACGGTGACGACGGCGACCAGCGAGCTGCTGAAGAGGCGGTCCACGAGGCAGGTGTGGAGCCCCGAGCGGCTCGCGTACAGCTAGAGAAGGAAGGTGTTCCGACCTGGGCGCGGCCACGGTGACGACGGCGACCAGCGAGCTGCTGAAGAGGCGGTCCACGAGGCAGGTGTGGAGCCCCGAGCGGCTCGCGTACAGCTAGAGAAGGAAGGTGTTCCGACCTGGGCGCGGCCACGGTGACGACGGCGACCAGCGAGCTGCTGAAGAGGCGGTCCACGAGGAAGGTGTGGAGCCCCGAGCGGCTCGCTTACAGCTAGAGAAGGAAGGTGTTCCGACCTGGGCGCGGCCACGGTGACGACGGCGACCAGCGAGCTGCTGAAGAGGCGGTCCACGAGGCAGGTGTCGAGCCCCGAGCGGCTCGCGTACAGCTCCTCCACGCCGTCGTCCGCCGCCAGCGCGAACAGGTGGTACCCGGAGCTGGAGCCCGCCACCAGCGACCTGCAACACGCGGCCGGCTCACACGCAGGACCACACCACCGGCTGTTTTCTACACAACGCCTCGTTTTTTTGCTCCAGCATTTTCAAGGGTGTTTCCTTACCAACAGTGGTTGGAGTGGAGTAGGACGGTTATGGGAACTTGGCTATGGCGAATTGCGTCGACTTATAGCCACAGTAACAATTGGTGACTTCAAAGTGATTTGAATTGAATTGCATGTAATTATCAATTGATGTTAGTAATTTTAGTGAAAGCAGCAATACATCCTTGTAAATACATGAGTCGGATGTGCATCTTAATTGTAGTCATAATGAGTTTAGGCAAAACTTCTGTATGTGTAAAATATACTCAAGTCGTAGACAAATTACAATAACATTTATGATAAGACAACTAATGCACATTTTCATTAATACTTTTGGAATTAAAAAGAAATTGGTTTCACTAATGACAATTAAATTTTGGTCAATTAGCCGGACAAAAGTGATGTTTTTTAAATTGGGACAGTAAGTCTGTCTGTAATTTTTGAGCCCAAAAAAACTTTTTGTCTCAAAAATCTCAACATTTTTTTGCGATGTCATTGCACGCTTATTGTTGAGTTTGGGCAGCCAGTGGAGGCCACTACTGTTAAACTAGTTAATAAAATACATTTTCAGTAACAGCTGCCCGGTAGAATTTCCTGTGACACACAGGAGACACTACACATTAACATTGCTTGATGATCCATCCTTAACATATTTACATTAATAAACTGAATCAGCTGGACAGGACAGAAAATTTAAACTTAAGGGAGACACCCACACAAAGAAGATTATTTCATTTGCAATCTTCCGAGATTTAGATTTAGCTATTTCAGTAATGCTGAAAATAAACGTCCAAATGTCTACATGCTTAGAAAGAACTTTGTGTACAATTATTTTATTTATTGAATAATAGGTGAGCAGCATTGTTAGCTGATATGCCTATATCTCAGTGTTGAAAGAACAAAATATAGGTCTGTTAAAATAATATTGTCTTTCTCTATCCATTTGTCCAGTTTGTTCTTGAAAGGGTTCAGTGATTTTGCTGAAATAACATCCTCGGACCTGTTCCAGTTGTAAACCCCTCCGTTGGTGAGGTTGTGATGTGCAGTGTTTGTCAGTGATGGTGCGTGGGACACACTACTTAACTTTTACAGATTAAAGATTATAATTTTATAATCTTTAATTTTACTTTCAGTATTTTAAATGTTTCAATCAAGTTTTTTACAATTAACAGCTATGTAAATGTGTTTAAGGTAGATTAATTATTTTTCTAATTATGAAATACTATGCATTAAGGTAAATGTAGATTCATTTACCTCATTATATTGCATTGGAACCATAAATCAGGAGAGAAACCATACAACAAACGTATGTGAGTCAGTGGTCCCAGCAGAGCCTCGCCCTTCCCGCGCCGAGGGCCTGCTGCTAGTATTGAGCTACTTAATAGTAATCATTTCAAACAAATTCTACATTACAGACCCAACAGAATAATGTACTACAGACATCTGAGAGTTTAAGTAACCATTTCCAACGCAGTTTAAATGTTTCAAGAAGTTCAAAATTCAGATTTTAAAATTTAAACTTTTTGTTCATACACCATAGCGCTATGTTAAATTAATAACTTCACACTAGTTATAGAAATCAACAAAATATAACACAGTAAAAAAAATCTATGTGAGAGATAAAAAATAACACATTTTACAAACAAAGGAATCAGTAGGTACATATGGTGGATGCAAGAGTGAGGATCTATGAGCAGCCTCTGGCCTGGTCGTATGAGATGCAGGAATGTTTCGCGAGTGGATCAGCTGTTCCAAACAAAGCAACTATCTTGTTTGACAACACAAACAAGTTTCGGAGGTCGCCAGCTGTCAATGGCGCGCGCCATTTTTGTGTTGGGACGAGTCTCCGCCCGCGGTCCGGGAGCAGCAGTTACGACACGGCGGACACGGGTGTTGCATCATCGCCGCTCAGCTCGGGCCCGACGCACTCGCCACCAGAATCTATGCTAATTTGTGACACTGAGCGCTTTCGCAATGATAACGCAGCGCAGGAACCTTGACGCCCCACGGCGCCTCTGTTCCGAGGCCTCTTATGGCGCCTGCCGAGGCCCCTCGGGTCCGTCGTATAAATTAACAGTTGAACTTACGTGCAGTCCTGATTAAATTGAACGAATATTCCTCCCCCATTTGGACCGTCTGTGCTCTGACCTCCCAGACTCATTGGAACGTATAAAGTGTACGGATTTCACTAAAAACTATTGACTTCACGGAACATACGTGCACAACACTTATTATATTTAATACAAAACAACCATTAAGCTCAGTGACTAGTCGATTAAAGTAAAGAGATAATTTTCCCTAAAAATTCGTCACAAGAAATAGAAATATTTTTTGACACAAAGAACGACCTTGCGCTTCTAAACAAGCCCCCCCGCGCGCAGTGTGACCATCTCTAAATCACGGATCCTGCCATACTGCGGGTGAAATCCTGCCAAATCCTGCCAACGCTTGAGGCAAAAAATGCCAAAATACTGCCAACCGCAATTATCGCTGTATTTATCAAAGAAAAACCATAATTACACAAGATTATGGCGTAATACAGCGCCCCGGGGTTTTATCCGCACAGTTCCCGTTCTTGTTATTTTCCCGGGATAAAAAGTAGCCCATATTTTCTTCGAGACTGTAATATAACCGTGTTACAAATTTCAACAAGATCCGTTTGTACTTTACGACGTAATTGAGCAACAAACATCCAAACATTGACATCATCATAGTAATATCATAAACTAGCAGTCCCCGCGGTTTTACTCAATTATTTCGCGTTTCCGTTATTTTTTCGGGATAAAACGTAGCCTATGTGTTTTTCCAGACTATAATCTATTTGTGTTCCAAATATCAACCCGATGCGTTCAGACGTACAAACGTCATTCTGACATTAAAATCTCCAAACATTTCCATGTATAATATCAGTGGGATGTTAAGCATTGCAATTTTCATTGTATACCTCCATTTTTACATGTTTATACATTGATTTATTCATTATATTTAACTTTTCTTTGGTTGGTTAAAATGAAATACAACCGTCATAGAGCTGAATGTTACGACTTACGAAAGTTACAGTACATACCTACAAAACAACGAAGAAGTATAGTTGAATTTATCGGAGAATTCCCCACTAGTGACGATAATCTACTGAGTTTACTAGGGATGTGTGAGAACTAATCAACTAAATTGAAAGCGTTAGTCAATTTTGTCTATCGTTATGCTCTTATTTTCACCCCCGGGTGGTCATTATCGGGAATATGAGTTATGGTAACAAACATTTTTTCCGATCCACCAATACTGCCAAAAACTGCCAGTTTTCATAAAACGTCAACCTATCATGCCAAAGGCTAAAATAACGCCCAAATCCTGCCAAAATGGCAGGAACCTGCCACATATGGTCACACTGCCCGCGCGCGCAGCAATGCAAAAGTTCTGTTTTTTTAATCTCTTGACGTCAATTACAAGTTTGGATACAAATCCTTTTAGCTGAATCTTGGCAGTTTGAGTACACGTATGCTTGGCTAAAATGTATGTAGGTAGTGCTGTATGGCAATGACAGTTAGACAGTAACCAATCGACAAAACAAGTAGTGCCCTTGGCCTTAAGCAAAACTGATGGTCTTCAACTACTTCCCCAGTTATTTCTCGGCAATCATATCGGCCAAAAAATTATACAGTTTGTTTTTTTAATCCAAACTATTCTTTACAGAGGAAAGATTTGTTTGTTTGCATCACAGGTTCCGATTACTATTACACCTTCGTTTCCAACTTCGTCTCCGAAACTTTTAAAACGGAGGTTTTAATCGGAGGTAGGTAAGGTGTATAAATATTGCAAAAAATCCCTTATTATGGTGGATAGTAAATGGAAATACAAAATTCCAACTCCCTAAATCAATTGCTCGTCATTGTTTATTGTGTCCACGTGTTTGGCAAAAAAAAATGGTTGTCTGTAAAGTCGGTTTACTGACGATAGCTGAACGTGACAACGTCTTAAGAAAATACTGATGGATGGTAGCATTTTTTAAAAGAACATTTTTATTTCATTTGTTTAATAGATTTGTATGTATATAGAGAAGGATGTAATTGGAAATCACAATGAAATTGATCAAGTTAGATTTATTTGTACGCATATATACAATTATGACATATTTTTTTACAATTTAATAGTTTTTACAAGTATATATGTGCGTTGAGCAATTGTTTTACAACTTTTAAACATGAAAAGTAATAAGTAATAATAATAATTATCTATTCTATGGCGGTAACGTTACATGACGTCATGTTTTGCGGGCGTGCAGCCGGCTTCATCGAATTATAAGACGTTATCACGTCAAAAAATTATACCCAATAAAAATGTCTCTCCTGCCACCACTTCTGATCCTGCCTATGCCTCCGACTCCAACAAATCAAACTTGGAAACTCCGACTCCGCCTTCGGTTCCGATAAAATTACCTCCGTTACATCCCTGATAATTATAATAAGCCTATTTTCTAAAAAGTTAAGGATCCATATGAACGTATAGGTCGTATAGTGCTACCAGGGTGTTTTGGGTCATAGCCAAAATGGGAACTAACGCTATCGTCAAGCCACAAAGGATTGCCAATACCTCACATTTTTACGCGGACAAAGTTGCGGATAACAGCTAGTGTTCTATATGTTCTTCATTGGAGTATGATTGATTCTTCATTCAGGTGATCAGTCTTCTTCAGATAATCTTGAGCTTGATTGACGAAAACCCCTTTAGTGTAAAATCGTGGCAGCAGGTTTCTTCTTTCAAGTAGTTACTTCCAATGTACGATTGTATGTGAATAGTTGTTGTTAGTATAAAAACTAACGGACAAATTTAATATAAACAACATTACACAATATAAGATTAGAGATTTTTAATTTGATAATACTAAAGTATGTAACAATGCATTATTGCAAAGGAGACGGCCCATTTTCCATGGGCATTTGCCCCACAGAAAAAGTGCGAGAGACTTGACCAAAACTGGATCATTGTATAGGATTTTTAATATATATTGAGGAACCTTTAATGTTTTTATCCTGCATAGCGGGGTTTAAAAGATATCAACTAAAACATTGAAAAAAATAACGCCGCAAGTAGGTAATCAGGAACGTGATTATTTTAGTAGTATGTACTTACTATTAAAAGAAGGTAGTAAATTCATTACTTTGCGACTTACTGTGCTCAAACTAATGTCATCTCAACGCAGACCGGAGATTCGGCAAAACCACAAAAATTTACGAAACCTTTGGAAAAATAAAGAAATTCCTTGTGTTGTGTAAGTTTCGAACGAATCGATTACCGGATTTACCGGACGTATTGAATTTCGAACAATTTTTACTTTACGTAAACCTCTACCGAAGAAAACAAGACAAAAAACATGGCTGACTTTGACTATAGTCAGTACAAAGCACAAATGACAAGTGTGTTCACCATAGTACTCATTTATTGGGTACTGACCCGAAGACAAAACACGAACAAAACCATAACAGGCTTATCTAAATTCACAAAGACTTCGCTAGCGTGTTTTAACGCCGTACAACGCCATCTAGTTTGGTTCTATGGAACTACAGTACCTTAATACAAAATTACTTATACGTAGTCATTAAGGTACTTTTTAATCGCCAATTTGCAATCCCCGCTTGGCAGGTTAGTATTGAATGTACAGTTTGAATTATTTAATTATATGTTATTTTAATTAAATAACTTGTTTAGGTCTCCGGGGCTTATTAAGTACATAAACTTGAAACGACTTGGGTCAGAAATGAGCCGTCTGCTTTGCTTAGATTATGGAATGTCAATATTTGATTACCTAATGGCACACGCAGCTAAAGCTCTCGAAAATAAATATTTACACTCATTTTTGTTACATTTTCGACCCCTTAAGTATAAAGTAGCCTGTGTCCTTTCTCGGGATTTAGTCCATCTGTGTACCAAATTTCATCAAAATCGGTTCAATGGTTGAGACGGTAAATCGTAACAGGCAGACAGACAGACAAAGTTACTGACGGATTTATAATATCAGGTATAGATTTTTCAAGCCCCCAACCCCTTCTCCGCAATAAAAAGTAGCTTATGCCCTTTCTCGGGATCTAGTCTATCGGTGTACCAAGTTTCATCAAAATCGGTTCACTGGCTTAGACAGTAAATCGTAACAGACAGACAGACAGAGTTACTTTCGCATTTATAATATTAGTATAGAAGATAGGTATATAGATATAAAATATAAATTAAAAGCAAAACAGAAATATCAACTTCAACTTCTTGATGAATGGCGCGTGTTGTGGCTTTTAGCTGTCACATTTCTGCCAATGTCCGTTTCGTGGCAGCTTCATAGATAGCAACGGCCAACAAAATAAAATAATTTGATCGGCAATGCTTAGACATACACAAACAATTTGTTAGTAATAAATGGGATATTTGGTTAATACAGTCAGCATGCATATTATCTGGGGGCACGGTAGTGCCCCCGCCAAGTCGAGCGCGAAGCAAACACTGCCGTAGGTACCATCCTTTACTGGAACCATTTCGCCGCATTTTCAGGCCCCTATTTGAGAACCTCTGGATAAGACCAGAACACTGAAATTTTCGTCATCTTGTAAGCTATAATACACGGGCAATAAATGTAATCACATACTTAAAATTCTAAATTTCATGTCTGTAGGTTATTTAGTTCCGAAGTTAAGCGAAAGCAAAGTTTCGCATTTATGACACTCACTCACTCATGATCATCAAAATAGAACTAGTACTTCCCATAAACTCAGAGAGCTGAAATCTGGTGCAGAGTTATGGTTTCACGGCCACATAAAGGGAAAACTATAAAAATTAGGATAATCGAAGATCTGGAGTACCTGGTGACCCTTATTTGAAAACTTAAGAGCCCAACCAAACTATTAAAGATCGACATACAGCCCTAACAAAAAAAAAAATTGTTTGCCTCTTCATTTGACGTCAAAAATCGAAGGTGTGAGGTATCTGATGAAGAACCCTCAGCTTGTTTCAGCTGTATTAGAAATACGGTAATGCCATCTTCTACCATTGGTACAAAAAAAAATCGACTGTCATTGCAAAAATCCAGCGTAGTGGGACACATACTTTAATTTAATCTAGCCGATTGCTTCCCACTGCTGGGCGAATGCCTCCTCTTCTGCTTTTAATACGCATATAAATAAAACGAAAAGAAAACTCTGGATAAGACTAGACTGGCTTTTATTTGCTTTTATGTATTTGCAGTCTTGTTCGAATCTTCTAAAATTATTTGCCTATTATGGAGAGTCTACTTAAATAATGCACGTGAATGGGCAAACCTGTCCATACAGTTGTTGGTGGTCCATAGAGTTGTCCACCAGTTTTAATAACATCAAAGCGTTCCATAAGCGTGTTGCAACCGAACCAGCTTCCCAGGGATATTCAGCTGAATAAGTTTATTCCTGAGTACCGGAAGAAGGACGTGATCATTAGCAGAGGCTATATCTAGGAATTCGAGTCCCTAAATGAGTGCGTAACGGCGGATGAAATTAATGACAGGCTAGTGGAAACTGTTCACGCCGTTGGCAAAAAAATCTACAAGAGCCGACGCCAAAATAGAACACAAAAACTCTCCGATCATACTCTGAATCTCATGGCGGTTAGGCGAGGTATGCGGTTGCAGTCTTCGGTAGACATGACGGTCTACAGACGGCTCAATAGACAGATTTCTACTTGTGTGCGACGCGACATACGCTGCTACAATACTATGAGTATTAAAGAAGCGATTTAGCGGAACAAAGGCTCGAAAGTGTTCGCAAGAAATCTGTCTCTTGGGCAAAGTCAATTGACCAAATTGAAAACCGATGATGGCAACGTCACCTCGTCGAAGCCCGAGATTTTAGAGGAGATCGAGAAGTTCTATGAACAGTTATACACCTCTGCGCAAGCACAACCTGTCGTTAATATGGCTAAAGACCCCAGAGCCAAGCTGACCCGACACTTTACCGAAGATATCCCGGAAGTCAGCCTGTACGAGATTAGGATGGCCCTCAAGCAACTTAAAAACAACAAGGCACCTGGCGACGACGGAATTACGACTGAGCTTCTGAGAGCGGGTGGAAAACCGGTACTTAAAGTCCTTCAGAAGCTGTTCGACTCCGTCATACTTGACGGTAACACGCCAGAAGCGTGGAGCAGAAGTGTGGTGGTGCTCTTCTTCAAAAAAGGTGACAACACCTTGTTGAAGAATTACAGACCCATCTCACTTCTGAGCCACGTTTATAAGTTGTTTTCGAGGGTAATCACGAATCGTCTCGCACGCAGGTTTGACGACTTCCAGCCACCCGAACAAGCCGGTTTCCGAAAAGGCTATAGTACCATAGACCACATCCATACGCTTCGGCAGATTATACAGAAAACCGAGGAGTATAATCGGCCACTATGTATAGCGTATGTGGACTATGAGAAAGCCTTCGATTCCATCGAGACCTGGGCAGTGCTTCAGTCTCTCCAGCGATGCCGCATGGACTATCGCTATATCGAAGTGTTGAAGTGTATTTACAGCAAAGCCACAATGTCTGTTTTATTACAGGACCAGTGCACAAAACATATCCAGCTACAGAAAGGCGTGAGGCAGGGAGATGTTATATCTCCGAAACTGTTCACTGCCGCGCTGGAAGATGTTTTCAAGTTACTGGACTGGAACGGACATGGCATCAATATCAACGGCGAATGTATCACTCACCTTCGGTTTGCCGACGACATAGTCATTGTGGCGGAGTCGCTGGAGGACCTCGGTGCTATGCTCAGAGACCTCAGTAGAGTATCCCAACAGGTAGGTTTGAGGATGAATATGGACAAGACGAAGGTCATGTCAAATGTTCATGTCTCACCTGTACCGGTTATTGTTGCGAATACCACACTCGAAGTTGTTGACGAATACGTCTACCTGGGTCAAAAGATCCAATTAGGTAGATCCAACTTCGACAAAGAGGTCCAGCGAAGGATCCAACTCGGATGGGCAGCGTTCGGGAAACTACGGCACATCTTGGAGTCCAAAATACCCCAATGCTTGAAGACGAAAGTCTTCAATCAGTGCGTGTTGCCAGTGATGACTTATGGAACTGAGACGTGGTCCTTAACTGTGGGCCTCATAACAAAGCTCAAAGTCACACAGCGAGCTATGGAGAGAGCTATGCTCGGAGTCTCTTTGCGCGACAGAATCCGGAATGAGGATATTCGCAAAAGAACGAAAGTAGCCGACATAGCTCGAAGAGTAGCTAAGCTGAAGTGGCAATGGGCAGGCCACATCGCTCGCAGAACTGACAACCGATGGGGAAGAAAGGTTCTCGAGTGGCGACCACGAACCGGAAGACGCAGTGTTGGACGGCCTCCCACTAGATGGACAGATGACCTCACAAAGGTCGCTGGAAACCGCTGGTTGCAGGTTGCGCAGGACCGTTCGTTGTGGAAATCTAGGGGGGAGGCCTATGTCCAACAGTGGACGTCTTGCGGCTGATGAATGAATATCTAGGAAGACTGATACTAGATATGGTTTTTTTTAATGCAGTTTGTATGTCCGTTGTGAGAATGCTAAGGTTGCCTAGAGTACTCATCCCTTTTCTAAAACCAAATTGAGACATAGCTATTAGGTATGTTATTACTCGCTGCATACCATTCAAGTCTATTCTTGATTAGGCGTTCTGTGACTTTGGTGTTGTCACCTGTATTTGTTTGTAGTAGGTATATTTCACTATAGTATTATTTTTAATACTGGGATTTGAGTCTAAATATGTGTCTGTGGGGGCACGTTTGTACGTGCCAGATTTAGTATATAAGAACAAGACAGCGGTCGAGCGATTAGTCTCTCGCCCCGCGTCACTTGTGTATCATTAAGATCAATATAGTCAGCAGTTTATACAGTGACGTGGTTTCATTTCCTCTCCAGTACCAGTAACACTTACAGTGGTGACCCCGACGTGATCCAGCTCGACGTGATTCAGTGGTGGTTACAGTGGTGACCCCGACGATTGAACAGTGAGTCAAAGATAAGATTCAGAAGAAATTTTTTGGTGTTCCTGCGTTAGTAAATTGTTTTTGAACAATGTTTCCGCACGCTGCACCAGTATGTGGGCAAGTGGGTCAGCAGGGCATGAAAGACGAGCGAACGAATTCCGCTGATTGTGCCCTGGCCGCTATAGGTGTGTCAACGAGACTTCCAGATTTTTGGGTTGACATGCCGCGGTTATGGTTGGCCCAGTTTGAAGCAGTGATGGCATCGCAGAAACAAGGGGATGGAGGAAAGTTCAACATGGTTATATCAAAATTGGGGAGAGACTCATTCCAGACGCCGGTGAACAACAAGTATACGGCGCTGAAGGACCGACTGCTGCAGGTCTATGAGGATAGTGCTGAGCGACAAGAACTTAGCAACAAGAACAAAATTATAGAGAACACCACGTGCTACGACATCGCTGCTGTATCCGGGAGTAACGAACAGGTACCCCATTTACCTCTCACAGAGCTAGTCAGGCAGGTGAGGAAGCTGGAGTTAGAAGCGACATCGCTACGTAGTAAGGTTCAAGTTCAAGAACGCGGAAGAAGCAGGAGCCAAAAATGGAGCGAAAATAGGACTGGTTCGCGGAAGAAAAGGGCACCAGGTGATCCAGAGTGGCTGTGCAGATTACATTTCCGGTTCAAGAAAATTGCTATGCGATGTTAAACAGCCGTTAATTGGAGCCGATTGTTCAAGGAATTTTAAGCTGACGGTAGAAAATTAGTACAGAAGATATAGAAAAATAGCAATTATTACGCGTTTGGTATTTTCGATTACGAGATTGACCTTTGGGTTAACTGGCGTAGAACAAATAAATATTGGTGTCAATGACAGCGGTAGTAGTAGTAATAATGCTGAGCAATCAGTTTTGTTTTGTTACTTAGATGACATAACAAATTGGCTCGAAAAATGCAACCTGGCATAAAGAGCATTTGCGTAGGTTATTTGAACGTTTACAGATATATTACATGGAAGTTGAAATAGGTAAATGTATGTTGAGAAAAGTAAAATATATTTTTTATGTTACGAAGTCTCGGAAAATGGAATAAGTCCTTTGCCTGACAAAGTCAAGGTTATTCAGGACTATCTCAAACCGGAGACAGTAAAGTAGTTACGCAGGTTTTTGGTATGTTTAATTTTTATATAGCATACATACCAAACGCTGCAAGAGTACAAAGAATTTTAGATAAATATTTACAAATGTGCAAAGAAAAGAGATAAGGGTAGAATAAATAGTATGGACTAAAGAGACAATTTAGAGCATTTGAAGGGGGTAAGGAAAACTTACAAAATGCTGCCACGTGATCGGACCCGAGTCCAGGGGCAAGGTTCACTCTTATGACAGACGCGTCAGACATAGTGTAGGCGCGGTATTGCACAGAAGGAAAAGGGTTTTTGGAGAACCCTCGATTATTTTTGCAAAGAAGCCCACGGAATCCCAGAAAAAGTACTGTGTATACGACAAGGAACTTCTGGCGATTTATTCGGGTGTGGTCATATTTCATGGTCATATTTTAGAGATTGGATTGCAAGTGATATGCGTCACGTAATAGGAAATATAAATCAATAGTCATTAGTGCAAACTAGAACGCTGAGTGAGCAAAGCGGTTCGAAGTCAATATGCCAAGGTTAGCACGGAAAGAAAAATGTGCTTAGCAAAGCGGAAGAAACTTGTGACGAGTTGATAGTTTTATTATAGTGTAAACAATTTGTGATATAAGTACATTTTTTTTGTGGATTGTTATAGATATGTTTTTCTCCTTTTTTTAAGAAAAGGGTGTATGTGGGGGCACGTTTGTACGTGCCAGATTTAGTATATAAGAACAAGACAGCGGTCGAGCGATTAGTCTCTCGCCCCGCGTCACTTGTGTATAATTAACATCAATATAGTCAGCAGTTTATACAGTGACGTGGTTTCATTTCCTCTCCAGTACCAGTAACACCTACATGTCATATAAAAGAACAAGTATCTGATTATTTAAAGGAATGGGTATGACTGATAAAATTTAGTGAAGAGGGCGCCGGTGCCGGTGGGATACCATTCACGTCTACCCGCCATCTCAAAATAGTTTTAGAGTGGTTGGCGCTATAAGTAGATGGAGCTAAGCCGTTGAAGAGCATTCCTTTTTGAAATTTTGTATGAAAAAGATCTAACAGTTGTCGATATAAACTCTTACATTTATTTAATTGGTTTACTTTTACTCAATTGATAATATTGGCTGAAACAGATGATAAAGCAATAGGTATGTAGCTGCGGGGATCTGAAGCCTCTTTACCTGGTTTCAAAATTGGAATAATTATCTGAGCTTTTCACTGACTTGGAACAAAACCAGTTTCAAAAAAAAAAATTAATTAACTTAACAAAAAATTCTTTACATTTATCTGAGGCTTTAACTATGAAAGAGTATGGTATTCCATCTATTCCTGTTGCGGAGTCTGTCAGTCCGTCAAGTACTAGGGTCAGTTCATTAAAGGTAAAAGGGCTGCCCAGTGCATTTTGGGATTAAAGCAATATGGGACTAGAGGGCAATGAATCTAAATGTGGCACAAAAGGGGGGGAAATATTACTAGCAAAAGAATCTATCCATGATGAGGGGTCATTACAAGTTATGTTGCTTCAATCGGTCTTTAGTGAGCATCTAAATCTTTTAATTTGTTTCCAAACCATGGATGCAGGGGTTTTAGGAGAGAGTCCTTCACAGTAATTAAACCAGCCAATCCTTTTCTTTTTTTTTTGGTTATTTTCCTAAATTAAGCTACTGCTCTTTTATATTTAACAAAATTTTCCATGGACATGTTTCGGTTGTAATCCTTCTCTGCCTCCTTACGTTTTTTAGCTACTTCTGTACAATCCGAGTCCCACCAGGGAGTGGAAATTTTGAACCCTTTAGTGGTTTTTTTTATGGGAATATGTTCATCTGCCGCTGTAATGATAGATTCTATGAAGGCACCATCCTTAACCTCATACAGAGGTTAAGGAATCAGGATCAATGGGGTAGATTTGGGACGAGTCTAATTTACTGTCTAAATAGATAGATAGATAGATACACTCTTTATTGCACTTACATAAAAAAGAAAATAGGAAGAGTAAGAAGATATATAATAAGAAGAGTTCTATACTTAAGGGATGGGGATGAGTTACAGAATGGGGTGGATTTATTGGAAAATGTGAAAGTAATTGGAAAGTGGTCACTACCAAATGAGTTGGGGAGGACTTTCCATGACATGGAGTAGGCTACAGAAGGAGATGCTAGGGTGAGGTCTAGGACACTTTTAGAGTTTTGTGAGGGCTGCACCCTACGGGTAGGGGAGACGTCATTGATCACACACAAATCGATTTCATTGAAAATGTCCAAAAGTGATCGACCAGAGCTATCTGAGTGGCTTGAGCCCCACATAACATGGTGGGAATTGAAGTCTCCCATGACCACCATGGGAGGGGAAATGGATAGGAGTAGGTGTCGCAGGTCTGAAATTAGTGAGGGTGATGGATGAGGGATATAAATAAAATAAAAGAGGGCTTTAGGGATCTGATACCAACAATATTGATTTCAGGGGAGTGGGGAGGGAGGGGAATGAGGGAGTAAGTGAGGGAGCGTCTTACAAGTATGGCAGTCCCTGCATACCCATCTGCTCTGTCATCTCGCAAACAAAAGAATCCAGACAACTGAAAGCAAGTGCCCGGGTCCCACCATGTTTCCGAGATGGCAACAACAGATGGTTTGGATTCAGTGATTAGACTGACCAGTTCATGCTTCTTGCGACGCATGCTCTAGCAGTTCCATTGGAGTACTACAAGGTTCTTGTCCATGTTGGTTGGAGTTGGAGATTAAGTAGGTAAGTTTAGAGGCAACGTGGGACGGTAAAGGAAATGGGTTTATGGAGATGAAATTTACTAATAGGGAGATGAGGGTTTTAAGCATATCCTCTTTTTATAAAGAATATTGCTGGGATGCATTTAGTGCACTACCATTAGGCATCATAGATGGTGGATGGGAGATTATATTTTGGTGGGCAGTCTGTTTATATGACTTTCCTAGTGGGGCATTTGAACGAGGGTTTGTACAAGAAGTTGCGGATTTTACTGAGGTGTGACGAAGGTGTAGGGGAAGATGGAATTCCTCTGTCTGTCCGTAAGTGTGTAGCGAGTGGAAGTGATTGAGTTACCTCTGCGTATGATCTCGTCACCCTAGGGAATCTACCTGCAGCCTGCTCATATGAAATGCTCTCTTGGGCCATTACAGTTTTTATTGATTTCTGTCGATTTAACTCAGGTCAGATTTTGGTATTAGCAAAATGGTTACCTGAGCAGTGTAGGCAATTAGCATTTTGTTTTGAGGTAATACAGCTATCACCAACATGTTCATTAAGACAGCGGCACAGCGGTAACATCTCGGTTTCGAACGACACTGAGCCTTTGTGTGACCAAATCTGCAGCATGCAAGACATTGTATTGTGAGTTTGTGGGGTACTCATAGAGTTCCACAGGTAGGGCTATATAAAATGAGTAAACCTTTGATGGAAGTAATTGACCCAGGAAAGTGACAACTATAGGGTGTATTGGAATCCACGTTATGTTGCCGTCCACTATATTTTTTTCTATTAAACCGGCGCTCCTTTAAAACTCTTCCACAAGGTTGAAGCAGACTGAAGACTCAACAAATTCCGTCATTGATAGATGAGTTGGTACTCTTTGATTATACCCATCCTGGTGATATTGTAGGTTGGGATTGTAGCAATGTAGTTGTTTGAGGTCAGGATTGGAAGGACAAGGAAAGAGTTAGCATCTTCATGGGCGGTGAATTCGACCGACACCTAGGGGCAAACGCAACTCTTTTATATTTCTGTTGTCCTGGTATCTGGAGATAAACGCTGGGCTGTTGGAGGTAGGTAATCGAAAGTCTTTACTGTTTCTGTTGCCCTGGTACCTACCTGGCCGTTTTTACCGAGTTTACCCGAAGATTTCATATCCGATCCGATCCATTATCATATCCAAGCGTGACGATTGATGAATCCATTTCACAGCCCACGAAAATTCTGTCTATGGCGCGCCTAAAGAAGTTTTCACTTCAAAAAATTGGCAGTCATAGGAACTGTCTATAGAAGTGAAAACTTGCTGTTGCCCTGGTACTGGTACCTAGGGGCAAACGCAACTCTTTTATATTTCCTTTGTCCTGGTATCTGGAGATAAACGCTGGTACCTACCTGGCCGTTTTTGCCGAGTTTACCCGAAGATTTCATATCCGATCCGATCCATTATCATATCCAAGCGTGACGATTGATGAATCCATTTCACAGCCCACGAAAATTCTGTCTATAGCGCGCCTAAAGAAGTTTTCACTTCAAAAATAAGTAAATACAATAATCTGATAGTTCTTAATAATCTTGGCAGTCATAGGAACTGCCGATAGAAGTGAAAACTTAAAACTCAGAATTTGATGGTTTACCTTGGAAACTACACGGGTGTAACCGGAGGGCGTGGCCTCGCCATCTTGGTATGACCATCTAGAAATGCGTCAGCATTTCCCATTGGCTCACGCATTTCTAGATGGCCATGCCACGATAACGAGGCCACGCCCTTTCAGCCTTTCCCATTGGCTGACGCATTTCTAGATGCCCAATCGCCAAGGTCCCGAGTTTACCCAAAGATTTCTTATCATACCCGAGCGTGACGCTAGAAATCAATTTACACCCCACAAAAAATGTGTCTAGGTGCGCCTAAAGAAGTTTTCACTTCAAAAACTGTCCGAACCACAACCGCAAAGAAACAGCTGGTATAGTGCACGCAGTATAACTCTGCGCGCGACTGGTGGCGTACTTAATGTTACCAGGTCAAGCTAATAGGTTCATTGAGAACTTTTAACTTCATAAAACAGGTACAAGAAGGAATTTTTCAGGGAAGCAATATAACTAACTACACATATAAATTACATGACAAATGAGACTCTAGAGCGAATGTCTCGAAGTAATGAACGCCGTTGCAGTGCTGGTTTGATTCAGTATCATCGATACAGGTTAATAATGGCTGTCTGAGTCTCTCACCATCGTGAGAACTTTATTATAGTTTATTACTTTCTAAAAAATCAGTCATTTGCAAGTTTGCAACCTACACCAACAACCAAATAACAAGAATTTAATTTAAACTTGTAAATATTTTATTGAGACCATAAACAACACTATTTGAAAATTTGGCATATGAATGCTCTTTTAATGGGTCAATGGCTTCCATAGGATCATCTTTTTTCAATAGGGTTAAGATCGCGATGGATCACGGCGGTAACCGACAAAACTTCTTGTCCATGTTCCTTTAACATTTATTTTACTTGGTATTGTAGGTCTTCTTTGTGCTTCTTTATTCGAGTAACTGCGGTTTTGTCCAACAATCGTCGATATCAATTTAATTTTTCTTAAGCCACTTTTGACGTTTTGCTTTTACATTGCCCATATTGTAGCCGCTTTATTTTTCTGAGGGCAGTGGTATAATAATGCGTTGTCCATTACCACGTGACTGTACGTTCTGAAACGCCTATAGTAAAAAATTCAGTAATTAGCACAGAATATATTATGTATAAAGATTTTTTTTGTAAAATTGCTTTTGCCGCAACGCTCACAGATTTTTCTGTGGGCGGTAAATGAAGCTGACGCTATTATGTGAAAGACTCGATCAGGTGAACGTGGGACCGCCGAGTGTACCGGAGCCAGAAAAATACAATCAGCTGCTCTTCACTGATGTGTCACTGTGTTTCCTATTTTGATGCCATAATATTCAATGTTTAACTTTAATTTAAGTGTCATTAGTGTAATTCGTTATATAAAACGGTACTAATTGAAATAAAATAAATCAATCAATTGATTTGTATAGAATAAAAAAAAACACATATGAATTGTTTCTCACATTCGGTCTTAAGCACGCACTTTTTTCCCCACGGGTTATTGATATTGGCGATGAAAATAATCAAATCTCAAAAATAAAAACTCAGTAAAAATACGCCAATAATAGGTGGAGATTTGTTTGCTATGGTATCCCTAAATATTACCTGTCAAGCTCTGCCTTTGGAAAACGGCACTTTTGGCCTGTTATTGTCTAGTTCTTCTTCTCTAGCACGATGTACTTTAAATATTAAGTACCGGCCAGCACTTTTAATCACTTTCGGCATAATTAAAGCAATGGGGCGTTTTCCAGATGAAGATAGACTTGTCAAAGACAGTTCCCTATTTCACCATAAGTGGCGCCAATGTTTCATTTTGTTAGAGAAATTTCACTAAAACAAACAGTGGTGCCATACTTGGCAAAATTTAGAACTATTTTTGACAAGTCTATCTTCATCTGGAAAACGCCCCATTAAATAGTTTAAAAATGAATAAAAACACCAAACGTACACAAACTTTTGTCAACTGACGTAAACAAGCGGCGGCGCGACAATTAGTTCCGTATTTTGCTACGCGCAGAGTTAAATTGCGCGCACTCTAGTAGGTTGTTTTTATTCGGTAGTAGGTTGTCGGTGTTGTTTAGAATCGCAAAGTGGCCCCAACCACTCGATAGTGGCCAGCTGGCCAGTGTCCGTGGCTCAGCCGGCTCAGCCCGAACCGAATGGATTTAGAATCGCTTCGCTGAAGATGTGATCCAGAGAGTAAGTAGAGAGATTTGTAATCCTACGCCGGATATCAAATCAAATGCGATATTTCGAGTTGGTTGTTTATGTTTAAAATGACTTTGAATTACAAGTTCATCTGACAGAACAAAAAACTGTCATTGTCAGTTGGGCTCGAATCTGGAACTGTTTTTGTTTTGTGTTTTGAAGTGTTACGAACTTCGTCTATTTAAGTTTTAGTAAACGAGTGGACCCATTAGTTTTAAAATGGGGCGCAAAATACCAGCTAAAAAACACAAAGGTGTTAAAGATCCGCTTGAACAGCAAGCTAGACGAATAAAAAGGTAAATATTAGTCGAAGAAAAGTGATGGACTTTATAACCAAAAAGAACTGAGAGACAATGTGGTGTGTATGTCATTGCTGCAGACCTCTGATTTTATGTACCTATGTGACTGCTGTACTCAAGCACAACACGAGAATACAAGACACCTTCACCTACGTAGTTTCTGTACTTGGTTCCTGACTATCCTGATAGAACCAGACCAGCCTGGAATTAAATCCAGCATGTCCACCCCAGCTCGGTTATCCCTCACTATCTATGTTTAAACAATCGTATATCGGAGCGGCAACCATCAACTGGAAAAGTAGCAGCAGCAGCAAAGCAGCAGCATTAACTCATTCATCTAAATCCTACAAATACTACATATTTTTGAAGTGAAAACTTCTTTTGAGGCTCTACAGACAGATTTTTCGTGGCTTGTGAATTGAATTCTAGTGTTACGCGCGAGATTGATAAGAAATCTTTGGGTAAACTTTTGACCATGGCCATTGACCATCTAGAAATGTGTCAACATTTTGCACTCCCTCTGGTTTCATCAGCATAGTTTCCAAAGTGCAGGCGCGGCCCCACCGTCGAATTTTGGAGGGGGTCACCAGTACACAGCCTCAGATTTTGGGGGGGGGATCACAAATAGAAATACAATAAATTGAGTAAAAAAGACTACTAGTGGTGCCCCATTTTAATGTAACATATGTAGGTATATGTAGTCGGAGGAATCTTAAAACAACCGCAAAAAGATGATTCTCTTAAACCTGTATTTTACTTTTCAAAAAAATTGACTCAGTCACAAAAAAATAAACGTGCAATTTTTCTAGAATGTCTGGCTATAAAAGAGTCAATATTATATTGGCAATACTACTTGATGGGTCATAAATTTACCATTTTCTCTGACCATAAACCCCTTGAAAATTTCAATATAAAAAAAAGTCAGGACCCAGATTTGTTACCAATACTAAACTTTATATCAAACTTCGATTTTAACATAATATACAACCCTGGAAAAAATAATACAGAAGCAGATAGCCTTTCACGGAACCCAGTTTTAGAAAATAACAGTAATAATGAATCTACTATTAAAATAGTAAACTTTGTATCGCTGGAGGAAGTAATGAACAACCAAAAACAAATACACACAGAAAATGAAACGTTTGAAACTGAAAATAACATTTATTATAAAACTATGAATAATATAAACAAAATCTGGATTACAGAGGATTTCGGTATTAACCTGATAAAAAGAATTCACAGTAACAGTCACATAGGTGTGAAACAACTAACCCTAACTTTGACACCGACATATTATTTTAAAAACATGCACAAACATATAAAACTCATATGTCAGACATGCGACACATGCATAAAAAATAAGTCACGATTCGGAAATTTTATTCAACCCCTATCTCAACTAGGTCCAGCTACGGAACCGTTTCAGATAGTATCTCTGGATACAATAGGAGGATTCGGAGGCAATAGATCACCAAAGAGATACTTACATTTAGTAATAGATCATTTCACTAAGTATGCTTTCGCGTTAACATCAAAAACTCAAACGGCAAAAGATTTTATTAATTTAGTTAAAAAAATACAAAAACAAAAAAACAAAATAAAATTACTTTTAACAGACCAATATTCCGGTATAAATTCCAATCAATTCAAGAATTTTTTGAAATCAGAAAACATAAAATACATATTTACAGCTGTGGATTGCCCTTTCTCAAACGGGCAAAATGAACGTACAAATCAAACTTTAGTAAACTCAATAAGGTGTAAAATTTCAGAAAATAGACACCGACCGTGGAGCACTATAACCGAGCAATGTATTGAAAATTATAATAACACTGTACATAGCACAACAAAATTTACACCTAGTTATCTTTTAAACGGTATTGATAAATCTTTTGTACCTCTTGAATTGAACAAAAACAACTTAGAAAACTTGAAAGAAAACAGAGAAATAGCGTTCTTAAATTCTAAAAAAATTCATGACCAGAACAAAATTTTATATGACAAGAATAAAAGGCCTTTAATATATCAAGAAGGAGACTTGGTATACATTCAAAACACGAGTCGCTTAAATCGAAACAAGCTGGATCCAATTAGAGTGGGCCCTTTTAAAATAAAAAAGAAAATTTCAAATCTATTGTATATCGTAGATTCAGGTTTCAAAAAGAAGGAATCAAATATTTACCACGCAAGTAAAATGATCCCTTACTGTCCTACTCCTGAATACTATCTTCCCTAAGGCGGGGCGGGAGAGGGGGGATGTAGGTTTGACCTTGGTCAAACCAACGCAGCGCGCGCGCCGGCTTCGTGATATTGGAGGGGAGCGGGCGGACAGTGACCAGAGCGTGGCCGAGCCGACAGGACGCACGATATGTTATTTAATCTCATGGCTCGCGCCATTGACACTGTGTAACCAAATAGTGATTGTACTTGTTGTTGATTCAGGTATTTGTCATTACATCGCCGTTGTAAACATGTATCGATGTATTCATAAGTTCTAATGTGTTTTGTGATTAAACTTTCAGTTATTACTCGCATCAACAGCCGTACTTATTCCCACATCCTACCTACATGGAAAGAAAGTCGTGATTTCCGACTTACACATATAACATATTACTTCCATCGGCAGTTCCTAAGACTTTTGTTTAAAATTGTTCAGTTTCTTATTTTTAGGTAGATTGCAAATAACAGCTTTACTAAGAAAATAAATATTCTCAGGCAATTGGTTCTGTCATGTACCACTCTGTTGCTAACAATGTGATTTGCATGCTAGGAAAAACATATATTTGATTTTCAAAGTTTACAGGTCAGATAAATGTTAGGAAAACTACAAAAGACTTGATCGAAATGTTTAAAATACTGAATAGATTTTATAATCTCCTTCACTTAAGGAATCTGTACATATTAAAGGACCATAAGAGAGACAGTTGGTGTCCTAACTACGAGTTATCCCATGCACCATCACTGACAGACAATGCACATCACGTAGCATTAGCAAAGTCATTGAACTCTTTCAAGAACAAACTGGACAAATGGATAGAGAAAGACAATATCAGTTTAACAGACAATTACCTAGAATTTGTTATTTCAACACTGATATTATAGGCCTGTCAGGTAATGCTGCTCGCTTTTTATTCAATAAATAAATAATTTATAAATTCCCAATGGCCATAATTCCGAGTTTACCTGAAGATTTCTTATCATTTCCGAGCGTGACACTAGAATTCAATTCATGGCCCACGAAAAATCTGTCTTTGGTGCACCAAAAGAAGCTTTCACTTCAAAAATCTTTGTCTATCTATTCTCGTTAATATCTGAACGGCTGGACTGATTTTTGACTGGTAGATAGCTGATGTTCGAAGGAGTAAGTTAGGAGATGCAAATAGTGGAGTGTAGTGTGAGTGTGGGTCCGCGTTGCAGCGAGCAGGGCCGCGTGAACGCGCCGCCCGCCGACCCCGACGACCAGCCCGTGCCGAAGTCGCTGCTGCGGCTCTTCGGGGCGCGCGCGCTGGGGGCCGCGCCGGCGCCGGCCGCGCGCCCGGGGCCGCGCCGGGACACGCGCCGCAAGAAAGGTTGGACACATTTAAATAGCTTTGTTTCTACAGAATTCACGAAACAGTTCAAATCTCAACCTGATGGTCAGCCGCACCTGGCATCAGGGATCTATGATTGAACATTGGAAATGGAGGAAGCTTGCGCTGTAGCTCTTCAGTGTCACAAAAGATGTGACAGTAGCGGTTGATGGCGTGCGGCGTATTCACCCGCGCTGGCAGGACGATGGCTTGCATAGCATTGACATTTTCAGAATCACCTTCTTCCCTGGAGTGTGTGTATCGGCTTTTTTTTCTTATTTCCTCCCGTATTTTAAAGAGTTCGGCTGCTGACCCGTGAGTAAATGCTGGTAGAGGAAATTCACAAAATACAAGACCGGGAGGAACTCTGTAGTGGATCAGAGCGAAAGAAGGGTCCTAGAACGTTTGTGAATTTTTTTCTATTGAAGTTCGTGACAAGATTTACCTCATAAATATATCCCTGTATGTATGTGTCCTCGCAGGCGCGGCGGGTGCGGGCGCGGGGAACCCGGTGTCGCGGCTGGCGCGCGCGCCGGGCGAGTCCCCGCGCCAGTTCGCGCGCCGCATCACGGACGCGGCGCGCTCGCTGCACGGCACGCCGGCGCGCTATCCGGTGAGGCTCCGCTTACAATCATCTCTATTAAACTTGTTATCGAACACACTATCGTTTTGCCCTTATATTCTGGAAATGATTTAGAGTTTCCGTTCCTAACACTTTGTTGTATAGGTGCCTATATTCTCCACATAAACTTTGAGGAGGCTTTACGTAGCCGAGGTTCCCCCCGTGTGTGGATGGTGCCGCGGTCGGGCCGGGCCGCCGCCGCCTGCCCCCGCAGGTGTCGCGGTGCGGCCGCGGCCGAGGTGCGCCGTTCGATGGTTCCGTCTGCGGCCGCTGCGTCATCTACACAGGAAACTGACGCTGTGCGGGTGAGCGCGGAGCGGCGCGCCCTCGTCATGTCGACGATCATTTCCCCACGTACACGGTAGTTCATCATCATCAGCCTCTGTTCGTCCACTGCTGCATATAGGCCTCTCCCATAATCGATCGATCTTTTATTTCCAACCGTCGCTCGCCAGCAGTCATTTATATATTGTCGCTCCACGCTCCATATAGTCTCAGGGGTCCTACACTACGTTTTCCGATTCGCTACCTTCATTTCAAAACCCAACTACTTCAACGGGTATCAGGGTCAGGCGGGTCTCAGAGATCAGGTCTGAGACAAATGTGACCGGCCCACTACCACTTCAGTTTCCTAATACGTTAAGCTATGTAGATGACTTTAGTTCTCTCACGAATAAAATTACTCCATTGCCGATGCAATCGCTCGCATAGCTCGCTGAGAAACTTTGAGCTTACGAATGTCTGCCCTAGGTAAACGTATCTCTGAACAATTTCGAGAGAGTACAGTAATCGGTCCCGTAGCAACGAACTCGTTGAACATGACTTGATTTTGTCCAAAATCATCCGGGAGCCGATGCGTTGAGAAGCATTAGCCAGGCTGACCAGCATCCACTGCAAATCCTCTAGTGACTCTGCCACGATGACGATGTCGTCCGCAAATCGTAGGTGTAAGCCACACCCAACCTTATCCAGTGTCTTAACCATAAATATCCTGTAAAGTGCCTGAAAATAATTTCGGGAAAATTACATCCCTTTGTCTCGACGTATAATGTTTTGTCCGCTGGTCTTGAATTTGGACATCCATCGTAGCGGCGTCGTACAAACACCTCATCACCTCAATGTATCGCCAATCGACCTGTCATCGTTGTAAGAACTGCAGAACAGCCTAGGTTTCGACCGAGTCAAACGTCTTCGTCTTCGCACAGTCCACCAACGTGTGGACAACAAAAAATTACCACCAAAAGGAGTACAATCTCGGCCAAAGTGGCCGATTGTCATACTCCTTTGACTCCTTTGTCTCCTGTACAATCTGCCGCGCCGTGTGAATGTAGTCTATAGTGTTGTACCCCCTTCGAAACCAGATCTGTTCAGGAGATTTAAAGTAGCTGAGTCTTAGGGCGAGACGAGTCGTGATAACTCTCGAGCACAACAAATATGGCTCGGAATCGGTATTGATCGAAAATTCATTAATAGGGTCTTATCTCCCTCTTTCAAAAAAATATGTCACAGGAGAACCACACTTCTGTGACATGCCTGTCGATTTTTCCGGGTTTAGAGGATGGCATTAAACAGTTCTTGGAGCTCTTTTATAAGTAGAGCTGCACTAGCGTTTAAGAGCTCTGTAGTAAGTCCCGGGGCTTTTACATTTTTAAGTTGCCCAAGAGCCATTACGATTTCGTGCAGTCCACACAGGAGTTACTCTGTATTCACTGTTACAGGGAGAGGAGGAGGAAGAAGAGGAGGACGGGCGCGGCGCGCGCCGGGCGGCGCGGCGCGGGCGCGGCCGTGCGGGCCCCCCCGCGCCCCCCGCGCTCACCCGCGGGCAGAAGCTCACGCTCAAGAAGAAGGCCAAAAAGGAGGAAGCTGACCAGGTACTCATCACTAGACACTGGTCCCTCTACTGCTCTACCATACTACCCTCTACTACGAGTAATCTACCCACCGCGAAATGACACTGGTATCAGCCGCTTCCTTAAAAACAACAAGAGACCTACTGTCAGTTACATTATTAAAATTATTGTACACGTATTTTTTCTTTTGTTTTACAAGTAAAAAATGATCAAAGATATACCTAGTGGTTGAAAGTTTCGAGTGACGTCACGTCAATGTGCGTTTTTTGTGTAGACGTGACGGCACAACCGACCCACTCCCACAGTTTGATGATTTTTGTAGATTTTTACTAATTTGGTATACCAAAAATTCATCATCATCATCAGCCGCAAGACATTCACTGCTGAACATAGGCGTCCCCCCTAGATTTCCACAACGAACGGTCCTGGGCAACCTGCAACCAGCGGTTTCCAGCGACCTTTGTGAGGTCATCTGTCCATCTAGTGAAAGGCCGTCCAACACTGCGTCTTCCGGTTCGTGGTCGCCACTCGATAACCTTTCTTCCCCATCGGTTGTCAGTTCTGCGAGCGATGTGGCCTGCCCATTGCCACTTCAGCTTAGCTACTCTTTGAGCTATGTCGGCTACTTTTTTCTTTTGCGAATATCCTCATTACGGATTCTGTCGCGCAAAGAGACTCGGAGCATAGCTCTCTCCATAGCTGGGTGTGTGACTTTGAGCTTTGTTATGAGGCCCACAGTTAAGGACCACGTCTCAGTTCCATAAGCCATCACTGGCAACACGCACTGATTGAAGACTTTCGTCTTCAGGCATTCAGGTATTTTAGACTCTTAAGATGTGCCGTAGATTCCCGAACTCTGCCCATCCGAGTTGGATCCTTCGCTGGACCTACCTAATCGGATCTACCTAATTGCATCTTTTGACCCAGGTAGACGTAGCCAACAACTTCTGTGGTATTCCCAACGATAACCGGTACAGGTGAGACATGAACATTTGCCATGACCTTCGTCTTGTCCATATTCATCCTCAAACCTACCTCTTGGGATACTCTACTGAGGTCCCTGAGGATAGCACCGAGGTCCTCCAGCGACTCCGCCACAATGACTATGTCGTCGGCAAACCGAAGGTGAGTGATGCATTCGCCGTTGATATTGATGCCGTATCCGTTCCAGTCCAGTAGCTTGAAAACTTCTTCCAGCGCGGCAGTGAACAGTTTCGGAGATATAACATCTCCCTGTCTCACCCCTTTCTGTAGCTGGATATGTTTTATGCACTGGTCTTGTAATCGGTCTGTAAATACACTTCAACACTTCGATATAGCGATAGTCGATATGGCATCGCTGGAGAGACTGAAGCACTGCCCAGGTCTCGATGCAATTGAAGGCGTTCTCATAGTCCACATACGCTATATATAGTGACCGATTATACTCCTCGGTTTTCTGTATAATCTGCCAAAGCGTATGGATGTGGTCTATGAGACTAAGGTCTTTTCGGAAACTGGCTTGTTCGGGTGGCTGGAAGTCGTCAAACCTGCGTGCGAGACGATTCGTGATTACCCTCGAAAACCACTTATAAACGTGGCTCAGAAGTGACATGGGTCTGTAATTCTTCAACAAGGTGTTGTCACCTTTTCTTGAAGAAGAGCACCACCACACTTCTGCTCCACGCTTCGGGCGTATTACCGTCAAGTATGACGGAGTCGAATAGCCTCAGGAGGACATTAAGTACCAGTTTTTCTTACAAAATTTTCTGCCAACTACATGAACAGTTGTCACTAGCCTATCGTTTATTTCGGAGACGGGAGCGTCTATTGTCATTCGCAATTCAGTCGGGGACTGTGCCGCGCGCCGTTTGTTTGGAAGCGATCTTTCGTCAGCGCGGTCGAATAGACGCCGGGCGTCGATTTTAATAAGTAGTCCTGGACGGACGTTTGTCGTTCGGTAGTGAAATTCTCAGCGCGGTCGCGAGAACGAACTGTGAGATTTGTGTTTAAAGACGCCGGGCGTCGATCCTGAACTTTGGTTCCAACCGGTTCGAAGAACGAACCTGTGTTGGGAACGAGGACCTTGAACGAGCGAGGCGCTTCAAGGCACCACAAGGATTGTGGTGCCCCGTCCTCGGGAAACCTGACAAGTATCGTATTTATTTAAGTATATGATAAACACTAGACACGGGGAACGGGATAGATTCGAGGGAATTTTAGGTATTATACACCCTTACCAGAGGAAACTGGTTACACAAGTTACCGTGTCCTATTTATATATTTTAGTATTTTAGATAACGTCCCAGTCGTTCTATACTGGGTGGTAGCAGAATAAGTTTTTGTTAGTACATAATACGTCGGATAATCATCGCCGATTAGATCGTGGCGGATTCCCTGGATGATCGTAATTTATCCAAAACACAGGGCATTGTATTGAATTTCATGACAATACTTTTTACGGTAATTTGTCACAAGTTATACCGATGACCGATGACCGATGTTATATCAACGCGGACCGGGACCGAGCGGGGCTCCGAGCCCCTGTGAGATACCGACAGGCCGCCTCGCGGACTATACAATATATTTGCCGGCCCCAATTAAGCATAGGTAAATCATAAATTTGACGCGGTGGCGGTCGATTCATCGCCAATTTTTCCAAGGCTTCTACTATCTGATCAGTGCCCCGCGTTCTCGAGACACTCCCCGACGGCGTCGGTGATCTCGATCGCAATTAGCGAGGTTTATACCTCGCTATTAATTGAGGCAATTAAGGCAGTATGCGACGGCAGCAAGTATTGGGGAGTGTTCAAATGTGGGAAACAATGGAACAACTCACCATGTCTGCGGCTCAGTATTCGGTCTGTCGTACTACGGAACCTGTTCAACTGCCACTGGTTCGGGAATGGTTCGTTGCTGACGTGTTGTAACCCCTCCCCCCGCAGGTGCGGGTGTCGGAGCCGCAGTACGAGCGCGTGGCGTTCGGCGACGTGGCGCACGCGCCGCCCGCGCTCCCCGCGCCCCGCGCCGCGCCGCGCCCCGCCGGCGCCGCCCGGGTGAGTGTAGCCCCCCCCACCCCCTCCCCCCGCAGGTGAGGTCACGTGGCGCACGCGCCGCCCGCGCTCCCCGCGCCCCGCGCCGCGCCGCGCCCCGCCGGCGCCGCCCGGGTGAGTGTAGCCCCCCCCACCCCCTCCCCCCGCAGGTGAGGTCACGTGGCGCACGCGCCGCCCGCGCTCCCCGCGCCCCGCGCCGCGCCGCGCCCCGCCGGCGCCGCCCGGGTGAGTGTAGCCCCCCCCCACCCCCTCCCCCCGCAGGTGAGGTCACGTGGCGCACGCGCCGCCCGCGCTCCCCGCGCCCCGCGCCGCGCCGCGCCCCGCCGGCGCCGCCCGGGTGAGTGTAGCCCCCCCCACCCCCTCCCCCCGCAGGTGAGGTCACGTGGCGCACGCGCCGCCCGCGCTCCCCGCGCCCCGCGCCGCGCCGCGCCCCGCCGGCGCCGCCCGGGTGAGTGTAGCCCCCCCCACCCCCTCCCCCCGCAGGTGAGGTCACGTGGCGCACGCGCCGCCCGCGCTCCCCGCGCCCCGCGCCGCGCCGCGCCCCGCCGGCGCCGCCCGGGTGAGTGTAGCCCCCCCCACCCCCTCCCCCCGCAGGTGAGGTCACGTGGCGCACGCGCCGCCCGCGCTCCCCGCGCCCCGCGCCGCGCCGCGCCCCGCCGGCGCCGCCCGGGTGAGTGTAGCCCCCCCCCACCCCCTCCCCCCGCAGGTGAGGTCACGTGGCGCACGCGCCGCCCGCGCTCCCCGCGCCCCGCGCCGCGCCGCGCCCCGCCGGCGCCGCCCGGGTGAGTGTAGCCCCCCCCACCCCCTCCCCCCGCAGGTGAGGTCACGTGGCGCACGCGCCGCCCGCGCTCCCCGCGCCCCGCGCCGCGCCGCGCCCCGCCGGCGCCGCCCGGGTGAGTGTCAATCAAATGGGAATGCGAATCGAAATATTCGACGGAGAAGGGAATGCCTTCGTACCGTGGCGCCGCGCCGGAAGGCCGAGGCTAATAGTGTTCGTGTGTCTGCAGCCGGGGCGCCGGGGGCTGCTGCTGAGCGCCATGCTGGGGCAGGGGGTGACGTCACCCGCGCCGCCCGCGGCCGACGCGCGGCGGCGGGAGCGCGCGCGCGCAGACGCTGTGGCCGCCTACCGCCAGCTGAAGGCTGAGCGCGGCCACGGCGCGCGCCGCACGTGACGTCACCCGCGACCGACGCTGTGGCCGCCTACCGCCAGCTGAAGGCTGAGCGCGGCCACGGCGCGCGCCGCACGTGACGTCACCCGCGACCGACGCTGTGGCCGCCTACCGCCAGCTGAAGGCTGAGCGCGGCCACGGCGCGCGCCGCACGTGACGTCACCCGCGACCGACGCTGTGGCCGCCTACCGCCAGCTGAAGGCTGAGCGCGGCCACGGCGCGCGCCGCACGTGACGTCACCCGCGACCGACGCTGTGGCCGCCTACCGCCAGCTGAAGGCTGAGCGCGGCCACGGCGCGCGCCGCACGTGACGTCACCCGCGACCGACGCTGTGGCCGCCTACCGCCAGCTGAAGGCTGAGCGCGGCCACGGCGCGCGCCGCACGTGACGTCACCCGCGACCGACGCTGTGGCCGCCTACCGCCAGCTGAAGGCTGAGCGCGGCCACGGCGCGCGCCGCACGTGACGTCACCCGCGACCGACGCTGTGGCCGCCTACCGCCAGCTGAAGGCTGAGCGCGGCCACGGCGCGCGCCGCACGTGACGTCACCCGCGACCGACGCTGTGGCCGCCTACCGCCAGCTGAAGGCTGAGCGCGGGCACGGCGCGCGCCGCACGTGACGTCACCCGCGACCGACGCTGTGGCCGCCTACCGCCAGCTGAAGGCTGAGCGCGGGCACGGCGCGCGCCGCACGTGACGTCACCCGCGACCGACGCTGTGGCCGCCTACCGCCAGCTGAAGGCTGAGCGCGGCCACGGCGCGCGCCGCACGTGACGTCACTCGCGACCGACGCTGTGGCCGCCTACCGCCAGCTGAAGGCTGAGCGCGGCCACGGCGCGCGCCGCACGTGACGTCACCCGCGACCGACGCTGTGGCCGCCTACCGCCAGCTGAAGGCTGAGCGCGGCCACGGCGCGCGCCGCACGTGACGTCACCCGCGACCGACGCTGTGGCCGCCTACCGCCAGCTGAAGGCTGAGCGCGGGCACGGCGCGCGCCGCACGTGACGTCACCCGCGACCGACGCTGTGGCCGCCTACCGCCAGCTGAAGGCTGAGCGCGGCCACGGCGCGCGCCGCACGTGACGTCACCCGCGACCGACGCTGTGGCCGCCTACCGCCAGCTGAAGGCTGAGCGCGGGCACGGCGCGCGCCGCACGTGACGTCACCCGCGACCGACGCTGTGGCCGCCTACCGCCAGCTGAAGGCTGAGCGCGGCCACGGCGCGCGCCGCACGTGACGTCACCCGCGACCGACGCTGTGGCCGCCTACCGCCAGCTGAAGGCTGAGCGCGGGCACGGCGCGCGCCGCACGTGACGTCACCCGCGACCGACGCTGTGGCCGCCTACCGCCAGCTGAAGGCTGAGCGCGGCCACGGCGCGCGCCGCACGTGACGTCACCCGCGACCGACGCTGTGGCCGCCTACCGCCAGCTGAAGGCTGAGCGCGGGCACGGCGCGCGCCGCACGTGACGTCACCCGCGACCGACGCTGTGGCCGCCTACCGCCAGCTGAAGGCTGAGCGCGGGCACGGCGCGCGCCGCACGTGACGTCACCCGCGACCGACGCTGTGGCCGCCTACCGCCAGCTGAAGGCTGAGCGCGGGCACGGCGCGCGCCGCACGTGACGTCACCCGCGACCGACGCTGTGGCCGCCTACCGCCAGCTGAAGGCTGAGCGCGGGCACGGCGCGCGCCGCACGTGACGTCACCCGCGACCGACGCTGTGGCCGCCTACCGCCAGCTGAAGGCTGAGCGCGGCCACGGCGCGCGCCGCACGTGACGTCACCCGCGACCGACGCTGTGGCCGCCTACCGCCAGCTGAAGGCTGAGCGCGGGCACGGCGCGCGCCGCACGTGACGTCACCCGCGACCGACGCTGTGGCCGCCTACCGCCAGCTGAAGGCTGAGCGCGGCCACGGCGCGCGCCGCACGTGACGTCACCCGCGACCGACGCTGTGGCCGCCTACCGCCAGCTGAAGGCTGAGCGCGGGCACGGCGCGCGCCGCACGTGACGTCACCCGCGACCGACGCTGTGGCCGCCTACCGCCAGCTGAAGGCTGAGCGCGGCCACGGCGCGCGCCGCACGTGACGTCACCCGCGACCGACGCTGTGGCCGCCTACCGCCAGCTGAAGGCTGAGCGCGGGCACGGCGCGCGCCGCACGTGACGTCACCCGCGACCGACGCTGTGGCCGCCTACCGCCAGCTGAAGGCTGAGCGCGGGCACGGCGCGCGCCGCACGTGACGTCACCCGCGGCCGAGCGCGCCGCACGTGACGTCACCCGCGGCCGACCGCGCCGCACGTGACACTGGGACTGGACTGATGGAGTGACTCTCTGTGTTGTGAAGTTGTGATGTTTGTTGTTGACATGTAAATAAAATAAAATATATTTAGTAATTATTGTTTTTTTTTAAGTGAAAACAACAGACAGATTTTTTTCTAGGCTGTGAATTGAATTCTAAGGTCACGCTCGAGAATGATAAGAAATCTTCGGGTAAACTCGGGACCATGGCCATGCTGACGTATTTCTAAATGGCCATGTTCATTGCTACGCCCTCCGGTTCCACCCGTGTAGTTTCCGAAGTGAGCTATAAAATTCTGAGTCACAAAATTGATAGAACACACATTTCATTGCTTCGTGTCAAGTGTCTAAATACAAAATTTGATAACTTTGAAAATCACGAATTTTCATACAACCATTCATCCCTTGTTTCACCCTCTTAGGGGTTGAATTTCGCCAAACCCCGTCTTAGCGAACGCCTACGTGCTAAAAGGGACCTCCATGCAAAATTTCAGATTCCTAGCATTTGTAGTTTCTGAGATTCCTTGATGAGTGACCTTTCGCTTTTATATATTATATATATATATATATATATATATATATATATATATATATATATATATATATATTTAAATCGCCGAAGACTTGTTGCGTCTTTTCAAAATCGAACCCTACGGCGTCTACCATTTCCAATGACTTTTTAATTGTTATTCCTACGAATATAGTTACATTGCTGTCATGTAAATTCTATTGTCGACGAGAAGTTTTGTTTAGGTACGAAAATTAGATATTCAATTTAAAATAATTCTCACTGGTTTTTTGCGTCCGTTCTCGATGGAAATCATGTGACACATTGTATATTTTTGTATTCGTTCCATGCATTTAATCGTTTTTCCTAATTCCATCAAAATGTATGGGTATATTGATACCGTATAATGTACTGTATTAATTCCATGCGTTCTACTAATTAAATGACTTCTTACTGTATTTGAGATTATATCGGTACCGTATATTTATTTTTGTATGTACCCCATAAACTGTTATGTTTGTTGCTTCTTCCTAACCTTATGTTATATCCATACATACATACTTACATAGGTACTTATATAATAGATCCCAATAAATTCATTGCGTGACGTGTTCTATGTCTACCCCAATGGAGGACAGGAGTGACGATATGTATACATACACATACATATTGTCACGCCTCTTTCCCATTGGAGTAGGCAGAGACTATTTCCCTCCAATTGCTACGATCCTGACATACTTCTCTCGCTTCATCAACTTTCATCACATTCTTCATACATGCTCGTCGGTTGTGGGTGCTTTTAACCTGGCATTTAAGCAGAACAATGACAATTTGTTCCTTAAATGTACGCCTTGGCCGACCCCTTCCGGCTTGACCACTCACGTTTGCCTTACTAATCTCCTTAGTTAATTTTCTATGTATGAATAGACAATCATCTCTTTTTATGAAGTCGATTAAAATACCTATTTATATTACTTGGAGTACGTAATAGACATTAAAAACAAGTTACCCCTATATTACATAGATTAATTAAATTTTAAATTATAATTAGTTAAGTCCGCTAGGCTAATTAAAGAATACTAAGGATATGATATTTAGGATTATAAAACCCGCTCACATAAATAAAATGCTCCTACATTTATTTATGTGAGCGGGTTTCTTCTGAATTTAAGTATGAACATAAAATAAAACAATGTTTTTGATAGTAGGTATTTTAAGTTTTACTGTTTACAAATCAAGTAGGTGCAATAATAAACCCATTGTCATAATAATCAAAGTGTCGGACAAATCAAATACACCGAAATTGGAACATAATTAAGAAATTAACAATTTTAAGAACGACCAGTTGAGAGGCTAATTTACTGTATTATTGACTATCATTAACTTGTGTATGTAAGCAATACTAGTTTTCAACCGTGGCTCCGCTCACGTGACACGTCGATAAAAATTAATAAATTGAAATTTGCTTAACCGTTTAGGCGTTAAGGGGGACTCTCATGGTCACGTTTCCATACAAACTGAGTTTTCCAATAACTATCCTGAACAGAAAAAAATACGACAAATTATTGTATAATAAATTTATATATTATCTATTGTTTGCGCAAAACTATGTTTTGTCAAAGAAAAATATGAACAAATAGCTTTTATGACATACATATATTTTCTTTGAAAAAACATTTTTTGAGTTATAGCCATTTAATTAACGTTTTTCTGAGATCAAATATTGTTTTTCAATTATTGTTAAACAATAGATAATATATTAATTTATTATACAATAATTTGTCGTACTTTTTTCTGTTCAGGATAGTAATTGGAAAACTCAGTTTGTATGGAAACGTGACTACGAGAGTCCCACTTAAAGAAATAAAATAAAGATGCTTAGAAAATTATTAACTTGAATAATCACATATCAGACGTACCATACAATATCTCAAAATCAGTACAATGTCTTAAAAATAAAAAAGCCCATTAGGCGTCAAAAAGTAAAATAAAAACGCTTAAAAAATTATTAACGTACCTATCAAAAATAAAATAAATCAGTCCAAAAATAAAAATTACACAACAATACTCTTATTTAAACATAAAAAACAAACCCATTGAGGTAGGCGTTCACGTCACTAAATATTAAACATAATTATTAAGTAACAAATCAGTCATGAGCTAAACAGCTGTTGCTTTTATCGTTATTAATACTTAGGCTCTATATAGTTATAAGTATATTAAAAGATAAGACACAATACTAATTACTTAAATGTCAATATATATTCAAATCACTTTGGAAACAAACCAATATAAAAACAAAATATAATAAAAACTAAAACGTTACAAAATAAGTATTTGGTGAGATTATGCTTAAATTAAATCAGTCACAAGCTACTGTCTCTGGCACATTTAGTCCAAAAATACAAAGAATCTGGTCTTGAAGATTAGATGAGTTGTTAAACAAGATATCATTATAAACATCCAAAAGTGTCCGAGTCGTCGACTTTGGTCGAGTCCCGTCCCTCTTCGAGAGCTTTAGCGTGTTTATCAGGATAAGTACCTGAATTACAAACTATACCTATCAGTTTTCTGACTTCAGAAAATTATAAATAAATTACTACGACTATGTTAAAATAAATTACTAGGTTTCATGTAACCACCCGGCAAGAATGACAGAAATAAACGATATTGATAGAGCGCTAAGACTAAACGACAAATTTTGAATGAACAATTACCAGGTTTATTTCTTAGTGTAAGTGTTTTGTATAAATACTTTTATTTTGAGCCAATATTTATTATGCAGGAGGTCTCGGTGCTTTTCTTTAAGAGCCTCACATTCATGTCTTTTAGGTGGTTGTTTGTTTTTTATATGATGTTTAAAAAAGGCAGAGCACACTTTTTTTTGTTCTGCAGTCCATGGTATCAGGGTTCTCTTTTTGCCTTTCTTGACGTGATGATCAGACTCCAAAGTATTTGTTTGAAGACCAGATGGTCCTGGCTGAGGTGGTTGTGATAGTGATCGCGGTAGTGGTGACGTATTTCCTTCTGTTATATCTTGCGCTCGTCCAGGTGACTCGACATCATAATCTAAAATTACTTCATTTTCTGTCATCCCTTCATCTAATTGTTCATTTAAATCAAGTTCAATCTCATCCAGGGATTTGCCTCTGAAAGCGTCTGCTTTCCCATCTTCCATAAGGATGAGCAGCTTAGATATTTTGGCAGTTTGGTAGACATCATCCGGTAGCCGATATGATTTTTTGTGTACATCATTTGTATGGCCCATAAATGTAGCTAGCTGTTCCATGTCATTTTCAGACATACTGAATATTTGTGATAACGTGGCTAAGTGCTTCCTAAGCCTCGTAGATGAAATTGCTTTTGGATTTTTTGCCCCAGATAGCCTCGCATGCCTTTCTAGTACTTTGTAACCATATATTGTATTTTCAAAACCTGGATTACCAAATAAAAAACGATTTGATGTTGAAACAAATGTGTCTCTAATCGAAAGCAATAATTTAATGTCCTCTTGAACCTCCTTATTAAATAATACTGGAACCCCACGTCCACGCTTGCCCCTAATGACAACTCTTTTAAATTTTTGTACCAAGACTCTTTCCGATACAGTAAGAGCCCGGTCAAATTCTTCGTATTTATCAGCAGCATTATTATCAGATTCTAAATAATCGTGAACTTTGATTCTCTGAAGCTCTCCAGGCCTGCGTCTGTTCAGTAACAAAACCCTACAATATACAGTCTCTAATAGCTGGATATAAGTCGAGACATTAAATAAACCTTCTTTGATTTTGTTCGCAGCTTCTTCTGATGTTTTTCCGAGGTATTCTTTCAGGATTTTTAAGTCATTAGCTAACGGGACTATAGTTACTTTATTCCACTTATTTGTGTTAAGATCAGATGCTGCTTGGCTAGATATATCAAATTTCCAATTAGAGTCAATGATTTGAATTAAAGTTTTTAGGTCTGCCTCTATTTCTGCCGTATTTGTTTCCATGTAAGGTCCTTGTTTTTTTAATGCAAATAAAATTGCTATATTGCAGCATTGTTTTATACTAGTAGAAATGTTCATAGCAAATGTAGGTGATTCAAATCTATCTTTTTCAGAGTCATACTTTCCCACTATTTTTGTAGCTGCCACAATGGTGTCGTAGTGTATCGGTCTAAGTGCGTCAAATAAATCTTTTATGGCAGGATTAATCTTATTAATTTCTTGCAATAATTTCGCTAATTCCCTCATTTTTCGAGAAATTACATTAACAAAATGTTTTTCCCTGTGAGTTTTCATGTACTGGGATCCAAAAGCACATATAAGGACATCTGATTTGGCAACAAGTGATGTTTTATCGGCTCTCATTCGCAGAAATACAGTATCCTTAAGTTTTTCATCTATTTTTAAATGTCTTAATAATAGGTTTTGGGCTTCAGATTGAACATTTACAGAAGTTTTATTCGAATTTTGTGTGCACTTTTTCTTATGTTTCCACAAAAGTTTCTTTGAGTAAAAACCCAGACAGTTTGTACAGGGCAAATAATCTGTAAATTTTTGTTTTCGCATGGGTTTAGTAACTTCTACTGAATTCTGAATAAAATTTCCTTTTTTCCGTAGTGCCATGATAAGGTTTTTTCTTTCTTGACTTTTTTTGGACACCGACAAAATTTTTTGGACTTCAGGTTCGTAAACGTGATTTCTAGTTAAATGTCTGGCAAAATTTAAAACAAAACATTCACAGAATAAAGTGGCCAAGTGCGAGTTGGACTCGCCCATGAAGGGTTCCGTTGCAGCAAGTAACATTATATACATAGTACACGTAGTTCTTGTAGTTCGTTGTAACTTTGATCGAAGTTTCAATAATAGTTATGACGTACTAAAAAAAAACTACTCATCAGATCAAGTTCAAACTAATTTTCGTTGGTAGTTTACATGGTAGTGTACATCATATATTTTTTGTAGATTTTTCATTCTCTTACTTTAGAAGTTAGAGGGGGGGGGGACACACATTTTACCACTTTGGAAGTGTCTCTCGCGCAGATTATTCAGTGTAGACAAAAATTATCTTAAAAACCTCAATATCATTTTTGAAGACCTATCGATAGACACCCCACACGTGTAGGTTTGATGAAAAAAAAAATTGTGAGTTTCAGTTCTCAGTATGGGGGGCAACCCTAATTTTTCTTTTTTTTTAATTTTTCTGTTCAAATCTTAATGCGGTTCACAGAATACATCTACTTACCAAGTTTCAAAAGTGTAGTTCTCATAGTTTCGGCAAAAAGTGGCTGTGACATACGGACGGACAGACAGACAGACAGACAGACAGACAGACAGACATGACGAAACTATAAGGGTTCCGTTTTTACGTTTTACGGAACCCTAAAAAACAGTAGTCCTTACCTCGGATAACACGGTTGCATTTAGGTGCTTTCTTTGGTATTATAACATCTTCATCGTTTGTAAGTTCATCTTCTTGGGTATGATTACTAATGCTAATAGTTGCAGTATCCCCCGAAACAACAGAATTAGATTTATGTGTCGACATAGATACCGGTTTTAATAATCTACTATCCACAGTAAGAGATAAGCCAGGTGAATTACTTATGTCACTTAGAATACTGTCACTACAGATTACCGAGGTTTCTTCATTTAAAGGCTGCTCAATGTTTTTGTCAGATACGGGCTTAAGTTCTAATAATGAGTAGTTCTTCTGATGAAACTTTTCAGATGAATGAGGTACATTGCCAAATGAGCAGTCTCGATCCAAGATCTTGTCATCGTATAAGTTAGATTCATCAGATGAAGCCTGCAAAAATGAAATTAACTTAATTATAACATAACTTCACGCTTTTTTCTCATAGGGGTAGGCAGAGATGTACTAGGACCTAATTCCATAAGGTACACCCACATTTCGCCAGTAATGTTTTTAGGCCCATGTGATAGGGGGCGAGTCTATTGCCATCTACCGGGCACATTTCCAGACTCCAGACTGTTATTGAGAAAATTCCTGATATAAAAATCCCAAATAACACTATGCCTGACCCGGGACCTCACGATCGGCAGTCGGGCACATACCCACTACGCCACCGAGGCGTAGGTCATAACATAATTAACTATATTTTTAATTTATAAAGTTTTTACAATATGATTATCAACAACTAGCTTTAACCCGCGCAGCTTCGCACCCGCATATAGGGGATTCTGGTGACAATACTTCATTGAAAATAAAAGGTAAAATAACTTTTGGCAGGGTAGGTACCTACCTAAAGTAAAATAAGAAATGGGTTAATTTTCAAAATATTCTGCAATAGAAATTTAATAACTTCAATGAATATAAGCATCCCTTGAGACCTTAAAAATTATACCCATATCGACTTTTTGGGGTTTAGACCCCAGTTCCCCACCATAACAAATTGATTTTCAAATTATGTTGTAATCGAATAAATAATAATAAATAAATAATAAATAATAGAATGAATAAATTTTATTTGCGTTTTAGAGTACTTCTACATAAGTGGTTAGTCCAAAATTCTATTTTATTTGGTTTCTCCATACAAACTTTCAATCCCTTTTTCCCCGGCTTAGGTCGTAATTTCGAAAAACCCGTCCTTAGTACTCACCTACATATAGAGATGACCCCACCCTGAAAATTTCAAGTCTCTAGGTCCAGGATGTACGTTGTCTGTCAGTCAGTCAATCAGTCAGTCAGAACATTGCCTTTTACTGGTATAGATCATATTATTGGTATAGACATCGGTTTATATAAATACACCTAAAATGAATAATTTTGAAATAAAACGAAAGGGAAAATATAGGAACCCATAAAATATTATTATTGCCATCTTTATTTAAATTTCGCCTAAATATAATAATAATATTTTCAACAAAAAAAAACAGAGAACAAGAAGTAATGTGCATATGGCAGAATGCGACTCTGCATACTTACCCTAAAATTTCAGCCGATTGCCCGAACCACTCAACCATCGGGAAATTGGTAGAATAGTTGAAATTTTGATACGTATTCTCAGCGTAAGTCACAGTTTAACTTATAGTATGTATGGGGATAAATTTTAAACTCCTATTTATTACACTTAGGGGTTGTATTTCGAAAAATCCTTTCTTATCCGGCGTATACGCATAATTTTCTATCCAGATGTGCAAATTTTATAAAATTTGGACCAGCCGTTAAGCCGCTACGAATATGAGTCAGTCAGTCAATCAGTCAGTTTACCTCTTTATAAATAGTATAGATATGAAATTTCTTAACTATAAATTGTAGGTTATTTAACTTTTACTTACATCTTGTACAGGCGGTGTATAATTGGAATCTGTGTCAGAAAAATCAGGACTTGAAACAGATATTTGTTCCTCATTGAATAACGTTGAATCAAATAAATCACGTGAATTTTCTTTATTTCTTCCTAAAATAAAAACAATAAAAGTCAGTTAAATAAATCATACGTAAAGACTACTCAAGATATAACCTAAACAATAAAAATAATGTTTATTATATTAACAGTCAGTTGCATGAAATTATACAGGTGTCCCGAAACCCAACGGCATGTGGTCACCGGGTGATGGGCCAGACTGTACCTGGTCTAAAAAAAATTAAAATAATCTATGTTACTTGTTCTTTTCTTGGTTCTAATTGATTGATTTTGATAAAAATCAACACCCGTGATGTTATTTTTAGTCACTGTGATTGACACTAGATTTTAATTTGTTTTTTTTTTTAAATAATCCTTACCACACCATAGACTGCATTCACAAAATAGAAGAGTATGAAGCGTAAATTTTGAGAAAAAAAAACAGTTTTAACAGTTTCATATAATATTACCAAAAACAGAATATACCTACTATGCTAAATTTGACATTTATTTTCTCAAAAAAATGTACTAAACTACTTTAGATAAGTTATTAAATAAATTAACCCATCTAATCAAGAATTTGTAGTGGTACGACATAATATTATGGTACTTTTCTTACAATAAAATATTTTAATAATTTATTGCATGAAAAAGGAAAATAAATAAAGCTATAAAGTTAGCATTTACCTATAGTTTTTTTGGCTAAGACTTTATGAAACAATTTTTTTCTCAAAATTTACACTTTATACCTACTTTTTATTTTGTGACGGCAGTATACAGTATGGTAAATAAGGATTTTATTAAAAAAAAACATTGCAAAATCTGGAAGTATGTCATCACAGTGACCAAAAATCTTGTAAAGGGTGTCGATTTAAATTTTTTTCATAATTCGATTTTCATTCATAATACAAATATTTTGTATTATGAATGAACAAAGTCACCAAGTCGAGATTTTTTTAAATTTTCTCAGAACACTTTACAGCCCATCCCTTCACCCGGAAATCACTTGACGTTGTGTTTCGAGACACTTGTGTAGGCTATAGAATATATAATGGCGAAAGAATTATTTGAATTGGTTCAGTAGTCTTGTAAGTTAATTAGTAATAAATGAATGATTAAATATTTCGTCTCTACAATATTAGTAAGTAAGGTCCCAATTCGCAGTCTAAACTTAGTTACCGATGGGCTCTTGTTTAAAATGTACAATAGGTACCTACTTATCAAAGAAAATCATATACGTAGGTATGTAGGTAGGGACATAGATAATAGAGGTATAATCGAGCCAGAATACTTTCAAACCTATAAAGTAAGCACAAGGTAAAAGTACCTATGAAACAGTTCAACAACCAACAGGACACTCGTCGTCAGGATAGTGATCGTAAATTGCATATTCACAAATGCTGCACCAGAAAAATGAAGATTTATAAAGCGATTTTATGTTCTTTCGTTTCATATGTAGAACAAAATGATTTGTAATAATATTGATATTATTCTTGGTCGTTGCACCACAATTAAAACATTTTTTTTGTATGACAAAATGGGTCGACGGCCAAGGCCATTTTATTTTGTCTTTAAAATAGGTTTTAAAATCACTTCTTTTAAAAAAACGATCTACATCAATCACGACAACCATGATGAACTACGCACAACTACGAACTAAGCACAGAACGCAACGTCGCGTCGCGTCGTGTTTGGTTACGCGCGCGCGTTAACCTATTATTACCTACAAAAAACATTCATTGTTATCGTGAACTTGTGTTATAATTAAATACCGTCCTCTTTATGTACAAAACAAATAAACAGGATTATTCATAATAGATAATAACGATAATTTAAATTCACAAACTAAGTAGGTATAAATTAAAACTTACTAGGTATTTACCTAATCATTACTTTTAATATACTTAATGGGATACTTACTTGCTAATGATAGTATCCTGGCACTTCTTTTCATGGTGCCTGTTATTTTACTTCCACTATACACTATTTATACCACAAGCGGCATTACGTCCGCGCTGGCCGTCAAATAATAGAGGTATAAACCAAAACATGCTGCTTGCAAACCGCGTACGAACTCCGCCCCCTCACCTCTGTCACCCCGACGTCTCCTCTGGGGCGAAGTCGTTTTGTGTGACGCAATAAAATCACACATTAGAATTGATAAAAACTTTTATTATATACAGAAGAAGCCACATTATCGGCGTGTTATACGTTAACAAAATATCGAATATACGCCACTGATATACGGCGCACAGGAGCGCCATCCAAAATTCGCGCGCCAAACAGCGGAACTATGAAATACGCCGAAAAGCACTCCGGTGACACAACAACGTCCGTGCCAATATTTCACCCAGCCATTCTACTAACCTTTACAGTTCTTCTGGCTGAATTTGAGAGATGGTCAATCTTGCGTCCGTATACAGGATGCAACAAGTCAGTCGGACGCAACATCATCGGTAAAAACCGCCATGTAGGACGTAATATCAACTCCGGGATGGAAATATATATATATATATATATATATATATATATATATATTTCCATCCGGGATGGAAATATATATATATATATATATATATATATATATATATATTTCCATCCCGGAGTTGATATTACGTCCTACATGGCGGTTTTTACCGATGATGTTGCGTCCGACTGACTTGTTGCATCCTGTATACGGACGCAAGATTGACCATCTCTCAAATTCAGCCAGAAGAACTGTATATATATATATATATATATATATATATATATATATATATATATATATATATATATATGTCGGAGTACACAGCACAGTGGGGCACACAGTCGCTTGTACGCGCGCGGAGAGTGAACACCTAATCTATTGTAAATATGAGGAATCTATGTTAATTCCAAGTAAACTTTGAAGTTAATTTGAGTGATTTTAATTATCCCTGAAATGGAATCACGTCACGCTGCCCAAAAACAATACTAGGCCAGCCTGTTCCGTCATCAGAAGTGAGATCGAAGAGAATTGAATTTATTTCTGCCCATGTGAAACTGACAATTCGTTGACCAAGAAATTTATTGATGATGTTTTGAAGAAGCCAAAAGGTGTCTCCAAGGGGGAGTGCTCTCACCCTTACTATGGAATCTGGTGGTAAACGGTTTGATTAAGATATTGAATGCGAGGCGTTTCTACACGGTAAGCTACGCCGACGACATAGCAATAACTGATAACAAGTCTCCACGCCAGCACCGCTTGTGACCTGACGCACGCGGCTCTAAGACTAGTAGAGCGATGGTGCGCAGAGTACGACCTAACAGTGAACCCGTCAAAAACGGCCATGTTCACACTTAAACGCTCTCTGGGCTTGTCTGCACACTCTATATGGTCTATATGGCGTTACGCTAGAGCTGTCTGATGAGGTGAAGTATCTAGGGATAATCCTCGACAGCAAACTGAACTGGAACAAGCACCTAGAGAACAAGATCAACATGGCATGTATCACCTATCAATGTCGCAGAATGATAGGTAAGACATGGGGAATCAATCCAAAAGTCACCCTATGGCTTTACATCACAGTGATCACGCCCATCATCACCTGGGGCTTTGGTCTGGTGGACCAGGACGACACTGGCCACAACCATCGCGAAGCTACAACAATTCCAGAGGTTGGCATGTTTTGCTACTACCAGCGGTATATGCACAAGCCCCTGTGTGTACGCAACAACACAGTTCCACAGTGTACGCAAAAACACAGTACCACAGTGTACGCAACAACACAGTACCACAGTGTACGCAACAACACAGTACCACAGTGTACGCCACCACACAGTACCACAGAGTACACAATAGCACAGTACCACAGCGTACGCATTCATTTAACCATCTAGGTACACAGATACCAAAGTCAAAGAAGAAAAACATTCATTTGTTGCAGATATATTCGTCAGCATAAGACATCAACAATGCGGCTAGTGCAGAGTGCGCACTGCCGGTCGCGCTACGCGTCTACGCGCTCGGAGAGTGAACACCTAATCTATTGTAAATATGAGGAATCTATGTTAATTCCAAGTAAACTTTGATTGAAGTTAAATTGAGTGGTTTTAATTATCCCTGAAATGGAATCACGTCGGCGCAGCCGACGTCACGCTGCCCAAAAACAATACTAGGCCAGCCTGTTCCGTCATATATTTATATAGATTACAGAATTATTATAGACTACCTGAACCCGCTACTTCGTTCGCGTACGTTGATCTTGCGACCTTATTAGTACATTAGTAGTACTTACGTCAAAATATTTGGATGAGTGGCCATTGCACAAACAGAGTGAATTTTGTTTTTCCACACAAAAATATATTTATTCGAGTTTAGCAACTTCATATTTTATATTTTTAGCAACATCAAACATACTCGTAGTAAGGTTGTGGAGTATCGAACATAGCCGCAGTGTTAAGTTTGTAGGATTTTTATAGGATACATTACGAAGAGTATGTAGCTGATGTGCGTGATCTGATACTTACCTAATTATTTAATAGGTGATGATAGACTTATTAGCCGATGTGATATTTTAAACTGTAAGCCATGTGTGTTTCAAATGTCAATCTAATTGGTAATGTCGTTCTGTCGTTAATATTTTTTTCGTTAGGGTCCATGCTTTTTCCGAGATGATTGGTAGTATATGAGACTATAAACTATCTGTGTTTAAAATTTCAACCAAATCATACCTTTACATAATATAATCATAATCATAATCATTTTTATTCATAAAATAATATAACATGTCACAAGATGAATGATAGAAGATGTACACTTCAATATTAAAAATTACACGAAATGTAATTAATTCATACAAATACTCTCATGCAGATACTTTCAATTACATAAACAAATAAATTAAAATGTCAGACAATAATCAATAAAAAAAAATACACAAAAAAACAAAAGCCATGTCAATCATAAATTAAAATACGATAAATTAAACGAATACAATAAATTAAAAGAAATGTCAAACAATAAATTAATGATTAAAATAACGAAGTCAAAAATACTATCAGTACATATAGCAAACTAACATAAAGTTAAGTTAATTTCAACTTTATCATTTCTGAGTACTTGTAGAACGCCTGCTCGATAAGCCACTGTTTTACACCGTGCTTGTACGATCCCCTAGAGGACGCAGTTTTTACTACTTTCGGCAGTCTGTTGTATACCTCTGTCGCCGCCACATGCACAAGTTTGTCAGACTTGGCGAGGCGGTGAGGTACCGCGCACAGCCGGTGCGCGTGCCGCGGCGTGTCGTGCGCTCGCGTGTCCCCCAGGTTGGAGTACTCCTCCGGGTGGTCCCTGGCGTACAGCGCCGCCCGGAGACACACCTCGCTCGTCAGTGTCATAATACCCATGGACCGGAAGTATGGCAAGACAGATGTGTCCTGTGGCACCTGCACAATCGCTCGTACTGCCCGCTTCTGCATTCTGAAGACGCGCTCCCAGTCGGCGGCGCGCCCCCAGAGCTCGACACCGTACTGCAGAAGCGAATGCACAGATGCGTAATAGCATTGCCGGACCATGGGTTGCGGTAGGATCCCCGCTACACGGGGTGCGTGGCTCGGGAACCTCCACGCGGTGCACCCTGGGCATCACACAACAACTTGCCTCGGTGACATCTTGTTGTGTGATGGCAAATCCCGGCCAGGGAGGGAGCTTCCGCTCGTGCTTCTCGTCCCCGTGACAGCAGTGCGCGCAGAAGTCGGGGACAGGGACTGGAAGACTTTGGAGGATTATTCGACTGTGTTCCTATCGGCCAAGTAGTCTTCCAGATGAGGGTCCTCCGCGAGCACTCTGGATAGCAGAGTGCTCAGCGTGAAGGACGAGTGCGCCAGAGTGCGGTGAGGAGGGATCCGGAGGGATCGGAGTCTCTGCGTGCCGCGGCACTTCACGTTTCCCGTGAGATGTCGCGACACGCAGACACCAAGTCTCAAGGTTCGGGGGTCGCCGAGGGGAGTGTCTGGCACGCGAGTCGGAGACTGCGTTGCTTACAGGGCGTAGTCTCCGGCTCGCGATTCAGGCATGGTCGACGGGAAGCTGGCCGCTAGACCCCCACCCTAGGGGAGCTATACCTCTTTAATTTAGCAACAACAAAGAAAAATGAACAGTAGTGAATATGAAGATACTACCCAGGAGGGTCCCCGAGAGGGGGAATCCCTCCACACTTCTCAGGAAGTGTGCAGCCCGTCGTATTCTGGGGGGGCACATACTCACTCTACGACAAACACCGACGACTTAAGCACGAAACTGGCAAACGATTTAACTCAACGATCTGGACATATAGAGGACGGAGCGAGTGACGTAAGACGGAAAGCACGGGAGATGCTTTCTGGTCAAGTGGAGGGGGATGAGTCGGACAATCCCAACGCATCGTTGGCGACTGTGTCCGATTCATCTATGAAATCGACGAGGTCCGAGAGGGTCCTCAGGAAGAGGGCGTTCGCGACGCTTGATTTGAGTGACTACTGCTCCCGCTCCGGCTCCGAGGAGAATTTGGATGGTCCAGCCACCAAAATCGCCACGACCCGGAGGGGGAGAGGCAGACTACTTACAACCGGCCTCGCGAAGGCACAGACGGAGTTCAACCGGGCGAAACGGGAGGGGCTGCAGCTCGAGGCAGAACACCAGCTGCTGGTAGAGATGCAGGAAAAAGAGGAACGGGCGCGTTCTCTGCGAGAAAACACCTCGCAAATAGAAGTGCCCCGTGATGCGGCCCTAATACAAAAAGTCATGGAGGACTCTGTGGACACCATAAATAAAGTGGCTAAAACGTCCAGGAATCTCAAGGGCACATATGTGAAATACCTTAAAGATGCGGCGTCCTTGGTACAAGCCATTTTTTCAGAGATGCGCGACCGCACTGTGTCGGAAGAGGTGCGGCTAATGTTGGAGGCAAACAAAAAGCTCACGGCAGAACTTGCAAATGTCCGCCGTGAGCTTGAAGAGCTAAAAGCTGCACAGGCAAGGCTGTCACCACCCCCTGCTGCAACTCGCAGTGAAGTGGCACCTCCTATGGAGGAGCTGATGCGGACTATCATGGTGCAGGTTGGCACCATGATGAATGCCCGCTTTGAGGGGCTGGAGGAGAGGCTGCTCCCCCAACAGCGCCAAAGGCCACTTCTGGCGGCGGACAGGCGACGAGAGGAGCCACCCACGGCCAGCATCTTAAGAGTGGTGCCTAGCCCTGGCAGTCAACCAGCCAGGGTTGAGAAAAAGCCACCGCAAAGCCGTTCACAAAAGGCAGGGAAAACACGCCCCCCGGCTACGAGCGTGGCCATGGAGCCCGCGAATGTGACCCCGCCGGCAGCTCCCCAATCAAAGACCTGGACGAAAGTCGCCGGACGGCGCTCCAAAAAGAGAGCAGCTAGGGAACCGCGATCAGCTGCCCCTGGCCGGGCCCTGTCTCCGAAGCCTCCCAAGGCGAAGGCGAAAGCCCCGAAACTCCGCCCCCCTCGGACCGCAGCCGTGACAATAACGTTGCAACCGAGCGCGGCGGAGAAGGGTCTTACATACGCTCGAGTGCTGGAAGAGGCTAAGAAGCGAATAGACCTCGTGGCAATGGGGATACCGCCTCTGAAGATGCGTACCACTGCGACCGGAGCACGCATCCTTGAGGTGCCCGGAGCTCAAAAGGAGGCCATGGCTGATGCTATAGCTATGAAGCTGAGGGAAGTGTTTGAGACCACCGAGGGGTTGACGGTGTCGAGACCAACCACTACCGCAGATCTGCGCATTAGTGGTATGGACGACTCTGTCGGCTCCGACGAGCTGTTGGCGGCTGTGGCACGGGCGAGTGAATGCCCAGTGCCGGAGCTGAAAGTGGGGCAAATAAGGCGGGGCCCAGCTGGTATGGGCACCGCCTTCGTTAGGTGCCCGGTCGGAGCTGCCAAGAAACTACTGGCGAATGGCGGGCGCCTTTTAGTTGGTTGGGTGGCGGCGACGGTCAGGCTTCTTGAAGCAAGACCGCGCCGATGCTTCAAGTGCCTTGCGCTGGGCCACGTCAGAGCCCAGTGCAAATCGGAAGTCGACCGCAGCGATCAGTGCTATCGCTGCGGTCAACCTGGCCACAAGGCCAGAGAGTGCTCCGCAGAGCCGCATTGCACGCTATGTGCAAGTGCGGAAAGGCCAGCGGATCACCTAAACGGGGGCAAGGCATGTGCCAAGCCCCCGACAAAAACAGGTGCGAGAAAGAAGCCCGCTGCGACCAATTCAAGGTCGCAGCCGACTCACCCCAAAACGGCACAGGTGGTTCGCATGGAGGAAACTTAGTATGGCTAGGACGCTAAGCTTCCTCCAAACGAATATCAATCACTCCGCCCGTGCCCAGGACCTATTGCTCCAGTGCATGGCGGAGCGATTGATCAAGGTGTGTGTGGTGGCCGAACCATACCGGGTCCCACCCAGAACAGACTGGGTTGGGGACCTGGACGGTCTGGTGGCGGTCACCACGCAGTCGCCGACGTCCTCTCTCACTCTCGGCAGAGTTACGAGAGGAAGGGGCTTTGTTGCGACTGAGGTAGGTGAAATGGTGGTGGTAGGGGTTTATTTCTCTCCTAACAGGGTCCTCGCCGAATTCGAAACATTTCTCGGCGAGTTGGGGACCTTGGTGGGACAGTATCACCCCCGCCCGGTTATCGTCCTCGGTGATCTTAACGCCAAATCCGTGGCGTGGGGATCATCGACGACCGATGCCAGAGGGAGAGAGCTAGGAGAGTGGCTTGCGGAGGTAGGGCTCTATGTCCTCAACCGAGGCACGGAGCATACGTGCGTGCGACGATGGGGAGGGTCAGTGGTTGACGTGACCCTCGCAACCCCGGAGCTCGCACGCCGTATCCATGAGTGGCAAGTGCTGGTTGACGAGGAGACGCTATCTGACCACCGCCACATCTCGTTCAGCGTCTCCCCGACGGAGGAGCAACAGAGAGCCCCGCCAGAGGTCGGCCCGAGATGGGGTCTGAAACGCCTGGACATTAGTAAGCTGCAGGAGGCAGCGATCGTCCAGGCGTGGAACCCCCCTCCACCAACACCAGTGGACCTTGACGTAGAAGTCGACGCGCTGTGCGTGGCGATGTCGCACGTCTGCGATGCCGCCATGCCTCGCGTCAAGGCCCTCCCTCAACGGAAACAGGTCTACTGGTGGACGGAGGAGATCGCGGAGCTCCGCCAGTGTTGTGTAGCGAGGCGTCACCGCTATCAACACTACCGGCGCAGAAGGCTCCCGGAGCCGGCGGTGTTGGACGCCCTCTATATCGCCTACAGAGAGGCATCCAGAGCTCTCCGCGCTGCCATCTACGAGGCCAAGTCGGACTCGTGGAAGCAGTTGCTGGAGACACTGGATCGGGATCCGTGGGGGCGCCCCTACTTATTGGCGAGGCAAAAGCTTCGCCCCCGGGCGCCTCCCGTTACCAGCACGCTGCAGCCGCAAGTCCTACGACGGGTGGTCAAGGGGCTGTTTCCGGCTAGCCTGGGAACCAACTTTGTCCCTCCCAATGTAGTGGCAGCGACGAGAGAAGAATCCGCAGAGGAGGAGGAGGATGACGAGCCTCCCGACGTCTCCGATGGAGAGTTGGGAGCGGCCGTCCTGAAGATGAGAGCTAAGGACACGGCGCCGGGGCCTGACGGCATACCCGGCCGCGCATGGGCTCTCGCTCAGGACGCCCTGGGCCCTCGTCTCCGGGATCTCCTGAGTCGCTGCATGCGAGAAGGGAGATTCCCGAGGCGATGGAAGAGGGGGAGGCTTGTTCTCCTCCGGAAAGAGGGGCGGCCCGCGGACCAACCCTCGGGGTATCGTCCGATTGTGCTGCTTGACGAGGCGGGCAAGCTCCTAGAGCGCATTATTGCCACCCGCCTCGTCAAGCACCTTGATAGAGTGGGCCCGAACTGGTCGGAGTCACAGTTCGGGTTTAGGAAAGGCTGCTCGACGATTGACGCCGTTAATCACGTCCGCAAGCTCTCCGACAGTGAGGTCTCTAGTGGCGGGGTGTTGTTGGCGGTGTCACTTGACATCGCGAATGCTTTCAACACCCTGCCCTGGACAACCATCACGGAGGCGCTGAAATACCATCGTGTGCCCCTGTATCTGAGGCGCCTTGTCGGAAACTACCTATCCGATAGAGAGGTAGTCTACCCAACAAAGGACGGTATGACAGTCAGCCCCATGTCGCGCGGCGTTCCACAGGGGTCTGCTCTTGGGCCATCCCTGTGGAACTTCGGGTATGACTGGGTGCTCAGGTGCACTAACCTCCGTGGCGTCAGCTTAATTTGTTACGCTGACGACACTTTGGTAACCACGAGAGGGCAGACCTTCCACGATGCGGCAACCCTGGCCACAGCGGGCGTGGCAGCCGTGGTGACCAGCATCAAGAGTTTGGGTCTGGAGGTGGCGCTCCACAAATCGGAGGCCATCTGTTTTCATGGTCCTCGACGAGCGCCGCCTGCAGGCGTCAACATAGTGGTGGGCGAAGTCACCATCCCTGTCAAGCCGACACTGAAGTATCTCGGTGTCGTGCTTGACAGCAAATGGAGTTGGGGGGCGCATCTGCGTCAACTTACCCCCAAGTTGACGCAGGCAGCGTCGGCGCTGGGCCGTCTCCTGCCTAATATAGGAGGGGCTGGATGGCGCTGCCGACACCTTTACATGGCGGTAGTGCGCTCCATGGCCCTGTACGGTGCTCCCGTATGGGCGGGTCGGTTGAACCGTGCAGAAGAAGCTCTTCTCCACGCGGCCCAAAGAGTCATGGCGGTGAGAGTATGTCGGGGATACCGCACACTCTCACATGAGGTGGCCTGCGCTCTCGCCGGATCGCTTCCATGGTGCCTGGAGGCCGAGGTTCTGTCCTCGGTCTACCAGTGTCGGGTGCGTGCGAGAAAGCAAGAACCCCGCTTCGCACCACAGGAGGTAGTGCGATGGCATAGAGAGGCCAGGGCCAGGGCTCTGGTGAGGTGGAAGGAGCGAGTTCTCTCAGGGCCCACTCAGAGGGGAGCTGGTGCTCAACGGCTCCTCGAGGCGATCCGGCCCATTCTCCCTGAATGGGCCCAGAGAGAACACGGAGTTCTCACATTCCGAACTACGCAGGTGCTCTCGGGACATGGTTGTTTCGGGAGGTACCTGTGTAGGGTCGCCAGAAGGGAGGAAACCCCGGTGTGCCACCGGTGCGGTTGCACGGAAGACACTGCGCAACACGTGCTGGAGGCATGTCCGGGGGAGGAGGAACCGCGGCTATCCCTAGCCGCGGTCGTGGGGGCAGACCTTTCGCTGCCGATAATCTTAGCTAAGATGCTGGACAACGAGAGGTCGTGGGAAGCGGTGGTCTCCTTCTGCGAGACAGTCATGTCGCGGAGGGAGACCGAGGAGCGAGAGAGAGAAATGGATCCTCTCGCTCCTCCGCGGAGGAGGAAGCGGACACGGGGGCGAGCCACTCGGGCTCGCACCCCGTCTCCTCTTGGAGAGCCTGGGGCGTCGAGTGTTTAGGGCCACTCGGTACCCCACCTAGGGATAGGCTCTCCCGAGGCGGTGACGCGCCGCTGGTTTCCGGTGCGTCACTGGAGCCAAAAGCGGGGGTTCCGTCCCCCCGCGAGGCGGGCCCGCAAGGGTGTTGGCGTTGGGTTGGAGTCGTCGAAGGGAGTGCGCAAAGTGACCCCGCGACACTGACCTGCTGCCATGCCGAAGAAACCTGTGGGGGTTTTAGTCGGTAGGGGCACCACTTTCAGTGGTGTCGAGCCCGACACACCTGCCGTGTCCCTACACGGTGGAAGGTGCGTCAATGCATTTCCCCCACAAAAAAAAAAAAAAAAAAAAAATAAGGATCCCCGCTACACGCCGCAGAGCGAAACAGGCACCGCCCATCCTGGCGCAAACTTCGTCGATGTGGTCTTCCCACGTCAGTGCACTATCCAGCTGAAAGCCCAAGAATCGAGTCGACTCGGCTTGATTTATATTCACATCATTGATTCCGACAGAGAGGGGTCTATATTTGCGGCCGGACAGGTTGAAGTGCATTAACTGCGTTTTTCCAGCGTTCAACAACAACCCGTTGACTCGGAACCAATAACTGAGACTAGCTGCCGCTCGATTGGACTTCAACTGCAACTCGTCTACGGTCGGTGCCGTTATAACGACAGCGACGTCATCAGCGTACATGAGGGCATGCCCGTCGGGAATGTTCTCAGGAAGGTCGTTGAGGAGGAGCGAAAACATTATGTTGGATAGCGAGGAACCCTGGGCCACTCCGATGACCGTTTCCAGCGCTTGGGACCTCGTCTCGCCACCGTCTCCCACGACGACCTGCCGCCTCCCAGACATAAAGTCCGTTAGGAGCTTCAGCGCAGGGCCCCGGATTCCGTAGTGGCTCATCTTAGCCGCCAGTACCTCGTGATTTACCACGTCAAAGGCCTTCGAGAGGTCGCAAAAAATAACTGCAACTTGCATCTGATCCTCCCGCGCCTGCATTATCCGACGGATGAGCTCCCTGACCAGCGAGGTCGTGGATCTCCCACTCCGGTACGCGTACTGCCTGTCGCTCACCGCCTCGCAATTTTCCAAGTACTGCGTCAGCCTTGAACTCAAGCCGTGCTCGAATATCTTAGCCAACCCTGGGATGATCGAGACAGGCCTATAGCTATTGACGTCTTCCAAATTACCCTTGCCTTTGTACAGCGGACAGACTTTTACGTGTTTGAGAGCCGGCGGATAGATTCCCTTTCTACAGTTCTCGTTATACAAACACGATAATATAGGTGACACCGGTACCGCCGCTACGTGCAGTAAGGACGCCGAGACACCGTAAATATCAAGTGATTTTTTATGCGCGATTCCAAACATAACAATCCTGTACACCTCGAGCGCAGTGAAAGGCCTCAGTCTCAGCGAGCGGTCGGCGGGCGCGCGCGCCGCGGCCAGCGCGAGAGTCGCGGCGGCGACGTCAGCCGCCGGCGCGCCGCACGCGGCCGCCGCGGACACGAAGTGTTCGTTCACGGCGTTTAAGGCGTGCACTTTCGATGGAAATTTAGACCCGTCGGGGCGCGTCAGAACTTCGGTGAATCCGATATGACGTCGAGTTTTACCGGTTTCCACCCCGACAATTTCCCACATCGACTTGGTTACGTTGTCAGAATTATGGATGTACTTGCAAAAATAGTCGCTTCTCTCACATTTCAGGAGGTCGTCATATTTATTCTGAAATTCGTCAAATTTTGTTTGTAGTTCGCCATAATGTGGATATTTTGCTTTTAAGTAGCACATGTCAATCAATAAATTATTCAGACTGATAATCTCATTAGTCGCCCATACTGTTTGCTTCGAGTTGTGTAGCATCATCTTTAGGGGAAAACATATTTCGCTGTGGTACTGCAATATGTTAGCGACGGCTTGAGCCATGTCACCAGGTGAGTTCCTATGCTTTCGATGAATTTGATCCCAGTCCGTCCCCGCCACCGCGGCGACAAAGTTGCATTTATTAGCGTGGCTATAGCACAGCGCGCGGCGCGCGGGCCGGGCCGGGCCGGACCCGCACGGCACGGTGGCGCGCACCGCGAGGTGGTCGGACAGCGCCGACATGAGCGGCCGCGCGCGCGCGCCGCCCGCGCCCGCCGCCGAGCGGCTCACGTATACGTGGTCGATGCTGGTGCTCGAACTGCCGTCCACTCTAGTGGGAAAGTCGACAATGTTACATAAGTTATACGATGACAGAATATCCATATTTTTTTTTAAATCAGACTTAATCGGGTCGATGGTATCGATGTTAATGTCCCCGCATACCACAAATTCCTTACCGTCATTCATGAGCGTATCGAAGAGGCGTTCCAGCACGGGGAAAAATAATAAAGTACTCGTCAAGTTAGATCTATAAACACACACGACATTCAATTTCCTATCCAATAACTCGATCGCAGATATTTCGCAAACTTGTTCAACCGAGAGATTACAGAGGCGTTTCAAATTTTTGAATTTAATATTATTTTGAATATAAATGCACGAGCCGCCGTGGGCTACGTTCTGTCGGCAATATTGCGATGCGAGCACAAAATTATTAATACTAACGCTTTTTAATTCGGACGACCTAAGCCAGTGCTCCGTTAAACATAAAATTTCACATTTCATACTAGTTAATAGAAGTACTTCAAGACGGCTTGTTTTGTTTCTTAAAGAGCGCACGTTTTGCACACAAATCGTTACAAAATCGGATCGCTTGTGAGTATCGTCGCTCGCCGCATCAGCTGTTGCCGCCGCGCGGCCCGGGGCCGGCGCCGGCACGGCGCGCGTCGGGTCCGGCGCGCCCGCGCCCGCTAGCCCGAGCCCGAGGCCTGCTGCTTCTGTTGCGAGCGAACGCGAAAAAACCATTTCGCGAAGCGAAGTCCCGTTGGCCACACATTTGGGTCCTCGATGAGAGAGGACACGCTTTCTGGCATCCCGACTATGAACGATGCGTGTCTCTCTGATTGGATTTGCCGTTTTTCAACGAAGTAGTCGGCTTGTACGATTTTATTTAAAAATCCTCTAACCTGATCTGTAGTCGTATCCGGTTTAATATATAGTTATACATATAGTACTTAGTAGTAAGATAACATTTAATTCAATTTTGGAAAAACAACGGTCTGCTTTGGTCGCTGAAGCTTGTTGAACACTAAATTTAGTACAGTATTTGGATTTAAATAATGTTCGACAGAACAAAAACTGACTTCAATTATTATCATTTCACGTCAATTAACTAACTTCTAGTCAAGTAAATAGTTCACTCGACTAATTTAAGAAGCCATAACTATGTCGTCCAGGTGAATAGATACCTACTGGTGGACAATTCATACACAAAACTTTGACTTTTTCCACCGCCATTGTCCCAGCCATAGGTACTCAAACCGCAGTGGTCTTACGCGTGACGATGGCAAAAGACCTGACGGCATGACTTTAGTGCCTTGGAAGTTGAGTCGGGCCCTAGTGTGGGACGCAGCTTGCGTCGATACTCTGGCACCATCACATCTTCCAGAGATACATAGTAGGGCCAGTTCAGTGACAAATTTAGCTGAGCGTCTCAAACGGCGGAAATATGCAACCCTCGGTAGTGGTTTTATATTTAAGCCTTTTGGGGTTGAAACATCGTGCCTGTGGGGGCCGGGAGCTCACCTCACCTTCAAAAGCCTTTCCGAGCGCTTGGCCGACGCAACGCGTGGCCAAAATGCTGGCGTTTATTTGAACCAACGGATAAACATTGCCATTCAGCGTGGTACTGCCGCCAGCATGCTGGGCACGCTTCGACTGGTAGTGGGCTTAAACATCTTGTCATCCAGTTTTTGTTAATATTAAAAAAACCCTGTTTTCCAAATAATATATGTACATTGTAAAATGTAGATAGTTGTTATTTTCACAGATGATGTATTTATATTGCCGCTACATCAACAAATACTAAAAACAACATAAAATAAATATTTAAGGGGGGCTCCCATAGAACAAATTTGATTTTTTACCGTTTCTTGCTCGATACTAATAATGGTAACAGGTAGACGCTTTAACTGTTCACACAATATTTCGTTTTATGTTCTCTTTAAATAATTAAGTAAAATTAATGATTAAGGAGGCTCCCATACAATAAAAGAAGTTTTGTAATGGTACGGAATCCTTCGTGCGCGAGTCCCACTCGCACTTGGCCGGTTTTTTAATACCTAATTTAGAATTGATGTCACGTACCTAGGTTACTTACGAACGTGATTTATTCGCTACAAAATTCAGTAGGTAAAGTATATATAGTTTAGTATATTAGTAACCTAACATACTAAATTTAGAAGCAAAGATTGCATCCACAAACACCAACCGCTAAATTAATTAATTAAATGTATTTCGAGTTTGGTTCATAACATTACATTACATGTATTCCTGTTTCTGAGACATTACACATTTTCTAATAAATGTCAGATCGTGTTTCGTACCATGAGCTGTCATCTGTAGCATTAATGTGGAAAAACATTAGAAAGGTATTGTCATATGACCTGACGATATAAATATGTCACCTGACGATAGATGACGGATGGCATATTTCGATGGCAGAGTGCGGTGTGTGTACCAGGGATGAGCTAAGTTTAAGTCAGTTAAGATTAAGTCGGAACTTCCGATTACTTTTGCACCTTCGGTTACGATTTCGGCTCCAACATTTTTAAAACGGAGGTTACAATCGGAGGTGTATAAATATGACACATAATCCCTTAGTATAGTAAATGGAAATACAAAATCCCAACTTCCTAAATCAATTGCTCGTCAATGTTTACCGTGCCCACGTGTTTGGCAAAAAAACATAATACATATACCTACATATGAATCAGTAGTTTCGGCGTGATGAGAGTTCCCTATATAGACAGACAGACAGACATGAAAGAAAAAAAATGCAGTTTCGCCATCAGTATCGACTATGGAGAGCCCCCAAAATTTTTTTTTCAAAATATCTTCAATGTAGGTACAGAATTCGACCCGCTACAGTTTTATTATAAGTGTATAGTATTTATGCCAGAAATACCGACTTGGGACCCATAGCAAGTCTAGAACATTATTATTTTGCTTTTATACCGATTTTAATATTTACCCCCTAATTGCAAACAAGGTACCGAAAAGAAATCACTTACGTAGGGTTCCCGGCGTCGTCCAAAGCCCAGTTTGGTCGATAGGAATAAGGAACGGGAGCAAAGGGGAATATGGAAACCAAACCAGACAGATTCCAGACGATCTCCCGTCCCAGCACAAGCAACGGTCCGGCGTTGTAGAAAAGGGCCAATCCAGTAGCCACTTCACAAATAATATTCCAGCACTAATCCAGTAGTAATTAACACTTTTAATAACGTATTCCCGCATTATAGATTATAGATATATTATAGAATAAAGTGGCCAAGTGCGAGTTGGACTCGCCCATGAAGGGTTCCGTTGCAGCAAGTAACATAATATACATAGTACACATAGTTCTTGTAGTCGTTGTAACTTTCAGCGAAGTTTCAATAATAGTGTATTTATGACGTACTAAAAAAAAATACTTGGTAGTTTACATGGTAATGTACATCATATATTTTTTTTAGATTTTTCATTCTCTTACTTTAGAAGTTAGAGGGGGGGGGGGACACACATTTTACCACTTTGGAAGTGTGTCTCGCGCAAACTATTCGGTGTATACGAAAACGATTTTGGTAACCTCAACATCATTTATGAAGACCTATCGATAGACACCCCACAAGTGTAGGTTTGATGAAAAAAAAATTTTTGAGTTTCAGTTCTCAGTATGGGGGGCAACCCTAATTTTTATTTTTTTTATTTTTTTTGTTGAAATCTTAATGCGGTTCACAGAATACATCTACTTACTAAGTTTCAACAGTGTAGTTCTCATAGTTTCGGCAAAAAGTAGCTGTGACATACGGACGGACAGACAGACAGACAGACATGACGAATCTATAAGGGTTCCGTTTTTACGTTTTACGGAACCCTAAAAATTATAGAAACTACAAATGTTAGGAATCTGAAATTTTGCATGAAGGTCCCATTTAGCACGTAGGCCCTCGCTAAGACGGGGTTTTGCGAAATTCAACCCCTAAGAGGGTGAAACAAGGGATTTTCATACAACCGTTCATCGGTTGTATGAAAATTCGTCATTTTTAAAGTTATCACATTTTGTATCTAAACACTTGACACGAAGCAATTACATGTTTGTTCTATCAATTTTGTAATTTTAAACTGTTAGGGGATGAAATTGGGGTTGAATGTCAATATGGAAGTTCCCAACTGTTGAAGGTAAAACCATGAAACTCTGTATATAGACACTTGACACGAAGCAAACGAATGTTTGTTCTACCAATTTCGTAATTTCCATCTGTATAATTTAACTCGCAAGATTTGTTCCACACTAACAGATAACAGATATTATCTATTCTATGCTAACAGGGAAAGTAGAATAAACGCTTATAATAAAAACAAAAAAAAGGTGTGTGCTTAAGACCACACGGCAGAAGTGAAAACTTCATTAGCTGATTTTTGTATTAGGTAGATATGTCGTATTATAATAAAATATTATGGATCGTATTAGTTGAATAAACGAGTAAAACAAGCCAGAAATTAAAGTAAATATTTATTGAAATTTTATTTATATACAAAGTAGCTGTTACCCGCGACTTAGTCCGCGCGAAATAAATACTAAGGTTACTCAGGTAGTACTTATTTGTATACCCAGATTGTATACACATTTATGGTTAGTAAAAAAAGTGTCCATGTTCAAAAAGTTGTTGGCCGGGGCCGGCTTTTTAAAAGTTAACTCTTCAACTTTGTATGCATTCACTCGGTGCACCCCTATGATGCCCCTAACATTGTCCGCAAAAAGGTTGGTGAGTGTAATAGGATTTTTGTTACCGACTTTCTCCTGTTCCGTCGATTCCACATACACTACACAGTCTCCACTACGATTCTCTGGGAATAGTCTCTTTGTCTTATAAAGGGATTTTCTAAATAGTTTGTAAGAAACATTTTCTCTTGGATTTGGCTTCAATAGTTTTCTCTTTCTGGTCTGTTCGATGGGGTCACCCCCGTCGCTGGCGACGCACATTTTTATTTATACTATTGACTGTATACAAAACTAAATATTTACACGAAAGAAACGAAATATTTACACAGCAAAACTAATTAATTTGATTGTGAAAATTTTAAAGCACCCGTCGTGTTTTCCCGCCCAAAGAAAAGTCTTTTGGAGTTGGTGTTGCCACTATGATTTTGAGCTTGTCGCCAAATAGTTATGAAACAAAGTCGCCGGTTTTGATTGAATTATTAAGGGAATAACAGTCTGGAAGAATACATAAGCTATTTTTATCCCGGAAATATAGCTGCTAGTGTAAGGGTATCCGGGGGTCAAGGGTTGTGAACTCAATTGGTGAAAATTGAATTCCCAAACCTCCCCGGAAAAAAAGTTAATGTTTAAGTATAAAATAAAAAAGTAAGACTTTTTCAAGCGTTTATTGATAGGACACAAAGGCATACATCAATACTAAAAAGGGTAAAAGGCCAGGGGTTGATCGTTGAGTTACTGTTCCTTCAAAAGACCAAAAAAAGGAATTTGAAGAATTCCTCGACAACCTCTAAATTAAAATTTGGTTATTCCCAGTACAGGGTCCTTTAGTAAAGATGGGTAAATTCCGAATACCACCCTAGGTTAGAGAGGGGTTCAGCAAAGGCAAAACTCCCCGGTTAGGTTAGATAAGTAATTGGGCAAAAATTAACCCTCCTTACAGCCAGGAACCTATACTGTTACCGAGAACTGACAAGATCAACCAAAATAAAAGTGGCAATAGGCCTTCATCAGTATGGTGTAAGACCGGGGAATTTATAACTATAAATCCAGTTGACTAAGTATGGTAAGTGACCAAACCACAAATTACAAGTACAAAGTCAGTTCCCACGCACTAAGAATAAACCGTTGAAATAACATTATTAGGTAATTGGTGTAAGACCAAGAAATTTATAACTATATTTATAGTAGATTAAGTAAGGTAAAAGACAACATTACAAATTACACGTACAACGTCAGTTCCCACGCACTAAGAATAAACCGTTGGATTATGACTGACTCTCAGTCACTTACAGGAAGTATGGTATCCAACGTATAGCGTTTACACCTAGTTTACTCGGGTGAAAAAGTATCTTAGGTTATAAAACATAGAAATTGGTTTATAGAGGTCAAAAACCTGACCTTCACTAACCTAACACGGCCCATAGCCCGGCCTGGCGAATAGGCCTCCACCACTCTCCATTTCACTCCACCACCACTCACTCCACCATTTCACTCACTGTCCACCTAACCAAAAAACCTGTCGGGTTCCGTCCTGCGCTGGCGAGCGCTGCCCCGGCCACGAGGCACGAGCTCGGGGTCGACCGCCGAACTGGGCGCAGCCCGGGTCCAGAAACCGCCAGACACCATCACACCACAACAAAACACCTCCTACGAAAGAACAAACAAAATTAACAACGTGTTCGTCAGACACCCGCCTGCTACGCGGCCTCTCGGTACATTTTTATACATTCGACTTACCCCTTTAGGAAGGTGTGTTCAATTAGAGACGCTTAAGACAGGCCCTCCCATGCGCACGACGCGGATGGCCGCCGCCACGGGACACGTCACTAGAAAAAACACGTTATCACTTTTCTGCGACACGAACAATCGATCGATCGACGATCGAACCAGCAAAATCACAGCACATACTCACCAAAATCTTCAAATTCAACCACTCACGCACCAGAGACCATAATTAATTAAACAACGGAGCAGCGGTCCGAGACCGCCGCCCGTGACACGAGAAAAACGAAATGGCCGCTCACTTCCCTTCCGCTGTCAAAAACCAGCTAGTGTTGCGGTAAAAACTCAACGATTATTAGGGATGTCCGTATATCGCTCGGCCGCATATAGAATCTATGCGTTCCGATTTACGGGGAAAAAAAAGGGTTACACTAGTAAGAATAAATAATGGCACTGGTCTAAGTACCTACAATGTTAAGCAATTTAAATTAAAAGGAAAAAAGGGGAAAGGAATAACTTAAGGTGTTCAGTATTTATGCCAGAAATACCGTCTCGGGGCCCATAAGCGAGAATAAAAACAATTATATATGCCGTTATACCGATTTTAACATTTACTTCCCTGATTGCAAACCAAGTAGTGCAAAGAAATGACTTACCTGGGGTTCCCGGCGTCGTCCAAAATCCAGTTTGGTGGTAGGAAGAAGGAACGGGACCAGAGGGAATCGGAATACCAAACCAGAAAATTCCAGACGATCTCGCAAATTCCTAGAACGATCCTGCGTTCTAGAAACGGCCAATCCAGTAGCCCCTTCACACACAAATAGTCCAGCACTAATCCCGTAGCGATAAATATTCCCGTTAATACGTATTCCCGCACAATATTAACGATTTAAACCAGATTATATAGATCAAAGTAAAAAACGCTTCTTTTTCGTTCCAGCGAAAAACAGACAACGTCACTTCACAGCCGGCTGTCAAAACCATAGATCCGCTATGATTTTTAATGTTGCCCGATTATACGGAACAAAACCCCCGACCAATTGAACTCCTGTTCAATTTTAGAAAACCAGTATTTAGCAACTAGTATTTAGCAGTATCCGGACCCCAAATAAAAACAAAATTCCCAACTTTGACCCGAAAGTGGAAATCAAACCAAAAAAAAAACTTTATCAAAAATAGTAATAAAATTAAATAAAATTTTAACCTTGAAAACACGTTTATCTAATAAAGGGGCAAGCGTGCCAGAGAGGACACCGCGCGCTGAAGTCTGGAACCAGAAATCAGAATCTCCGCCACGCGGGGTGTGCCATCAGTACCAGATATCAATTTTAAAATACGTCCCCTACGCCAGAGTAGGGGGGCCAAATTTGCCTCCTTTAATAATACTAAGTCCCCTTCCCGAGGGGCCTCCGTCCTATCTGTCCATTTTACCCGTTGTTGCAACAGATGCAAGTACTCGGCCGACCAGCGCCTCCAGAAGTCTTGACTTATTTGCTGCAATAACTGAAAACGGGACAGCCGTCCGGGGCGCTCATCCTTCCAGGGATACTCCGGCAACGCGGTTAAAGGCTGACCGATCAAGAAGTGACCCGGCGTCAAGACTTCTAGATCGTTAGGGTCAGGCGAGATTGGACAGAGAGGACGGGAATTAAGCACTGCCTCCACGCGGCATAGTACCGTGACTAACTCTTCCCAAGTTAACACGGTCTCCCCGATGACACGGCGGAGATGGGTTTTAGCAGACTTCACCGCAGCCTCAAAAATTCCTCCCCAGTGAGGACAGGCCGGCACACTAAATTGCCAGCTGATTCCCCGCTGGGCGAGAGCCAGACTTAAACTATTATTACCAGAATTTAAAAAATTATTAACTTCGCGTAAATAATTCGCCGCCCCTCGATAATTTGTGCCATTGTCCGAACGTATTAAAGAGGGTACTCCTCTTCGCGCTACAAAGCGATCCAGCGCCGCGACAAAGGCCTCCGTAGACAGCGCAGAGACCAGCTCCAGGTGGACTGCTTTGGTGGCCAAACACACAAAGACGCACAGGTAGGCTTTAACGACCTTGGCGTTACGCAACGTTGATGACTTGACCGAGAAGGGCCCAGCGAAGTCCGTTCCGACCCCGTCGAACGGCCTCGAGGGAGAAATCCTATCCGGAGGAAGATCTCCCATCATGGGCTGCATGGTAGACGCCTTGAGCCTATAACAAGGGACACATCTAAACAGCACCTTTCGGACCGCCCTGCGAGCCGACAAGATCCAGAATTCACGCTGCAACACAGCGAGAAGCGCGCCACATCCAGCGTGCGCGTTACCGATATGCCGATCGGTGATCAGCAGGTCCACCAGAGGACCTCCTTTCGGTAGCAACAGGGGGTGCCTGCTGCCGTACGGCAGGTTGGCTTTCCGGAGCCGACCTCCTACGCGCAGAAGACCATCCTGATCTGTGAAAGGGTTCAACTTAGCGACCGCACCCTTCAAGCGAGCGCGTCCGCAGCGCAGCGCCTCAAGTTCCGTCGGAAACCTCTCACCCTGCACCAGCCGAATGAGGTGCAGCAAGGAACTCCGACGCTCCTCCACAGTGGCGATCTGGTCACTCCTCCTCTGACGAGGGTGACGACAGTTGTGGATGAAGCGTTTAATCCAGCTAGTTACCCCCAACAACTTATCCAGCTTGCTGTAACGACCCGTCAACCAGTCAGGGTCTGGGGGCACTTCCGCCACAATCGCATGCACGCGGACTCCGGGCAGCTCCGCTCGCTCCGAGTCCGCGCCGAGAGCTGGCCAGGAAGCTTCTGGCTCCCGCAGCCAGTCCGGACCCCACCATAAGGGGTGATCAACTAGCTCCGGCGCGGAACAGCCGCGCGAAGCACAGTCAGCGGGGTTCAACTCACCCGGGACATGTCTCCAAACAATGTCCAGTCCAATGTTTTGGATTTGGGAAACCCGATTTCCCACAAAAGTCTCCAAGGTGTGAGGGGCTGCTCGTAACCAGGCAAGTACGACCTGACTGTCTGACCACGCATAGACCTTCCGGATGTCTATCGAGGTGGACAGTTCCTGATATACGTGCTTAAGCAGCCGAGCAAGTAATGTGGCTCCGCTCAATTCCAATTTCGGAATAGTGAGTCGTGTCCTGATAGGAGCTACCTTGCTCTTCCCCAATAAGAGCGTGAGATTGACGTGGCCTCCAGCGTCAACTGTACGTAAGTACACAGATGCGGCATAACCCAGTTCGGACGCATCACAGAACCCGTGCAGGCTGATCCGGCTACAGCCTGGTGGCAGAATGCGACGGGGCAACGCCACTCGATTGACCGTTTCGAGGTCAGATATTAAACGAAGCCAAGTGTTAAGCGAGTCTCCGACCAGGGGGTCGTCCCAGGAGACCTTCAGAGTCCAAAGTCGCTGTAACAGACACTTGGCTGCGAACAGAACCGGACTGATCCAACCGTTTGGATCAAACATCCTGGCGATGGTGGACAAAACCGTCCGTTTTGTCCACGCGCGTGTGGCTTCCAGTGCCACCCGAAAGGTGAAGATGTCAGCAACCGGTTGATACTGCATGCCCAGAACCGCAATCCCGTGCGGATCGTCACCTTCCTCGAAGAGCCCCGGATCCTGCTGGTGATCGTCCGGGATACCAGCCAGGACGTTGGGGTCGTTAGAGAGCCATTTCCGAAGCTCATAGCCTCCAGATGCGAGAAGCTCTGTAAGCTCATCCCGGAGCAACAGAGCTTCCTCCACCGTCTGCGCACCAGTGCAAACGTCGTCCACGTACAGGTCGCGTTCCAGAACTGCGGCTGCACGTGGGTACCGAGCCCGTTCTTGCTCCGCCAACTCCAGCAGTGAGCGGATCGCAATGAAGGGGCTTGATCTCAACCCATAGGTGTTGGTGTTCAACTCATACACCATCATAGGGTCCTGAGGACTTTCCCGCCAGAGGATCAACTGGAACCTCCTGTCCTCGGGGTGTATGACCGTTTGTCGGAACATCATACGGATGTCCGCTCCCAACACCACCTGATGCCTACGGAAATTCAGGATGATGTCTACAATATCCCGATGTAACTTCGGTCCAGCGTGGAGGCACTGGTTCAGTGACACTCCTGTCGAAGTCGGAGCGGATCCATCGAACACCGTCCTGAGTTTGCCCGTCGACGCCTTCAAAACGGCGTGATGCGGCCATCCATGTCAATCCAGTCCATGGTCGACCAGTCGTCGCGAGCCGGAGACATGTGGCCCAGTGCCTCATACTCCCTCATGAACTCGATGTACTTTTCCCGAAGTACAGGATCTCGAGCCATGCGTCGCTCCATGGACCTGAGCCTTTTTTCGGCCAGTGATCGAGACTGGCCCAGACGCGGGGGGTTATCCCGGAAAGGCAGCCTAGTCTCCAATCGCCCAGAAACCATTCTCCGAGTGTGAGCCTGATAAAAGTTCTCACACTCCACGTGCTCGGGATCCAGCCGAGACACGGTAGGCGGCTCTTCGATCTCCCAGAACCTCTGCATGATCTGAGCGAGGGCCGTTCCCGTAAAGGAAGCCTGATTCGACTGCTGCCACTCATCCACCATTCCCAAAATGGCGTTCCCGTAGATGGTGGGCAGCGCCATCAGCGAAGACTGATCCAGCAGTCTAGGCTTGCCGTTCATGATGTAACCCAGTACATCAGAACCCAACAAAAGGTCTACCGGACCCGCCATCCCGAAGCGGGGATCCGCCAACCTGAGACCCTTAGTACAGGACAAAAGATCCGGATCTATGTCCGCCTGAGGAAGCCAACCGACAACCGAATCCATGACGGTGGCCCTGACCGCAATCCTTTCCGAATAGGAATGTACGGACGAGAAGGAGAGGCGGGTCTGTCCAGCCAACCGCACCTCTGTGTTCCCGACTCCTCGCAACGGAGTCGGTGACGGAAACCTAACCAGGCCCAGGCGATGAGCAACCCGGGTTGTCAAAATACACCCCTGGGACCCTGTGTCCAAGAGCGCTCGTATCCGGACGTAGTCGCCTCTTGGACCCCAAACCCTTAACCAGAGGGTGGGCAGCAGGACCACCGGTTGATCCTGTGCCAAGGGAACGGAGGCTAGTCAATCCCTCCGAGGCCCGTCCGAACCCGTCGGACTACCGGCCCCAGCCCAATATGGCTGCCGAGTGCAAAGGGCCATCGGAGGGGGGGCATATCCGGCCGCCCTGCCATACCGAAAGTAGGGCGGGTGGTATTCCAGCCTCGGATGTTCATGGAGGGGAGGCGTGTACGCCCTCCATTCCATTGGTCGCGGATCCAGCGGCGGAGAAGGATAACGCTGGGGAGGTGGCCCCCGTGGTGACTCCTGTATCACCCTTCCACCTCTCCAGTTCGCCCGCGTCCGCGCGGGCTGTGAGGTCGGTGACCGAGCCACGTGTAGGACGCCCCTTGTTGGGCTGCCCGGTGCTGCCGGGAGTTGGGGTGGAGGGGGTGTGCTCCACGCTGTAGCCACTTCATTGTTGTACAATGCGTGGCTCTGCGTGGGAGCGCCCCCGCCCGTGGAGGGCCCCCTCCCTGAGGGCTGTCGACCAGCACCATCGCTCCTGGTGCACAAGAGCTGGTGGTGTGGTCCCCCACACCCAGGACACGGCCGTGCCGTGGGGCAGTCATTGTACAAATGACCCCCCAGGCACCCGTAGCACCGACGCAACCGCCGAACGATCCCTCGTCGTTCGGAAGTCGTCCGCGCAAGCAGGGCCGGACACTGCACCAGCGCGTGAAGCTGGCCACAGTTCGGGCACTCCTGCTCCGACGCAGTCGTCACAGTCGCCGACCGCTTTACCCCACCCAGAGTGCGGGGATTGGTAGGTCGCGGTCCTGTTCCGGCAGGGCCACGAGCTGAAGCGGCGGGCTGCGCCTCCTGCGGCGCCGACTCGACCATCCTCGCCTCCCACTCCAGGACCCGAAGCAGCTCCTCAAACGTGGGGAAGACCTTCGGGTCGCCGTGAAGGCCCTTTTCCCGCTCGAACCGGGCGCGCAACTCCAGCGGCACCTTGCCCAGCAGGATGTGGACCAGCAGGATGTGGACCAGCAGAAACGACCATTGTTCCACTGGCAGTCCCAAGCTGCGCAAGGCGTTGTACGCCACCTTCACGGGCGTGAGGATTAGCGGCCTCAACTGAGACCTCTCAGTCACCTTCGGCAGCCCCAGTATTTGGAACACGTGAGCGTCGGCGAGGAGCCGAGGGTTTTGGAACCTCGTCTCCAGCAACTCCATCGCCGTGCCGAAGTTGTCGTCGTCCAGCTCCAGGTGCTGGATCAGGGAGAGTGCCTCACCCTCCAGTGACGTGCGGAGATAGGCCAGCTTCTCCGCCCTCGTCAAGTCCTTGCGTGAGTCCACGAGAGAGGCGAACATGCTCCGGAAGCCGCTCCACTCCCGCAGGTTCCCTGTAAACCTGGGCAAGTCCAGAGTGGGAAGGCGTCCCACTACACCCGAGCCCGCATCCCTGATGACGGGTCCCGAGCTCGCCCTTCCCTGACGAGACCTCTCCAGCTGGCGAACCCTTTCGGAGACCTCGTCGTAGACATCCAGGATGCGCCGCATGTCCGCCTCGATCCTCTCCATCTGCTCCTCAGGTGGAGACGGCCTTGCATCCCGCAGCGATCCTGCGCTCCTCTCAGCGACCTCCAGGCGCCTGTCGAGCTGTTCTGCCCTGTTTAGCAGCGCCTCCTCCCGGTCTCTCCGGCCGACCAATCCTTGCAAGGATTCGAACCACCGGAGCTGGTTGGCCAAATCCGAAGCCATTTTAAATTTAAATTTAAACTTTAAATTAACCTAAGTTCGAACAATGTCACAACAAGTATCAAATACAACAATATATCCGCAACCTAAAAAAAAACCGGATACCACTTAATACTAAATTTCCCGACAGTTTGGGGAGAAATTATAAACTGGGAACCCCCAAATATTCGGCTTACCCGGTATTTTTTGCCAGAAAATAAAAACAAAAAGGGAGTAATTACGGCCAACTACACTCTGTCTACCAAAAAATGTTCAGTATTTATGCCAGAAATACCGTCTCGGGGCCCATAAGCGAGAATAAAAACAATTATATATGCCGTTATACCGATTTTAACATTTACTTCCCTGATTGCAAACCAAGTAGTGCAAAGAAATGACTTACCTGGGGTTCCCGGCGTCGTCCAAAATCCAGTTTGGTGGTAGGAAGAAGGAACGGGACCAGAGGGAATCGGAATACCAAACCAGAAAATTCCAGACGATCTCGCAAATTCCTAGAACGATCCTGCGTTCTAGAAACGGCCAATCCAGTAGCCCCTTCACACACAAATAGTCCAGCACTAATCCCGTAGCGATAAATATTCCCGTTAATACGTATTCCCGCACAATATTAACGATTTAAACCAGATTATATAGATCAAAGTAAAAAACGCTTCTTTTTCGTTCCAGCGAAAAACAGACAACGTCACTTCACAGCCGGCTGTCAAAACCATAGATCCGCTATGATTTTTAATGTTGCCCGATTATACGGAACATAAGGCAATAATTAACATTATTATCATGTAAGATTCAAACGAAAATACAAATGATTGAATAAAATGTTAATAATATAATTGGGAAAGTTCCTGCTATAATGTGCGTATATTTATCTGTATGTATAGAAAGTGGAAGTAGAGTTTATGGTATGTTGTTTATGTTTGAGAGAATGAGTTAATTTCCTTATAAATATGATCTGACTCCCAATGACCTTGTGTTTTTCCTTCTCCAACCTTCTACACTACACTAGTATATTCCCCTTTGTCGGTAACACGTCGTCTAAATCCGCTAAAAGGTTTTAAAAATTCGCCAGTTTCAGCGACAAAGTCGTTAAGGTGTCGACACTGGTAGCTGGTAGCGAGCAGCGAGAGAGAGAGAGAGTATCTATTGTCCCATGTCCTCCTCTAACAATTATCTTTCTCGGTCTGGCACGTTTGTTGACCACATTGTCTTTCTCGATCTAGCATCCCGAGTTTACCCGAAATTTCTTATCATATCCGAGCGTGATGATCACGTGATCATGAATCCATTTCACAGCCCACGAAAATTCTGTCCATAGTGCGCCTAAAGAAGTTTTCACTTCAAAAAAATAAGGTAAAACTGTAAAATCAAAAAGTGAAAATTTATTCTGTTTCTCATTAATTAAAGAATCACCACAACTTTGCGGAAAAAGATGAGTTTCCAAATCATTACCTAGCACTGTACTGCGCTTGTCACCCAGAGATCTAAGATTTTATATCTCTAAGCCCTGTAATTTCTTTGGATATCTCGCAGTACTCCAGGCACTTGATACTGATGCTCTTCCAGGCATCCACAGACATCACATTTAGGTGTCCTGGCCAGGAGAGAGTTGAATGAGGTAAGAGCATGCTGAGCAGGAGAACAAGCGTGAGCAATTGCTCTTCCCCTAGGGAATGAGAATAGCGGATACGCCCACGGCGGAGAGAGAACGAAGAGAGGGAAGAGCTTTTCATGTAGGCTAGTTGCGTTGATTCTACTTTGAAGGATCTTGCACATAATTGTCATTTGGTTTAATCCACGACGGACCAACGACGACCAGCGAGCCAACGAGTTGTATCCGAGAGAGCCCAAAATAAGCGATAAGGGTATAAATACGAATATTAGCCATAAGTGTACTACAGACCACAAAATGCCTTTTGCACTTTTTCCGAAACAAAAATGTCTGCTTCACTATGAGAACTCGACATGCACGAGCTAGCTTCTAGTTTGCTGCAAACTAATAATGTCTGAATACACGACTATCCCCAAATTCTTGGCGTTCCTCAACTAAACCCAAATCTCCTATATGACTCCATTAATTATTATGCTTATTGAGTGTTAGGTACGTCGGCGGTTCGCGCTGAGACCGCGACCGGGACGCCTGTTCGCGCCCTTACAAGCAACTATTTTGTTATCGTGCCCATACAAAGCTAAACTTAATGTCAAGTTCCTGTCGCGAACCGCCGCCGCCGCCTTTAGCTTTCTATCGAAAGTAACACAGAGATCTCTTACAGTAGTGCACTCTATTGCATGTAACGTTCGACCGCATAGGAAAGTCATGAACTGGTGCTTAGTAAGGTTAAATTCCATCTCGTTTTTCCTGTCCATTTAAACACTGCGTCGACGTTTAACTGCAGATTCAAGCAGTTTAGCTTGTGTTCATTAAAGTGCTCAATAACGACGAAGAAAACATTGATCATTAATTCACAAGGAGAAACAGGAGAGGTCCGATACTAGAACCCTGACTCACCTCAGATCGTGTAAGTATGATAAGTAGCGGAATCATCCAAACCCCATCTGACAAATTGCTGACGAACTCTGAGATAGATCTATAGAGATTTCAGAAGGCTTGAAGCCTGGACCTATTCCGCGTAGTTTTTCCAGTAAAACGTCATTCACCGCCTTGCGGATGCTACTCTCCCGTTGAAAATAGAACAAAATGGATCGACTCGACTCAGTGTTCACACACGTTTAGTTACTAAATTACTTGCTACTAAACTAATTTACTAACATAATGCGAACACGCCTTTAAGCACACTCGTCGAATTCGGGCTAAAATATCAGATTTCACAATCACGAGGTCGTAGGTTCAATTACGCCTGTGCCTTTTGAACGTTCTTCTAAGTGCAGATGTACGAATTTATCATCACCACTCGCTTTAACGGTGATAGAAATATCGTGAAGAAACCGGCATATTCAAATAAGACATGAACAAAGATATTGGCATAACCGCACTTGTCCAGCGGATTACGAATCTCCTTGCGAGAGAAGGCTCCGAGACCCAGCAGCGGGAACATATTATAGTGGAGTACTTGTATTCAAAGTACACTCACTGCCTTCAAATGTGTTGTTTCCACGCGGAGTCAAACGCAAAGGTTCTACTTGACAGCCGCAACACGACGCCGGCACATGCGTGTGCTTGCTCGTTGGTTTCCGTGAGGCGCCACCGCGCGGGCGGCCGCCGCGCCGGGACCGCACCGGCTCTCGAGATTCTGAAGAACACCCAAACACCAAGATACAACTACTCTAGTACTTTTATAGTGTACAGCAGTTTATTGACTCGTTTATTTCAATACCAACGATGAAATTTCCAATAACAACGTAAAGTTTCAATGAAACAACTTTTGCTCCGAGTTCGCCGGCGCCGGTCCGTGACAACAAAGTTTGAGCTGTTTAAGTACTTGATGCCCGTGAGTACTCTTGAAGGATTCAATGAGTACGTACTCGTGGATAAGATATCAGTTTCTGAGTGGGTGTGTTGACCGGCCCGGTGCTCCCGCGCGCTGTGTGCTAGCCTGCTAGCCGCCAGCCTGCCTCGAGCTGCGCTGTGCGGCCTCGTCCGATGACGCGCCGGGAGGCTGGCGAGATGCTTCACGAGATGTACTTAGTACACGTCAAGTGTGGCGAGTTTAAGGAACACTTACGGTAGGTACCTATGCTCTACGTCTATGTAAATACATACTAAGTAGGCCAAAGTTCGGTAGGCAGTAGAAGCCAACTGCAATAACTAGGTCTAAAGAAAATGGTAGGCGTAAATATTGACGTCATACTTCTTATGGCGTAATCCCGAATGACGTTCATACTGAATGATCCCATCTCCGCCGCTGCATCGCCAGAGCTGGAGTTAGCCGAACTCTCAGGTCCCGGTAACCGTAAATACATCGATATATTTTACTAGATGTCCGCCCCGGCTTCGGCCGTGGTACGTACATATTTATATAGGTAGCCTATTGCACTCAGGGATCCATATCCAACAGAGACGAACTTCACGTGCGGGTGCCGGGTCCATCGTGTGGCAGAGAGAGAAATCTCGAGTAGACCCCAAGACTTGTGACTCGGGCGTAGGTTTAAAAGGGCCCCTTTGTGACGTACGTCAACACTCACCTTCACTACTCGTATTTATCTCCCAGCCCAGCCAAATCCGATATGATCCTACTAGTGCAGCTTTAGATACTCGTCGTTGTAGTATAGAACTTTTGGACAAGCCAAGGTCTTTCAACAGGTTATAGAGAGATTTTGCTGGTATACCTCTCACTCCTACTTCTACAGCGTATAAATTAACTACATAGCCATTTTTTGTTAATTCGTTTTGAAGGTCGTAATACTTATTTTGTTTCATTGCGTGGTCTTTAGGTATATTAGCTTCCCACGGTACGGTAAGTTCTACAAGGACTATGTGTTTTGTAGCTCTAGAAAAAAGGAAAATGTCCGGTCTGGATGACGAAACACCCACATCCTCTGGGATTTTATAGTGCTTTTCATACGTGTCCATTAAAATAGTCCAATCAGGTGCTGACCCCAGGAGTGAGTAAGGCTTGTTCTTGGAGTTTGACGTTGAGCCTTCTTTTACAAAGTTAATTTGCCTTTTGTTTGTCGTCAATCCCTTTTGGGCTCTAGCTACCGAAAGGCTCATGGCTTCACGTATGATTTCAGTACTCTGTCATGGCGCTGTGAGTAATGACCCCTATTAAGGAGCACCTTGCATCCCACCAAAATGTGCCTTGCTGTACATATCGCCTCACCACAAGTATAGCAACATTTTTAGAGGCTTTTCCCCACCTTACCAAGTTACTCTGGTCAGGGAGGGTCATTTGGAAAGCATTTAGATAAAATTTTAATAAGGCAGGAGACTAGTCATATAGCAAGGTGCCCCCCACTTCAGAGCTAATGGGATACAAAACTCACCTATGGTTAACCACTCACTTTGTATTTCTAAATTCCACTTACAACGGTGAAAGAATTTTTGAAATCGGTTCAGTAATTATGATAATATTTTATCGCGTTCAAACAGATAACCTCTTCAGCTCCCAGCTACGCCACCTGTCGAAGATTGGTCGTACCAACTCAGACTTAGAACAAATTTGATTAGCAAAGATTTATAATGACGTAATCTTAGACACGTCGCTGTCACGTCAACGCACGGTACGAAAGGTCTTATAAAGGAATACCTATTTTTCCCGTTTTTGTTACATTCTTTATTCATGCTCCGCTCCTATTGACAGTAGCGTAATGTTATATAGCCTATAGCTTTCGTCGAGAAATGGACTATCCAATAGTAAAATAATTTTTCAATTCGGACCAGTAGTTTCCGAGATCCTAGCGTTCAAACAAACAAACAAACTCTACAGCTTTATAATATTAATTATGAAGTATAGGTAATTATGCACATAGATATAGATAGGCACCGGGTACAAACGGCAGCCCCGTCGACCTCCCCCAATGAGGTAGACGACCCTCAACTACCCTCAGGATCTATCAGCAGCTATATCTACCTATTAGCTTTTCGCCGATAACAAGGCAGGCGACTCTAGCACCAGTCCCGCGAACAAGGCACCTCTCGACCTCAACAATAATATGTCACTGGGCTTAGATCCATATGATCAGTAATGTCAGTTACATTACACAGGTATCCTTCTATTAGTAATTGATCAGTCAGCCGAGTCGAGATTTTTCCTAATAATCAGGTAGTAGATATCAATAAGAAAGAAAGATCAATAACTTTGATGAAACTAAGTGTTTTAAGACTTCAATGATCAATAAGAATAAGACAGGGTTGCGGGTTGCGGGTTGCGGCCGAGAGCGGTCCCGCGACTTCACCGCCGAGCACAGGGCTGAGAAACCCATGGGCAGTGCCGGCTTTAGGGTGGGGCGACGGGGTCGGTCGCCCGGGGCGCCGGATACTACCAGGGCGCTGGGAAATCTTAACCTAGGGCGTTAGGGGTGTATTTCAATATTTCAACGTCCCCAAAGTGTATTGTTGTGTCTTTTAGGGCGCCTAGATGGCTAAGGCCGGCCCTGCCCATGGGGTTATAGCCGGTAGGGCGTAGACGTAAATGCATTTCCAACACACAATAAAGGATAAATACTCCAAATAAGGCTAGATTTGCTGAATATGGTGTTCGCGTGTTCCTAGGAGAGCCCGCCGCGCAGAGCCGCGCGCTGGCAGCGGTGCGACCGACGGCGCGCACTTGTTTGGTTTTACGATTGAAATCTAGAAAGCGGTTTGTCCCACTTGACTTGACCAGTTTGTGGTGGTGTAATTATGATTCATTGTATTACCATATCCAACCTGCGAGACTGGGCTGGTGACGCCGCGCACGTGACGCCTGCATACCTTCACAGGCGAGTAGGTGGCCTGCGGTCGCCGCGCACTGCGCCGGGCCCCGCGCCGCACCCTCGCGCCGAGGCCCGCGCGGGGCTCCACCACTGTCCTCTCCCTTCTCGCATAGGACAGTGCACGGTTGCCCCAACTCGAGTATTGACGTCACGGCGTCACTATTGCGCGAGAGTTTTCCGCACTCTCGGTTCGCGCGGGAAACCCCGCGGCCCGCGGCCCCCTAGAACCTCGCTAACCGCCGAGAGTAAAGTTGCGGAAGGTACTCGTACCTACGCAAGAGTTTATATTTCCATTGATGGATAACAAGGTTTATTCGTATCGCCCACCCGTAGGTGTGGCAGGATTAGTGATAACCAAGAAAGGATGATTTTTGAAGTGAAAACTTAAATATAATGGCGCGCTATAGACAGAGTTTTCTTGGGCTGTGAAATGGATTCATCAATTGTCACGCTCGGATATGATAATGGATCGGATCGGATATAAAATCTTCGGGTAAACTCGGTAAAAACGGCCAGGTAGGTACCAGGGCAACAGAAACAGTAGGTAAAGAGTTTCGATTACCTACCTCCAACAGCCCAGCGTTTATCTCCAGATACCAGGACAACAGAAATATAAAAGAGTTGCGTTTGCCCCTAGGTACCAGTACCAGGGCAACAGAAACAGTAAAGAGTTGCAATATTTTGTACAACTTCGTTCCATCAGAATGTCCCTTGACACCTCCCAAGTATTTTGAAGTGAAAACTTCTTTTGGCGCGCAGGCGCGCTTTTAGACAGATTTTTTGTGGGGTGGGAATTGAATTCTAGCGTCACGCTCGGGTATGATATGAAATCTTCGGATAAACTCGGGGCCACGCCCATTGGCCATCTAGAAATGCGTCAGCCAATGGGAAATGCTGAAAGGGCGTGGCCTAACCATCACGGCATGACCATCTAGAAATGCGTGAGCCAATGGAAAATGCTAACGCATTTCTAGATGGCCATGCCATGATGGTCAGGCCACGCCATCCGGTACACCCGTGTAGTTTCCAAAGTAGGCTTCAAATTCTGAGTTATAAGTTTTCACTTCTATCGGCAGTTCCTATGACTGCCAATAGTTTTTTTTGTTGTCAGTTTCTCCTCTTGTTTCATTGTTAAGTTTTCGATTTCCGTTTCTGTTTTCATGGGATGGTTGTACTCTCACGACACAAAGCCGCACTGAGACGGGACGCCGGGCTCTGCCGGTCGCCGGTCGCCGGTCGCCGGTCCGGGCCCGGCGTGTCTCGCACGTGTCAAATCTCGCGGTGCAGAAATCCCAAAACTTTAAAGTCACGTTGTGTCGAGGATTGCGTCGTATTTTAAGTAATTCCTTCCTTATGCGAAACTTGTTATTCTCGTCTAAAGAATCAATGAAAAACATAAATATTTAGCACAACAAGTTATTGTTTGTTTCCAAACGTGTTCCGCTGAGAGGAGTCGCCTCCTCTGTGAGTCGCTCGACGTTCAACGTGAGAACCGACGCGGAGGTGGAACTCGAGATAAATGCCGTTTGACTCTGGTCTATCCTACGAGACTATGAATATTCCAGTACTCCTTTGTTCATCGTTCATCATGTGTGGAGGGCAGCCTTGTTGCAGCCGGCAGAGAACAACCGTTCTCACAGCTTAAGATCGGACGCGGATAATTTTGAGGAAAATTAAAATTAAATGGGAAATAATTATCTCCGCGGAGCGCGCGCAGGTAGCGCCGCTCGAGGAAAACCGAGTTCAGTGCTCGCTCCGGCCCGGACCCGCTCTCCTCTGCCTCACAGACACAGACCTACACCTAGAGGAAAATTCCCTCCGACAAACACGTAGTTGAGGTAATCTCTCGTGACAGTTAGTTTCACGAGTGGTTTTATCGCGTGCGTCGAGATAGGAAGCGTCGCGCGTGCTCCAAGTGATGGACAGGTTTATCAGCTCCGGAGCGCGGCGGTGCGGCCGGGGCTCCGCGGCCCGCACCGCAGCCCGGCCGGGGCTCCGCGGCCCGCACCGCAGCCCGGCCGGGGCTCCGCGGCCCGCACCGCAGCCCGGCCGGGGCTCCGCGGCCCGCACCGCAGCCCGCCCGGGGCTCCGCGGCCCGCACCACAGCCCGGGGCTCCGGGCCGCCGCGCCAGCTCCCGGCGACGGACGCGAGCTCTACATGTTGCTGCACGGCGCCCACGTCCTTACCTCTACTTTAGCTGATTTCTGAATGATGTAATCGCACGTCACGATATTTCATTGACGAAGTCGGAGATCACTTTCCATAGCTCGCTGAGCTACTTTGAGCTTAAGGACCGCTTTCAATGCCACAGTTTTCACATATCAGGAATGTAGGTTCTGACAGGTAGGATGCATTGATTGTATAGGTACGTTTGTCTTAGGACGATGTGGGATGGGTAATGAGAGGTTTGCCAATTGCTGCCCAACCACGCTGAACTCTTGTCATCGGGCATGGGCTCATGACCTTACTCTCGAAAATATTCCAGCCTTTCAACACAATAATACTTTTGATAGCACTAATTTGGTGAAACTCTTTCGATTTGAGATAGATGCGGCATTTACCTGGGAAAGTCACATATATACAACTTGCAGCAAAATGTCCAGAATTTACGCACTTTACAACTTAGACCAATGGCCACGAAATTTACTATGCATACGCAGACTCAAGTAACGTCGTACGGAATTATACTGTGGGGTAACTCCACGGACAATGAACGTGTAGTAGGTAAATGCAGAAACGGGCTATACGATTTCTAGTTAATGCCAAATATCTTTGAATCGTGGTATGTATACTTTTTACACCTGATATCAGTTCATATTTTAGAAATTTTAAAATTTATGTTCGTAAAAATATTCACCAATATTATACTCGTGGAGGCTATACAAAATCAAATCTTCGGAATAAAGACAATTTCCTAGGTTCTAAATATTACTTACACAAATCAACCAAAAATCCATCTGGTTTTGGGGAACAGCTTCATAATAAACTGACAAACTGCATCAAAGCACTTTGTTTTGTTCGGGTGTCAGGGATCTTTTAATGTTGAAAACATTGTATAAAGTTAATGACTAGATACCTCCTTAAAACTACTATCGAAATTTCAAGGTGTACTTATATTATTTCTAAAATACAATTACAGGGGGTTATAGTACCTACCTATTCTTATTTAATTCTATGTAGTAAATTACGCATTGTATTTGTAGTTAAATAAACTTATCTTGTTTAGGTATATAGTTGCTTGACAAAGCACATAGGTAGGTATGTATACGTAGGTAACGTACCTAATTTGACATTGCTATCAGGAAAAGTATATAAATGTAGCTTTTATTAATATTAATGCTGTTGACGACGGAAGTACAGCAAACTAAGAATTCAATAACATAAACAATCATTTTCATAAAATTTGTTATAATATTATTATGGTCAGGCCGTTTGAATCATCATAGGAAAATCACTAAACAGCTTATAATGTACTTGTGAAAAATGATAATGTTGAATAAAATTTAGAATAATTACATAATCGAAATGATATCTAGTATTTTTTTAAAGAAATGACGAGTTATAAGTGGATAAATGTAACATTTGTTATTGAAATGTGATAATATCTGTGTAAACTTTATTAGAATAAATGATTCTTATCTTCTTATCTATTCCACCTAGTTCCAGTAGCTACGATATATAGCTAGTATATATCGAGTATATATATATCGAAATATTTTTATATCTCTGAACAGTTTCCCAAGTGATGGAAGTGTAGGTACGAAGTTAAGTGGCTGAAGTTTCCATTGATGGCGATCGATTGGAGCAACGAACTCGATGCACATGCCGTTGGTTTTGTCCATGTTCATCCAGAGACCGGTGCGTTGAGAAGTTAACCAGGTTATCCAGCATCCATTGCAAGTCCTCCAGGGATTCAGCCACGATTCGATTATTTATTTACATATCTATATCTATAAAAGCGAAAGGTCACTAATCCCAGAAACTACAAATGCTAGGAGTCTGAAATTTTGCATGGAGGTGTCTTTTAGCAGGTAGGCGCTCGCTAAGACGGGGTTTTACGAAATTCATCCCCTAAGAGGGTGAAACAAGGAATGGACGGTTGTTTGAAAATTCTGTAACTTATAATGTTACAATCATGAAAGCCATGATAGAATAATCCAATAGGTACACAGATAGACTAGATCCCAAAAAAGGACATAGGCTACTTTTTATCACGGAAAAGGGGTTGAAATGGGGCATGAAAGTTTATATCAGACCTCTCGCTGCCGATCATCTTAGCTAAGATGCTTGACAGCGAGAGGTCGTGGGAGGCGATGGTCTCCTTCTGCGAGACAGTCATGTCGCGGAGGGAGACCGAGGAGCGAGAGAGAGAGATGGATCCTCTCGCTCCTCCGTGGAGGAAGAAGCGGACATTACTCACATGAATTCGAAAAGACAGTGGTGCGCGTGGGATCTGAACCTGGGGCTCCGAATCGGCAGTCGCCATTCGCCTGGTTACACCAGCCGTAACTATCAATATATGCCGTAAAATCGAAAGTGTAAAATCATCGTGGTGGATTAGGTACGCCTTGACTCTCTCCTTGCGAGTCCCAGCAGTGGGCACATTTAGTGGGCTGTTTATGCTAACGATGTGGACAAGTATTAGGTACCTACCTATTTATTACGACTAAATGTATTATAATGTATGTATTTCAATCATAATTTCGACGGACATTCAACAAACGAATATTACTTGCGAAGAGAATAATTGAAGATGTATAAAACAACTAGCAGCTTCCCGCGGTGTTGCCCGCGTAGCTCCCGCTCCCGTTACTTTCCCGGATAAAAGTAGCCTACACCGAGCACATAGTTCCAGGCTATATTCTGTGTACCAAATTTCAGTCCGGCCCGTTCAGCCGTTCCTACGTGATTGAGCAAACATCCTCTTTAGTCATTTATAATACTCGTATACAAACATCTAATCATTCAAACATTCACATTTATGATACAAAGGATATATCATCAATTATATAATAATATAGGTAGGTATACAAAATAGGACATCGAAAATTCAGAAGTCATACCTATATTATGATTAATATTTCAAAATAACATAACTGCAAGTCTCATTTATAATTAGGAATTTCAGCAATAATTAGATACATAAACTATTATAGGTAAATACCGATATCGAGACTAACTCTGATTCACAATAAGTCACAATTAAATAATTGATCATTAAGTTAATTTCTATAAATTATTTAAATTTATAAAATACGTAGTTAACGAAAAACAGCTTAATGTTCTTAAATAATTCCAAAAGCGATAAATTAATAGTAGGTTTCGACAATTTATTCTACATCAGGATTTTGTTAAACACGCTGTGATTATGTGATTTAGTGTCTTGATGTGGGCAGACACAGTTTATCCTTATTTCTTGAATCAAAAGTATGTTTAGATTTGTCCTTATTTTTAACAGACTTCAAATAAAGAATAGTTTCTCAAATTTTTGTTTGTATAATATTACGCGATAGCTCCGCTAATTGTGATTCAATTTTGATGGTTATTATTTTGTTTGATGTGGTCCCATGTAAGTAACTATCATCTTTGCCAGTTATTCTACCGCCAAGCAGTAATGTGCAAACATTACTGTGTTCCGGTTTGAAGGGCAATGTTTCCAGAGAAATTACAGGGCTTAGGAGATATAACAACTTTGATCTCTGAGTGACGAGCGCAGTGCGGTGCTAGGTAATGATTTGGCCTCGTTCATGTTCCAATAGCTGCGTGTCACTGTGCTGTTATGTGGCAGGCATGTTGCTTACCATCAGGCACATGGCCTGCTCGTCTCGTGAGTCTTTATTTAAAAAAAAAAAGTAAAGCTATCGAAGTAGGATTGGCGGTTCTTGAAATATCAACAAAAAGCTAATATTTCCTTGTAATTATATTACAAGGATTACCTTTAATATTTTTATCTGGACTACGTAGTAATACATAGTTTGAAATGTAGTCTGTAGTACTGTACTGAAGTATAGTCTTCTTTCTGAGAATTGTGTGAGTAGGTATTTGTACGAGTTTACAAGTACTTATTTGGTTTCTTTTTGAAGTGAAGCATTCTTTTGGCGCACCACAGCCAGATTTTTTGTGGGCTGTGAATTGAATTCTAGCGTCACAAAGAATCGTAAATCTATATTTATAAAAGCGAAAGGTCACTCATTAAGGAATCTCAAAAACTACAAATGCTAGGAGTCTGAAATTTTGCATGAAGGTCCCTTTTAGCACGTAGGCGCTCGCTAAGACGGGGTTTTGCGAAATTCAACCCCTAAGAGGGTGAAACAAGGGATGAACGGTTGTACGAAAATTCCGTCATTTTCGAAGTTAAAATCATCAAATGCACTAGACCAATTTTAATGAAATTTGGTACACAGATAGATATTTGGTACAAGAAAGGATATATGTCACTTTTTATTACGAAAAAAGAGTTGAAGGGGTTCAAATAATAAAATAATAAATATAAATATTGGTGAACAATTCACACACAACACAATCTGACCCCAAACTAAGCAAAGCTTGTATGATGGCGGCCAAATAGCTGATATAATACTTTTATAGTTTTAAATACATACTTATTATACATAGAAACAACCAGACACAGTGCAAACAACAATTCATCACACAAATATTTGCACTGGGTGTGAATCGAACCCACGACCCGCGGCTTCACAGGCAGAGCTACTACCAACTAAGTAAGCCACGAGGCCAGTAAATGGGGGATGAAAGTTTTATATGGAAGTTCGTTGTTGTTGTTGTGGATAAGACCACGATACTTTGTATCTAGACACTTAAGACGAAGCAAATAAATATTTGTTCATGGAGTTTTGCAATTACTAACTGTGGGGGGATGAAATAGGAGTTGTAATGGGGGATGAAAGTTCGTCATTGTTAAAGATAAAACCATGAAATTTTGCAACTAGACACTTACTAATATCATAAATATGAAAGTAACTATGTCGGTCTGCTACGCTAACATGGAAGTTTATACAGTTTATTTAACTTCGCCATAATTTAAATAAAACCGTTAATTTTTGCAACTAGACACTTGAAATCCATACTATTATTTACGCTTTAACGCAAACTTTAAAACCACAGATCCGATTTTGATGAAATTGTTATCTGATTATCTGTTTTTTTTGTAAACGTAAATATTTATGGGTGTAAAAATACTGCCTCGGTAAACTTAATATTTGTTTCGCGCGGGCGAAGTCGCGGGTAAAAGCTAGTAGTAAATATTTCGGTCACCAAATAAATGTGTAGAGCTAACCTAATAGTAAGCTCCGTAAATAACACTCCCGTAATCCAAATTAAAAAAAAGTTGAAACCTTAACTTTACCATCCTAGGTATAGGTACTTATATTATAAACTAGCAGCGCCCCGCGGTGTTACCCGCGTAGTTCCCGTTCCCGTTGCTTTTTTTTTCGGGATAAAAAATAGCCTATGTGTTCTTCTAGACTATAATTTGTCTGTGTTCCAAATTTCAGCACGATCCGTTTATACAACAAACATCCATACATTGACATTTATAATATTAGTAGGATGCGAAAGTTTGAATATTCGTGTTTGTTGCTCAATCAAGTCAGAACAACTCCAGGAATAGCACATAGGCGATTTTTTAAGATGGGAAAGTTAAATAAACGGGAATTACGCAGGTAAAACCGCGACACGCTGCTAGCCTTCATATGTATTTGAATGTGTGACGTTTGTGTGAAATACTTTATTAACGTTTGATAACGTAGACCGTAAACAAGCAACGTCATAAACATAAAGTGAGTGTAGGTACCTTCTCACTGCTCGCAAGTCACACCTGGGTTACCTTGAAGAGATCGGTTTTAGCGATAAGGTCACAATTTGCTTCACTTGCTTTAAAATATATGTTTTGTTTTAAAATGTTGTTTTTTTAGTTTTGTGTGTTTTTTTAAAATAAGGAGTGACAAGACGAGCAGGACATTTGCCTGATCACATAACAGCACAGTGACACGCAGCTATTGGAACACGAAGAGTCCAAATCATTACCTAGCACTACACTGCGCTCGTCACCCAGAGATCTAAGATGTTATAGATATAACTATTAGAGATATTAGAGATCTAAGCCCTGTAATTTCTCTGGAAAGATTACCCTTCAAACCGGAACACAGTAATGTTTGCACATTCCTGCTTGGCGGTAGATTAACTGTCAAAGGTGTTGTGCATATTAAAGAGTGCCTATCTCTCTATCTAGTGACTCGGTGCTCGGTGCTCGGTGCTCGGTGCTCGGTGCTCGGTGCTCGGTGCTCGGTGCTCGGTGCTCGGTGCTCGGTGCTCGGTGCTCGGTGCTCGGTGCTCGGTGCTCGGTGCTCGGTGCTCGGTGCTCGGTGCTCGGTGCTCGGTGCTCGGCGCTCGACCGACCCCGGTGACTTACAGCCCGCTTGCCGATCAATATATTAAACGTCAATGAAACACATCTCTGTATCTCTATAAAGATAGATTAAACGGTTTCCTACTAGAGAGAGCGTATCGTACAATTTATGGAAATCTGGTTGAGGAGTTTTATTGTTTGATATTGACATTATAAAGATATCACTTTAGGATATCGCCATTTCGTTTATTTTGTATCGTATTCGTATCGTGATTTGTAATCTAAACCTAGAATCTGTCAATTATATTGACCAATACAGACTGGAAAATCTTTTATGTTTTTTAAGGTTCCGTAACTAAAGGATAAAACGAGACCCTATCACCGTAAGACTCTATGACCGTAGTAAGGTTGCCTGGAAGAAATCGCTTTAAGCGATAAGGCCGCCCATTACTTTGCAAACTTCATCGTTTTTTTAAATGTAATAATATATGTTTATAATGCATTATGACCTATTGTAAAATTTGTAGCGTAATAAAGTATTCTATTATTATACACTCATTTATTTTTCTTCTTAATTTCTAAGTTTTTTACAATAGATATATAAAATAAACATTATAAAAAACTTAAAAACTAGGGTGCCGCCAGCAGCGGGGCAGGGCCCAAGCTACCGGTGGTTAGGGCTGCAGAGTGAGGAACCTCCTGACGATGCGCGCTGTGTCAAGGATGACTGCCTTCTGCATCTGGCCCTTAACCCAAACGTCTAGCGAAAGTCTCTTTAGATGTTGGTCGAGACTCTTCGCTATAAGGCCGTTTGCCGACACGACTATTGGGACTATGATCGTCGAGTCAACATCCCACATGGCGGTAACCTCATGAGCCAAGTCAAGGTACTTGCTCAGCTTGTCCTTCTCGGCTTTCACGAGGTTCTCGTCATGTGGTACGGTGATATCGACGATCACAGCCCGGCGCTGAGACCGGTCTACCAGCACGATATCAGGCTTATTGGCGACAATAGTCCTGTCCGTGATGATAGAGCGGTCCCAGTAGAGCAACGCACGACCATTCTCGAGAACTGGCAGAGGTGCGTACTTATAGTACGGCACCTCGGACTCGACAAGGCAGTATCGAAGAGCAAGTTGCTGGTGGATGATCCTGGCTACTAGGTTATGTCTGTGCAAGTACTCGCCGTTAGCAAGATGCGAACAACCGGAAATAACATGACGAAGTGATTCGCCTGGACGGCGGCATGCCCGACAAATGTCGACCGTACCGTCCTTCATTATGTATTTCCGGTAATTGTTCGTCTTGATAACTTCGTCTGCAATTGCACAGGCAAAACCCTCGGTTTCTCCGAAGAGGTCCCCGAAGCGCAGCCAGTTCACCGACGCGAGCGGATTCACATCGGGTCCCGTCAGGGCCCGATAGAATCGCCCGTGTAGCTCCTTGCTCTTCCATACCTCCTTGCGATCATCAGTGCTGAGCACCGATGGTTTGCGCCAGTTCTCGTTTGCCAATGAAAGAGGCGTGAAGCTCCTGTCAACTGCCACAACATCGCGATGCATCCCGGACTCACTGTTGCGGAAATAATCCCTGAGACTGCATACTTCGCGGTTGTGAAGGTTCTTGGCATTTAAAAAGCCTCGACCCCCCCATTTCCGCGGAATATACAGTCTCATAACAGACGAGCGCGGGTGTAGCATGCGGTGTGTTGTGAGCAGTTGACGGACCTTTCTATCCAGGGCGTCGAGCTCAGTCTGAGTCCATCTCAGTATGCCAAAGGAGTATATCAGCAGAGGCATTACCCAACCGTTGAAGGCTCGCGCCTTGTTACCGCCTGACAAAAGACTTTTAAGTACTTTTGTCAGCCGGCAAAAGAAGCGCTCCTTCACCGATTTCTTAATGTCATCTGCTGATATACCCAACGACTGTGACATACCGAGATATTTGTAGGTCTCGTCTTCGGAGAGGGATCTGAGAGTTATAGTCTCGGAAAGTTGTAAATTCTCTGAATTTACTACTTTCCCTCGCTGTACATGCATGACCGCACACTTGTCGACACCGAACTCCATCTTGATGGCGTTACTAAAAACCTCTGTGGTTTTTAATAACTCCAACAAGTCTTGGCGTTTCGGTGCAAAAAGTTTGAGGTCGTCCATGTACAGCAAATGAGATATAACCTCACCTCCTCTACGAAGACGATAGCCTAACTCTGAATCTTTCAGCAGAGTGCTGAGAGGATTCAGACTTAGGCACCACCATAGGGAACTCAGACTGTCTCCCTGAAATATTCCCCTTTCAATCTTTATCAAGTCCTCCGAAACAAACGAGCTCTCTACGCTACCTGGTTGACGAAGGACTGTGACCCACTGTCCCATGCATTTGCTTAGAAAAAATTTTAGAGTTGGGTTTATTTTGTACAACTCTAAAACTCTTTCTAGCCACGAATGGGGCACCGCGTCATAGGCCTTCTTATAGTCAATCCAAGCAGCGGAGAGGGCTCCCTTGTTTCGTTTGACTTGTTGGCAAATGGTCGTGTCAATGAGGAGTAGCTCCTTAGTACCACGGGACCCAATCTTACATCCATTCTGAGAGGAGGCCAAAACGTTATTTGCGACAATATGCGCGTTAATTTTTGCTCTCAGAATGGATGTAAGCAGCTTATAGATGGTAGGCAAGCACGTTATGGGTCTGTAGTTCTTTGGTTCCGTGGTACTACCAGACTTATGGAGCAGGAAGGTGACTCCGGTGGTCATGAAACTGGGAAGAGAACCCGTCTCGAGGGCTTCTTGGAATTGTGTTGCCAAACGCTCATGTGAGCATCGAAACCACTTAATCCAGAAGTTGTGCAATCCGTCCGGCCCAGGACTTTTCCAGTTCTGAGCCGTCCGGATAGCACAACCAACGTCTTCGAAGTCTATTGAAACAGAATCCATGGTTTCGATAGACTCACACGCACGCTCGACAACACGCATCCAAGTTCCCTCTGTGTGCTCGACAGGCACCGACCAGATGCTGCGCCAGAAGTTTTTCGTAGCGCTGGCATCCGGTAGCTGCCCATCGCTCACACGTCGACTAGTTCCCTCCCAGTTTCTATACACCTTCCTTTGATCACTTTGGAAGTCGCGATTTTGCCGATATCGACTCACACGCTCTCTGTAGCGGCGAATACGGTTTGCCCACGCATAAACTTTCTGCTTCAGATAGTCAATGCGTTCCGTAACATTGACTAGGTAGTGCTGGGGACTGATACCAGTCCCAGCGAATGCCTGTGTCACGAAACGCATGACTCGGGGACGACTGTTCCCCTGACTGAAGCAGATTAGCTTTGCTATAAGAGTCCTGTATGTGCTGATACGCCGTTCTATTCGCACTTGCCATGCGGGTGTATCTCCGGCGGTTCGCGTTGTACGGTCAGTGTCTGGGAACTTGACACGTGCAACGCGACACGCCGCGATAGCACCACAGTACAGAATAGAATGGGTATCAGTCAAATCTTTGCTAGTACCCAGGTAGGGCACTAGCAAATTATTCAGGGCTCCCATCAAAGCCAAATTCCGTTTATGGGTGGGTAAACGTGGTAAGCGCGGCCTAGAGTTTGGTGTGAGTCGATATTGGAAGATCGCGTCTTCCAAAGCACTCCTCAGTTGCCCTCTTACCTGGTCAGATACATTACTACTCGCCGAGTCTTCCTCCTCGATGTCGGGGTCGGCCGGCGCCGCAAGTGTCGCCACTGACGCTGGCACTGAGGCTAGTGTCAGAGTCGACGACGCGGCGGGCGGATCCCGGGACGAGGCAGAAGCTGGGCGAGTATGTTGTTCCTCCAGGCGTAGTCGATCAAGTACCGAGTCATCCAGCAGCTTGCACCGGCGAATGGCTCGAACTTGATCTGAAAGCCGTTGTGCGGACACGGCGACGGTCGGTTCGAGGGCCTGAAACAGAAGCAGCATCCTGGCACAGTACGCGGTCAGGTGGGTTCCTCCCTCTGTAGCCCTGTAATAGGCGCGCATGCAGTTCTCATTCATTTGCTGAGTCCATCGCATGCGACGCACTACACCACCGGTAGCGGGGGCCGGGCGCGAGGCAGAATGCCTCACAGGCCCCAAGCGTGCCGGCAGCGGCGGACGGCCTCGACGTCCTGCTCTTCTGGGCGGCGGGGTCCGCGTCGTGTCCTCGTCACTCGATGAAGCACTAGTGCCGCGGGGTGTCACAAAAACTTCGTCCCCCGACGACGAGTTCGATGATGACGGTGACGGGACACGAATTGGTGTTGGTCGTGCGTTTATGGTATCCGCTTCATTTTTTCGTCTTGACCGTGTTAGCATTATTTACGTTGTTGTATCCATTTCTTGTCTTGATTTGTTTACAAAATATTGAAAAGTTTTTGATGAGTTTTGGTTGTCAAGCTGTTGTCAAAATGCATGGCGCAGTTTTCTATGGAAAATTAGGTCTAATTGATATAGTTTTGTATATTTTTTGTATTGCTTGAAGTTTCTTTGATCAGTTTTCAGTAAATATGGACTATAAAATGAAAAGAAATGGAAAAAACTGAATAAAATGAAACACTGCACGAAAAAAATGTGTAGTGGTGACAGCGGTTTTTTTTTTTTTTTTTTTTTTTTTTTTTTTTTTTTTTTTTTTTTTTTTTATTATTATTATTATCACTAAGACTCCGCTGTCTGTCCGTCTACCACCACGCTGGATCTCATGAACCGAAATAGTTAGACGGTTGAAATTTTCACAGATACAACTTATGTTGCCATTATAACTTTATAAAATAATAAGAATAAATAAATACTAAAGATAGGTATAATAAAATTAATATTTGAGGCGGCTCCCATGTAACAAACGTGTTTTTATTAGTTTTTCCTCAAAACTTATTACGGTAACATGTCGAAGCTTGAAATATTCATAGAGTAAATTCACTTTAAAAATAAATACCCGATTAAATTGAAATAAAACAAATATTAAAGGGGGTGTCCCATGCAACAGACATTACTTTATTACCGTTTTTATAGACAATTAGCAGATCCCGGCGCGGCGGTTTCACCCGCGAGATCCCGTACCCATTATTGACCTGGGATTAAAAGTAGTCTACGTGTTCTTCCAGACTATAATCAATCTTATATTTCAAATGTCAACCCGCTCTTCTACCGCCTATCTAAATCGGCTATCGCTTTACTAATGCTGTCTCTATCATTTCAAGCGAAAAGAAAAGAGAGAGAAACATCGAAGCTATGACATTTTTCGTTCGGCGGTAGACCCCCCGATCTATTCAAACGTGCAGACGTGATTGAGCACCAAACATCCAAGCATTCAAACTTTCGCGTTTTTAGTATTAGTGTGATGGTACGGAACCCTTTGATTCCGATTCGTACTTGGCCGGTTTTTATGTACGTAGGTTCTGTTAAGAAATGAATATCTGTGACATGTTTGTATTAATTTCTTAAAATAATGTAATCGGCCCATGAATAAGTTACCTTGCTACGTTGCTACCTTTATCAGGTTTGCAGAGCGCATTATATTAATCGGTATTGACACAACGCTTGATTATGCAAAGACGGATACCTTCTATAGTTATGTTGATGAAGTGTCGTACATCTTCTCCGATTTGCATACCGAAAGGTTGACTAGGAATGGATTTTCCACACTTCCTACTAATCCTGCTAACATTATAAATGCGAAAGTTTAGATGTATGGATGTTTATTACTCAAGCTCAATCGTGTCAGAACGTCTGAACGGATTGGGTTAAAATTTTGGATTTTATTTGTTAGATTATAGACTGGAATAACACAGGGTTTTTGAAGTGAAAACTTCTTTAGGCGCGCTATAGACAGAATTTTCGTGGGCTGTGAAATGGACTCATGATCACGTGACCATCACGCTCGGATATGATAAGAAATTTCGGGTAAACTCGGGATGCTAGAGCGAGAAAGATAATGTGGTCAACAAACGTGCCAGACCGAGAAAGATAATTGTTAGAGGAGGACATGGGACAATACATACTCTTACTCTCTCTCGCTGCTCACTACCAGAGTTGACACTTTAGCGACTTTCTCGCTGAAACTGGCGAATTTTTAAACTTTTTTATCACGTTATTAACTTCTAGGTACTTACCACATCAATTGAACCTGTTACGAAATGTTAAATTTGCATTTCACGTCCATTGCAAAAAAGTTATGGTTGTAATATTTTATCACAGCACTTACACTACGTAAACACACAAAATGATACACATTTTCATAAGAAGGTGCTTACACAAATACACTACCTATAACACAACATATTTATGCATTTTTAGCGAAATACATAAATATGACATAACTAAATAGCAAACACTAAAAACTTGCGAGTTTTAAACGGCATTTTCGACCCGCGTATTTTTTTTTAAATTTATTCTTGGCCATGGATACTAATCATTCAGCCGTAAAAGTTTTAAATTAAAATTATTTAGTAGTCATTATATATAGTTAAGTATTTCTTATTTTAGTTTTCACTTCTGCCGTGCGGTTTTAAGCGCACACATTTTTTTTTCATCACGAGAAAATAAAGGGAACGAGAACAGCGCGGGTAAATCCGCGGGGCGCTGCTAGTATTTCATATTAAATATCCTACTGTTCCCACTTACACTTATAACTAAAAGATGAAGCAAGGGCGGATCCAGCTTTGGCGCCCGGTGGGGACACACGGTGCTGGTCAACTCACGGGACTGAAGTGACACGTGCATGCGGGGATTTTAAGGGGGTCTTACTACATGGATTCCCGGTAGATCTGCTCTGGTGATGAAGGTTCTCCTCGCCGAGCCCCGGGCCGCACCCGCCGGGCCCCGGGCCGCACCCGCCGGGCCCCGGGTTGCACCCGGCGGGCCCCGGACCGCACCGGGTCGTTTTCAACTTTGTGTCTTTACTAGTTTTTCAGTAAATTCCGACAGTCGGGTGAGTCGGGCGTGGACGGACAGCATGGAAGCTCGCGATATCTCGTTCAAATTACTATGAGGATACCTTAGAAAGGAATCTGTTCGAATGACACTAACGAATTGCAGCAGCAGTCATATTCGTCGGGACTGCCATTGCAAGTGATAACTTAAACTTCTAACTTAGATTTATTTTCATTGCGTGATCTATTGTAGGTGTTTCTTTTTTTCTCGTTTTTCCCGTAGGTAAGGTGGGTTCATGAGATGTGACCCACCGGTGGGCACGAGCCGGGCCGGCCCGGGCGCCGGTCGTTAGCGGCGGAGGACGCCGACTCGCATTCGTACTAACAATCTGCGGAAAACGTTTTTCCTGGTTACAATAGAATAGAAATGAAATTGAGGCCATCATGCGAGATTGCGCGATCTTATTTATAGCTCCATATTATCTTGGTATGAAGAACTCGTTTGTAACTTTGTGTTGCGATGTTTATACCTACTCGTGAGGACGTAGGACGTAGGTACCTACAGAGTACCGAGTGATGTGTGACGACTGACGACTGTCGACTGACGAGCTATCTACATCAATGACAATAAAACCACTTTATTGGTTCTGCTGTAAACAGATATCACATGTAGTCGTAGAACCGGGCCGGGCCGCCGGCGCCGGTCGCCGGCGCCGGCCTCCTCCGAGCTAGTGTTGGCCGCCGGCGTCACTCGCCACTCGTGGGTTCGTGGTTGGTTTAGTTGAGTTTGAATCCAAACCCAATCAATTGGTTGAAATTAGTATCTTTTGTGTAGGTATAAGAATTTATTTTAAGTACAATTTACTTACCTTATTTTATGTTGAGTACAATTCAATATTAAATGGGAATCCAACGTAATTCTGAATGAAATGAATCAAGTTTTTTCCCTTATCAGTTGTACACAATATGTTTGGTTGTATCGCAAACATTAGGTACACCTACTAGTTACCTACTGCATGAGAGTTGTGTTTAAGGATTATGTTTTTAGAGAATTTTAGTATGAAAATTAACTTCACTTGATCGAAACTTGAGTCTGACTGGACTGACTATATCAAACGTGACGTTACCCGTGTTTTAATTTAAAATGTTGTCAGAGAAGTTATTGGATAAAGAGATAAATGAGGTAATACGTTGCCTGAGTGGGTTTTCCCCGATTGTTACAATCTTTGTGTCTTCAAGTCGAGAGTGAAACAGTTTTTTCTAGATAAACACGCTCCATCGTAGACCGCATCGTCGCTTAACATCAGGCGAGATGGCGGTCAAGTGTAAACATATAAAAGTTTAAAAAAAAGTAATGTCAGATGACGGCCAGGTATTTTAAGTTTTTATGTAGGAACATATACATACAAACATACATATACCTGGCATGTGCTGCACAACCTGGCCCGTGCTGTGTTGGTGCGTGCAGGCGGGTTACCGTCTGGCCATGGTCTTGCTTGCGTCACATCTCATGAAACAGATCGCGTGTTGTTCGCAAGTAAACACATCCGTATCGTGGCCTGATGGCAGATAGCGTTCGGTAATCTCGCTGTCGATGTCGAGAACATTTCTTTATCGAATTGAAACTTGTAATCGGATCACTTGAGAGGTTGAGAGACTCGAGCCCCGCGCCGAGTCACGGTTACTGGCGGCTCCGTGGACGCGCGGTAACGCTAGCTAATGTATGGAAAACTAACAGCGTTTCGCGGTATTAGGTATCAGTGTAGTTTTCCTTCTCGTTACATTTCCGGGATAATGATTTGGCTGTGTGGTTTTCCCGACTATAATCTGTGTTCCAAATTTCCACCTGATCCGTTCAAACGTTACGACGTGATTGGGCAACAAAGATTTAAACTTTGACATTAATATTAGTCGGAAGCACGCTATTTCGATGTGTATTTTTTGTTGTCTACTAATAGCTTGCAGCTGGAAGCAGGTGAGAGAAGAAGCTGAGACCTCTCGGAGCGTTCCCCTGAGGGGAGGAGACCCTCGCCCTCGCCTGCGGGCGGCGCCGGCGGCGTGGGTCCGCCGCGAGTGACGTCAGCGGCCGCGCGCCGGTCGGCCGCCACGTGGGATAGCACAGCCCACGGAGAGTTGCTACAGATTCTTCTTTTTTTTTTCATAGGAACCTATAGTTGTTTGTGTTCAGTAGCTTACTGCCTACCGCACTTAGGACTAGCACGGCAGGCGCAGGACCCTACGAATCTTAGCGTACTTTAGAATGTTATGTAGGTACCTACGTATACTAGGTAGTAATATTATAGGACGAGCGTGACGGTGATTGAGTGTATGTTTGTTTATTGTTATTTGCACGGCATTCATATCAAAAAGCATTATGCAATCAGTAGGTAATGTTAATGTAATGTAACTAGGTATGTGAGTACACCCAGTGTGAGTCGTTCAGCAAGGAGTAGTGGCAGGACTCTTGCCAGAGTCCGCCTGGGGAAGGACCACACTTTTGCCAGTTAATCTACCGCCAAGCAATAATGTGCAAACATTACTGTGTTCCGGTTTGAAGAGCAATGTTTCCAGAGAAAATACAGGGCTTAGAGATTTAACAACTTAGATCTCTGGGTGACGAGCGCAGTGCAGCGCTAGGTAATGATTTGGACTCTTCATGTTCCAATAGCTGCGTGTCACTGTGCTGTGGCAGGCGTGTTGCTTACCATCAGGCGAGTGTCTTCCTCGTCTCGTCACTCTTTATTTAAACAATTGGCAGTCATAGGAACTGCCGTTAGAAGTGACAACCTATAACTCAAAATTTGACAGCTTATTTTGGAAACAATACGGGTGTAACCGGAAGGCGTGGCCTGGCCATCATGGCATGGCCATCTAGAAATTCGTCAGCATTTCCTATTGGCTCACGCATTTCTAGATGGCCATGCCATGATGGCGAGGCCACGCCCTTTCAGCATTTCCCATTGGCTGACGCATTTCTAGATGCCCAATCGCCAAGGTCCCGCGTTTATCCGAAGATTTCTTACCCGCCCGCGCCCCGCGCCCCGCACCCCGCGCCCCGCACCCCGCACCCCGCACCCCGCGCCCCGCGCCCCGCACCCCGCACCCCGCACCCCGCACCCCGCGCCCCTCACCCCGCACCCCGCGCCCCGCACCCCGCACCCCGCGCCCCGCACCCCGCACCCCGCGGTTCGCAGTGTAGCTCGCTCCGCGGGGCCCCGTCCGCAATGCGCAGATACATGTTACATAAATATTCCGAAAGGACGACATTTTTCTGAGTCAAAAACACGAACTGTTTCTTAATACAGACTGCGGAGTCGAGCCGGGCCGGGCCGGGCCGGGCCGGGCGGGGCCGGGCCGGGTCGGCGGCGCAAGTGCTCTCGACACAACAGTTACAGTATACTTAAAGATATGCGTTCATATCGTCGCATCCACACACGTCTGTAATCTTTAAAATACTTACGTATGTATTTGGAACCCATTACTTTACTTATCATATTATATTTATGTTTCCTCTCCACACCATCACATGAGCGGGGCGCGGGCGGGGGGAGGGGGGTGCAGCAATTACAGAGATAAGGATATAATGCGCGCCGGTGCCGGTGCAGCGGGTCACGTGACGCCCGGAGCGCCGACCTGCTATACATTATACATTTACTTTGAATTATGTACATCATGGGTAGTTGCAATTCACTCAGACATTCTCAGGAGAAGACACTCAGTCGTATCCATCGTTCTGCTGGCCGAGGTCCTATTGTGAAGGTCCTGATAGACCCTGTTGACTGTTCCCGTCTCGGCGCTCGGCCGGTAGTGGCGCCGGGCCGGCACACGCCGCCGGGCCGGCACACGCCGCCGGGCCGGCACACGCCGCCGGGCCGGCACACGCCGCCGCGGGAGGCGCACTTTAGTCAACACCGCCGATACTCCGGCGCGCGGTCACCGACCAGTTCCGGCGCTCCCTTGGCCTACAATTTAATTCGCGATACACATTCGGTGCCCCGCCCCCGCGCGCCGCACGCCTCGGGTAGCGGGGAGGGGGGAGGAGGGTCTCATCCCTGACCTTAGTTGCAAAACAAAAAATACTTGTATGAAGGCTCCGCGCGCCGCTTGCAACTTTTGCACTTGTTTTGCGAGAAGAGCTCTGACGAGCCCGGCCGCTACCGCTGGAGGGATCGACGAATCGGGAACAAAGCCAGCCGGTGGCGCAGACCCCGGCCCGGTGGCCGCGGGCGTCTCTTCGACTATTAATAGCCCTCACCTTCGGTGCGGAGCCTCCGATAGCGGCGAGCAAACAGCCTCCTCCTCCGGCACCGCACGCGCCGGTTTGTTTGCCCGCATATCTCCGAGCAGCATTGAAGTGTGATTGTGGCAGGAAGGTCGCGGTCGCGGTCGCGGCCGCGGTCGCAGGCAGATAGCGCCGCCGCCGCCGCCGCCACCGCCGCTCGAGACACAGAACAAGCTAGATACCTGCAGCACCCTTCGGTCCTACCCATGTAGTTCCTGTTTCCGTAATGTTCCCGCTCTGAAACGTCTATGTTATATTGCAGACTATTCTAACCTAACCGTGTTTCAAATGCAGACGGACCGACGTGGTTGGACGACAAACATCCAAACCTCCACATTTGTAATATTAATAGGATTGCGTGCGATTTCCGCCCCCGCGGCCCCGCGGCGAAGTTTTCCTGCTCGATGCGGCGCCGCTTCCGGCCGGAGACCTTCCGTCTCCAAATCTGAAAGCTCTAGGCCGGCGGCGCGCGGCGGCAGGAAGCCGCGACACGGCACACGCCGACTCCGACGCGTTATTTATTACCCGGCGACGAGGCACGTGGTCTCCTCGCGCCGTCCTCCGTCCCCGCGCGGGACTCCTCGCTTCGATCCTCAATTGCCGCTCTGATTGCCGGAGCGCAGAGGTCGCGCTCCGTCATCAGGAATGTCCGGTTGATTGGCGCCACGTGCCGATATTGCTTTTATTTACATGTTTGATTGTTTGTAAGTGAGCCCGTCGCGAGTCGCGACAACTCAATATTAATAAGTATCAACTGCTACCCATACAAATAGACAGACACGGCGTGTAGGTATAGTAGCGTCTAGTTTTTATACGGAATGTTATGAGACGGAAGAGGAACTAGAGTGAATCGGTGTTGGTTGTCGCGCGCGCTTCGTCGCAGCCCGCCCGCCGGCGTCGCGTCCCGCCGGCGTCGCGTCCCGCCTGCGTCGCGTCGCGCCTGCGTCAAATCACGTCGGGCTCCGTGTGCCGGTGCTCGGATACCCTACTGCGGAGGTTGTTTCTGAACAATTTTTGTTTTTAACCGACTAAAAACGAAGGAGCTTCTTAATTAATTCCGCGTGTATATTTTTTCCATGTCATCTATGACCACTTTCATTATTCCAGAATAGTAGTAGAAATTCAAAAAAAAAGGAAGAAGGAGAAGTCGAGGGATTCTACAAACTTTAAAGGCTCATTCTGTCAAAGGTTTAAAGGTTCTGCCCTGGTGCCCGGGCGTAGAATGTAGAATTGGCATACTCGTAGGTTGGTAGTACCTAGTAGGTATACCTGTAAGTAGTAAGAGCTCACTAATGGAGAACCGACTGCTGACGGGTAAACCATCCACCTACAACGCAACTTCATCCTAGGCGGTGACGGGCAGCAGCGTCATCAGTACAAGAAGTTGCGCCGACCCATGCCTAGTGTGGTGACTCTAGACAAAACACTGTAATGATCGGTCCACAATACGAAAGCCCTCTAGTTCCCGGCCTCCCAGCTATTCCTGGTCAAGGCGGCGGTAATGGTAACGGCAGGGCAGATGCGAAAAATCCTCAGGCTACGTTAGGCCGCCAAGCCTAACTGACCCTGGCTATACACAATGAACTTGGAAGTGATTTAGGTGTTTCTTGTACATTTTCTTTAGAAAAACACAGTGTCAATTAGTTGTATTGATGATGGAGATGATTATGATGATCACGATAGCAATTTAAATCGTTTTACCACACCTGTACCCCATTCGCAAGACCAACCGAAACGACTAAGTTTCGTCTTAACAAAACTCTTCAATACTGAATCCTTATTGATCCTATCAACACGATTTCTTTAATGCATTTATTAATGAACACTTGATTTGCACTAAAAAAGGCTACGCTAAGGCTATCTACTAGCTGTTTGACTTGAGTAACACCGACTTCAAATAGATGAGTGGGTGGTGCTTACTTAAAATTATAATTAAATTAATTGACTTTTCGTTTTTTGTGTCTAAGTATAGTGTAGTGGTAGGACTCTTGGCAGAGTCCGCCTGGGGAAGTACCACACCTTTGCCAACTATTTTACCGCCAAGCAGTAATATGCAAACATTACTGTGTTCCGGTTTAAAGGGCAATATTTCTAGAAAAATTACAGGGCTTATAATAATAATTTATATCTCTGGGTGACGAGCGCAGTGCAGTGTTAGGTAATGATTTGGACTCTTCATGTTCAAATAGCTGCGTGTCACTGTGCTGTTACGTGGCAGGCTTGTTGCTTACCATCAGACATAAATAATTATATCCTGCTCGCCTCGTCATTATTAAAAAAAATATGTGTGGATTTCATTAACTGTGGACGTTGGGCCGGAGGTGAGGATGCCAGCAGGGGCGGTTCCAGGGTCGGAAACGTCGGTACCTCGGTGGATCACTAACTAAAATACAAACATGCACTTATTGTACGATCCTGCGACTAACCACGACTATGTGACCCTCTGATGTGATGGCGACAAAGCTGGATTCCTCTTCTTGTCTCATAAGATACCGTATGGAAAACAAGACCCAGTCAAGAATGTGATGTCTGTCTGTCTGCTGGCCCGGTGCCCGGTGCCCGGTGGCCGGTGCCCGGTGCCCGGTGCCCGGTGCCCGGTGCCCGGTGCCCGGTGCCCGGTGCCCGGTGGGCGGCGCGGCGGTTGAAACGTTGCACACATAGCTACGGAGCTTGGATGGATCCACATGAGAAATAAAGCGAGGTTGAGGAGGAGTGGTTTGTGTAAGATATATATTTTTTCAAAACACACCATGTTGGTTTTTAACAATAACAAGTTCACAAAATACAAATACAATAATCTTTATTGCTGTTTGCAGGTAAGATAAGATGATACAAAACCTTTTAAAAGTTGAAGGCCAAGAGAAGAGGCCAGTTTGTAAGTATGTACAAACTGGTCTCTTCGAGAGGCAAGCAAAATATCTAGGAAAATAATTGGTTTTAACCTTAATTTATGCAAATATAAAAATAATAGTCAGCTGAAAATCGTCTTCTTCTTTTCATTTCTGGCTTCTATTCGGTTATGTTTCCCTTTGCACAGACCGACAGATAGTTTGCTCTTGGCCGCCATCTCGCCTGGTGTTGACCGCCGCTGCTCTCTGCTTAGGGGCGCACTTACCTCCAAGAAACCTCATTCACTCTCGACGAGATGAAGAAAAGTATACATTGTAAGTATTAATTTGTCAAGCAATTTTAAAAGTAAACAAACAAAATCTATCGAAAACACTGAAGTTGAGAAAGGTATAATCAGGTAGTTTTGTGTTGTGATCGACAGTTTTCTTAAAGGACATTACATAAAGGACTCGTTCCTGCTATCAGCAAGTTCAAGTGCAAATTCTCATTAGAAGCACGTGTGTCGCAACATTGCTCATTGCTAGTTTGTTAGTGTTGTTAGCACAGTCTATTAAATAGTAGTATTTCTTTATACTGTGGTGTTAGTTATATCTGTGCTTATTTCGTGAACACTAAAACCAACTGACGTTTGATTGTCGAGTGTGCTACGAGCGAAGCGAGCATGGTGTCTAATAGTACATCTCAACAGCCGACAGAAAGCGTACAGAGATGTACTCATTTATGAGTATGCATAAAAGAAGCATGCTCACTTCTGGCAAATATGTGAACTGTTGCAAATTTTACCAATTTTAAGCAAACCTGCGTTTTTTGAGAAGATCTGTAAATAGTAAATACGTTAGCGGCGGACTCGTAGGCCTATCTATAGACGGTACTTATTCGAAAGTAAGGACCACATATGACGACCATATAGGTATGTATATATGGGCATATGGCAGCACTCAGGGTTCGCGGCTCGGGGCTCGCTAGCGTGAGTAGTTCTCAGAAGGCCGAGTCTCCGACAGTGAGTGATCTGTGTAATGATTTATTTATCATTGGGAATTAATGTGAATCTCATCTCGTAACTTATCTAATCTCACGTGGTAATGCGGAGCGCCTCGTGTCAGCCTCCACCTCTGTGAGGGGGGCAGCGGGCAGAAGGGGGGGGGGAGCGGAACTAGACGTTTTACTTTATCTATTCTATTCTAGTGATCGCTGCGGAGGAAACAATGAAACTATTAGCGCATAGAAGACAACACACACACGCGCACTCCACCACGCACACAAACACGCCGCTCACAAACATGACATTATCTAGACAATAATTATTATTATGTACTCCTCAGCACCCCGTGTAAAGTCCCTAGAACAGAGAAGAATTAAATTATATAAGGATGCGCCAATATCCAACACCCTTTTCTTAATGCATACTCAGAGGCGAAGGAGACCCTGATAATCCAGGGATGCGAGTCGGGATGTGATCATTATTATTCGATTGACATATGAGTCGGTAGTCTCTCTAAAAAATAAGGCAAACACGAAACTGCACGAGAACGCGCCCCATGCTACTTCATGACGACACCGACGCCGCCATCGATCGGTTCGTGCGGCGAAAGTTGGCTGTGATAGCCAACCTTCGCCTTCAACCGAAGACCATCCGAGGTACAAGTTACAGGGCGCATCGTGGCCCGGAGTCTGTGGAGATGCTAAATTTACAAATTAATTAGATATCACTAGATCAAGCAAAAACTACTTAATGGATCGGGATGAAATTTGATATTTACCTTAAATTATATTCAGAAATAACATATAAATAAGTTTTTCTCGCAGGATAAATACGAAAAAAAGAACTGCACAGGTGTAACCACACGTTACTCTGCTAGTTAACACATTATGGTGTTATGTGTTATAGAAACGCTCCGCGGTTATCCTCGCGCAGTTTCCGTCCCGGTTATTTTTCCATGATAAAGTAGCCTATGTGCTATTCCAGATAAAAAAACTATGCTTCCAATCCCACCCGATCCATGCAGTGGCACAGGTGAAAATAGTTACGCAGTTGTTCCGTGGTGATAATATTAAGAAAAATAAAACTTTGACATTGAATATTAGGAGGATTACAGATGCCGTTAAGATTGACGTTGCTTGAGAGAAAAACCGTGAGTTATACTTACTTATTTGACGAGTTCTTCGTGAGGGGCGAGTCTGGGCTCGCATCCCGTCTCCACAGGAAGGCCTGGGGCGTCGGATCTTCAGGGCAGTCCGGCGCTCACCTATGCATAGGCCTTCGAGGAGGTGACACCCTGCTGCTTCCCGGCGCGTCACTGGAGCTAACTGCGGGGGTACTAACGCCTCCCTGGCAGGTGACTCAGGCTCGTTGACGGGAGTGCGAAAAGTGCTGAACATGTAGGAGAAATCTGTGGGGGCTTAGTCGGCAGGGGCACCATGTCGTCTCCCATGGTGTCGAGCCCGACATACCTCACCATGTCACTGCAGGTGGGGATACGTAAATGTATTTTCCTCACAAAAAAGGAGTTCCTCGTGGAGCTGCAAGCAGCCGTGCACAGCACGGAGCGCCGGTCGGCCGGTCGGCCCCGCGCGGGCGCGCAAGCTCTCCTTTCTGATCAACGACGCCATCGATCGATCTCGACTCGGAATCAAACCTCTCGGTCTTTGTCTCATTCGTTTAAAATGACAGAGACCAGGATTATTATTTGTGAGTCAGCGCCCTGGAATGTGATTTGCACTAGCCCTCGGGCCAGGTAGCGGGGCAGCTGGGAGCCGGCGCGGCCGGGGCGGCCGGCGGTCGGAGCCGGCGCGGCCGGTGCGCGCGCGGCCGGCCGCCACGGCCGCGCCGCGTGGAGCCGCAGCGCCATAAAGATATATATCCGCCGCATGTGACGCCCGAGATTGTTTGTCTGTCCGCCGCACTGCGCCGGTGCGCCGGCGCCGGCCGGGGAACAAACACCAAACACCATCAGTTTTACGACCCGGGAACCGCTCCACCTGACGTGGCTCACCGCCCGCGCCCGCGCCCGCGCAGCGAAACTAATTAATTAATTATAAACACCTCCAATTAACAGAAATGCGCCATGCGACAGGTAAATAATTGTCGATTTTCCGCATTGAACTCAGGCAACGCATTCCACATTTTAGACGTCACGTAGTCACGTTGATTACCACAAAAGTAGAGTCATACCTCTTCGTTCGAGTCTTTGGAACATCAACCATGAAACGATGTCACTTTTTTTACCTTTTTCTGCGAGTGGCGCTGACTGAGCAAGAGTTAAACGGAATCTGCACGGACTCGCTCGATTCGAAATTCAAATGTTGATAGAAGTGCTTCCACTGAGATTTCTCTTCCCATCTCCCGCCGAGCTCGATCTAGCTCGATCCGCAACACTCGCCGGCACCGGAAGGGAAAACCTATTTTTAAAAGGAAAACTTGTTTTGGCGCACCACAGACAGATTTTTCGTGGGCTGTGAATTGACCTCAAGCGTCACGCTCGGGAATTAAAGAAATCTTCGGGTAAACTCGGGACCATGGCTATTGGCCATTTAGAAATGCGTTAGCATTTTCTAATTTTTATTTCAAGTCATTTCTTTTCAACTTTCATAGGTTTACACTTGACCACCATCTCGCCTGATGTTAAGCGACGATGCGGTCTACGATGGAGCGTGTTTACCTAGAAAAAAACCGATTCACTCTCGATTTGAAGACACAAAGATGGTAGCCGTCGGGGAAAACCCATTCAGGTAACGTATTCGTCTTATCACAAAAGTATAGTCAAATCTCTTCGTTCGTGACTTTGGAACATCAACCATGAAACGATGTCGCTTTTTCGAGCTACATACTACGTACTACGTATGACTTATGTATATAAGTCTACACTTCTAACGGCAGTTCCTATGACTGCCATATATTTTTTTAATGAGGACTCTTTCTTAATGAAACCGAAAACTAGCTCCTCTCCGTTTAGCTATCTCCCGCTCATTATCCTTTCACAGTGGATGGCGGGCATTAAGCGATATCGCTTTTTCGAACTACGAGCAGGTCTATAGCAAAATAGATAAGGTGGTATTAGATCATGCAGACCAGTACCTTACTCTCCGTATTGTATCCGATGAAGCTAGCAATTTTGCGGCGATGTTCAAATCTGAAGTCTATGTCAAAGAAGGATGTCAATGCCTATGAACTTTTTGGGTTGTCTCTTGATCGGTCCGAAAGCCTCCACCTGGTACTTAGCCGACCCATCTCAAAATGTACAACTGTTTAGACTTGAAGTACGTTCGCACTTTTGAGAGGACACCTAGGTTTTTCGCAGCAAATTTATCCTTGGACTTGATGTAAGAGCTAGTGTTGAGTGAGATGTAATGAAACAAAGTAACGTTGAAAAGCTCAAGATGTTCAGTAACCGGAACAGATAAGTACATATTATGGTATGTACCACTAAAAGTATTGGACCAGGGGCTGATTAACCTTAGGCAATAATCCTACTAATCCCACTAATATTATAAATGTCAAAGTATGGATGTTTTCACACTATAATATTATAAATGTCAAAGTATGGATGTTTGGATATTTGGATGTTTGGATATTTGGATGTTTGTTCCTCAATCACGCCGTAACGTATAAACGGATCGGGCTGCAATTTGGAATACAGCTAGATTATAGTCTGGAAGAACACATCTATTAGCTACTTTTTATCCCGGGAAAATAACGGGAACAACGGGAACGGGAACTTGGCGGGTAACACTGCGGGGCGCTGCTAGTTAGTCATAACTCCGGCTAACAGACTAGTGTCTGCGTGTGTCGCGTGCTAGCACGAGGAGGACGAAGACAGCGACCCAGCGGAGCTCACGCGCCGCGCGCCAGCCGCCAGGCGGCAGGCGGGGCGTCCTCGGACAACAGGCTCGGGATTGGAGAGATGATGAATATGAATCGTTTACGTCACGAGACCGCAGGCACCCGAGACAGCGCGGGCGAGTGCCCCGCGCCGCACCGCACCCGCGCCGCACCGCGCCGCGTGCTGCACGGATGACACGCATCGATTCATCATTAATTATCCGCGAGCTGTAGGAGTAACTAGCAAGTACGTGTAAACAGGTCCGTTACATGAGGGGGGGGGGCTGCAACTAGGGTGGCGGGGCGCGGGGCGCGGGCGGGGGGAGTCACGTGCTGGGAAACCCTGCGCGGGCGCCGCGGAGAAACCCGCGCTTTCTAAACCGGCGCCGGCGCCGGCGGCCGGCGGTGCGCCGGGCGGTGACCGGCGGGCGGTGCGGCGCTCCCGGCGGCGGTCACATGACTGCGGCCGGGCCCGGTCCCCGGTCGCCGACCCGCGCACGTGACCGCCCCCCCCCCCTCCCGCACCGCACGCCCCCCCCGCACATGAGCCCCGTTTCAGAACCAGTCCTTCCATGACGCGGCTGAGCCTCCTCGGAGCCTCCGAGTCTCGGAGCCCCGAGGAGATCAGTAGTATCGATGTACCAAAACAAGGAAAACATCTACCTACATTGTTTTCCCGGTACAGGTCTTTGATTCTCCAAATAAAGTGCAGGAGGGTAATCCTCCGCGGCACAGCACCTCAACACGATGTCCCTACTAACCGCCGGGCCGGCCGCGATCGATCCGGCAACAGGTGGCGGTGACCTTGCGCCGCGCGCCCCTGACCCTGACCCCGGCCCGCCGGCCCGGCCCGCCCGGCCCGGCCCGCCGGCCCGGCCGCCGGCCCGGCCGCCGGCGCCGGCCGCACGCGGCGCATTCATTTGTATGCGCCGCGGAGAGACGAGTGTTTTGTTAGTCGTACGTTGTACGGTGTACGGTGTAGCCCGCCCGCGGCGACCACGCGGGGGGCGCCGGGCTAACGCGGAACTAACGGAGCTTGTAGGATTAGCAATGCGGAATGCGACAGGAGCGACGCTCTCCAGCGGCGAGCTTCTAGTGGTCCTATTACGATTACGAGTACTAAAGTTGGCCGAGCACTAGCCGCGCCCCGCGGGCTCGCCCCTCGCCCCTCGCCCCTCGCCCCTCGCCCCTCGCCCCGCGCCCCGCGCCCCTCGCTCTGGAACTAGCGGATTAAGTTATTGTTTGTCCAAATATATTTTTACAAGACAAACAAAATTGCAAAATGTTTGACAGAACTCCCAACGCCGACCGCCGGTAAAGCAATCTTTACAGGAATCAGTACATCCCTGCTTGCAGTCGGAAGCGTGCGGAACAGAGTTCCTTCAGTCTATCGAGTTTGTTTCGTTATTGCTGGGCTCCACTCAGCACTCAGCAGTCAGCAGTCAGCACTCAGCAGTCAGCAGTCAGCAGTCAGCAGTCAGCAGTCAGCAGTCAGCAGTCAGCAGTCAGCAGTCAGCAGTCAGCACTCAGCACTCAGCACTCAGCAGTCAGCACTCAGCAGTCAGCAGTCAGCACTCAGCAGTCAGCAGTCAGCACTCAGCAGTCAGCTGGCTAGCGGCGGCCGGACTGACCGCCGCCGCCGCCGGCACCGGCGCCGGTGCGGAGTTTACACTAGATATTAACGACATCCACAAATATTCCGGTTTTGAGTACTACATACACAATTTGAAAACTTCGTTTAAAGAACGAGAGATTAGTCGAGCAACGTTCAAAGCATTTTTTTTTGTGGATTTGTGAGTTGTTGTGGATGTATATACTAACCTATTGTATACATATAATTTAAACAATGGACCCCGCACCCCGCACCCCGCACCCCGCGGGCCCGGCGGGGTCGGCGCGGGCGCCTGTAAAAGACATCAACGCGCTTGCGCGGGCCCCGGCGCTAATTAGGATTAATACTATTGCAAATCATTTAATCTAAGCGTTTCTCTTCAATTCTATAGGTAGATAATACCTATTATACGTATATAATGTAAATAGGGATGAATACCAAAACTAAAACACTGTTTACGTCACGCGGCGCGTCCGCAGCTGCGCGCACGCGCACACGAGGAACCGCGGTGACGTCACCGGCCGGGAGCCGGTAAACAAACTACTCCACTATCAGGGATTATCGCGTCCGCGGATTAGATAACTAGAAACTGACACCTGTCAATACCCAGCTCGCACCGCGCCCGGCCCGGCCCGGCTCGCGCCCGGCCCGGCCCGGCCGGACCCGGCGGAGACAGCTATAGCATAGTGATCCCGGAGCGAGTTCCCGCGCCGCGCCGGCTCGCGGGGTGCAGGGGGGGAGAGGCGCGGGGCGCGTGACGTCACGGGCACCCGGCGCCGCGCCAGCTGCCGCGCGCCCGCCCCCCGCGCCCCGCGCTCTCACCTGCACCTGGGGTGCCCCGCGCCCCGCGCCCCGCGCCCCGCGCCTCACCCGCACGGGATCCCGGAGCTCTGCGTCAGCATTACATTTCGTATCTCAGAAATATCCAGCGAACATTTCTTTCAGGTAAATGCTTGGGACGTCAGGTGTCAGGGAGCGCGGGGAGCGGGCGGGGCGCGGGCGCGGGTGCTGACGTCACGGCGGGACGCGGCGCGGCGCAGCCTCCGCCGCTCCGCCGTCAGTCGCGGCCGCCGCGCGCCCGAGCACGCACGTCCCTCCGCCCGCCGCCCGCTCCGCCGCCGCCACGGACCGCCCCGCGCCGCCCCCCGCCTCGCTCCGCCGCCCCATGCCCAGCTGACAGCGGCACGACGTGCGCCGGTTCTCCTCCCGACCGACCAAGTGAGTCCTCCCGAGCCGCGGAGCCCCGGCCTCCGCCGCGGGAGCGCTCGGCGCTGCCGGTCGGAGACTCGACTGTGCTTCGATTCCATAAAAAAAAAAAACTTTTTCTTCCAAAAAAAAAACGAAACCAACGAATCTGCCGACTCGAAGATCCGATTCGCATTCCGTAGTCGAAAAACATAACTGATGTGAATACATTGGCAAGAAAAAAAAAACAACAAAAAAGTAGGTTAGGTCGTGTACAAATCCAGCCGAGCCCGTGGCCCGGCCCGCGGCTCCTGCGCCTTCGTTACGTTACGTCAAGTGTCGAGTGAGAACTCCACTAGCCCTACCACAACGATAACTATGTTATGAAAGAAGGCGCGAGCACCGAGCCGAGCCGCGCGTTCCCCACGAACGAGATGTTCGATAGATCCCTCGAACACGACCCCTAGCTCCCGGCGACCGGCGAGTGAGCTGCGGGGCTCAGATCCGGTCATTCGATCAGATCCGTCTTAGTTCACCTCGTCCTCGTCCCGTCCCGGGCCGCGCTCGGCAGCCCTCGGGTTCCCACGGAGCCCCGACCGACCCCTGCGCTCCCCCGACACCCGACCTGTTGTCTTCGGGACCTTGCCAATTTAACCAGACATATAATTATAATTTCCCAAAGTGATTCAATGTTGTTGGGTGTATTGAAAACTGTAATTATAATAAATTACAATAAAATTCTACAGGCTATAAATAGTGGAAACACACAAAAGGCCGCAACGTATTTAAATAAGTACCTAATTATTGCGATTTCATTACATAGTTTATTTATTTAAATACTTCAATTCAGAGAAGTATTATGAGTACCTACATACGTAGAAAACTGAGTAGGTAATGATGTATTTAACATTTATCAGTATCGTGTAACCGCTATTTGAGGCCGAAAACTTGTCATGTATCTAATAAAAGTTGAAGTCATTTATTCGCCAAAAATTGTGGTCACAAAAATAAGATCTTAAAACAATATGGTGTGGTGCTGCACAATGTCAGCCTAAAAGGCATGCGAAATTAAAAAAATGTTACACAATTTTACAATTTTCAAAACATGTTAATAACGGGAAAAAAACGTGTCCGTGGTTCGAACTACGCTGGATTGATCGAACTACGCTGTCGAACCACGTGGCCTGCAGGAATATTATACAATAACATGTTTTTATATCTAAAGATTTTTAGAACGAAAGTTACAATCTAAACAACAACAAAAAAGAAGATGTGGTATCGTGGAACACCCGTTAGAAACGAAATTCCTACGGATAATATAGAAGCAACACAATATGCAAAAAAACTGCTTTTTGTTATTTATGGTACGATCATCTGAAAAGTTCATCAGCAACACATTGTTAGTTTCTACGCGTCACGTCGTTTATAAACTATTCTTACGGTTTCAGTCTCACATTTTTTTTCAAATTCGGTCGTGCAGCTAAATCCTATCTCCTCCAGGCGTGCCGTAAGGAGTGTCGTTCCAATAATTACTTAGATATAATATTATAGGTAATAGTTAATACAATACAAACATAAACAGACAATTATGAATTATAATAATTACATTAATACATTAATTTAATAGTAGCATACTGTTCAAGTATACATTTCAAAGATTTTAAAATATTGATTGAATTCAAAGAAATGAAAAAGAGATTTTAAGTTTAATTTTGAAGACGTAAAAATTGTGATCAGTATAATCTGAGTTTCAATTGTTCATTTAAAAAATATTCTTAAAGTCTAGCTATTATTATAAGCTATTACAACAATTTCTGCGGTAAAATCAATTATTGCATTGAGGGGAAATTAGTCTATTTGGGTATCTAGTGTTCTAGTTGCGATTATTTCCTAACTTACTGTATTTTTTAATGAACATGCACGTTTCGAAAATGTACAGAGAAGGAAGTGGAAGCACTTTTAATTCTTTGAATAACAACAATCAAGGTTTACAAGAATCTAAGCCAGCGCCAGCACAGCAGATTGCTCGGATACGTCTTTTTTGAGCTTTAAATGCTCTTCCAAATTCAACCGAGTTGCCCCAAACAATGAAACCATACCTTGGAACTGAGGCGTGAATGCCGTGATGTCACTGATATGTCATTAATGACGTCTTTCTGCAAGATATACGTGCTAGTCTGCGTTAACCGAACATGGAGGTGTAGAGCTAACCGGTGAGTAGCATGTAGTAGGGGCAGAATGAACCCGACGCCAGGTCTCGGAGTGTAACCGACCGGAGGCACCCGCTGCTCCTCGGCCGCTCATGCGGACCCCGCCTCCATGGGCGTACCCTCCCAAACTTCAGTCCTCGTTGAATTGAGTGAATTATGTCATCGTTGGGAAGAGAAAGCTCACTCTTTCCGTTTTAATCGATTGTAGGAAGCGGTGAACGCCAGACGGTATACCTATCGCTATTCGTTGTAAACAAACAAAATACTTAGAACCGCAACATACCTCGCCGCTAGCGATTCTGGGGGTCAAGTAGATTGGTGGTTGTAAACCATTTACGCTACAAACTGAGACGCAATTTGTGAAAAATTACAAGGTCAGGGGACATATTTTGATTTATATCGACGGCCCCGCCGCGCGCCGCCACGGGATCTCCGCGGGTTGACTTCTAGCGCGAGCGGCGGTCACGTGGTCACGCTACCACCGGCACCGGCAGGGATACCTACACTCGGTTCCAACGCAACTTTAGGTGCTTACGGCTTACGTCATTCGAAAATTCCATTGTTCAATTTAAAACGTTATTTTTAATTCCGCGAATTAGTTTATCGATACGTTGAGTGAGTGGTGCTGGAGTAATGACGGGCGGCCGGTAATGGAGCGAGCACCGAGCACCGATCACCGCCGCGCGGCCGACAGCCGACAGCCGACAGCCGGCAGTGGCGCGGTGACCGGCGCACGCGCACGTTGTATTTATTTATCTCCATTTCCTCCGTCTTCATATTTTTTATAACATACTCGTAGTTTGACCCGCGCCCCGCACCCCGCGCCCCGCACCCCGCTGTCTCCGCCACACATCCCCCGGCCTGCAGGTAAGGCGTCCTATACATCGTACATACATTTTTTTCACGAATTTCTTTCTGATTCCTCTCTCAATTAAAGGTGGCAAAAAAATTTCAACAGTATTTAAAAAATAAATAAAAAATTATTTTATTTATTAAAAAAATAGACAAATACTTATATTTTAAATGTTTTGTTATTCTTTACTATCATAAAATCATTTTTGTTACTTATGTATTTTTAAATGTTTTGCCTTTCTCGCATTTTCTACAATGTTTTGCCTAGAATTGATATGTAGGTACTATAAATCTAAATATAATGTTCTATTCATGAGATACTCGTACTTAGGTACATAAGTAGTTCTGTTTATTTCTTTCTCGTCATCTCAAATAAATTCAATTTGTTGTAAACGCTGAAGTAGCGGGAATGTTAGTTTGGGGTCAGATGGTGTTGTGTGTGAATTGTCCACCAATATTTATTTATTTATTTATTTATTTATAATGAATTATCTACTTTAAATGAGTTATTTTGAGTTTTAAAAAAATATCTTTATTTTTTTACTATTATTTAAAAAAATACTGAAAAAAAAGAATGAAAACTGATAAAAAAAGAATATAATACTGAACAAATGCATGAATGGATAATACTTACAAGATGTAGTTTTTTCAGAAAAACATTAAAATTGTTTTACATTTTTTTTTAATCTCAAATTTTAAAGTTCCTTATCCATAAATGTACAATTTACACGTCAATTTTAAAAAACAAAAAAAGAGCGTATAAGCGTAAACATTTTAAAGTTTGTACGATAATAATAATAAATAAGTGTCAACCATTAAAATATAATAATTATGTATTTATTACAATTGTAATGAACAGTGTCCATTTTTTACAATTTTGTTGTGAATTTACCATCACTTTTAATAAAATCGCTGTATCTATAGAAAGTTTGATTGATAAGCTTTTTAATCGGTTCTTGAAGCTGCTCAAACTCGGGGCTGAATACTAAACTTAACTATTTTAGGAAGAGTGTCATAAACTTTTTTTTTAGGAAGAGTTTATAATTTGTAATATTGTCTCATAGTCAATAACGCAACCTCTTGGTTTAACTTAAAATATTGTTTTTGGGAATACCGATTGGTTTCACAAAAATAAAACCATTTGTTTGCCTTCTTGCCTTCAAGTTGTGTATTAGCTCTATGAAAGTCATGCAAAAATGGCAATAATTTAACTTTACTATTCTCATTAATTTTATCGATCAACAAAATATTATGAATAGGTATGTATTGGCCACTCCTCCCCTACACTGAATAAAGAATCACTAAAGCTTTCCAATTCAAAAGTGTGCTGTCCAACCAAGGAAACGTCATCATCGTAATTACTTTCCACAACTTTTTTAATTAAAGGCTTAACATACGTATTGGCTTGACTGTGAGTATGTTAAGTAGCTATGACATAAATAAATAAATAAATAAACTTCTATTTATTTTTGGTAGTGGTAGGGCTCTTTGCAGAGTACCACACCTATTGCCAGTTATTCTGCCGGCAAGTAGTAGTGTGCAAAAAAATACTGTGTTGCGGTTTGAAAGGCAATGTTTCCAGAGAAATTACTGGGATAAGAGATAAAACACCTCATATATCAGTGCCGTGCTAGGTAATGATTTGGACTCTTCGTGTTCCAATAGCTGCGTGTCACTGTGCTGTTATAGGCACATGTCCTGCTCGTCTTGTCAATCTATACTATAAAAAAAACTGTTTGTCATTTAGAACGTAAATTCACAAACCAAATAACAATGTATATTTGAAAATACAAACCCCAAAACAAAAATAAAATAGACCGAAAAAACTTGATTTTAATTTCATATTGACAAGTTCGATAGTTCGATACACGAACTCACTTCAAATCTATACTAATATTATAAAGAGGAAAGATTTGTACCTATTTTTGTATGTTTGTAATGAATAGGCTCCGAAACTACTGGACCGATTTCAAAAATTCTTTCACCTTTGGAAAGCTACATTATTCCCGAGTAACATAGGCTACGGCAGATGGCGCTGCAGTTGATATCTAGGTTATTATTCGAGCGAAGCCGGAGCGGGCCGCTAGTTTAATATATAATAATAGACGTTAATATTTTTTTATTTATAAATATTTTTTTACTGCTGTCGAAACGTCGAGAAAATATAGTATTTTTGTACACTTTAGACCTCTTCAATAGCACGTAGACTCTAAATATCAGGCGCGGTCTCAGCTTCGAATTTAGGAGGGGGTCACCAGTATAAACAACCTTGGATTGGGGGGGGGGGGTCACGAGTAATAATACAATAAATCGAGTAAAAAAGACTTTACTAGTAGCACCCGACGATTTTACCTGCTGCAGTTCCAGTTGTTATCCCGCTTTAAAAAATAGTCTATTGTACATGTATGGACATTGTTTACTATCTCTCGTCTGGGTTCCATCCAATGACTTCAAAAGAAAGGACGTGGCTTACTGAACATTTTTTGGCATTTTAATGGCCAGGAAAAACTCGTTCACTCCCTCCCGCGCACTGACCGCTGTGAACTGTGTCGCGTGTCGCATGGCCCTAAAAATGCAATTTTTGGCCCAACGCGGTTGTGCCATTTTGTCGCACCTTTGGCCGGGTCCTTATATATAAGTCTATGGTTCCATCCAATAAAAAAACGTGAAGTCTCCTTACTCTTAATTGGGTACACAGACTCACAACACGTAATACAATGTGGTAGTATTGTGATCGTGATCAAAATTTCGATGCAAGTTTTTAACAATGACGACAATAATTGAAATACATTATATTTTTACTCGTGTTATACCATTTATTGTTACTCGTGTGTTAGAAATATAATATATTTCAATTGTTTTAAGATGTCCGTGTCGGGCGCTCGGGCGCGTGTGTCGGCGTGTGACGTGGCGGGCGCTCGGAGAGCCCTCGTGCGATTTAATAAATGCCCGGACGACTTCCAGTTGTCAAAATTTACCGTTATTTGGAATTACTTCAACTGGATCTGGACTGCCTTGAGAATGACTGTTGTGAGAACAAACTTGAGCTCGATATTATGAAATGCTGTTACATAAATTTTAGCAGGCCAGCTCGAACCTCGAACAATTTCATCTATATATATAAAAATCAATGCCACTTTTCATTGTTATTGAACTCCTCCTAAAGGGCTGGACCGATTTGAATGATTTTTTTTGTATACGTTTGGGTAGGGCCCTGGAAAGTTTAGATTCACAAACCAGCCCGGCAGATGGCGCTGCAGTTGATATCTAGATTATTATTCGAGCGAAGCGGGAGCGGGCCGCTAGTATGATTATAAAATGAACGAGCAGTCCTTGTCTAGGACCAATAAATTCTGTTGTTGATCTGGGAGTTACTCTCGACTTCACAAAGAGTTTCTGTGATTTATAAATTTCGAATCTTAAGTTCAGAGTTTTAGTATGATGAGGTCTGCTCCCATCATCACATTTTGCCAGCTCAGGTTAGAAGGGAGGTAGCTGATCTCACCTTCATGTACAATATCCTGTCTAGTCAGTGTCCGACTCTCCTACCTCAGTTAGGTCTCATAGCTCCGCTCAGCTCTGCCCCCCAAGACGACTCAGTCTTCAGCTGTAGGTACAGCCCGCGCTAAGCGACGAGTTAATGAAAAAAATCTTTATTCGCACAATTCAAAGCGTTAATACTAATTATTATTCGAAAGGCGTGGATTTGTTCGCGGTGAGGCATAACACTTTAAAAAACGCAATTTGTGGGCGGTTCTATGACATAACCAAGGATAAATACCAAAAGTGTTAGAATTTGCTATCAAAATAACTAAATTTAAAACTAAACGTAGGTATACATAATTAATGTAAACCATTAATTGTTTTTTTTTTAAACTTAATTTATAAATACCTAACTACTTCTTTATTTGTTTGTTCGCTCCCCGTGTATGGTAGATAGTTGTTGCCATCGATATAAATCAAAATCGATGGTTGTTGCAATTTTCGTTTAAGCTCACATTTTTGAAGTGAAAACAACTTGTGCCGCTCCACACACATATTGTTCGAGGGCTGTGAATTAATTGAGCTCAAGCGTCACGCTCGTAAGTGAAAGAAAACTTCGCGTGAACTCGGGACCGGCCGCGGCCATGCACGGCAAATGCTAATGCATTTCTAGATGACCATGATTAGAAGAGATGATTTCTTTTCCATTACCATTTTCGAAGAGACTTAACTCGTTAAGCAGCAGGGAGCCCATATGGACTCGGCGCCGGATATGACTCATTATGTGGTTTTTTTATCTACCCTCAAAACTTTTGAGGTTAGTTTTGACAAAACAAATCAAAAGTGAAGCTTTATCATCTGAACATTTTTGCGGCAGCAGTATAAAACTATATGTATACTAGCAACGCCCCGCGGTGCTACCCGCGAAGTTCCCGTTCCCGTTGTTCCCGTTGCTTTCCGGGATAAAAAGCCTATGTGTTATTCCAGACTATAATCTATCTGTGTTCCAAATTTCAGCCCGATCCGTTCATACGTTAGGACGTGATTGAGCAACAAACATCCAAACATCCATACATTGACATTTATAATATTAGTAGGATAGTAGGATAATGAACTAGTGAAATCAATTAATAGAATTTGTCTTAAAATGAGTCTCAACTGAGGGGTTAAGTACCTTTGAAGACATATTTAGACGACAACGCTTTGAAGATTTATTCGAGACTAGCAGCGACCTCCGGTTGCACCCGCGTAGCCTCCAAGCTGAGCTAGCTCTAGGCGGAGAGCAGCGCGTGTAGTGCTCCCCACTCCCCACTCCCGGCCGCGCCGCGGTAGCCGTCAGCCGTCACACTACGAGACACCAGCGAGCAGCGACCAGCGAGGCAGGTCGTGGTGTGATGCCCAGGGTGCACCACGCGGAGGTTCCCGAGCCACGCATTCCATATATTTACCTCCTACCTAAGGGTAACCCACAGTAACCATGTTATCTGTTACAAATTACAAAAATGAGTCCAAGATATTGCACACACACTGCAGCATTATTCCTTATGTAATTAGATAAATTACGTTACAGAAGTTGTACATTGTGTGTAGATCAAAAGTTCCCTTTTATTAAACTGGATTGGATATGTCAAGAGATAACAGTCATTTAAAAAGCGGTCCGGTTGGCAGAGTCCTGTTATTGTATTACGGAACCTTAATCCGCCTAAATAGTGTAACGGTACGTGATTATTGATAACATCCCTTAAAACTTACTTAATATAGTGCACAATACCGGTACGTGGTACTGGAGAAGATGGTATACCTCCCCGCGGATTCCGCCAATTCCTACCATCGGATATACCGTATCAATTTAAGCGCCTGCAGTTTCCGGTAAAGCTATCTTTTGCAATGACTAATAAGTAAGTCACAGGATTAAACATTCAACTTCGCAGGCTTGGCTTGGCTTGGCTTGCACTTCTTACCCAGCCAATTATACTTATTAATCATCATCATCAGCCGCAAGACGCCTACTGCTAAACATAGGGCTGCCCCTAGATTTCCACAACATTTCATCGCTTGTCAGTTCTGCGAGCAACGTGGCCTGCCAATTGTCACTTCAGCTTGCTTACTTTTTGAGCTATGTCAGCCACTTTCGTTCTTTTGATGAATACTCATTTCGGATTCTATCGCACAAAGAGACTCCGAGGATAGCAGAGCTCTTCATAGCCCGCTGTGCGACTTTGAGCTATGTTATGAGGCCCACAGCCTCAGTCCCATAAGCCATCACTGGCAACACCCACTGATTGAAGACTTTCGTCTAAGGATCTACCAATAATTGAATTTTTTCACCCAGGTAGACGTATTCGTCGACAACGTTTTGCAATATTAAAACGTCTCATCAAGTAAAAAATACCCGAAGATTTACAAAATTTACTCATTAACCGTATTATTAGACCGCGAGTTGTATCCAAATCGAAGTATCATTAACTGAACTGAATTAACATGCCCAATCTGTCGAGGTTATTTCCTACGCTCGGTAACCCCACCCCCCAACTAATCCATTAGTGCCGTTTACGATGGATGTTGTTACGGCAGATTAACTGAGAACTAATAGAAATACATACGTTTTCGATACCACGGATACGTCTATTTATTCCACAGAAATCTAAATAATAAGGTAATAGAAATGGCATAACTCTCAAATTACTTGCAAAACGCTTGTCGCCACATTTCCCCTACCCCCGCGATCACTACTACATGCGCGTAGTATTCAAATAGAGATCCACACACACAGCAACAGCTGCACATTATCAACCTGGGTCTGTGATTGCACCACACACATCCATAAACGCTTATCAGTGAACCTACTAATACATTGAAAAATAAACAATTTTTCACATATACGCTAGTGCTTGACAAAAATTAAAACATATCGATATTTCAAAGTACAGTCCAATTTTAACATTCGATAAAGGTTATTATTGATTTCATTAATTAGGTGCAGTACACTACAACAAAGTCAATATGCCTACCTATAAAATAAGTGAGTCACATGGGGTATACTATTGTTTCGAAAACTGAACTATGTAATTCTGACACCACATGGGCTTAGGTATAGTTGAAGAACAAAGATTGTTGTATATTTTGTACATCGAGCAACTCGATCTTTCGCGCAAGCACGGAAGGGAAGTAGCCTTAGCTAAAAATTATTGTTCAAATCTTTCTGTCATTTCTTGCGGGAGGGGAAAGTTGCACACTAGCGTAAAGCCGCACTATTACATACAAAACATACCTGTACCGATCCATTGCCGACCATACTCACACAGCCACTTCACTAACACATGAAAAATAAAGCACCATTCACAAATCTAGCCCCGCCCTCAGTGTATTCCACGCCACAGTATATTATCAAACTCCATGGTCCACGCGGACTTGTATTTTGACAGAGGGGAAACGCTGTGTATGCCTACTCCCTTCCGTGTTGCTCGCTAATTTTGTATGAAAACTAATAAAGTCTTAAAAATTAAAGCTTACAATAGATAAATACTGCCTCAGTTATCTTAATATTTATTTTGCACGGACGAACAATCGCGCGTTATAGCCAGTATGTATATACTTTTGTTAATAATTAATGAATTATGAAGTAATGTTTACCGCGAATTAAAAGATTGTACGTACGGGTGTAATGTTAATTGCGTACATTTTTTTTTATCGATTTATTATGTTACTTTATCGATAAAACTATGTACAATTTAAAATAAAATTTTCATCGTTTATTTTTGGGCAAGTAAAATTGGCCGTCACAGCACTAACTCACAATCGCTACCTGCGGTTGTACCATGGAAGATTAGAGGTTATGACGATATCTTTAATTTTACATTACATTGCTGTTTATGCTTGTACCACTTTAGCTGTTAATTAATGTATGCAGCAATGGTATGCAAAATGACGATCACACCAAAAATTTAAAACTATCATAGTGAATCATTGGGCTCCGTTTATTTTATTAAAAAATACAATTAAAATAAAATAAAATACCTATCAGTGAAATGTAATCTCATTATTGGTATAATTGCAAGTTGTGGAAGAACTTCCACAGTTGTTAATGCTCCATAACACAAGTTTCAAAGATGATTCACGCCTGCCGGTTCGAACAAGACTAAACTACAATTCAAGCACTGGTGGCCTACAAGTCACCTGTGCGGCGACAATGTCACGCGATCATGCGACTTCTAGTACCTTATTATTTAGATTTCTGTGGTTTATTCGCTCCGCTGACAGATCGGGCCGCGGCCGGGGAGACTCGCGGGGTCTCATTCTGTGATCTTACTTCAGAGCTTCAGACCGTTATTAGGTACATAAATACAATAGCCGTACCGGCGGTTGCGTCTGTCGATATCGACCCTCTCACGTTGTCGAATTCAAATTTCAAAGAGGAAACAAAGCAATCGTGATTTTATAATTATTTAGATGAAAAGTAAAACATTGAAATCACGAGATACTGTTGTCCTCGAAGGATCGGTCGGCCGGTGACGGGCAGGTATCGGCGAAACGCGCCGAGTCATGCGAACAATTAAACCACCGATTCCGCGGTTTAATCCGGAAAATTAATCTGAAATCGTAAATAGCGCAGCGGCCGCCCCCTCCCCCCTCCCCCCGCTGACGCGGTCTGTCGTGTTGCAGGATGATCCCGCGACGGAAACACAACGCGTCCTCCGGCTCGCTGTCCGCGCCGGCCGACGACAAGCACGCCAGCAACGACCACATCCGTGAGTATACGGAGTACTGAGACCGGCGGCCCCGCCCCCTCACCCCCCCCCCCCCCACCCCCGCTGACCCGCTCCCGTGTTGCAGTGTCGGGCGCGCGCCCCGGCGGCTGGCGTGCGGCGCTGCGCCGGCGCCTCACGCGTAAGACGCTGCACAAGCGGCTGCCGATCGCCGGCTGGCTGCCCACGTACTCGGCCGAGCAGGCGCTGGGCGACCTCATCGCCGGCGTCACGGTGGGGCTGACGGTGATCCCGCAGTCGCTGGCGTACTCCAACATCGCCGGGCTGCCGCCGCAGCACGGGCTGTACGGCTCCTTCCTCGGCTGCTTCGTGTACATCGTGCTGGGCGGCTGCCGCGCCGTGCCCGCGGGCCCGACCGCCATCGCCTCGCTGCTGACGTGGCAGGTGGCCGGCGGCGTGCTGGAGAAGGCCGTGCTGCTGACGCTGCTGGCCGGGCTGGTGGCGCTGCTGATGGGCGCTCTCGGGCTCGGCTTCCTCATCAACTTCGTGTCGGGGCCGGTCTCGTCCGGCTTCACGTCGGCCGTGGCGCTGATGATCGCCACGTCGCAGGTCAAGGACCTGTTCGCGATCTCCGTGCGCGGCGACACGTTCCTGCAGCAGTGGATCTCCATCTTCGGGAACCTGCACGAGGCCTCGCTGTGGGACCCCGTGCTCGGGTTCGGCTGCATCGCGCTGCTGCTCTCCATGCGGGTGAGCGCAAGCGTCTTTCCCGCTTTTCAAGCAGGCCGCAAACTCGGCGACCGACACATCTGAGAATTCATTTTAACTTTCCAATAATTTTTATACCAGCCTAGCCTAGCCTTTAGATGTCATTTGATCTATGACGATGACTCTAAAATTAACTATTAACTTGTTTTTTTCAGAAAATCGGTATGATAAAACTCGGAGAGAAGAATGAGGACGGTCCGAGCACGCGGCAGAAAGTATTCACGAAGTGCCTGTGGATGGTGGGCACGTGCCGCAACGCCATCGTGGTGGTGTGCTCGGGCGCGCTGGGCTGGTGGCTGGCGCGCGCGGGCGCCGGGTCGGCGCCGGTGCGGCTCATGGGGCCCATCCCGTCCGGCGTGCCGCGGCCGCAGCTGCCCCCGTTCTCGTACGTGCGCGCCGACAACACGACCGCCGACTTCGTGGACATGGTGTCGGAGCTGGGCTCGGGGCTGCTCGTCATCCCGCTCATCGTGCTGCTGGAGGACATCGCCATCTGCAAGGCGTTCTCGGACGGGCGCACCATCGACGCCACGCAGGAGATGATCGCGCTGGGCGTGGCCGGCGTGGCCAACAGCTTCGTGCAGGCCTACCCCGGCGGCGGCTCGCTGGCGCGCTCCGTGGTGTCCAACGGGTCCGGCGTGCGCACCCCGCTCAACGGCCTCTACACGGGTGAGAACATACGGACACATTTCTCGACTTTATTTGTAGATTTTGATGATACCGTCGCTCGCATTTACACACGGGCTTGGCTCATATCGGAAAATGCAAAAGTAACTTTGAACGTTTGCTCTATGAGTTATGTAAAATGAAAAGAAAATGTATGATTCTCGGTGAAATAAACATAAAAATCTTAGATAACAGTAGCCCTGACTTTACAAATCTGTTTGACTCCCTCGACTCCTATAAAGTCAGCTCGATTGCGGACTTCCCTACTCGTATAACAGAAAAGTCTCAAACATAAATAATAACAGTAATAGAACTCATTTTGACAAATGTAACGTGGCAACTTACCTCTGCAAATTTGCCGTTCGCGGAGTAGTGTCACTCGCTCACTCAATACAAGAACTTGGTCCAGGCAGAACGGACCCGTCTCGCGCGGATAATCACGCAAACTTTGTTATGTCCGCTGACAGTAGATTGGTCTGAAGTAAGTGAGAGAAACAAAACCACCCAGGCATTTGTGGTGGCAGTGATCAAGCTTCACCGATATTTTAACCGATTGTCAGGGTTGTAATTTTGTTTTTTTTGTTTAGTTCACCAAAAGACGCTGTAAATGCTATGAACGTTCGCTTTTAAATGCAGATGTGCCTGAAGCTAAAGCTGCAAGAGTATGTAAAATGAAAGTATCAGCGCGTCAACCAACTGACCGTTCCCTCTGAAAGCCAAGTTTCTCAGCTGGTGAGGTACTCCGCATGGTATCCTCCGGAATTCTTTCGAATGAGTCAAAAGATACATATCGATAGAGCTAATAATACAGTTTTCCTTCCAGTACCGGTTCTCGCAACACTGTGTAATGTGTGTCTTAGGGAAGGTTCGTACCCGTCTCCGTTGAAGATATCAAAAGTGTACCCGATATTTAAAGGCAAAGTCACAAGGGTCGATTGACGGATATATACCAGTGTCGATAATACTAGCCAAGGTATTCAAAAACATCTCAAGTTCATGTTTAGTGGCCTATCTATCGCAAACGGAGGGCTATGTATACAACAATATGCATACCGCGAAGAGAGGTCTACGACTGTTCTAACGTGTGAAATGGTTCGTAGTGTGTTATCTGCTCGTGAACGCAGACATCAAGTAGGTGTCTTATACTATGTCGAATGCCATTTATATTAGCTTATTTATTTATTTAAACAATTGTTAACTATGCTTATGAGATGAAACGTAATGGCATAACTGAAAAACCATACTCGATGTTGACTGATATTTGTTTTACAAAGCCGCTCTCAAGCTGCCGCCGAATGCTAGCGAAGGCGATAATAAATCAGTCCCACTGATTTCGTCTATAAGAGTACCGCAGGGTTCGTCAGAGTAAAACATCATGTTCGGTCTTCTACTAAATGACAGCCCTTACGCCGTACGTTTAGTAAGAACAGCTTATATTTAAATATTTATGACAGGCGGTTCATCGAAATTATTATTTCAATAAAAAGTAACCTATATTTTTTAAGGATCTAGTCTACTTGTGTACCAAATTTTAGTAATAATTATAAAGAGTTCCTAAAGAGTGTGTTACGAAAAAAAATTGAGATCGTAAATTACAATCGTAATACTTAACTCATATTTGACACTTATTATGTTTACGACAAGTAGTCGTTTATGAATGTACACAGAAATGTGTGTATGATATAGTATTCGTGTGCCCCCGCTGACGCTGCCCCGTGCCCGCAGGTGTGATGGTGATCCTGGCGCTGCAGTTCTTCACGCAGTACTTCGAGTTCATCCCGAAGAGCGCGCTCGCCGCCATCATCATCTCCGCGATCCTCTTCATGGTGGAGTACAACGTCGTGAAGCCGATGTGGCGCGCCAAGAGTGAGTGTCTCCGCCGAGAGCCCCCCCCCCCCCCGCGCGAGGCCCGCGTCTGACCGCCGCCGCTTGTCCGCAGAGCTCGACCTGGTGCCGGGGCTGTGCACGTTCGTGCTGTGCCTCACGCTGCCCATCGAGATGGGGATCCTGATCGGCGTCATCGTCAACATCGTGTTCATCCTCTACCACGCGGCGCGGCCCAAGTTCTCCGTGGAGCTGCTGAAGGTGAGTGGGAGGCGAGGGGCCCGGGGTGCGGGTGCGGGTGCGGGCGGGGAGTGACCGAGTGTCTCGCTTGCAGACGGCGCGCGGGGTGGAGTACCTGATGATCACGCCGGACCGCTGCCTCATGTTCCCGTCCGTGGACTACGTGCGGCGGCTGGTGACCAAGGCGGCGGCCGGCGCGCTGGTGCCGGTGGTGCTGGAGTGCACGCACATCTACTCCGCGGACTACACGGCCGCCACCAGCATCGACCAGCTCACGGCGGACTTCCGGCGCCGCCGCCAGCCGCTCTACTTCTACAACGTGAAGCCGTCCGTGTGCTCCATCTTCGAGGCCGTGGCGCGGCCGGACCACTTCGTGGTGTTCTACGAGGACGAGGAGCTGGACCGCCTGCTGGCCGCAGACGAGCGCCTGAGGGACTGCAAGCCCGCGCCGGCCAGCGCCTGAGGGACTGCAAGCCCGCGCCGGCCACCGCCTGAGGGACTGCAAGCCCGCGCCGCCCAGCGCCTAAGGGACTGCAAGCCCGCGCCGGCCAGCGCCTGAGGGACTGCAAGCCCGCGCCGGCCACCGCCTGAGGGACTGCAAGCCCGCGCCGGCCAGCGCCTGAGGGACTGCAAGCCCGCGCCGGCCACCGCCTGAGGGACTGCAAGCCCGCGCCGGCCAGCGCCTGAGGGACTGCAAGCCCGCGCCGGCCAGCGCCTGAGGGACTGCAAGCCCGCGCCGCCCAGCGCCTGAGGCGCGCCGGGCCGTCGGCAGGAGTCGAACCGAATTACAAACGGCGCGATAACTTCCATTCTTAAATTAATTTACGAAAATGAATGCCGGCGCGCGGGCTGCCGTCGGTCGCACTCGCCGAGTGTTACGACGCGGTTGCAGCAAACTCCCCGTCTGCTCCGAGCGGTCCCCGTCTGCTCGGTGGCGTCCTGGCGTCCCTACCGGCCCTACCCACGTCGGCACCGGGAACTTTCTGCTGATATTAATTTCTATTTTGGAAGCAGTTTACTGTAAACTAGATGTTATTTGTACGAGCCGCGGACCCCCGCGCTCGCTTGTGATAGTTCTGTTATCTTAGCCTCGTAAGTATGGATCTATTTATTTTTAGGTAATCGAAGTACAAGTTAGTGTAGTGGAGCGCGCGCGGGAGAGTGAGCGCCGCGCCTTTCTGAAACGGTGCGGCGACTATTTTTGAGATAAATGAACTTTTAGGCTATGAGTGTGTCGGGAGTCGGCCCGGCTCCCGGCGGTGCGTTGTGATCCTTCGTTGAACCCTACTGAAATGAAATAATTATAATTATAGTTCTATTTTCGAATTGTTATGAATACTGAGCGATGTCTACACGTATGGAGTAGCGTAGAATAGAGATTGTGATCGACGTCTGTGACTTATGTTAAGTGTGAGCGGCCGCGGAGCCGCCCGCGGGAGTTCCAAGAACGAAACAATAAACTCTGTGAGAGTAGCGCCGGGTTTCATTACTACCCCCCCCTCCATCCTCCCCCCACCCCCCCACACCGCGTCCAGGCAACTTAGACCATCGGCTTCAATATGTTATCATACATTTTAAGACGATGTATTTTAAGATATTAAGTTCTTCTAAATAGATTTCAGAATCGACCACAGACTTGGCACCTGTTTAGATCTCACTTCTTTTGTCGTTGAAATCGACAACTAAGTCATAGGTAAATAATATAACATCGAACTTGGCTCTTATTTTTACCCGACTGCGCGACGCAAAGGAGTGGTACAGTCCGCGAGGTATAAGCTGAGCTTTGCATTAGTGTGAGTGATCCCATGCATACGCATCTATTACCAAAAGTACAGTCAGACAACAAACTCTTAAACAACAAGCTGACATTAACTATCCAGGATCAATATGGTCATTGCGAAAAGAAGTATCTCTTTTAGGATTCAAATGGTCAATGTTCCGTATAATCGGGCAACATTATATCGGCCATCGAAATTAGCGGATCTATGTTTGACAGCCGGCTGTCACTTGTACTTTGTCTCTGGTCGCGGGAACGACAATGACGGGTTGTTTTTTCTAACTGGTGCTTTTCTGGATAAAAGCTTTAATATTGTGCGGGAACACGTTATTAACATTATAGTGCTACGGGAATAGACTATTGGCGTGAACTGTGTTAATTACTACTGGATTAGTGCTGGAATTTTATTTGTGAAGTGGCTACTGGACTGGCCCCTTCTCAACCGCTGGACCGGTTGAATACTGCTGGAACGGGAAGTCTACGGAGCTGCCTGGTTTGGTTTCCTTATTCCCGTGTTCCGTTCCCTACATTCCTAATAACCAAACAGGGCTTTGGACGACGCCGGGAACCCTACGTAAGTGATTTCTTTTCGGTACCTTGTTTGCAATTAGGGGGTAAATATTAAAATCGGTATAAACGCAAAATAATAATGTTTTGACTTGCTATGGGCCTCAAGTCGGTATTTCTGGCATAAATACTATACAGTCAAGGACAGAGAATAACAGAATAAAAAAATATAATTTAAAAACTCAAAAACCCGACTGCGTAAAAAGTGAACCAAACTACGTACCTACTCGCATACTAAAAAAAAACTGAAAAGAATAAAACAAGCATTTAGATTTCTGGTGGTCTAGAATTATATAATATGTTATTGTATTAATACTATTGAAATAAATACAATATTTTCTAATAAAATAACATTACAACTGAACAGTCGGGATCCATTGAACAATTACATTGTATGTCGAATAATAATGGATCCCGACTGTTCAGTTGTAATGTTCTTTTATTAGAAAATATTGTATTTATTTCAATAGTATTAATACAATAACATATTATAGAATTCTAGACCACCAGAAATCTAAATGCTTGTTTTATTCTTTTCAGTTTTTTTTTAGTATGCGAGTAGGTACGTAGTTTGGTTCACTTTTTACGCAGTCGGGTTTTTGAGTTTTTAAATTATATTTTTTTATTTTATACTTTTTAGTTATGAACAATGTTGTGAATGTTAATATCCTCAACATAATAATATGCATCTTTTGGTTGTTAACCAAATGTCTTCGTTTCTACTGATATAACATGTAGGATTTTCTACTGCATGTAATTCATATTTATAGTTTTGTGTTATTATAGGTTTTCGATTGACGTTGAGTACCTACTAAATCGTTTGAAGTTGGAGATGGGCGACCGAGGCGGAGCAATCCGAGAGCGGTTCCGTGTTCCCACTATCACGTACCTGCACGTACGAAAAAAAGGTAGTCCAATATACCTACTAGCATAGATCGTAGAACCCAAGATGGGCCCCATCCCAAACTTCACGGCGCACGCAATCATGTCAACGTTGGGAAGAGTGAGCTCACTCTTTCCGTTCTAGTCGGTTGCAGGACGCGGTGGACGCCGGACGTTTTTACCTGTCATTATTCGGTGTCAACAACTAAAATAAGTAGAACCACAGCAAATCTCGCCGCTAGCGATTATAGGGGTCAAGTAGATTGGTTGTTTGTAAACCACTTACGATACATACAGAGACGCAGTTTATTACCAATTTCAAGATTCTCAGGGCACATCTATTGATTTATATCGATGCCTACTAGATACATTAGTATATCGACGTAAGAAAACGTATTTGGCGTAAGCCTCAAAACATGAAATGTTCACCAGAGCCAAAAAACTTTTCAGAAATTAGAAAAAAAAACATAACTCAAAAACTATACATCGTAGGAATATGATTTTAAAAACGTATTTTTATTTTTTCCTTTATTACATGTTAGGTTTAAAGACATTCTTTTAAGTCAATTATTTGTGGTATTTTTGTGGCTTACATCAAAGGAGTTTTTTTTTACAGATGAATAAAATGTCGTAACCAGGTGGCATTTTCTATCGCAACCAAATATTTGTATTACGTTCAGAACTTTAAAGTGTTGTAGATCACATACTTGTTATTTTAAGTAAAGCTAAATAGATGTAAGCTGCAGCGAAGAGTTGTCTTGCATTCATCTTATTGCTTTAAGTGAATGAAGTGTGAAAAATGTTTTTACAAATAAAAGGCAGCAAGTTAGGTACTTATATTTATTTAATGATTACTTTAAAAATGTAATTATTTAGTAAACACTGCTTCATGTTACAAGCATAATTAGCACAATGATTATTAACAAATTAAATTTAAAGAAGAAATTAACAAAATAATTAATTAAATAATTATCTAAAACTTGAGATCACCACAACAAAAATTTTACCTAATAAAAAGAAAACGATCTGTTAAAATTTTCAATCCTCTTCATCAGTATCTGGTAGGCGGTCTACTGTTTTATTGTTATGGTGTAGGTCCAGGAATTCTTTTGCATAGTTTGACGGAATAATTTTTTTCATAACAAGATTTTTTAGGTCCTTATATTTTTGAGTAGAAATCGGTAATTTCATTTTGTATAAATGTTCCTTTGGTTTCGTGTTACCCATATCTCCCAGTGGAATTTCGAAAGATTCAGCATCAGCCGCCATAGATCTTTTTATAAGTACCACATTTGGCTTGTTCTTTTTGAAAGATACAACACTTATGGTAGAAATGTGAAGATTTAGATTCTTTTTAAATAATTTATTAACAATGTCGTTAAAACCCATGAAAAAGCTTCCTTCTCTTACGTGAACTTCATAGGGAAATGGGTTTTTTCTAGCAATTTCCATGATCGTTGGCCATTGAGAAGGGGCCCATACGGTTGATTTTCTAACAGCACGTTCAATGGTGGCATGGATGCTATCCACTGGCATGTATGTATGACCTGGGACTAGGTAATTAATTTGAATGACCTCTAAGTTTTCACACGTAGAAAGTGCGTAATGGATCATTGCTAGTATGATTTTATTTTTATTTTGTCCAAAGCAAGAGTCGCAATAAAGAAGTAATTTATTTATATTGCCTCTTTTATCAATGACGTTAGTAATATAATTAAACAAACATGTTGCTATTTCATTTGCTCCTCTGTGGGCATCAGTTTCTCTCCACACATTGCAAAATCCATTTCGGGTTCCACTCTCAAAAATTGTGAAATTATAAACGGCAATTTTGCGGGAATAGTATAAAGACATATTATTAGTGCCATGTGGGGTATTTAATACCTTCTGTAAATCAAAACTTGCGCAAATAAGGCTACTGTCTTTTTCATGTAAATTTTGGTGAAAAAGGAATCTTTTTTGCGAATCAACTTTGTCTTTTAAATGTCTATTTATCTTATCTGTCTCTTCCTCTGTAAGCACATCGTATGATTTACAAGAACATATAGAGCACTTGTCTTTTTTCGGTACGTGGAAAGCAATATTAAAGGTATTTTTAAAATATGTAGAAAACACTTTAAGTGACATAAGGTTCTGATCTTCTTCTCTACACTTCTCGGCATAAATGAAGTACAAATTTGTTATATTTTTAAATTCTTCTGGCAGGTATAATCGTTTACTATCCTTTCTACAATAGTGAGAGGGCAATAAAGGCAAGGAGAGAATAAAGGTTTTGGCAAATTCAATAACTTCTGCAGGCGTTTTATTGTGTGAAGTGTGTTTGCCTCTTTGGTCCAGTTTTGCAAAGCCTTCATCTGACGAATTTTGGACAGTATATAAAATGAATTTTTGTGAAACGTTAAGAGTTGCCATTAAAAATTGTTGACAAACTTGTCTCCTCGACTCGCCTTCGTTTATGTAATAACTGTACGTTACGCTACGTCTAGAAGCAGTCGTCGAATCTAGCTTACTGCGCTTGATGCTTCGTTTTACTGTCGCTTGAGCAATCCAGTCTCTACGTCTTTGCTGGCTTTCAAGGCTCCAAAAATATCCAAATAAAGTTCTTCGGCGTTCTTCGGGGATTTCAGCACAATTGTTTTGACATGCCTTTCCAATACAAGGATTTTCCTTTATTTCTTTTCCTTGTATGATTTGCCCTTTGGCGTTGGTGTACATTTCGCCTTTCTGTTTATTTTTAAAGTTTTGTAATTTAATTTGTTTCTTTGTTTTACCCTTTACTATATTTATAGCCTCTGATTCAGTTTCTGTAAAAAAATGTTTTGTCTTTTTCTTCTCCAATCTTTTCTTCTTTTTATTATTTTTTGCTTTAGTTATCTCTTCAGCTTCACTAGACTCATCATCTAACTCATTCCAACTATCAGAATCTTCAGATGGATATGCTTCGTTTAATAAAATAGTATCTGCGGAAACTTTTTCATCTATAAAATCTAAGTACGATATATTAAAATCTAATTTGCGGTTCGATTTTCGACGTCGCGATTCTTTGGGTTGATCTGTACCATTGTTAGATTGTGCTATATTGTTTACTTGAAGAGTGTTTTGTGTTGTGATTCGATGTTGGAGATATGAGTTGCTAGTTCCAGGTATTGGAGAATCATATTTTGAGTGGCACTTTTCTGGAATTTTGTGATTGTGGCCAATATCACTCTCGGAATTAGTAATTCCGCTGTTAGTACTAGTATTATATGATGTACTTCGCGGGGTGCTTACAGCGCGGTAGTGTTGAAGATCAGATAAAGTATTAAAATTTACATCATCAGCATTTAAACGCATGCTGCGGGGGACGCTCATGGCGCGGCGATGGTGAAGATCAGGTGGAGCGTTAACATAATATGTTAACGCAACGTTATTATTACATTACGTTAACATAATATGCATATCAACGAGCGTACGGCCACGGAGGAGGTGGCTCTCCTGAGGGAGGCCAATAAAAAGCTCATGTCGGATCTCGCTGAGATCCGACGTGAGCTTGCGGAGCTGAAGGCTGCACGGGAGAGACCGACTCCGGCCCCGGCAGCCACAGTTCCGCCCCCTCCCTCGGGACAGTCGCCTCCTCTGGAGGATGTAATGCGGGCGGTCATGGTGCAGGTGGGCACCATGATCTCCGCCCGCTTCGCGGGTTTGGAGGAGCGGTTGCTACCTCCACAGCGCCTCAGGCCGCCTCTTGCGGCGGATAAGCGCAGGGAGGAGCCGCCGCCGGTGCCAAGCACCTCGACTGCTGTGCCGGGCTCTGCGCCTGCGCCAAAGCCACGCAGGCGCAAAGCTGGGAGGACGCAGGAGCTCCCACCTCCGGAGAGAACTCTTCTTGAAACCGCGACTGCGACTTCGCGACCGGCTCCCTCGTTGGAGACATGGTCCGAAGTCGTCAGGCGCGGTTCCAAGAAGAAGAAGAAGAAGAAGAAGGCGGCGCAAGGGCCGCGGTCAACCCCGGCTAAGGCGAAGACCCCTAAACTCCGCCCCCCCCGTACTGCAGCGGTGGTCATCACGCTGCAGCCGGGAGCGGAGGAGAGGGATCTCTCCTACGCCAGGGTGTTGGGGGAGGCCAGGGGTCGCATTGACCTCGCGGCCCTCAACCTCCCGCCCTTGAGAATGCGCACCACCATGACGGGGGCGCGCATTCTCGAGGTGCCGGGAGAAGAACGGGAGTCCAAGGCTGACTGCCTGGCCTCCAAGTTAAAGGAAGTGTTCGGCAACTCCCAGGAGTTGACGGTGTCGCGCCCGACCCTCACCGCAGACTTGCGTGTGAGTGGTTTGGACGACTCCGTCAACTCCGAGGAGTTGACGAGAGTTCTGGCGCGGGCAGGGGGATGCCCAGCGCCAGAAATCAAGCTGGGGGACATAAGGCGGGGCCCAGGTGGCATGGGCACCGCCTTTGTCAGGTGTCCCGTCGTTGCCGCCAAGAAATTGGTGGCAAACGGCGGGCGCCTGTTGGTGGGTTGGGTGGCGGCGTCGGTCAAGCTCTTGGAAGCGAGACCACGCCGCTGCTTCCGCTGCCTTGCACTGGGCCACGTTCAGGCCCAGTGCAAGTCAGCAGCTGACCGCAGCGAAGAATGCTATCGCTGCGGTCAACTTGGCCACAAGGCCAAGGGCTGCTCGGCCGCCCCGCACTGCACCCTCTGTGCAGTAGCGGGAAGGCCTGCGGGGCACCTGTCGGGGACCAGCGCCTGTGCTGAGCCCCCATCAAAGACAGGTGCTCCCAGGAGGCAGTCTGCTGCGACCAACTCCGGGTCGCAGCTGACCGGCTCCACTCCAGAGCGGCGGGGCAGCATGGAGGAAAGTTAGTATGGCGCCCATACTAACTTTCCTCCAGGCCAATATCAATCACTCCGCCCGTGCACAGGACCTTTTGCTCCAGTGCATGGCGGAGCGATTGATCACGGTGTGTGTGGTGGCCGAACCATACCGGGTCCCGCCCAGGTCGGACTGGGTCGGGGACCTGGATGGTCTGGTGGCAATCACCACACAGTCGCCGGCCCTCTCGCCCACTCTCGACAAAGTCACTAGGGGAAGTGGCTTTGTCGCGACTGAGGTGGGAGGCACCGTGGTGGTGGGGGTGTACTTTTCTCCCAACAGGGTCCTTGCCGAGTTCGAGAGATTTCTCGGCGAGGTAGGGACCCTGGTGGGACGGAGTCGCCCCCGCCAAGTCATCGTCCTCGGTGACCTCAACGCCAAATCTGTGGCGTGGGGGTCATCGACGACAGATGCAAAGGGGAGGGAGCTGGGGGAGTGGCTCGCGGAAGCGGGGCTCTGTGTCCTCAATAGAGGCACAGAGCACACGTGCGTGCGGCAATGGGGAGGGTCGGTGGTCGATGTGACCTTCGCCACCCCGGAGCTCGCACGCCGTGTTCACAACTGGAGGGTGCTGGTCGATGAGGAGACACTATCCGATCACCGCTACATATCGTTTAGTGTCTCCCCATCGACAGCGGATGGAGGACAGGGAGCCTCCCTGCCGGTGACGGGCCCGCGATGGGGGTTGAAGCGCCTGGACTTGGAGAAGCTGCAGGAGGCAGCCATTGTCCAGGCGTGGAACCCTGCTCCATCACCACCGGTAGACCTAGACGCGGAGGCCGATGCGCTGTGCATGGCGATGTCGCACGTTTGCGATGCCGCCATGCCCCGCGTAAAGGCCCTCCCAATGAAGCGTCAGGTCTACTGGTGGTCGGAGGAGATTGCGGAGCTCCGGCGGTGCTGCGTAGTGAGGAGGCGCCATTACCAGCACTACCGGCGGAGGAGGCTCCAGGAGCCGGCGGAGTTGGATGCCCGCTATGCCGCCTACAGGGCGGCGTCGCGGGCTCTCCGCACTGCCATCGCCGAGGCCAAGTCGGCATCGTGGAGCCAGCTGCTGGAGACACTGGACCGTGATCCGTGGGGGCGTCCCTACTTATTGGCGAGGCGAAAGCTTCGCCCATGGACGCCTCCAGTCACCAGCATGCTGGAGCCACAATTGCTGCGGCGGGTGGTAGAGGGACTGTTCCCGGCTAGCCCGGGAACCGATTTTGTCCCTCCCACGGCGATGGTGGCGCGGACCGAAGACTCCGCCGAGGAGGAGGAGGGGGAGGAAGACGAAGACGAGAGCTTCTCGACGTCTCCGAGGGAGAGTTGGGAGCCGCCGTCCTGAGAATGAGGGCCAAGGACACGGCGCCGGGGCCTGATGGCATACCCGGCCGTGCTTGGGCCCTCGCTCAGGACGCCCTCGGCCCTCGCCTCCGGGATCTCCTGAGTCGCTGCATGCGCGAAGGGAGATTCCCGAGGCGATGGAAGAGGGGGAAGCTCGTCCTCCTCCGGAAGGAGGGGCGGCCCGCGGACGAACCCTCGGGGTATCGTCCGATCGTGCTGCTTGACGAGGCGGGCAAGCTCTTAGAGCGTATCATCGCTGCCCGCCTCGCCAAGCACCTCGAAAGGGTGGGCCCGAACTTGTCCGAAAGGCAGTTCGGGTTTCGTAGAGGTCGTTCGACAATTGACGCTATTCGTCTTGTCAACGACCTCTACGAGGGTGTATCCGGGGATGGGGTGTTGTTGGCGGTGTCGCTAGACATAGCGAACGCCTTCAACTCCCTGCCCTGGATCACCATAAAAGAGGCGCTGGGGTACCACAGAGTGCCCCGGTACCTGCGGCGCCTCCTTGGGGACTATCTCTCTGACAGAGAGATAGTCTACCCAAGAAGGGATGGGGAAGGGTCGAGCCCCATGTCACGAGGGGTTCCACAGGGGTCTGCTCTCGGGCCACCCCTGTGGAACCTCGGCTACGACTGGGTGCTGAGGTGCGGTAACCTGCCTGGCATCAGCTTAATCTGTTACGCTGATGACACGCTGGTTACCGCAAGGGGGGGAACCTTCCGCCAGGCGGCGATCCTGGCCACTGCGGGTGTAGCGGCCGTGGTGGCCAGGATTAGGAGTTTGGGCCTGGAGGTGGCGCTCCACAAGTCCGAGGCCATCTGCTTTCATGATGGCCCCAGACGAGCGCCACCTGCAGGCGCCAACATCGTGGTGGGTGGGGTTTCCATCCCTGTCAAGCCGACACTGAAATATCTCGGTGTCGTGCTTGACAGCAGATGGAACTGGGGGCCGCATCTGCGTCAACTAACCCCCAAGTTGACGCAGACTGCGGCGGCGTTGGGCCGGCTTCTGCCCAATGTGGGAGGCTGTGGAGGGCACTGCCGCCACCTTTACATGGCGGTGGTGCGCTCCATGGCGATGTACGGTGCTCCCATATGGGCAAGAAGGTTGGGCCGTGGGGAGGAGGCTCTCCTCCACAGCGCCCAGAGGGTGATGGCTGTGAGAGTGTGTCGGGGCTACCGCACACTCTCTCACGAGGTGGCATGCGTCCTTGCGGGATCGCTGCCTTGGTGCCTGGAGGCCGAGGTTTTATCCTCGGTCTACTGGCGCCTGGTGCGAGCCCAAGAGGACGAGCTGCGCCCTGCCCCACAGGAGGTGGTGCGGTGGCGCAGCGATGCCAGGGCCATCGCTCTGGGGAGGTGGAGGGAGCGGATTCTCTCTGGATCCACTCAGCGGGGGGCCGGCGCTCGACGGCTCCTCGAGGCGATACGGCCCCTTCTCGCTGAGTGGGTCCAGAGAAAACATGGGGTACTCATCTTCCGGACTACACAGATGCTCTCGGGACACGGTTGTTTCGGGAGGTATCTGTGTAGGGTTGCCGGAAGGGAAGAGACCCCGGTGTGCCACCGGTGCGGTTGCGCGGAAGATACTGCGCAACACGCACTGGAGGCATGCCCGGGGGAAGAGGACGCGCGACGTTCCCTAGTCGCGGTCCTGGGGGCAGATCTCTCATTGCCGACCATCTTACCCAAGATGCTCGACAATGAGAGATCATGGGAAGCTTTCGTCTCCTTCTGCGAGACTACTGTCTCACGGAGGGAGACGGAGGAGCGAGAGAGGGAGCTTGACCCTCTCGCTCCTCCTTGCAGGCGGAAGCGGACACGCGGGCGAGCCACTAGGGCTCGCACCCCGTCTCCGCTCGGAGGGCCTGGGGTCTCCCCTTTGGGGGGGGGTCTAACGGCCGACCTCCCGTCGACCATGCCTGGTTCGCGAGTCCGAAACTACGCCCTGTAAGCAGCGCAGTTTCGGGCTCCCGTGCCAGACACTCCCCTCGGCAACCCCCGAACCTTGAGACTTAATGCTTTGGGTTGCGACACCTGACGAAGTCGCAAAGTGTCGCAACACAAAGCGAACTCTCCGACCAACTTTGCGCTGAGAAGCGCTCGTGTCATTCCACGCTGGGCTCTGCCATCAGAGTCCACCGGAAGACACGCCACCACTTTCTGAAATGACTTGGATATTAGTAGGCCAGATAGCGTATCAGCCCACTAACATTCCAAGTCATTTCAGTCCCCCCCCCCCCCCTTACCGAACTTCTGCTCGTGCAACTCGAAGGGTGAGGAGCACGTTCAGAAGTTCGGCCTTCCCCGACCGGAATTAGCCGCCACTGGGTAAGATATACGGAGATAAGTTACCGAGTGACGTTGCCCAGGATGCACCACGAGGAGGTTTCCGATCACAGCACCCCAACCTAACCTAACCTAACCTAACCTTTTTTTTTTTTTTTTGTCTGTGGAAGGAAAATGCATTTACGCACGAATATCGGGATAGACAGTGTTGGACTCGGTGCCAGAAGGGCACAATACCAACTAAAAACCCACCACTAGATTTCGCCTACAAAGGAGCGTGGGCCATCAGGCAGTGCCCGATGGCCCACGCTCCTCTCGAGGTGAGGGACGCGCTGCTATAGGTTTCCAGCGCGTCCCAGGAGCCACAATGCGGGGGTTCCGACCCCCCGCGAGGCGGGCCCGAAAGGGTGACATGGTGATGTCAGAGTTGCGCAGGCGAATGCGAAAGCGGTTCCGCAACTCTGACATTGCACCATTGTAGGCGAAATCTAGTGGTGGGTTTTTAGTTGGTATTGTGCCCTTCTGGCACCGAGTCCAACACTGTCTATCCCGATATTCGTGCGTAAATGCATTTTCCTTCCACAGACAAAAAAAAAAAAAAAAGGTTAGGTTAGGTTAGGTTAGGTTGGGGTGCTGTGATCGGAAACCTCCTCGTGGTGCATCCTGGGCAACGTCACTCGGTAACTTATCTCCGTATATCTTACCCAGTGGCGGCTAATTCCGGTCGGGGAAGGCCGAACTTCTGAACGTGCTCCTCACCCTTCGAGTTGCACGAGCAGAAGTTCGGTAAGGGGGGGGGGGGGGACTGAAATGACTTGGAATGTTAGTGGGCTGATACGCTATCTGGCCTACTAATATCCAAGTCATTTCAGAAAGTGGTGGCGTGTCTTCCGGTGGACTCTGATGGCAGAGCCCAGCGTGGAATGACACGAGCGCTTCTCAGCGCAAAGTTGGTCGGAGAGTTCGCTTTGTGTTGCGACACTTTGCGACTTCGTCAGGTGTCGCAACCCAAAGCATTAAGTCTCAAGGTTCGGGGGTTGCCGAGGGGAGTGTCTGGCACGGGAGCCCGAAACTGCGCTGCTTACAGGGCGTAGTTTCGGACTCGCGAACCAGGCATGGTCGACGGGAGGTCGGCCGTTAGACCCCCCCCCAAAGGGGAGCTTCACCTTATGAAGCACAATTATGAATATGTCTAGTGAATTTAATAAATCTACCCAGGAGGGTCCCCGAAAGGGGGAATCCCTCCAGGCTTCGGCCTGCAGTCCCCGATCGTATTCTGGGGGGGACAAAATTCACGCGATCACCAACGACGAACCAAGCAAACGAAAAACGGACTCCGAATTAGCAAGAGGATTGGAAACCGACGGAGGGAGAAGGCAAGAGACTCGTGCTGCGCGCTCTGGGAGGAGGGAGTGTACACTCTTCGTGAAACCTGAAGGGGACTCCACCTCCTCGAGGCGTAGCAGGATATCGGTCTCTTCGGAGAGGAAGCGGCCCCGCTCTGAAGACAGAAGCAGCTGCGGGGGCGATCCGTTGAGCTCCGACCCTGAGTCGGATGCTCCGGCCACCAAGGTGCAAGTTGCACGAAAGCGAGGCAGAGGACGAGCGCCGATGACAGGCGCGGGCATAGGCCGAGCTGCAGCCAAGGCGTCAGCACTGGCCTCACAGAAGAGGGAGATGGAACGGAGGGCTGAAGAGCTAGTGGCCCGCATGTCCACTCCCACCCACTCGGCGGACGCCTCTTTGAGGTTGACGTCTGAGTCGGAGGTGGAGTCATGGGGCCTCTCCATCACCGAGGCGGAGAAAGACGAGGGTCTCGCGCACGAGTACGAGAGAAGACACCGCGCAACACACACTGGAGGCATGCCCGGGGGAAGAGGACGCGCGACGTTCCCTAGTCGCGGTCCTGGGGGCAGATCTCTCATTGCCGACCATCTTAGCCAAGATGCTCGACAATGAGAGATCATGGGAAGCTTTCGTCTCCTTCTGTGAGACTATTGTCTCACGGAGGGAGACGGAGGAGCGAGAGAGGGAGCTTGACCCTCTCGCTCCTCCTTGTAGGCGGAAGCGGACACGCGGGCGAGCCACTAGGGCTCGCACCCCGTCTCCGCTTGGAGGGCCTGGGCCATCGGGCACTGCCGGAGGGCCTGGGCCATCGGGCACTGCCTGATGGCCCACGCTCCTCCCGAGGTGGGGGACGCGCTGTTATAAGGTTTACAGCGCGTCCCAGGAGCCACAATGCGGGGGTTCCGACCCCCCGCGAGGCGGGCCCGAAAGGGTGAATGGTGGTGTCAGAGTTGCGCGGGCGAATGCGAAAGCGGTTCCGCAACTCTGACACGGCACCATGGTAGGCGAAACCTTTGTGAAGGGTGTTTAGTTGGTAGGGGTGCCCTTCTGGCACCGAGTCCAGCACAGCGTGCGTAACTGCATTCCCCTACACAATAAAAAAAAAAAAAAAAAAAAAAAAAGGTTAGGTTGGGATGGGGTGCGGTGATCGGAAACCTCCTCGTGGTGCATCCTGGGCAACGTCACTCGGTAACTTATCTCCGTATATCTTACCCAGTGGCGGCTAATTCCGGTCGGGGAAGGCCGAACTTCTGAACGTGCTTCTCGCCCTTAGAGTTGCACGAGCAGAAGTTCGGTAGGGGGGGACTGAAATGACTTGGAATGTTACTGGGCTGACAATTTGTCTGGCCTACTAACATCCAAGTCATTTCAGAAGTGGCGGTTTTGTCCTCTGGAGGACTCTGATAACAGAGTCTTGCGCAGACGGGCATCGGGCGCAGTTGGCGCATGTGTGGTGGGATCCACTGTGGATCGGTGAGTTCGCTTTGTGATGCGACACTTTACGATCTTCGTCGGGTGTCGCATTACAAAGCTCCAAATCTCAAGGTTCGGGGGTTGCCGAGGGGAGTGTCTGGCACGGGAGTCCGAAACTGCGCTGCTTACAGGGCGAAGTTTCGGACTCGCGATCCAGGCATGGTCGACGGGAGGTCGGCCATTAGACCCCCCCAAAGGGGAGCTTTACCCTTATGAAGCGAATAAATATGGCCAGTGAATTTAAATGTACAACTACCCAGGAGGGTCCTCGCGAGAGGGAATCCCTCCACGCTCCGGCGTGCAGTCCCCAATCGTACTCTGGGGGGGACAAAATTCACTCGATCGATGATAATAATGACGACTCAGGCAAACGTTTAACGGACTCCGATTTGGCTAACGAATTGGTGTTGGGTGGAGCAAGCAGACGCGAGGCGCGCGTTATGCTTAGTAGATACGAGGAGAGCGGTCTGTTTCTCAGTCCAGTGGATGACTCGGACTCTCAAAGCGTGGCCTCCGTGGGGTCGCCACCGCTGAGAGAGTCACCGAGACTCACTCGGCGAAAGCGATCGCGAATTGATAGCGGTGACGGAGAACTCCCTTCCTCCGGGAGTGAGTCTGAAGCCCCGGCCGCTAAAGTGGGGAATGCGCCAAGGCGCGGCAGAGGCCGACCGCCCACTACGGGCGACTACGCCGGACTTGCCGCTGCTAAGGCAGCTCTGGTTGCTGCTGAACGGCAGGAGATGGAGCTACGGGCGGAACAAGAGGTTGCTCAGTTGGCCCAGCGGAGCCGTCCGACGAGATCGACAACCAGTCGGATGTCGGAATCATCGGCGGACCGTCGAGAGGAGCTGACTGATGACCTGGCAATGAGGGCCATGGATTGCGTTGCCACAATCGTTGCTGTGGCAGCGAAATCCAGTAATCTTAAGGGCACGTTTGTGCGTTCCCTGAAGGACGCGGCGACTTCTCTCCGCGAAATCATTGGTGACTTCAGAGAGAGGTCCACAAATGATGAGACGCGGAAGTTACTGGCGGCAAACGGACGCCTGCAATCGGAGGTAGCGGACCTCCGAAGTCAAATTTCGGAGCTCCGCAAGGAGATGAGGGAAGAACGCATGGCATCGACATCAGCCGTGCGATCGTCCCCCGGCAAGTCGTCGTCGCAGGCCGGCTCAGCTCCAGAGGAGCTAGAGCAGCGGCTTGTAAGACAAGTCGGGGAAATGATGAGCGCTAGGTTGGCGGCGCTGGAGGAACGGCTTCTCCCAGAGAAGCGCGTCAGACCTCCGCTGGCCGCCGACCGCAATGAGAAGACACAGGTCAGACCGACTGGAAGTGTAGACCCGGAGCCGTCAACACCTTCCTACCCCGTAGTGGAATCGGTCGTGCCGGCCGGAAGTGCCGCTGCCGGAGTGGGAAGGTTCTCCCATAAGAGAACGCCCACCGAGATTGCGGAGCGAAGGCGAAAGATTCTGGGGCTTCCGCCGGGGGCGCCTCTGCCTCCAGCTATGGACCCCTGGCTTAATCCTCCAGAGGGGATGATCGCGGAAGTGGAGACGAACCAGCCGCCCCCACAAAGCGCCCCAAAGGGCAAAGGCAAAGGGAAGGGGAAGTCCACTAAGACTCCGAAGTCAGTGGCTCCCAGTGCCGAAAAGGATCCAGGCCCCTCACAGTCTAAACCAGCCGCAGAGGGCTGGACGGAAGTGGGTAAGGGGGGATCCAAAAAGGGTTCCAAAAAGACAGCGACTAAGGCTTCTTCAAAGAAATCCAAGGCGGCGCCGAAGCCTAGGATACGCATCTCTCGCACCTCGGTCGTTATCATGACGCTACAACCCGGGGCTGCTGAGAGGGGCATATCCTACGCTGAGGCCTTAACGGAGGCAAAAAGACGGATTGACCCAGAGGAGTTGGGGATCCGATCTCTAACCTTTAGGCGTGCGGCCACTGGTGGCCGAATGTTTGAGTTGGCGGGCGAGGAGAACGCTGCAAAGGCAGATACACTCGCCAACAAACTAAGGGCGGTCTTCAAGCCTGAAGACATCCGGATCAACAGACCGGAAAAGTGCGCGAAATTGCGACTATCTGGTCTGGATGACTCGGTGTCGAAGGTTGAGGTGGCGGAGGTCATCCAAAGGATGGGAGGATGTGGTCCTGACTCAGTCAGGGTCAAGGACATCCGCCGTAACGCTGCAGGTATTGGTACGACCTTCGTCCAATGCCCTGCAGCGGCGGCAAAGAAACTCGCCCAGAGCGAAAGGATCAAGGTGGGGTGGGTGTCAGTGCGCGTCAAGCTGCTGGCCCCACGGCCTTTGCGCTGCTACCGGTGCCTGGAGGTGGGGCATGTCATTAAGGTAAAAAAAAGCGAAGATTTATGGGGCATGTCCGTTAAAGTACTGGAAGGTATAATCGTGAAAATTGCACCTTATCTTGCTAAATTGTTTAATGCTAGCGTTAGTAAGGGTATTTTTCCAAACTTAATGAAGCACAGTAAAGTCGTGCCGTTATTTAAATCCGGTGATAAAGTTGAACCCGAAAATTATAGACCAGTCTCAGTATTACCCTGCATCAGTAAAATATTTGAGAAATTAATATTAAACCAGCTTCTACATTACTTTAACTCAAACAATTTGTTACACAACCATCAATTTGGTTTCACTAAAGGACGCTCAACCACTGATGCGGGTGTAAAGCTAACTAAATATATAATGAGTGCGTGGGAGGATCATCGCGATGTGATAGGGGTATTTTGCGATTTGTCCAAGGCATTTGACTGCGTTCATCACAGTACACTTTTGAAGAAATTAGAATTTTATGGAATTTCTAAACCCGCTTTGGACCTCATTACGTCATACCTTAAAGGTCGAGTGCAGACTGTTGAAATTGACGGGAATAAATCTAAGGGATTTCCTATGACAATGGGTGTACCGCAAGGTTCCATCCTTGGACCCTTTTTGTTCCTTGTGTATGTAAACGATCTGCCCTTCATGTTAAAAAAACAAACAAACATAGAAATAGTTATGTTTGCTGATGACACGTCACTACTATTTAAAGTTAAACGAGGGATAAACGATTTTAATGAAATAAATAGAATATTGGATATCGCTTGCAGATGGTTCGACGCAAATAATTTGGCACTAAATCCGAGTAAAACAAAATGCATCAAATTTACACTATCTAATGTGGCCAGCCCTAATATCAACATAAAGTTACTCGATAAAACTATAGAACCAGTATATTCTACTACTTTTTTGGGTGTTACCATAGATGCGAAACTCCAATGGACTCCGCACATTGAACAATTAGCTAACAAACTAAGCTCAGCTGCACATGCGGTTCGACAGATCAGAAAAATATCAGATGTTGCCACCGCTAGATTGGTTTATTTTGGCTATTTTCATAGCGTTATGGCCTATGGAATCCTGTTATGGGGGTCGGCAGCAGATAGAAATGTCGTTTTCATAGTGCAAAAACGAGCAATCCGCGCTTTGTATAAATTGCCAGCTAGAAAATCTTTGAGGAAGATTTTTAAAGACATAAATATTTTAACGGCTCCATCCCTATATATTTATGAATGCATTATGCATGTCAGAAAAAACCAGGAGAGCTTTAGTAAAATCTCTGAAAAAAACCCTAAAGCACATCACAAAAACTTATTAGACATTCCTAAATGTAGGCTACAAAAAACACACAATTCTTTTATAGGAAACTGTGTTCGCTTCTATAATATCATACCGGAGCAGTTGGCTGGTCTTAATGAAAAAAAGTTCAAAAATGTTGTATAGGCCTATTTAATGGATAAAGCGTATTACAATGTTGATGACTTCATTAAAGATAAGAATGTATGGAAAAAGAGTATATCACAAAAAATATTATAATTACCGATTAAGAATTTTACATGACAATTTAATTTTTTATTCATATTGTATCCAAACACTTTTATTTTTATTGTATCTTTGACAAAGCCCTTTTACAGCTGCTTAATATGGACAAGGCCTCTTTACAGCCGCTTACTTTAAATGTTGACATTTTTGATAATTGTGTATTTAAACTGTTTTATTATTTGATTTTTTGTCATTGACGTTACCAAGTTTTTCTTGTAAAATAATGGTTCGAAGAAATAAATTGAAATTGAAATTGAATTGAAGCGTGCATTGAGCCCCCGCGACTCCGGCTCCTATGGCGTCGTGAGGGATCTCCCCAGTGGTTTTAGTGGGTAGGCCGTCGGTCGAGAGGGCGGAGAGTCCCACATAACCACTGGCTCCCCCCCGGGGGCCGGTGGTATGCGTAAGGCATTTCCACTGGGTCAAAAAAAAAAAAAAAAAAAAGGTTAGGTTGGGATGCGGTGATCGGAAACCTCCTCGTGGTGCATCCTGGGCAACGTCACTCGGTAACTTATCTCCGTATATCTTACCCAGTGGCGGCTAATTCCGGTCGGGGAAGGCCGAACTCCTGAACGTGCTCCTCACCCTTAGAGTTGCACGAGCAGAAGTTCGGTAGGGGGGACTGAAATTACTTGGAATGTTACTGGGCTGATTCTTATCTGGCCTAGTAACATCCAAGTCATTTCAGAAAGTGGTGGCGTGTCTTCCGGTGGACTCTGATGGCAGAGTCTAGCGCGGACAGACACGGGCGCTTCTCAGCGCAGGGTTGGTGGATCCGGGAAGGATCGCAGAGTTCGCTTTGTGTTGCGACACTTTGCGGATTTCGTCGGGTGTCGCAACATAAAGCTCCAAGTCTCAAGGTTCGGGGGTTGCCGAGGGGAGTGTCTGGCACGGGAGTCTGAAACTGCGCTGCTTACAGGGCGTAGTTTCGGGCTCGCGATCCAGGCATGGTCGACGGGAAGTCGGCCGTTAGACCCCCCCACAGGGGAGCTTCACCCATATGAAGCATAAACGATAATGAATACAAGTGAATTTAAGAATACTACCCAGGAGGGTCCTCGCGAGAGGGAATCCCTCCACGCTTCGGCGTGCAGTCCCCAATCGTATTCTGGGGGGGACAAAATTCACACGGTACCTAAAAACGACGACTATGGCAATTCGAAAACGGACACCGATCTGGCTAATGAGTTGGTGATGGCTGGTGCAAGTAGGAGAGAGGCACGGGTGGTGCTTTCTCGCTACGAGGACGTCGGACTCTTTAAGAGCCCAGAGGACTTTGATTCCTCCCGACAAAGTCTAGTGACTGTTGGGTCATCTTCACCGGTTGGGACACTAAGACGGAAGAGGTCAAGGAACCAGGACCAAGACAGCTGCGACATGAGCTCTGACAGTGGGTCAGACGCTTCGGCAGCCAAACTTGGTGGGACGAAGAAGCGAGGCAGAGGCCGTCCACCCACCACGGGTGACTATGCTGGCCTTGCCGCGGCAAAAGCAGCACTTGTGGCTGCCGAGAGGGAAGAGATGGAGCTCAGGGCAGAGCGCGAGGTCGCCGAGTTAGCCCAGCGTTGCCGTCCGACGAGGTCGACGCCCAGTCGGGTGACAGAATCGTCGGCGGATCGAGAGGAAGAGCTGACAGCTGAGCTCTGTCACAGGGCGATGGAGTGCGTCGCCACGGTCGTTTCCGTGGCGGCGAGGTCCGGCAATCTTAAGGGCACGTTTCAACGTGCCCTTAAAGATGCGGCAACATCGCTCCGGGAAATTATTGGGGACCTCAGGGAGAGGTCCACAAATGACAAGACGACGAGACTGCTGGTTGCCAACAATCGCCTGCAGGCAGAGGTCTCGGATCTCCGCAGCCAGATGGTAGAGCTGCGAAAGGAGATAACAGAGGGACGCGCGGGAACAACATCTGCCGTGCGAACATTCCCCGACAAGTTATCGCAGGTCGGCTCATCTTTAGGTTAGGTTAGGTTTTTTTTTTTTTTTTTTTTTTTAAAGTATCGGGCCCGCGAGATTATCCCTAACAAGTATGGGTTAAGGGTTTGTTCTTTATTAAAGTTTTTTACAGAGTTCTTATTATATCTACTACATTGTTGTTAGGACAGTCTTAATTGTACATTAATTATTTCTACTGTATTAGTTGTTGGTTTTATTGCACGTGCATATATATATATATCCACATTTGTCATGCCTTATTGTCATATTTATGTTCTGGTTTGTATCCTTTGTGTGTTGTGTCTGCTATTTATTTGTTCGGCTTGGTTGTGTTTTACTTTTACTTTCTGTACAGTTTCTATGCTATGCTATGTATTTTTCTCTGTTTTATCTAAGTTGATTTATTTATATCCATTTGATATAAAAATCAGCTTAATTATTGTCTTATGTCATTTTTGTTACTTATTGGTACTAGGAGATCAGGTATGATTGTGTAGCGAAAGTAACTTTTTTATTTATATCAAATTAATCTTGTTTTAGTGTATGTTTTATTTTGCAGATCCTTGTTTCTCACTTTTAAGTTTCATTTAACTGATGTTTATACATATTTGTTTCCTGCTATCTTAAACGTGTGTGGTACAGTCTTATGGGTTTTATATTTGATACAAAATTTTGTATCAGTCATATATCCCGTTCTACAGGTAAGTTTTTTGTAAACAATTTGAGCGTCTTAGATACTTTTATTTTATCTTAAGTATTACATGTTATATTGCATAACCGTTCCTGCTTACTTACCGACTTATAAATTACAATTTTGCAGTCGTTATCTTTATAACATTTATATTATTTATTACTCATTTGGTTTTTCTAATATTGCAGTTGTTTGTATGTTTATTTTTTGCATGTTATATTTATTTTCTTTAGTGACTACACTTTTCTACTTTTTCTAGGCAGAAGCGGCGACCATGTCCATATCCGAGGCACAGCGAGCACTGGACCAGCGGGGATTGGTCTTCAACCTTCACTCGCTGGAGATCTATGTGTACGGTGCCCACCTCCAGCATTCTATGCCATATCGCTGCGGAGACCCTCATCACTACATGGTGTACGTGCTGATTCCTTGTCCGCTTTTTGTACACAATTTCTGCTCTGCAGTTTCCCACGTCCAGTCCTTCAAAAATACCCTTATTCTGGTTACGAAGGGCCTTTATGATATCATCATCGGTGTGAAACTGCAGAACATTACGTATTATTATAAGCGGATCTTTGTTTTTCATGTCCTCTACCTTCAGCTCCGGAGATTCTGCGAGGATTTCTTTCACTCTCCTCCTCTCCTCTTGTGATCTACATCCAACTATGACCCTTCTGTCCTTTGCTTTCCTTATTCTTTCTATGTTAACATGCCCCTCTTTGGCGTTCACCACATTCCTTATTATATTTAGGACTTGTTCCCCAGTTTGCATTTCATCTTTTGCTGTGACCGCAACCGAGTGTAAGACAGAAGACTCGGGTATGATCTGCAAAAATTTTCGGTTATTTTCATATAAGTCGAAAACCACTGATCAGATTTGAACGAAATAAACGAGAGAACAAGCAGGACCGCTTGGCGGACGTCCCGAGTAGTAGTGTGCACCTGAACGACAGCTACTTCCACACCAAATTTGAGGTTTGTGTTTCAGACTTAGCGTCTCACCTGGTTGGTCTGTGGATGCGGTGAATGGCTTGTTCTCTCTGGTTGGTCTGTGGATGCGGTGAATGGCTTGTTCTCTCTGGTTGGTCTGTGGATGCGGTGAATGGCTTGTTCTCTCTGGTTGGTCTGTGGATGCGGTGAATGGCTTGTTCTCTCTGGTTGGTCTGTGGATGCGGTGAATGGCTTGTTCTCTCTTTAGAATGCAATACAAGCTGGTTTCCCGGATTTGCTCACAATTTGTATGATAAATTTTTGTAAAACATGAATTTCAATATGTTGCCTTTGTTTGTTTCAGATCACATAGATGGGTTAGGTTAGGTTAGGTTAGGTTAGGTTCTTGGAGAGCCTGGGGTGCGGGGTTCGGGAACCTCCGCGTGGTGCACCCCGGGCATCACACAACAACTTGCCCCGGCGGCATCTTGTTGTGTGATGGCTAATCTCGGACGAGACGGAAGGGCTTCTACACGTGACCCGGGAGGGCCGCGCGTAGAAGCCTACATGGTGCGGGTCCCCCTGGGAGCTGTCTGCTAAGCAGAGAGCTCCCAGGTGGACCAAAAGGGGAGATCTCTTAGGAGATCCTCTCAAAGAGGGGTTTTTCGCCGAGTGGTCTGGGCTGGGTGGGCGCAGGGGAGCTGTAGGTGAGCCCCCGCGGTCATTTGTTTGGTTCGGATCGGTGCGGTGTGGAGGAGATCGAGTTAGGACGAAAGATTTTTATTTTTATTGTTGAGGAAAGGGCTTCTACACGTGACCCGAGAGGGCCACGCGTAGAAGCCTACACGGTGCGGGGTCCCCTGGGAGCTGTCTGCTACGCAGAGAGCTCCCAGGTGGACCAAAAGAGGCGGTGTCTCTTTTGGAGATGGTTAAGATGCTGTGCGTGGCGACATCTGGCGTTTTTCGCTGGGTGTCGCGACGCACAGCAACCAAGTCTCAAGGTTCGGGGGTCGCCGAGGGGAGTGTCTGGCACGTGAGTCCGAGATCGCGCTGCTTACAGGGCGCGGTCTCGGGCTTGCGATCCAGGCATGGTCGGCGGGAAGCCGGCCGCTAGACCCCCACCCAGGGGAGCTATACCAGGCAAATTTAGCAGTAAAAAATGTAAATGGAAAGCAATTTTAAAACAACTACCCAGGAGGGTCCCCGAAAGGGGGAATCCCTCCACGTCTCAAAAGAGACGTGCAGCCCCGCGTATTCTGGGGGGGGCAAAAATTGCTCAACAACAACCAATGACGACCACGGCAAACGCTTATCGGACTCCGAACGCATTCGATTGGAAACTGACGGTGGAAGAAAGGAGGCGCGCGTGGTATTGACGCGCACGACGGCGGGAAATGAGTCGGACACGTCCAGCATCAATTCGGTGCTGATGGTGTCCGACTCATCGGAGGGGCGGTCTCGCAAAAGAGGCCTAGAGAGGGGCGAGACCTGTGGCAGCTCTTGCTCGGGCTCCGACGACACCTTGGAGGGCCCGACGGCGACCAAGGTCATCGCCCCCCGGAGAGGGCGAGGCAGAGGCAGGCCGCCCACTACTGGGAAGTACATGGGTATGGCGAAAGCCATTAAAGACCTGAACTCTGCCCGCGAGGAACAGCTCCGACTGGATGCGGAGGCTGAGCTGGCCAAGCAGCAGGCCGAGCGGAATGACAGGGCCCGGGCGTACTTCCGCAAGGACCCTCGCCTCCCTGGGAGTCACGACGCGGCTGCCCTTGAGAGGGTTATCTCGGACTCGGTGGCCACAATCAAAGATGTGGCCGCCAAGTCCAAGCATCTCAAGGGCACGTTTGTGGGTGCCCTCAAGGATGCGGCGAACGTGGTCCAAAACACGTTCGGGGAGATGCGCGGGCGGACGATGTCGGAGGAGGTGGCCTTGTTGGTAGAGGCCAATAACAGGCTCATGGCGGAGCTCAAGGTTCTTCGCCAAGAAAATGAGCAGTTACGAGCCAGGCCACCGCCGCAGGCCCCTCCTCCGGCTCCTCCTACCGAAGAAGCTTCCGCTTCGTTAGAGGACATAATGCGGGCGGTCATGGTGCAGGTGGGCACCATGATCACCGCCCGCTTTGAAGGGCTAGAGGAGCGGCTGCTCCCTCCACAGCGCCTCAGGCCGCCTCTGGCGGCGGATAGGCGCAGGGAGGAGCCGCCGCCAGTGCCAAGCACCTCGTCTGCGGTACCCAGCTCTGCGGCTGCGCCAAAACGACGCAGGCGCAAAGCTGGGAGAACGCAGGAGCTCCCATCCCTAGAGAATACTCTTCTTGGAGCCGCGACTACGACTTCGCGGCCGGCTCCCTCGTTGGAGACCTGGACCGAAGTCGTCGGACGCGGCTCCAAGAAGAAAAAGAAGAAGAAGAAGGCGGCGCAAGGGCCACGGTCAGCCCCGGCAAAGGCGAAGACCCCTAAACTCCGCCCCCCCCGTACTGCAGCGGTGGTTATCACGCTGCAGCCGGGAGCGGAGGAGAGGGGTCTCTCCTACGCCAGGGTGTTGGGGGAGGCCAGGGGTCGAATAGACCTCGCGGCCCTCAACCTCCCGCCCTTGAGAATGCGCACCACCATGACGGGGGCGCGCATTCTCGAGGTGCCGGGAGAAGAGCGGGAGGCCAAGGCCGACTGCCTGGCCTCCAAACTAAAGGAGGTCTTTGGGAGCTCCTCGGAGCTGACGGTGTCACGCCCGACCCTCACCGCAGATTTGCGTGTGAGTGGTCTGGACGACTCCGTCGGCTCCGACGAGTTGACGGCAGTTCTGGCGCGGGTGGGGGGATGCCCAGCGCCAGAAGTAAAGGTAGGGGAGATAAGGCGGGGCCCAGGTGGCATGGGCACCGCCTTTGTCAGGTGTCCCGTCGTTGCTGCCAAGAAATTGGTGGCAAACGGCGGGCGCCTGTTGGTGGGTTGGGTGGCGGCGTCGGTCAAGCTCTTGGAAGCGAGACCACGCCGCTGCTTCCGCTGCCTTGCACTGGGCCATGTTCAGGCCCAGTGCAAGTCAGAGGTTGACCGCAGCGAACAATGTTACCGCTGCGGTCAACTTGGCCACAAGGCCAAGGGCTGCTCGGCCGCCCCGCACTGCACCCTCTGTGCAGCAGCGGGAAGGCCTGCGGGGCACCTGTCGGGGACCAGCGCCTGTGCTGAGCCCCCATCAAAGACAGGTGCTCCCAGGAGGCAGTCTGCTGCGACCAGCTCCGGGTCGCAGCTGACCGGCTCCACGGTGGAGCAGCGAGGCAGCATGGAGGAAAGTTAGTATGGCGCCCATACTAACTTTCCTCCAGGCCAATATCAATCACTCCGCCCGTGCACAGGACCTTTTGCTCCAGTGCATGGCGGAGCGATTGATTACGGTGTGTGTGGTTGCCGAACCATACCGGGTCCCCCCCAGGTCGGACTGGGTCGGGGACTTGGACGGTATGGTGGCGATCACCACACAGTCGCCGGCCCTCTCGCCCACTCTCGACAAAGTCACTAGGGGTAGTGGCTTTGTCGCGACTGAGGTGGGAGGCACCGTGGTGGTGGGGGTATATTTTTCTCCCAACAGGGCCCTTGCCGAGTTCGAGAGGTTTCTCGGCGAGGTAGGGACCCTGGTGGGACGGAGTCGCCCCCGCCCAGTCATCGTCCTCGGTGACCTCAACGCCAAATCTGTGGCGTGGGGGTCATCGACGACAGATGCAAAGGGGAGGGAGCTGGGGGAGTGGCTCGCAGAAGCGGGGCTCTGTGTCCTCAATAGAGGCACAGAGCACACGTGCGTGCGGCAATGGGGAGGGTCGGTGGTCGATGTGACCTTCGCCACCCCAGAGCTAGCACGCCGTGTCCACGATTGGAAGGTGCTGGTCGATGAGGAGACACTGTCCGATCACCGCTATATATCGTTCAGTGTCTCCCCATCGACGGCGGATAGACAACAGGGAGCCTCCCTGCCGGTGACGGGCCCGCGATGGGGGTTGAAGCGCTTGGACTTGGAGAAGCTGCAGGAGGCAGCCATTGTCCAGGCGTGGAACCCTGCTCCATCACCACCGGTAGACCTAGACGCGGAGGCCGATGCGCTGTGCATGGCGATGTCGCACGTTTGCGATGCCGCCATGCCCCGCGTAAAGGCCCTCCCAATGAAGCGTCAGGTCTACTGGTGGTCGGAGGAGATTGCGGAGCTCCGGCGGTGCTGCGTAGTGAGAAGGCGCCACTACCAGCACTACCGGCGGAGGAGGCTCCAGGAGCCGGCGGAGTTGGACGCCCGCTATGCCGCCTACAGGGCGGCGTCGCGGGCTCTCCGCACTGCCATCGCCGAGGCCAAGTCGGCATCGTGGAACCAGCTGCTGGAGACACTGGACCGAGATCCGTGGGGGCGTCCCTACCTACTGGCGAGGCGAAAGCTTCGCCCATGGACGCCTCCAGTCACCAGCATGCTGGAGCCACAATTCCTGCGGCGGGTGGTCGAGGGACTATTCCCGGCTAGTCCGGGAATCGACTTTGTCCCTCCCACGGCGATGGTGGCGCGGACCGAAGACTCCGCCGAGGAGGAGGACGAGGGGGAGGAGGACGAGCTTCTCGACGTCTCCGAGGGAGAGTTGGGAGCCGCCGTCCTGAGAATGAGGGCCAAGGACACGGCGCCGGGGCCTGATGGCATACCCGGCCGTGCCTGGGCCCTCGCTCAGGACGCCCTCGGCCCTCGCCTCCGGGATCTCCTGAGTCGCTGCATGCGCGAAGGGAGATTCCCGAGGCGATGGAAGAAGGGGAAACTTGTCCTCCTCCGGAAGGAGGGGCGGCCCGCGGACGAACCCTCGGGGTATCGTCCGATCGTGCTGCTTGACGAGGCGGGCAAGCTCTTGGAGCGTATTATCGCTGCCCGCCTCGCCAAGCACCTCGAAAGGGTGGGCCCGAACCTCTCCGAAAGGCAGTTCGGGTTTCGTAGGGGTCGTTCGACAATCGACGCTATTCGTCTTGTCAACGACCTCTACGAGGGTGTATCCGGGGATGGGGTGTTGTTGGCGGTGTCGCTAGACATAGCGAACGCCTTCAACTCCCTGCCCTGGATCACCATAAAAGAGGCGCTGGGGTACCATAGAGTGCCCCGGTACCTGCGGCGCCTCCTTGGGGACTATCTCTCCGACAGAGAGATAGTCTACCCAAGACGAGATGGGGAAGGGTCGAGCCCCATGTCACGAGGGGTTCCACAGGGGTCTGCTCTCGGGCCACCCCTGTGGAACCTCGGCTACGACTGGGTGCTTAGGTGCGGTAACTTGCATGGCATCAGTTTGATCTGCTACGCTGATGACACGCTGGTTACCGCACGGGGGGGGACCTTTCGCCAGGCGGCGATGCTAGCCACTGCGGGTGTAGCGGCCGTGGTGGCTAGAATAAGGAGTTTGGGCCTGGAGGTGGCGCTCCACAAGTCCGAGGCCATCTGTTTTCATGATGGCCCTCGGCGAGCGCCACCTGCAGGCGCCAATATTGTGGTGGGTGGGGTGACCATCCCTGTCAAGCCGACACTGAAATACCTCGGTGTCGTGCTTGACAGCAGATGGAACTGGGGGCCGCATCTGCGTCAACTTACCCCCAAGTTGACGCAGAGTGCGGCGGCGTTAAGCCGGCTTCTGCCCAATATGGGAGGCGGTGGAGCGCGCTGCCGCCACCTTTACATGGCGGTGGTGCGCTCCATGGCCATGTATGGTGCTCCCATTTGGGCAGGGAGGTTAGGCCGCGCAGAGGAGGCGCTCCTCCACAGTGCCCAGAGGGTGATGGCCGTGAGAGTGTGTCGGGGCTACCGCACGCTCTCACACGAGGTGGCATGCGTCCTTGCGGGATCGCTGCCCTGGTGCCTAGAGGCCGAGGTCTTATCCTCAGTCTACTGGCGCCGGGTGCGAGCCCAAGAGGACGAGCTGCGCCCTGCCCCACAGGAGGTGGTGCGGTGGCGCAGTGATGCCAGGGCCATCGCTCTGGAGAGGTGGAGGGAGCGGATTCTCTCTGGATCCACTCAGCGGGGGGCCGGCGCTCGACGGCTCCTCGAGGCGCTGCGGCGCTGCTCTCGGGACATGGATGTTTCGGGAGATACTTGTGTAGGGTTGCCGGAAGGGAAGAGACCCCGGTGTGCCACCAGTGCGGTTGCGCGGAAGATACCGCGCAACACGCACTGGAGGCATGCCCGGGGGAGGAGGACACGCGACGTTCCCTGGTCGCGGTCCTGGGGGCAGATCTCTCATTGCCGACCATCTTGTCCAAGATGCTCGACAATGAGAGATCATGGGAAGCTTTCGTCTCCTTCTGTGAGACTATTGTCTCACGGAGGGAGACGGAGGAGCGAGAGAGGGAGCTTGACCCTCTCGCTCCTCCTTGCAGGCGGAAGCGGACACGCGGGCGAGCCACTAGGGCTCGCACCCCGTCTCCGCTCGGAGGGCCTGGGCCATCGGGCACTGCCTGATGGCCCACGCTCCTCCCGAGGTGGGGGACGCGCTGCTATAGGTTCTCCAGCGCGTCCCAGGAGCCACAATGCGGGGGTTCCGACCCCCCGCGAGGCGAGCCCGAAAGGGTGACATGGTGATGTCAGAGTTGCGCGGGCGAATGCGAAAGCGGTTCCGCAACTCTGACATTGCACCATGGTAGGGAAATCTTGTGACGGGGGTTTAGTTGGTATTGTGCCCTTCTGGCACCGAGTCCAACACGGTCCAACACCACAACACTGCGTGCGTAAATGCATTCCCCTACACAAAAAAAAAAAAAAAAAAAAAAAAAAAAAAAAAAAAAAAGGTTCTTGGAGAGCCTGGGGCGTCGAGTGTTTAGGGCCACTCGGTACCCTACCTAGGGATAGGCTCTCCCGAGGCGGTGACGCGCCGCTGGTTTCCGGTGCGTCACTGGAGCCAAAAGCGGGGGTTCCGTCCCCCCGCGAGGCGGGCCCGCAAGGGTGTTGGCGTTGGGTTGGAGTCGTCGAAGGGAGTGCGCAAAGTGACCCCGCGACACTGACCTGCTGCCATGCCGAAGAAACCTGTGGGGGTTTTAGTCGGTAGGGGCACCACTTTCAGTGGTGTCGAGCCCGACACACCTGCCGTGTCCCTACAGAGTGGAAGGTGCGTCAATGCATTTCCCCCACAAAAAAAAAAAAAAAAAAAAAAAGGTTAGGTTAGGTTGGGATGCGGTGATCGGAAACCTCCTCGTGGTGCATCCTGGGCAACGTCACTCGGTAACTTATCTCCGTATATCTTACCCAGTGGCGGCTAATTCCGGTCGGGGAACGCCGAACTTCTGAACGTGCTTCTCACCCTTAGAGTTGCACGAGCAGAAGTTCGGTATGGGGGGGGACTGAAATGACTTGGAATGTTAGTGGGCTGATACGCTATCTGGCCTACTAATATCCAAGTCATTTCAGAAAGTGGTGGCGTGTCTTCCGGTGGACTCTGATGGCAGAGTCCAGCGCGGAAAGACACGGGCGCTTCACAGCGCAGTGTTGGTCGGAGAGTTTGCTTTGTGTTGCGACACTTAGCGATTTTCGTCAGGTGTCGCAACGCAAAGTGCCACATCTCAAGGTTCGGGGGTTGCCGAGGAGAGTGTCTGGCACGGGAGTCCGAAACTGCGCTGCTTTTAAGGTGTAGTTTCGAACTCGCGATCCAGGCATGGTCGACGGGAGGTCGGCCATTAGACCCCCCAAAGGGGAGCCTCACCCTCATGAGGCAAAAACCATGATGGAAAAACGTGAATTTAAGAAGACTACCCAGGAGGGTCCCCGAAAGGGGGAATCCCTCCAGGCTCCGGCCTGCAGTCCCCATTCGTCTTCTGGGGGGGACAAAATTCACACTTCTAAACACGACGACAATGGCACTCATACTACGGATTTGATTCTAGCAAGCGAATTGGCAACTGATGCAAAGAGCAGGAAAGAGACTCGTGCTACGCGCTTAAGGAGGAAGGAGTGTACACTCTTCGTCCAACCTGAAGGGGACTCCAACTCCTCTGTGAGACGTAGCAGAACATCGGTCTCTTCCGAGAGGAAGCGGCACCACTCCGATGACCGGAGCAGCTGCGGAGGCGAGCCGTTGAGCACCGACCCTGAGTCGGATGCTCCGGCCGCCAAGGTGCAGAATACGCCGAGGCGTGGCAGAGGCCGGTCGACGACAGGCGCGGGCGTGGGCCGAGCTGCGACCAGGGCTTCAGCGGTGGCTGCCCAACAGGAGGAAATGGAGAGAAGGGCTGAGGAACTGGTGGCCCGCATGTCCACTCCCATCCACTCAGCGGACGCCTCTTCGAGGCAGGAGTCTGAGTCGGAGATGGAGTCCTCATGGGGGCTGTCCATTACCGCAGAAGAGAAGGAGAAGGTTGTGGAGCGAGAGATGGAGCTGTCCAGCAAGGTCAGTGATTGCCTCGCCACAATCAATCACGTGGCGGATCGCTCCGGGCACTTGTCTGGCCCGTTCAAGAACGCCCTAAAAGAAGCTATTGTTTCCCTGACGGAAGTCTTCACTGTGTACAGGGATAGGACCAGTGAAAGGGAGTATGACTCGCTGGAGAACGCGAACACGCGCCAACGCGCTGAGATAAAGGGGCTCCGCAAGGAGATTGAGGAACTCCGCAAGGAGATGAAGAAAGTTCGCGCGGCGGCTCGCCCGCCAGCACCTAAGACGGACCCTGGCCCGTCAGCACGGTCCGCCCCGGTTCTTGAAGAGCTGGAGCAGCGGATAGTGCGGCAGGTTGGGGACATGGTTAACGCCAGACTGGCGGCAATGGAGGAGCGTCTTCTCCCTGAGAAGCGCGCAAGACCTCCACTCGCCGCGGACCGCAATCTGGGAGCGCAGGTGCCGGTACCTGGGTGTTCGTCTGCATCCATGGACCAGGAGCCCACCGCCTCGACTGCGGTCTTGGAGGAGGCATGGCCGCCTCTAGAGTACCCCAAGGGCAAGGGCCCGGGAAAGGGGAAAGGAAAGGCGGCAAAAGCACAGGACGGGACCAGGAGTGGCAAGGCCGCTGAAGTCGGACGGGACGTTGCCCCACCACCTTTGAGTAAACCAGCTGCCAGCAGCGGCTGGGTCGAAGTGGTGAGTAAGGGCAAGAAGAGGAAGGCAAGGAGAAAAGCAAGGAAGGAGGCAACCGGGACATCGGCATCCAAGGCGGGGAGGACGCCAAAGCCGAGAATACAGATCCCGCGCACTTCGGCTGTGATCCTCACTATCCAGCCGGGTGCCGCGGAGAGAGGGGTCTCCTATAAGGCGGCCTTGGAGAAGGCTAAGACACGCATCGATCTGGAGGCGATGGGGATCGGGCCTCTTAGCTTTCGCACGGCTGCCACAGGAGGAAAAGTGATGGAGGTCGCGGGGGAGGATAACGCCATTAAGGCTAACTCCCTCGCGATAAAGTTGAGGGAAATCTTCCAGACGGAAGATATCCGAATCACCAGACCGGAGAAATGCGCGGAGTTGCGTATTTCCGGTTTGGATGATTCGGTGTCCAAGGAGGAGGTGGCTCTGGCCATATCGGGGATTGCGGTCTGCCCCGATGACCTTATCAAGGTCGGCGACATTCGTCGCGACGCGGGGGGCAACGGGACGGCGATCGTCAGTTGCCCCGCGGCGGCGGCAAAGCGGGTCGCGAAGTGCGACCGCTTCAAAGTGGGGTGGAGTTTGGCGCGCCTATGCGTGCTGCACCCACGCCCACTGCGCTGTTTCCGGTGCCTGGTAGTTGGGCACGTCCGGGAGCAGTGCAAGTCCGAGGTCGACCGTAGCAGCACCTGCTACCGGTGCAGTCGACCCGGACATAGGGCCAGCGAGTGCTCGGCTGAGCCGCACTGCGCATTGTGCGCGGAAGCGAGTAAGCCAGCCGAGCACCGCATCGGCGGCAAGGGTTGCACCTTGCCTCCGAGGCGCAAGCCTGGTCTGCCAGACGGGCAGAAGCCAGGCGACTCTGGGCGACGGGTTCGGGGGAACCCGACGTCCACATAGGAGTCCGTGAGGGCGAGCGATGTGCCGGTGTCCCGCATATCGCCGCAGAGATGGGTGGAGTCAAAGGCTCCCCGTGAGGAGGCCCAGCGGCCAACACTCTGTGGCAGCGGAGTAGTGAGTGCTATCGCGTACCTGCCTTCTGCCGCTTAGCGATGAGAGGTGACACCCCAGTGGTTTTAGTGGGTAGGCCGTCGGTTGGGAGTGACGGAGAGTCCCACATAACCACCGGCTTCCCCCCGGAGGCCGGTGGTATGCGTAATGCATTTCCACTGGGTCAAAAAAAAAAAAAAAGGTTAGGTTAGGTTAGGTTAGGTTAGGGGTTCCGACCCCCCGCGAGGCGGCCCCGAAAGGGTGACATGGTGATGTCAGAGTTGCGCGGGCGAATGCGAAAGCGGTTCCGCAACTCTGACATTGCACCATTGTAGGGAAATCTTGTGACGGGGGTTTAGTTGGTATTGTGCCCTTCTGGCACCGAGTCCAACACAGTCCAACACTGCAACACTGCGTGCGTAAATGCATTCCCTTACACAAAAAAAAAAAAAAAAAAAAAAAAAAGGTTAGGTTAGGTTTTTTTTTTATTTTTATTTTTTTTCCTGTCCCGGTGCAAGGACCGGGCCCGCGAGATTATCCCTAACAAGTATGGGTTAAGGGTTTGTACTTTATTGAGGTATTTACAGGGTTTTATCATTATCTACTACATTTGTTGTTAGTACTCTATTAATTATACTATGTTATTTTCACTGTGTTAGTTGTTGGTTTAGTACATGTATATATATAATATTTCTGCCAGGTTTTTCTTGTTTTAGCCTTATGTGATGTGTCTTCTGTGTGTTTGTTTGGCGTTGTTGTGTTTTACGTTCATCACAGTTGTTTTGTTTCTTTTGCTTTTTTATCTGTTTTATCGAGGCTGATTGGTTTATATCCGTATGATATAACGATCAGCCTTATTAATTGTCTTATTTTATTGTTTGCTTACTACTGTTATGTATGTTATTTGAATTTTCTGACTCGGCGTCAGCTTTGTTTGCGTTTCTAAAGTAACGTTTTTATTTGTATCACATTATATGTATCATATACATCCATACCATTGTTTTCGTCGAGATTTTGTTTTGCAACATTTATGTTTGCTATAATTTAAGTTTATGACTTCTTGGTTACACATTTGTTTTCTTATATATTTTAGCGTGTTGCTTACAGTTTTATAGCTGTTTAAATTTGTTACATATTTATCAGTCATTTTCTTCGTTTCACAGTAAAGTTTTATGTTCATTTTTAACGTCTTACATTCTATTATTTTATCCTTCATATTTTATGTTGCATTCACTCACGTTTCCTGTTGTCTTTTACAGATGTTTTACAATTGCGTGGCTCTCTGTTTTAATACATATAATATTTATCTCGTTATCGTTTCAGTTTGTATGTTCATGTTTAGCGTGTTATCTTTTACTTGTTTCTGTATTTCATGTCAGTCTCATGTGTGTGTGGTTCTTTTGCTAGCGTTATTTGTTTACATTGTTCATGTGTTTCAATTTTATCATTTAATGTGAGAGTGTGCTTGTTACGTATATATTGATTTATATTTTACATTGACAATTTGCGATATATTGTTTCCGCAACCCCATCCATTATCAAATTTGTTTTATCTTTATCCATTAAAGATAATTGCAAGTGGTTTATTTTTTGCATTTCTTGTGTCCATAATATGGTAATGGATGGTGTAGCATCCATCAACTCTCGCTTGAGACAAATTTCTTCAATTGATTTTTGAGAAATCCGTAACTTTGCTCCGTATATCGACGCCATGTTGCAAATAGTCGACAATTTTGTTGCAATTTCGGAACTATCGGTGCACTTGAGTTTAAGTTTGTGTGGTATTTTGCCATGTTTGTTCTGGTAAGATTTCATCGCTGTACTGGTTGTTATTGTGCGTTTCATGATCGCGTTTTTTGCTTGTATAAATTGTCGACTGCTTTGGCATGGCCCTATTTGGATGACAGATTTCTTTCGTCTCTGGATTGCCCTTGTATCCACCTTAGCAATAGGCTATAGCGGTTCGAGCTAAGGCATCCCACTTTTTCCTGACCGAACATTCGGAGCTGAAGGCATTATGGTCTGTTTTTGCTATCTTAGCGTGAGTGCAATTGCAACACGTTGGTTGTACACCTGCCATCCAATCGGAACACTTATCTCGCATATGGGGGCCCCCACAGTGACTGCACCTTTCGATTTTTTCAAGGCAGAAACGGCGACCATGGCCATAGCCGAGGCACAGTGAGCACTGGACCAGCGGGGATTGGTCTTCCACCTTGACCCGCTGGAGATCGATGTGCACAGCGCCCACTTCCAGCATTCTATGCCATATCACTGCGGAGACCCTCATCACTACATGGTGGACGTGCTGGTTCCTGGTCCGCTTTTTGTACGCAATTTCCGCTCTGCAATTACCGACGTCTAGACCCTCAAAGATGCTTTTATTCTGATTGCGTAGCGCTTTTACGATGTCATCATCAGTGTGAAATTGCAGAACATTCCGCATTATTATAAGAGGATCTTTGTTTCTCATTTCCTCTACCTTCAACTCCGGAGATCCGGCAAGGATTTCCTTCACTCTCCGCCTCTCTTCTTGTGATCTACATCCAACAATGATCCTTCTATCCTTTGCTTTCCTTATCCTTTCTATGTTTACGTTGCCTTCTTTGGCGTTTATCACACTTCTTATTATGTTGAGTACTTGTTCCCCAGTTTGCATTTCGTCTTTTGCCGTGACCGCGACCGAGTGCAAGACCGTTGACTCGGGTTGAATATGCGCTTGTTTTTGGGGGGTTGACCCCACTGCAGCAGCGTATGTCTTTTTGGTTAAAAGTTCAGTAAGGTTATCTATCCTGTCGTTATTTGTTTTTATCTCGTTTGAGTGTCTTTCCACAATAGCTTCAATCTTTTTTGCGTACTCTTCGTATTCTATTTTACTCTGTTCTATCTGTGCTGAGTTCTGCCTGGCGGAGTCCGCGCTCCTTCCGGAGCTCGCCTCCCGAACGAGACTGCAAAGCCGGTCGACATCTCTCAGCACAGATTTAATAATGTTTTTATTGGTGTTTTTTGAAGCTTTGAAGACTTCTATGATGTTTTGTTGCAGATGCTGCGCTTCAGCGATTTCAACCACGAGAAAGGATCGCGCCCTCTCCGGGGTACTTGTCACCGTGCCGGAGAGTCTTCTCACCGCGGAGGCCTGGATCTTGGTGGCAACCCTTTGTTCCAGTGGTGGTGTAGTTGAAAAGGGCCGAGGTTGTCCTTCCGTGTCTGCGGTTTCGCCTTGGGCTGATTTTGTCACGTACTCTCTTCCGACTGGAGGAGTTGTCATTTTCTTGAGTCTCGGATCTTCTCGGGTTTGAGTTTTTGGGGTGCGGTACATGTTAATTTGAGATTTCTGTAGGGTATCTCAAGCGGGATTTATTTATTTGTTTAAATGTGTATGTGTATTGTAGAGGATACACCAGTCTTATGCTTAAAATTGTTGTCAAATTTATGTATATATATGTATTCGTATATGTGAAATTGAGGCTGAGCTATCTATAGGCACGGTGTAGAGAGCCGACCTACAACAACTACTGTACCTCCCTTAAGCTAAAATTGTATAAGATAAAACTGTTTCTGCTTCAGGCCTTCGTGCGTCGCGTCGTCCAGCGGTCGTCCACTTTTAACAGTAAGTCAGAGGTAAGTTATGTATATGTAATGTCGTGAGTGGGTATGTGTGTGTATGTATGTGTGGGGGTTGTAAATACTATGTGGCTTTGTTAGACAAGTATGTTTCTAAAAGACTAATAGGTGTGCCCATGTGTGTGTATGTAATATTGTGTGAGTGACTATGTGTATGTTCGTTTTGTGTGTGTGTGTATGCATGCAGGTAATTTATATAAGAGAGAGGTGAGTATATTGTATATAAGTGTAAATTAATTCACGAGTTGTATGCTTTCGAGTGTTTGGATGCGTGTGTGTGTATGTATGTGTGTGTGAGGGTTATGAGTATTACTTGTTTGTGTTGTGCGAGTGTGTTTCTATACAATTGACGCGTTTGCGAATGTATATGTCGCGTGATGTGGCAAATTGAGTCAGTTTGTTGTAAAAAAGCAGGAAAACCTGAATAATTCCACTAGTTACTCAAAAGTCTTACTTATTAAAAATTTGTCGGGCAACGCAGGCCACGTCTGTCTTTTATTCTAAATTTCACGGCAATCGGTCAGTAAACAAAAAAGTTATCGAAAATCGGTTCTATATAAAATCAATTTCGTTTACTTACGTAACCACCATATTGCAAAAAAATTTCGTTTTCCTTTGTTTTTGTGAAAAGTACTTATCCAATTGCGACCAAATAAATTTTGAAAGGATCGCAGCGGTCCCGCGCACGATTTCAACTAGTGGTAGTCTTTGTGAACAGCTGCTTGTCCGCACAAAAAAATATTTTGTGTGGAATGCTCACCTACTTCAACTGTCTTCTTGTATTCCGTCTTGTTCGATCTACTTCAACTGTCTTCTTGTATTCCGTCTTGTTCGATCTACTTCAACTGTCTTCTTGTATTCCGTCTTGTTCGATCTACTTCAACTGTCTTCTTGTATTCCGTCTTGTTCGATCTACTTCAACTGTCTTCTTGTATTCCGTCTTGTTCGATCTACTTCAACTGTCTTCTTGTATTCCGTCTTGTTCGATCTAATTTTACTAAATTTACACTGAATTTTGAATAAAACTGTAATAATATTGTAATTTGCATGTACTACTTGTTTGCTCTAAAATTTACACGGTATGGGTTAGGTTAGGTTAGGTTAGGTTAGGTTAGGTTGGGGTGGGATGCGGTGATCGGAAACCTCCTCGTGGTGCATCCTGGGCAACGTCACTCGGTAACTTATCTCCGTATATCTTACCCAGTGGCGGCTAATTCCGGTCGGGGAAGGCCGAACTTCTGCACGTGCTCCTCACTCTTAGAGTTGCACGAGCAGAAGTTCGGTAGGGGGGGGGACTGGAATGACTTGGAATGTTAGTGGGTTGATTCTTATCTGGCCTACTAACATCCAAGTCATTTCAGAAAGTGGGGGTTTGTCCTCTGGGGGACTCTGAGTTCAGAGTCTCGCGCAGACGGACATCGGGCGCTTCAGGCGCATTGTGTCTGTGGATCTCGTGAGGGATCGGTGAGATCGCTTTGTGTTGCGACACTTTGCGATTTTCGCCGGGTGTCGCAATACAAAGTTTCCAAGTCTCAAGGTTCGGGGGTCGCCGAGGAGAGTGTCTGGCACGCGAGTCTGAAACTGCGCTGCTTACCGGGCGTAGTTTCGGGCTCGCGATCCAGGCATGGTCGACGGGAGGTCGGCCGCTAGACCCTTCCACTGGGGAGCTATACCCTTCAATGTAGCGATATAAAAAATATGGATAAAGGCAATTTTAAAAAAACTACCCAGGAGGGTCTCCGCAAGGAGGAATCCCTCCACGTCTCGGCCGAGACGTGCAGTCCCACGTATTCTGGGGGGGGCAAAAATTGCTTAACAAACGACTCACGCATAACGAAAACGGACTCTGATTTTGCTTTACGGTTGGATTTGATGGATAAGAAGGAGGCACGCGTGGTGTTAACGCGGTGCGAAGATGAAGGTGAATCTGACACTTCTGGCGCGTCGATGCAGACGGTGTCTGATACACCTATCAGACGCTCTCGGAAGAGAAGCGTTGACAGGAGGGACGGCTTCGGCAGCTGCCGCTCCCGCTCTGAATCCGGTGACTCCTTGGAGGGCCCTGCTACCAAGGTATCTGCCGCCCGGAGAGGTAGGGGCAGACCGCCAACAACTGGCGAGTACGTTGGTTTGTTTAAAGCCAAGGATGAATTAAACCGTGCTCGCCAGGAGGAAATTAGGCTCGAGGCCGAAAGGCAGATGGCCAAGGAGCAAATTGAGAAGAAGGAAAGGGCACGTGCCTTTTTCAAAAAGGACACAACGCGTAGGGAAGGAAGCCACGATGTGGCTGAAATCGAAAGGATTATTCAGGACTCAGTGGAAACGATTAACGACGTTGCCACCAAGTCCAGGCAGCTCAAGGGCACTTTCACAAAAGCCCTTAAGGCAGCGGCCGTAACGGTTCAGGCCAGCTTCGAAGAACTGCGTAACAGAACAATGTCTGAAGAAGTGGCCTTGCTCGTAGAGGCAAACAGGACACTCACAGCGGAGCTAAATGTGATCCGCCGTGAAGTGGAGCAACTACGAGCAAGGCCACCCCCGGCTCCGGTTGTGGAGTCTCCTGCTCCTCCGGCGGCTCTGGATGAGATATTGCGAACAGTCATGGTGCAAGTCGGCACCATGATCAACGCTCGATTTGAGGGTCTCGAGGAGAGACTTTTGCCAGAGAGGCGGCTTAGACCACCGTTAGCGGCGGACAGGAACAGGGTACAGGATCCTCAGCCCAGTACATCTGCGCCTCCATCCACACGTGCCTCCCTGAAAGCTGGGAAAACACGTTCTCAGAATGAGATGGTGACCCGGGCCAATCCTCCGACAACCCAATCAACGACTCCAAGTCAAGGGACGTGGACTGAGGTATTAGGAAGAAGGCGCGGCTCAAAAAGGAGCAACAAGGCTGCAGGACCCGCAAGCGGCAGGGATTTAGCCCCGCAGAGGAAGGAACCCATCCCAAAGCCAGCCAAGGCAAACCAAAAGAAAAAGGCGGCAAAACTCCGCCCCCCGCGGACTGCAGCAGTAGTGATCTCGCTGCAACCAGGGGCGGCGGAAAAGGGAATTAGCTACGCTAGTGTGATAGCGGAAGCAAAGAGCCGCATCGATATGGAGGCTCTTGGTGTCCCACCGTTGAAGATGCGCGCTTCAGCCTCCGGGGCGCGCATCCTTGAGATTCCCGGGACAGAGAGGGATGCGATAGCTGATTCTTTGGCCGAGAAGCTCAGGGAGGTATTTAGAGGATCGGAGGAGTTGAAGGTATCGAGACCGACCCTCACCGCAGACCTACGAGTGAGTGGGTTGGACGACTCTATCAACTCCGCCGAACTGTTGGCGGCTCTGGCGCGGGAAAGTGCATGCCCTGCGGCTGATATCAAAGTGGGTGATATCAGAAGAGGTCCTGCAGGCATGGGCACTGCTTTCGTAAAGTGTCCCGTTGCAGCTGCGAAGAAAATGGTCGCCAACGGTGGTCGCCTCTTAGTGGGGTGGGTGGCGGCGCAGGTCAAACTCCTGGAAGCGAGACCGCGCCGTTGCTTTAGGTGCCTTGCATTGGGCCACGTCAGAGCCCAGTGCAAGTCAGAAGTGGATCGCAGCAACGATTGCTATCGTTGCGGCAAAATTGGCCACAAGGCCAAAGAGTGCAGTGCTCCACCACACTGTTCTCTGTGCGAGGCCGCGGGGAAACCCGCGGAACACCTTTCCGGGGGCAAAGCTTGCGCCAAGTCCCCGGCTAATACAAAGGGAAGGAAACAGCCAGCTAAGACCAAGCAAAAGCCTAGGTCGCAGCTAACTCGCCCAATAACGGAGCAGGCGGAAGACATGGAGGAAAGTTAGTATGGCAGCAAAGCTAACTTTCCTCCAGGCTAATATAAACCACTCCGCCGGTGCACAGGATCTACTACTCCAGTGCATGGCGGAGCGGCTTATTCAGGTGGGTGTGGTGACTGAGCCGTACAGAGTCCCGTCTAGATCGGATTGGGTTGAGGACCTGGAAGGACTAGTTGCAATCACCACACAGTCACCGGTGCCTTCGCCCACTTTCGTCGGAACCACGAGAGGTCGTGGTTTTGTCGCAACTGGGATCGGAGGCATTGTGATAATAGGGGTGTACTTCTCTCCCAACAGGGCCCTCGCCGAATTCGAGGACTTTCTCGTTGAGGTGGGGACCCTCGTGGGACAAAGTCGTCCCAGCCCCGTCATTGTTCTTGGAGATCTCAACGCAAAGTCAACTGCGTGGGGATCTCTGACAACTAATGCGCGAGGCAGGGTTGCAGAAGAATGGCTCAGTGAGACGGGACTGTGTGTGGTTAATGTGGGGATGGAACTCACTTGTGTGCGGCGGGATGGAGGATCGGTGGTCGATGTGACTCTTGCCACCCCAGAGGTTGCTCGACGTATTCTCGACTGGAGGGTACTGGTAGACGAGGAAACGCTTTCCGACCACCGCTATATTCGCTTCGATGTTTCTTCGTCCTCGTTGGCACAGCGTCCAATAGTGCCGCTCGTTTCAGGCCCCAGATGGGTACTGAAGCGCCTTAACTTGGAGCTGTTACAAGAAGCAGCCTTAGTCCAGGCGTGGAATGCCAGACCGGCAGAACCGGTGGACCTAGACGAGGAGGCCGAAGCTCTGTGCAAAGCGATGTCGCACGTCTGCGACGCCGCCATGCCCAGAGCAAAGGCCCTACCCAGCAGACGTCAGGTCTACTGGTGGTCTGAAGAAATCGCAGAGCTCCGCCGCCACTCCATGGCAAAACGTCGTCTCTACTTGCGACACCGGAGGCGAAGAAATTGTGACATGGACGAGTCCAACGCCCTGTATGCGTCATACAGAGAAGCGTTAATGATTCTCCGCGCTGCAATTGCAGCAGCAAAAGAGGCGTCATGGCGACAGCTGCTGGAGACGCTGGATCGAGATCCGTGGGGGCGCCCCTACCAAATGGCGAGGCGAAAGCTTCGCCCCTGGGCGCCCCCCATCACCAGCACGCTGGAGCCACACGTCCTGCGGCGGGTGGTTGAGGGACTGTTCCCGGATAGTCCGGGAACCAACTTTGTCCCTCCCACCGCAGTTGTAGCACGGGAAGATGACTCCACGGAAGAGGAGGACGAGCCTCCCAATGTCTCAGAGGGAGAATTGGGAGCGGCCGTCCTGAAGATGAGGGCCAAGAACACGGCGCCGGGGCCTGACGGTATTCCCGGCCGTGTGTGGGCACTCGCTCAGGACGCTCTGGGCCCTCGCCTCAGGAATCTCCTTAGCCGCTGTATGCGAGAAGGGAGATTCCCAAGGCGATGGAAGAGAGGGAGACTGGTCCTCCTCAGGAAAGAGGGGCGGCCTGAGGACGAGCCATCCGGGTACCGTCCAATAGTCCTGCTGGACGAGGCGGCCAAGCTCTTGGAGCGTATCGTCGCTGCCCGCCTCGCCAGGCACCTCGAGACGGTGGGCCCGAATCTCTCCGACAAGCAGTTTGGGTTCCGGAGAGGTCGTTCGACGATTGACGCTATCAATCTCGTCCACGACCTCTCCGAGAAGGCGTTCTCCAGTGACGGGGTGTTGTTGGCGGTGTCTTTAGACATAGCCAACGCGTTTAACACCCTGCCCTGGACAACTATCACGGAGGCGCTCAGATTGCACCGAGTACCCCGGTACCTGCGGTGCCTCGTTGAGAACTATCTATCGGAGAGAGACGTAGTGTTCCCAACGAAGGACGGAGGAGAAGTGGCGAGCCCCATGTCACGCGGAGTTCCACAGGGGTCTGCTCTCGGGCCATCCCTGTGGAACTTAGGCTATGACTGGGTGCTCAGAGGCGCTAACTTGCGTGGCGTCGGCCTAATTTGCTACGCCGACGACACGCTAGTTACCGCCAGAGGAAGAGATTACCGCGAGGCAGCGCGGCTTGCGACCGCGGGTGTTGCAGCCGTAGTCGCAAGAATTCGGAGTCTGGGCTTGGAGGTGGCGCTCCACAAATCGGAGGCAATATGCTTCCACGGCCGAAGAAGAGCGCCACCTGCAGGCTCACACATAGTGGTGAGTGGAGTGACCATTCCTGTCAAGCCGACACTGAAATATCTTGGTGTCGTGCTTGACAGCAAGTGGAAGTTTGGGGCTCATCTGCGTCAACTTGCTCCAAAGTTGACGCAGACAGCATCGGCGTTGAGCAGGCTCCTCCCGAACATGGGCGGAGGCAGTGGGCGCTGCCGCCAACTTTATATGGCGGTGGTCAAATCAATGGCGCTGTACGGTGCTCCAATATGGGCGGACCGGCTGGACCGCCAAGACACGGCGCTCCTTCACCGGGCCCAGCGGACGATGGCTGTGAGAGTGTGTCGGGGATACCGCACACTCTCACATGAGGTGGCTTGTGTTCTCGCCGGATCACTGCCATGGCGCCTAGAGGCCAAGGTTCTGTCCTCAGTCTATTGGCGCCGGGCGCGTGCGAGAGACGAGCACCTGCGCTTCGCCCCACAGGAGGTGGTGCGATGGCGCAGGAATGCCAGAGACAGGGCTCTGGTGAAGTGGAGCGAAGAGGTTCTCGCTAGACCTACTCAGCGAGGAGCCGGCGCTCGACGGCTCCTCGAGGCGATCGGACCCATCCTTGCTCAGTGGGTCCAACGAAAGCACGGAGTCCTCACCTTCCGGACTACACAAGTGCTCACCGGGCATGGCTGCTTTGGGAGTTACTTGTGCAAAATAGCCGGTAGGGAGGAGACCCCAGTGTGCCACAGGTGCGGTTTCGCAGTCGACACTGCGCAACACGTGTTGGAGGCGTGCCCGGGTGAAGAGGAACCGCGGTTATCCTTGGTCGCGGTCGTGGGGGCGGACCTCTCACTGCCGACCATCTTGTCAAAGATGCTCGAAAGTGAGAGGTCGTGGGAGGCGGTAGTCTCCTTCTGCGAGACCGTTATCTCGCGGAGGGAAACGGATGAGCGAGAGAGGGAGGTGGACCCTCTTGCTCATCCGCGAAGGCGGAAGAGGACACGGGGGCGGGCCACGCTGGCTCGCACCCCGTCTCCACTTGGAGGGCCTGGGGCGTCGGGCGTCTAGGGCCGCCCGACACCCCATCTAGGGATAGGCCCTCCCGAGGAGGCGACGCGCCGTTGGTTTCCGGCGCGTCACTGGAGCTAAATGCGGGGGTTCTGCCCCCCCGCGAGGCGGGCCCGCAAGGGTGACGGAAGAAGTAGAGACGCGGTCGAATGCGAACGTGACCCTACGGCTCTATTTCTTACCATGACGGAGAAACCTGTGGGGGTTTTAGTCGGTAGGGGCACCACTTCTTAGTGGTGCCGAGCCCGACACACCTGCCGTGTCCCTACACGGTGGACGGTGCGTAAATGCATTTCCCCCACATAAAAAAAAAAAAAAAAAAAAAAAAGGTTAGGTTGGGGTGGGGTGCGGTGATCGGAAACCTCCTCGTGGTGCATCCTGGGCAACGTCACTCGGTAACTTATCTCCGTATATCTTACCCAGTGGCGGCTAATTCCGGTCGGGGAAGGCCGAACTTCTGAACGTGCTCCTCACCCTTAGAGTTGCACGAGCAGAAGTTCGGTAGGGGGGGGGACTGAAATGACTTGGAATGTTAGTGGGCTGAGACGCTATCTGGCCTACTAACATCCAAGTCATTTCAGAGAGAGGAGTGGTGGCGTGTCTTCTGGTGGACTCTGATGGCAGAGTCCAGCGCGGAAGGACACGGGAGTTGGTCGGGAGTTCGCTTTGTGTTGCGACACTTAGCGATTTTCGTCAGGTGTCGCAACACAAAGTGCCACATCTCAAGGTTCGGGGGTTGCCGAGGGGAGTGTCTGGCATGGGAGTCCGAAACTGCGCTGCTTACAGGGCGTAGTTTCGGGCTCGTGATCCAGGCATGGTCGACGGGAAGTCGGCCGTTAGACCCCCACCACAGAGGAGCTTCACCTCTTTGAAGCAAAATTATGAAAATGGATCGTGAATTTAAGAAGACTACCCAGGAGGGTCCCCGAAAGGGGGAATCCCTCCAGGCTCCGGCCTGCAGTCCCCATTCGTCTTCTGGGGGGGACAAAATTCACATTTCTACACACGACGACAATGGCACTCACACAATGGATTCGAAACAAGCAAGCGGACTGGCTATAGCAGAAACGAGTAGGAAAGAGACTCGTGCTGCGCGCTCCAGGAGGAAGGAGTGTACACCCTTCGTAAAACCCGAAGGGGACTCCAACTCCCAGAGGCGCAGCAGAACATCGGTCTCTTCGGAGAGGAAGCGGCCTCGCTCCGATGACCGGAGCAGCTGCGGAGGCGAGCCGTTGAGCACCGACCCTGAGTCGGATGCTCCGGCCGCCAAGGTGCATACTGCGCCGAGGCGTAGTAGAGGCCGACCGCCGATGACAGGTGCGGGCGTAGGCCGAGCTGCGGCCAAGGCGGCAGCGGTGGCTGCGGAACGGGCGGAGATGGAGAGGAAGGCAGAAGAGCTGGTGGCTCGCATGTCTACTCCCATCCCCCCGGCGGATGCCTCTTTGAGGCAGACGTCTGAGTCGGAAGTGGAATCCTCACTGGGGATGTCCATGACCGCAGAGGAGCGGTATATGGTACATGGAATGGAAGAGGTGTACAACAAGAAGCGGCTGGAGTGCTACGAGACCATACGCCACGTGGCGGACAACTCCAGGCAGCTGTCGGCTCCCTTCAAGTGTGCCCTTAGGGATGCGGTCTTCATCCTTAAGAAGGTGCATAGGGAGTACGAGAACCGGTACACCGACAGGGAGGCGGACTCGCTGGAGAATGCGAACAAGCGGTACCGAGACCAAATTAAGGTACTCCGTAAGGAGATAGAGGAACTCCGCAAGGAGTTACAGGAGATTCGCGCGGCGGCTCCCCCGCCGGCGCCTAAGAGGGACCCCGGCCCGTCAGCACGGTCCGCCCCGGCTCTGGAAGAGTTGGAGCAACGGATAGTGCGGCAGGTCGGGGATATGGTGAACGCCAGACTGGCGGCAATGGAGGAGCGCCTTCTCCCCGAGAAGCGCGCCAGACCTCCACTCGCCGCCGATCGCAGTCTGGAGGCGCAGGTACCGGTACCTGGGTGCTCGTCTGCACCCATGGACCAGGAGCCGACAGCCTCGACTACGGTCTTTGAGGAAACATGGCCGCCCCCGAAGTACCCCAAGGGCAAGGGCCCAGGGAAGGGAAAAAAAGGGAAGGCGGCCAAGAAACCGGACGGGACAGTAAGCGGCAAGGCCGCTAACACCAGCGAGGACGCAGCCCCGCCACCTCAACCATCTGTCAGTGGCTGGACAGAGGTGGTAAATAAGGGGCGAAACCGGAAGAGAAAGAAGAAGGCGGCAACCGGGACCTCGGCACCTAAGGCGAAGAGGACGCCGAAGCCGAGGATTCGGGTCCCGCTCACCTCAGCTGTGGTCTTTACGATCCAGCCAAGCGCAGCGGAGAGAGGCCTCACATACAAAGCGGCCTTGGAGGCGGCCAAGGAGCGCATCGATCTGGACGCGATGGGGATCGAGCCTCTTGGCTTCCGAACGGCCGCAACTGGAGGAAAGGTGATGGAGCTGGCGGGGGAGGACAACGCCGCGAAGGCGAACTCCCTCGCAATTAAGCTGAGAGAGGTGTTCCCGGCGGAGGACGTCCGTATCACCAGACCGGAGAAATGCGCGGAGCTGCGTATCTCCGGTCTGGATGACACGGTAACAAAGGAGGAGGTGGCCTTGGCCATATCAGTAGCGGCGGAGTGTCCCGACGACCTGGTGAAGGTTGGCGACATCCGCCGCAACATGGCGGGCAACGGTACGGCGATGGTCCGTTGTCCCGCGACGGCGGCGAGGCGGGTCGCAAAGTGCGACCGCCTCAGGGTGGGGTGGAGTTCGGCGCGCCTTCGCGTGCTGGATCCACGCCCACTGCGCTGCTTCCGGTGCCTGGTAGCTGGGCACGTCCGGGAGCAGTGCAAGTCCGAGGTCGACCGTAGTAGCACCTGCTACCGGTGCAGTCGACCTGGACATAGGGCCAGCGAGTGCTCGGCTGAGCCGCACTGCGTATTGTGCGCAGAAGCGAGTCAGCCAGCCGAGCATCGCATCGGCGGCAAGGGTTGCGTCTTGCCTCCGAGGCGCAAGCCTGGTCTGCCTGAGAGGCAGAAGCCAGGCGACTCTGGGCGTCGGATTCGGGGGAACCCGGCGTCCACTTAGGAGTCCGTGAGGGCGAGCGATGTGCCGGTGTCTCGTACATCGCCGCAGAGACGGCTGGAGCCAAAGGCTCCCCGAGAGGAGGCCCAGCGGCCGGCGCGACGTGGCAGGGCAGTGGTGAGTGCAACCGTGACCCTGCTCCCTGTCGCCTAGCGGTGAGAGGAGACACTCCAGTGGTTTTAGTGGGTAGGCCGTCGGTCGGGAGTGACGGAGAGTCCCACATAACCACCGGCTTCCCCCCGGGGGCCGGTGGTATGCGTAACGCATTTCCACTGGGAAACAAAAAAAAAAAAAAAAAAAAAAAAAAAAAAAGGTTAGGTTGGGGTGGCCCGTCAGCACGGTCCGCCCCCGCTCTTGAAGAGCTGGAGCAGCGGATAGTGCGGCAGGTCGGGGACATGGTGAACGCCAGACTAGCGGCAATGGAGGAGCGCCTTCTTCCGGAGAAGCGCGCCAGACCTCCTCTAGCCGCCGACCGCAGTCTGGAGGCGCGGGCACCGGTCCCTGGGTGCTCGTCTGCACCCATGGATCAGGAGCCCTCAGCCTCGACTGCGGTCTTGGAAGAGACGTGGCCGCCTCTGAAGTACCCCAAGGGCAAAGGTCCGGGAAAGGGGAAAAGGAAGGCGGCTAAAACCACGGACGGGACTAAAAGCGGCAATGCCGCTGTAGTTAGACAGGAAGTGGCCCCGCCACCCTCGAGTAAACCGGCTGCCAGCGGCTGGGTCGAGGTGGTGAGTAAGGGCAAGAGGAGGAAAAGGACGAAGAGGGAGGCGACCGGGACCTCGGCACCTACGGCGAAGAGGGCGTCGAAGCCGAGGATCCGGGTCCCGCGCACCTCGGCTGTGGTTGTTACGATCCAGCCGGGTGCTGCGGCACGAGGACTCACCTATAAGGCGGTCCTGGAGGAGGCCAAGGGGCGCATCGATCTGGAAGCGATGGGGATCGGGCCTTTTGGCTTCCGTACGGCCGCCACTGGAGGGAAGGTGATGGAGCTAGCAGGGGAGGACAACGCCGCAAAGGCGAACTCCCTTGCGATAAAGTTGCGGGAAGTGCTTAACGCGGAGGACGTCCGAATCACCAGACCGGACAAATGCTCGGAGTTGCGCATTACTGGTCTGGATGATTCTGTGTCCAGAGAGGAAGTGGCTATGGCCATATCGGGGGTAGCTGAGTGCCCCGATGACCTTATAAAGGTCAGTGACGTCGGTCGCGACGCGGGAGGCAACGGGACTGTGGTCGTCCGGTGTCCCGCGGCCGCAGCGAGGCGAGTCGCGAAGTGCGATCGCCTCAAGGTGGGGTGGAGTTCGGCGCGCCTTCGCGTGCTGGATCCACGTCCACTGCGCTGCTTCCGGTGCCTGGAGGTTGGGCACGTCCGGGAGCAGTGCAAGTCAGTGGTCGACCGTAGTAGCACCTGCTACCGGTGCAGTCGACCCGGACATAGGGCAAAAGAGTGCTCGGCTGAGCCGCACTGCGCACTGTGCGCAGAGGCGAGTAAGCCAGCCGATCACCGCATTGGAGGCAAGGGTTGTACTTTGCCTCCTAGGCGCAAGCCTGGTCTGCCAGTGGGGCGGAAGCCAGGCGACTCTGGGCGTCGGGGTCGGGGGAACCCGGCGTCCACTTCAGAGTCAGTGAGGGCGCGCGATGTGCCGATATCCCGCACATCGCCGCCGTAGCGAGGAGAGCCATAGCTCTTAGTGGTGAGGTCCCAGCGGACCAGCGCCGTGGAGACGGGGTTGCGGACGATTACTTTGAGCACCCGTGACTCCAACTCCTATGGCGGATAGAGGGATATCCCAGTGGTTTTAGTGGGTAGGCCGTCGGTCGGGAGTGACGGAGAGTCCCACATAACCACCGGCTTCCCCCCGGGGGCCGGTGGTATGCGTAACGCATTTCCACTGGGTAACAAAAAAAAAAAAAAAAAAGGTTAGGTTGGGGTGGGATGCGGTGACTGGAAACCTCCTCGTGGTGCATCCTGGGCAACGTCACTCGGTAACTTATCTCCGTATATCTTACCCAGTGGCGGCTAATTCCGGTCGGAGAAGGCCGAACTTCTGAACGTGTTGCTCACCCTTAGAGTTGCACGAGCAGAAGTTCGGTAGGGGGGGGGGGACTGAAATGACTTGGAATGTTAGTGGGCTGATACTTTATCTGGCCTACTAACATCCAAGTCATTTCAGAAAGTGGTGGCGTGTCTTCCGGTGGACTCTGATGGCAGAATCCAGCGCGGACAGACACGGGCGCTTCTCAGCGCAGAGTTGGTCGGAGAGTTCGCTTGGTGTTGCGACACTTTGCGATTTTCGTTGGGTGCCGCAACATAAAGCTCCAAATCTCAAGGTTCGGGGGTTGCCGAGGAGAGTGTCTGGCACGGGAGTCCGAAACTACACCGCTTACAGGGCGTAGTTTCGGGCTCGCGATCCAGGCATGGTCGACGGGAGGTCGGCCGCTAGACCCCCCACAGGGGAGCTTTACCCTAATTAAGCAAACATAATGGAAAAGAAAAGTGATTTTAACATGTCTACCCGGGAGGGTCTCCGCGAGGAGGAATCCCTTCACGCCTCGCAAGAGGCGTGCTGCTCCACGTACTACGGGGGGAGCAAAAATCACTCGACTGATAATGAAAACGAACTTGGCAAACAACAAACGGATAATGATTGTGCAAACGAATTGGTTTTGGGTGGTGCGAGTTTGAGAGAGGCACGGGTGGTGCTCTCTCGCTACGAGGACTGTGAGCGTTTTTTGAGTCCAGTCGATGACTCTGACTCTCAGAGCGTGGCTTCCATGGGGTCGCCAACGCCGCGAGAGTCGTCGAGTCGGACGAAAAGGAAGCGCTCGAGGAACGACAGCGGTGACGGATCACTTGCTTCCTCTGGAAGTGAGTCTGAAGCCCCGGCCGCTAAGGTGTTAAATGCGCCGAGGCGCGGCAGAGGCCGACCGCCCACCACGGGCGAGTACGCCGGACTTGCCGCTGCTAAGGCTGCTCTTGTTGCTGCCGAGAGGGAGGAGCTAGAGCTGACAGCGGAGAAGGAGGTCGCAGCCATGTCCCAGAGGATTCGTTCGGCGAGGTCGACACCCAGTCGGATGTCGGAGTCGTCGGCGGACCGGGGGGAGGAACACGTGGCTGACCTCACACAACGTGCAATGGAGTGCGTTGCCGCGATTGTCGCCGTGGCAGTGAAATCAGGGAATCTTAAGGGCACGTTTGTACGCACCCTTAAGGATTCCGCAACCTCGCTCCGCGAGATCATTGGGGACCTTAGGGAGAGGACCACCAGTGAGGAGACGGAAAAGCTGCAGCGCGACAACACTCGCCTGCGAAACGAAGTGTCGGATCTCCGAAAGGAGATCGTTGAGCTTCGAAAGGAGATGCTGCAGTCGCGTGCAGCTGGACAAGTGACTGGACAGACGTGTCCTGGCGGTGCGACACTGGCTGGTTCAGCTCCAGAGGAGCTCGAGCAGCGGCTGGTTCGCCAAGTCGGCGACATGTTAAATGCGCGTATGGCAGCGCTGGAGGAACGGCTTCTCCCAGAGAAGCGCGTCAGACCTCCGCTGGCCGCCGACCGCAAGGAGAAGACGCAGGCAAGACCAACTGGAAGTGTAGATCCGGGGCCATCAACACCTTCCTACCCCGTTGAGGAGTTGGTCATGCCGGCCGGAAGTGCCGCTCCCGCAGTGGGAAAGTACTCCCATAGGAGAACGGCTTCCGAAATTGCGGAGAGAAGGCGAAAGATTTTGGGGCTTCCGCCGGGGGCGCCTCTGCCTCCAGCTATGGACCCATGGCTAAACCCTCCAGAGGGAATGATTGTGGAAGTGGAGACTAACCAGCCGCTCCCACAAAGTGCCCAAAAGGGCAAGGGTAAAGGAAAGAAGACCAAGTCTTCAAAAACGGTGGCACCAGTCTGTGAGGATCCAGGCCCCTCACGTCCAGATATAGCTGACCCCAGCTTTGCGGGCGTGTTAAAAGGGGGATCAAACCAGACTAAGAAGGCTAAAAAGGCCCAGGCCAAGAAGCCAGTGAAGAAGAAGTCCAAGGTGCCTCGGATACGTGTCCCCCGCACTTCGGTTGTCATCATGACGATGCAACCCGGAGCTGCAGAGAGGGGATTGACATATGCGCAGGCTCTTGAGGAAGCGCGGAAAAGGATCGACCCAGTGGCGTTAGGAATCCATTCCGTCAAGTTCCGACATGCGGCCACTGGAGGCCGAGTACTGGAGTTGGCAGGGGAGAGCAACGCAGCGAAGGCGGATGCTCTCGCTAATAGTCTGCGGGCGGTCTTCAAGCCCGAAGACATAAGAGTTAACAGACCGCAGAAAAGCGTGGAGCTGCGTCTTTCTGGGCTAGACGACTCGGTGACAAAGGTGGAGGTGGCCGAGGTCATCGAAAGATTGGGTGGTTGTAGCCCTGACTCGATCAGGGTCAAGGAGATTCGCCGTAACGCTGCAGGTATTGGTACGACCTTCGTTCAATGCCCTGCAGCGGCGGCCAAAAAACTCGCCCAGAGCGAGAGAATAAAGGTGGGGTGGGTGTCAGTGAGCGTTAAGCTGCTGGCCCCACGGCCTTTGCGCTGCTACCGGTGCCTAGAGGTGGGGCATGTCCGGGAGCAGTGCAAAGGAAATGTAGATCGAGGTAGCCAGTGTTACCGATGTGGCCAACCCGGCCACAAAGCGGGCGATTGCTCGGCCGAGCCGCACTGCACTCTTTGTGCAGCAGCTGGAAAGCCGGCTGGGCATCGTATTGGTGGCAAGGCTTGCGCTCTGCCGCCACCAAGGAAGAGGACGGCTACTAGAGGTCGGGTAGCTACGACAGGAGGCTCTGGGCAACGGGTTCGGGGGGACCCGCCGCCCAACTAGAGAGCCTCGTGAGGGTGCGCAATGTGTTCGAGTCCCGCACATCGCCACCGTGACGGGTGGAGCAAAAGCTCCCCGAGACGTGGTCCCAGCGGGCCAGCGTCAAGGAGACGGGGTCGCGGAAGAGTACGTTGAGCTCCCGTAACTCCGGCTCCTAAGGCGCCTTGAGGGATCTCCCCAGTGGTTTTAGTGGGTAGGCCGTCGGTCGGGAGGACGGAGAGTCCCACATAACCGCTGGCTCCCCCCCGGGGGCTGGTGGTATGCGTAAGGCATTTCCACTGGGTCAAAAAAAAAAAAAAAAAAAAAAAAGGTTAGGTTGGGGTGCGGGGTTCGGGAACCTCCGCGTGGTGCACCCTGGGCATCACACAACAACTTGCCCCGGCGGCATCTTGTTGTGTGATGGCAAATCTCGGGCGAGATGGGAAGGGCTTCTACACGCGACCCGAAAGGGCCGCGCGTAGAAGCCTAGATGGTGCGGGGTCCCCTGGGAGCTGTCTGCTAAGCAGAGAGCTCCCAGGTGGACCAAAAAGGGGAGATCTCCTATGAGATCGTTGAGATGCTGTGCGTGGCGACATCTGGCGTTTTTCGCTGGGTGTCGCGACGCACAGTAGCTAAATCTCAAGGTTCGGGGGTTGCCGAGGGGAGTGTCTGGCACGTGAGTCCGAGATCGCGCTGCTTACAGGGCGCGGTCTCGGGCTGGCGATCCAGGCACGGTCGGCGGGAGGCCGGCCGCTAGACCCCCACCCAGGGGAGCTATACCCTCAAATTTAGTATTTAAAATAATGTATAAAGGTGGTTTTAAAGGTTTTACCCAGGAGGGTCCCCGAGAGGGGGAATCCCTCCACGTCTCGCAAGAGACGTGCAGCCCCGCGTACTCTGGGGGGGGCGCAAACCACAACGTCAACAATACCAACGAACACGGCTTACTCATTGACACCGATAGCATAAGGACGGGCGCTGAGGCACAACATACGAGGGAGGCACGCGTGGTGCTCACGCGTGTCGAGGCGGCGGTGACGGCGGACGACAGTGACGAATCCGCCGGTAGTTTGAGGCTGGAGCTGTCGTTACCCGGCTCCCCCTCCGAGGGACGCTCTCGTAAGAGAAGCCTGGAGAGGGAGGGCTACGACAGTTGCCGCTCCCACTCCTGCTCCGGGTCCAGTGATACCTTGGAGGGCCCAACGGCCACCAAGGTACCCGCTGCCCGGAGAGGGAGAGGGAGAGGCAGGGGCAGGCCGCCTACTAAATAAAATAAAATAAAATAAAATAAAAAAGCCTTTATTCAACTGCACTAAATCTTCTAAATACATTCAGCTTCACTAGTTTATACAGTTATTATTATTATTTATTACAATTTCATGTGACAAAAGTTAATACAAATATATTTTTTTAAAAATCTGTTTTGTAGAATTTATGTCAAATCGGTACATTAATTATTATTATTTTAGTTTAGGTATAATATGTCAATGAAGTATATTGGATGTCAATGTTTATCATGTGTCTCGTGTGCAGATGTTGCCTCTTTGGCATAGGCCTCCCCCAGTTCCTTCCATAATTTCCTTTCTCGTGCTATTCTCATCCATTCTGTCCCCTGCCTCTGTGTAAATACGTCTTCCCAGCGTCGGTTAGGGCGTCCTCTTTTCCTTTTGTCTTCTCTTGGTATCCATTCCGTTACTTTCTTTGTCCATCTTTCATTACTCATTCTACAAATGTGACCAGCCCAATTCCATTTCAATGTTCTTATAGTTTCTATTATGTCTCTTACTTTCGTTTCGTCTACGCCTACTACTAGCGGCGAATTCGTCGGCTTGGCCAAATCGCGGGCCGAGCTCAGCCTCGCGAGGGCGGAAGAGCAGCGCCTGCTGCTCGAGGAGGAGCTCTCCGACGAGCAGCAGGCGAGGAGCGAGAGGGCGAGGTCCCTCTTCGCGAGGCGGCGGGAGGCCCCCGAGTTCGGCGGAGTTGACTCCGTCGAACTCGCCAGGGTGGTGAAGGACTCGGTGGCCACCATAACATCGGTGGCCACCAGGTCCGGAAACCTCAAGGGCACGTTCGTGCGCGCCTTGAAGGAGGCAGCAACTGCGGTTGATGCCTCCTTCAAGGAGCTCAACGAGCGTACGGCCACGGAGGAGGTGGCTCTCCTGAGGGAGGCCAATAAGAAGCTCATGTCGGAACTCGCTGAGATCCGACGTGAGCTCGCGGAGCTGAAAGCTGCACGGGAGAGACCGACTCCGGCCCCGGCAGCTACAGTTCCGCCCCCTCCCTTGGGACAGTCGCCTCCTCTGGAGGACGTGATGCGGGCGGTCATGGTGCAGGTGGGCACCATGATCTCCGCCCGCTTTGCGGGGTTGGAGGAGCGGCTGCTCCCTCCACAGCGACTCAGGCCGCCTCTTGCGGCGGATAGGCGCAGGGAGGAGCCGCCGCCGGTGCCTAGCACCTCGACTGCTGCGTCCGGCTCTGCGCCTGCGCCAAAAAGGCGCAGGCGCAAAGCTGGGAGGCCACAGCCTCCACCACTGCCAGAGAATCTTCTTCTTGAAACCGCGACTGCGACTTCGCGACCGGCTCCCTCGTTGGAGACCTGGTCCGAAGTCGTCAGACGCGGTTCCAAGAAGAAGAAGAAGAAGAAGGCGGCGCAAGGGCCGCGGTCAACCCCGGCTAAGGCGAAGACCCCTAAACTCCGCCCCCCCCGTACTGCAGCGGTGGTCATCACGCTGCAGCCGGGAGCGGAGGAGAGGGGTCTCTCCTACGCCAGGGTGTTGGGGGAGGCCAGGGGTCGCATTGACCTCGCGGCCCTCAACCTCCCGCCCTTGAGAATGCGCACCACCATGACGGGGGCGCGCATTCTCGAGGTACCGGGAGAAGAACGAGAGGCCAAGGCTGACTGCCTGGCCTCAAAACTGAGAGAGGTATTCGGCAACTCCAAGGAGTTGACGGTGTCGCGCCCGACCCTCACCGCAGATTTGCGTGTGAGTGGTTTGGACGACTCCGTCGACTCCGAGGAGTTGACTAGAGTTCTGGCGCGGGCAGGAGGATGCCCAGCGCCAGAAATCAAGCCGGGGGACATAAGGCGGGGCCCAGGTGGCATGGGCACCGCCTTTGTCAGGTGTCCCGTCGTTGCCGCCAAGAAATTGGTGGCAAACGGCGGGCGCCTGTTGGTGGGTTGGGTGGCGGCGTCGGTCAAGCTCTTGGAAGCGAGACCACGCCGCTGCTTCCGCTGCCTTGCACTGGGCCACGTTCAGGCCCAGTGCAGGTCAGCAGTTGACCGCAGCGAAGAATGCTATCGCTGCGGTCAACTTGGCCACAAGGCCAAAGCTTGCTCGGCCGCCCCGCGCTGCTCCCTTTGTGCAGCAGCGGGAAGGCCTGCGGGGCACCTGTCGGGGACCAGCGCCTGTGCTGAGCCCCCATCAAAGACAGGTGCTCCCAGTCTGTCAGTCTGGCAGTCTGCTGCGACCAGCTCCGGGTCGCAGCTGACCGGCTCCACTCCAGAGCAGCGAGGCAGCATGGAGGAAAGTTAGTATGGCGCCCATACTAACTTTCCTCCAGGCCAATATCAATCACTCCGCCCGTGCACAGGACCTTTTGCTCCAGTGCATGGCGGAGCGATTGATCACGGTGTGTGTGGTGGCCGAACCATACCGGGTCCCCCCCAGGTCGGACTGGGTCGGGGACCTGGATGGTCTGGTGGCAATCACCACACAGTCGCCGGCCCTCTCGTCCACTCTCGACAAAGTCACTAGGGGAAGTGGCTTTGTCGCGACTGAGGTGGGAGGCACCGTGGTGGTGGGGGTGTACTTTTCTCCCAACAGGGTCCTTGCCGAGTTCGAGAGATTTCTCGGCGAGGTAGGGACCCTGGTGGGACGGAGTCGCCCCCGCCAAGTCATCGTCCTCGGTGACCTCAACGCCAAATCTGTGGCGTGGGGGTCATCGACGACAGATGCAAATGGGAGGGAGCTGGGGGAGTGGCTCGCGGAAGCGGGGCTCTGTGTCCTCAATAGAGGCACAGAGCACACGTGCGTGCGGCAATGGGGAGGGTCGGTGGTCGATGTGACCTTCGCCACCCCGGAGCTCGCACGCCGTGTCCACAACTGGAGGGTGCTGGTCAATGAGGAGACACTATCCGATCACCGCTACATATCGTTTAGTGTCTCCCCATCGACAGCGGACGGAGGACAGGGAGCCTCCCTGCCGGTGACGGGCCCGCGATGGGGGTTGAAGCGCCTGGATTTGGAGAAGCTGCAGGAGGCAGCCATTGTCCAGGCGTGGAACCCTGCTCTATCACCACCGGTAGACCTAGACGCGGAGGCCGATGCGCTGTGCATGGCGATGTCGCACGTTTGCGATGCCGCCATGCCCCGCGTAAAGGCCCTCCCAATAAAGCGTCAGGTCTACTGGTGGTCGGAGGAGATTGCGGAGCTCCGGCGGTGCTGCGTAGTGAGGAGGCGCCACTACCAGCACTACCGGCGGAGGAGGCTCCAGGAGCCGGCGGAGTTGGACGCCCGCTATGCCGCCTACAGGGCGGCGTCGCGGGCTCTCCGCACTGCCATCGCCGAGGCCAAGTCGGCATCGTGGAGCCAGCTGCTGGAGACACTGGACCGTGATCCGTGGGGGCGTCCCTACTTGTTGGCGAGGCGAAAGCTTCGCCCATGGACGCCTCCAGTCACCAGCATGCTGGAGCCACGATTCCTGCGGCGGGTGGTCGAGGGACTGTTCCCGGCTAGCCCGGGAACCGACTTTGTCCCTCCCACGGCGATGGTGGCGCGGACCGAAGACTCCGCCGAGGAGGAGGAGGGGGAGGAGGACGAGCTTCTCGACGTCTCCGAGGGAGAGTTGGGAGCCGCCGTCCTGAGAATGAGGGCCAAGGACACGGCGCCGGGGCCTGATGGCATACCCGGCCGTGCTTGGGCCCTCGCTCAGGACGCCCTCGGCCCTCGCCTCCGGGATCTCCTGAGTCGCTGCATGCGCGAAGGGAGATTCCCGAGGCGATGGAAGAGGGGGAAGCTCGTCCTCCTCCGGAAGGAGGGGCGGCCCGCGGACGAACCCTCGGGGTATCGTCCGATTGTGCTGCTTGACGAGGCGGGCAAGCTCTTGGAGCGTATTATCGCTGCCCGCCTCGCCAAGCACCTCGACAGGGTGGGCCCGAACTTGTCCGAAAGGCAGTTCGGGTTTCGTAGAGGTCGTTCGACAATTGACGCTATTCGTCTTGTCAACGACCTCTACGAGGGTGTATCCGGGGACGGGGTGTTGTTGGCGGTGTCGCTAGACATAGCGAACGCCTTCAACTCCCTGCCCTGGATCACCATAAAAGAGGCGCTGGGGTACCATAGAGTGCCCCGGTACCTGCGGCGCCTCCTTGGGGACTATCTCTCCGACAGAGAGATAGTCTACCCAAGAAGGGATGGGGAAGGTTCCAGCCCCATGTCACGAGGGGTTCCACAGGGGTCTGCTCTCGGGCCACCCCTGTGGAACCTCGGCTACGACTGGGTGCTGAGGTGCGGTAACCTGCCTGGCATCAGCTTAATCTGTTACGCTGATGACACGCTGGTTACCGCAAGGGGGGGGACCTTTCGCCAGGCGGCGATCCTGGCCACTGCCGGTGTAGCGGCCGTGGTGGCCAGGATTAGGAGTTTGGGCCTGGAGGTGGCGCTCCACAAGTCCGAGGCCATCTGCTTTCATGATGGCCCCAGACGAGCGCCACCTGCAGGCGCCAACATTGTGGTGGGTGGGGTTTCCATCCCTGTCAAGCCGACACTGAAATATCTCGGTGTCGTGCTTGACAGCAGATGGAACTGGGGGCCGCATCTGCGTCAACTAACCCCCAAGTTGACGCAGACTGCGGCGGCGTTGGGCCGTCTTCTGCCCAATATGGGAGGCGGTGGAGCGCGCTGCCGTCACCTTTACATGGCGGTGGTGCGCTCCATGGCCATGTACGGTGCTCCCATATGGGCAAGAAGGTTGGGCCGCGGGGAGGAGGCTCTCCTCCACAGCGCCCAGAGGGTGATGGCCGTGAGAGTGTGTCGGGGCTACCGCACACTCTCTCACGAGGTGGCATGCGTCCTTGCGGGATCGCTGCCTTGGTGCCTAGAGGCCGAGGTTTTATCCTCGGTCTACTGGCGCCTGGTGCGAGCCCAAGAGGACGAGCTGTGCCCTGCCCCACAGGAGGTGGTGCGGTGGCGCAGCGATGCCAGGGCCATTGCTCTGGGGAGGTGGAGGGAGCGGATTCTCTCTGGATCCACTCGGAGGGGGGCCGGCGCTCGACGGCTCCTCGAGGCGCTGCGGCCCATACTCACTGAGTGGGTCCAGAGAGACCATGGGGTACTCACCTTCCGGACTACACAGATTCTCTCGGGACACGGTTGTTTCGGGAGATATCTGTGTAGGGTTGCCGGAAGGGAAGAGACCCCGGTGTGCCACCGGTGCGGTTGCGCGGAAGACACCGCGCAACACGCACTGGAGGCATGCCCGGGGGAAGAGGACGCGCGACGTTCCCTAGTTGCGGTCCTGGGGGCAGATCTCTCATTGCCGACCATCTTGCCCAAGATGCTCGACAATGAGAGATCATGGGAAGCTTTCGTCTCCTTCTGCGAGACTATTGTCTCGCGGAGGGAGACGGAGGAGCGAGAGAGGGAACTCGACCCTCTCGCTCCTCCTTGCAGGAGGAAGCGGACACGCGGGCGAGCCACTAGGGCTCGCACCCCGTCTCCGCTCGGAGGGCCTGGGCCATCGGGCACTGCCTGATGGCCCATTCTCCTCCCGAGGTGGGGGACGCGCTGTTATAAGGTTTACACCGCGTCCCAGGAGTGGCAGCCGGCACAGGAACCGGTGCCTGGGTGCTCGTCTGCACCCATGGAGCTGGAACCGCTTGCCTCAACTGCGGTCTTAGAGGAGACTTGGCCGCCCCTCAAGTACCCTAAGGGCAAGGGCCCGGGGAAGGGAAAGGGGAAGGCGGCCAAACCCCAGGACGTGAGAGTGGGCGGCAAGGCCGCGAACACCGGAAGTGACGGAGTCCCGCCACCATCGAGTAAACCGGCTGCTGGCAGCTGGGTCGAGGTGGTGGGTAAAGGGAGAAGAAGGAAGGGCAGGAGAAGGGAGGCAACCGGGACCTCGGCACCCGCGGCGAAGAGGACGCCGAAGCCGAGGATCCGGATCCCGCGCACCTCGGCTGTGGTCATTACGATCCAGCCGCGTGCAGCAGAGCGAGGCCTCACCTACAAGGCGGCGTTGGAGACAGCCAAGGGGCATATCGATCTGGACGCGATGGGGATCGGGCCCCTTACTTTCCGCACGGCCGCTACCGGTGGCAAAGTTATGGAGGTGTCAGGGGAGGGCAGCGCCGAAAACGCCGACTCCCTGGCAGCGAAGCTCAGGGAGGTCTTCGCAACGGAGGATGTCCGAGTCTCCAGACCGGACAGGTGCAGGGAATTAAGAGTCTCCGGTCTGGAGGACTCGGTGTCAGCAGAGGAGGTGGCTGCAGCCATCGCCAGAGTGGCGGAATGTCCCGCTGACCATCTCAAGGTCAGCGACGTTCGCCGCAACGCAGCGGGCAACGGCACGGTGTTAGTCCGTTGCCCCGCAGCAGCGGCGAAGCGGGTCGCGAAGTGCGACCGCCTAAGGGTGGGTTGGAGTCAGGCGCGCATACGCGTGCTGGACCCACGTCCGCAGCGCTGCTTCCGGTGCCTGGTAGCTGGGCACGTCCGGGAGCAGTGCAAGTCCGAGGTCGACCGTAGCAGCACCTGCTACCGGTGCAGTCGACCCGGACACAACGCCGGCGCGTGCACGGCCGAGCCGCACTGCGCATTATGTGCAGCAGCAGGAAAGCCGGCCGAGCACCGCATCGGCGGTAAGGGCTGTCCCTTGCCTCCGAGGCGCAGGCCTGGTCTGTCGGAAGGGCAGAAGCCAGGCGGCTCCGGGCGACGGGTTCGGGGGAACCCGGCGTCCACTTAGGAGTCAGAGAGGGCGAGCGATGTGTTGGTGTCCCACACATCGCCGCAAAAGTAGGTGGAGCCAAAGGCTCCTCGAGAAGAGGCCCAGCGGCCAGCGCGCAGTGGTAGGGGTGCAGTGAGTGCTAACGTGTACCTGCCTCCTGCCGCCTAGCGGTGAGAGGGGACACCCGTTGCGACCGTAGTCGCAAGAATTCGGAGTCTGGGCCTGGAGGTGGCGCTCCACAAATCGGAGGCAATATGCTTCCACGGCCGAAGAAGAGCGCCACCTGCAGGCTCACACATAGTGGTGAGTGGCGTGACCATTCCTGTCAAGCCGACACTAAAATACCTTGGAGTCGTGCTTGACAGCAAGTGGAAGTTTGGGGCTCATCTGCGTCAACTTGCTCCAAAGTTGACGCAGACAGCATCGGCGTTGAGCCGGCTCCTTCCAAACATGGGCGGAGGAAATGGACGCTGCCGTCAGCTGTACATGGCGGTGGTAAGGTCCATGGCGTTGTACGGCGCTCCTATATGGGCGAGCCTACTAGAGCGACAGGATATTTCGCTACTTCACCGGGCCCAGCGGACAATGGCCGTGAGAGTGTGTCGAGGTTATCGCACACTCTCACACGAGGTTGCCTGCACTCTCGCAGGATCACTGCCCTGGTGCCTAGAGGCCGAGGTTCTGTCTTCGGCCTACTGGCACCGGAAGCAAGCGAGAGAAGAGGACCCGTACTTCGCCCCACAAGAGGTGGTGCGATGGTGCAGAAATGCCAGGGCCAGGGCCTTGGTGAAGTGGAACGAGCAGGTTCTTTCTGGACCTACTCAGAGGGGAGCCGGCGCCCGACGGCTCCTCGAGGCGATTCGGCCCATCCTCGCTGAGTGGGCCCAGAGAAAACACGGAGTCCTCACCTTCCGGACCACACAGGTGCTCACCGGACACGGATGTTTTGGGAGCTACTTGCACAAAGTGGCCGGAAGAGAGGAGACCCCGGTGTGCCACCGGTGCGGTTTCGCGGTCGACACCGCGCAACACGTGCTAGAGGCATGCCCGGGTGAAGAGGAACCGCGGCTATCTCTGGTCGCGGTCGTGGGGGCGGACCTCTCACTGCCGACCATCTTGTCTAAGATGCTCGAAAGTGAGAGGTCGTGGGATGCGGTAGTCTCCTTCTGCGAGACCGTTATCTCACGGAGGGAGACGGAGGAGCGAGAGAGGGAGGTGGACCCTCTCGCTCATCCGCGGAGGCGGAAGAGGACACGTGGGCGAGCCACACTGGCTCGGACCCCGTCTCCACTTGGAGGGCCTGGGGCGTCGGGCGTTTAGGGCCGCCCGATACCCTACCCAGGGATAGGCCCTCCCGAGAAGGTGACGCGCTGTGGTTTCCGGTGCGTCGCTGGAGCCAAATGCGGGGGTTCTGACCCCCCGCGAGGCGGACCCGCAAGGGCGACGGAAGAGGTGGAGACGTGGTCGTAGTGCGACGGTGACCCTGCGGCTCTGCCTCTTACCGTGACGGAGAAACCTGTGGGGGTTTTAGTCGGTAGGGGCACCACTTAGGTGGCACCACTTAGGTGCCGAGCCCGACACACCTGCCGTGTCCCTACACGGTGGACGGTGCGTCAATGCATTTCCCCCACATAAAAAAAAAAAAAAAAAAAAAAAAAAAAAAATAGGTTAGGTTAGGTTAGGTTAGGTTAGGTTAGGTTAGGTTAGGTTAGGTTAGGTTAGGTTAGGTTGGGGTGGGATGGGGTGCGGTGATCGGAAACCTCCTCGTGGTGCACCCTGGGCAACGTCACTCGGTAACTTATCTCCGTATATCTTACCCAGTGGCGGCTAATTCCGGTCGGGGAAGGCCGAACTTCTGAACGTGCTTCTCACCCTTAGAGTTGCACGAGCAGAAGTTCGGTATGGGGGGGGGACTGAAATGACTTGGAATGTTAGTGGGCTGATACGCTATCTGGCCTACTAACATCCAAGTCATTTCAGAAAGTGGTGGCGTGTCTTCCGGTGGACTCTGATGGCAGAATCCAGCGCGGACAGACACGGGCGCTTCTCAGCGCAGAGTTGGTCGGAGAGTTCGCTTTGTGTTGCGACACTTTGCGATCTTCGTCGGGTGTCGCAACACAAAGCTCCAAATCTCAAGGTTCGGGGGTTGCCGAGGGGAGTGTCTGGCACGGGAGTCCGAAACTGCGCTGCTTACAGGGCATAGTTTCGGACTCGCGATCCAGGCATGGTCGACGGGAGGTCGGCCATTAGACCCCCCCACTGGGGAGCTTCACCCCTCAAGAAGCGAACAATATGGAAGGCAATTTTAAGAGTACATCTACCCAGGAGGGTCCTCGCGAGAGGGAATCCCTCCACGCTCCGGCGTGCAGTCCCCAATCGTACTCTGGGGGGGACAAAAATTGCAGTACATCAAACGACGACATTGGCAAACGTAAAACGGATTCCGAGATGGCAAATGAGTTGGTTTTGGGCGGGACAAGCCTGCGAGAGGCGCGGGTGGTGCTCTCGCGTTATGAGGAGAGTGGACAGTTCTTGAGTCCATCGGAAGATTCGGACAACCAGAGCTTGGTGTCCGTGGAGTCTCTACGGTCGAGCGACTCTCTGGTTCTTTCCGGACGCAAGCGCGGTCGAGGTATTGGTGGTGGCGGTGACTCCGTGACCTCAGACAGTGAGGTAGAGGAACCGGCCGCGAAATTGGTGACGCCGCAGAGGCGAGGCAGAGGCCGACCAATCACCACGGGTGAGTTTGCTGGCCTTGCTGCGGCAAAAGCAGCTCTGGTCGCTGCTGAACGGCAGGAGATGGAGCTACGGGCGGAACAAGAGGTTGCTCAGTTGGCCCAACGGAGCCGTCCCACGAGATCGACAAACAGTCGGATGTCGGGATCGTCGGCGGACCGGGGAGAGGAGCTGACCGATGACCTAGCAATGAGGGCCATGGATTGCGTTGCCACAATTGTTGCCGTGGCAGCGAAATCCAGTAATCTGAAGGGCACGTTTGTGCGTTCCCTGAAAGATGCGGCGACTTCTCTCCGCGAAATCATTGGGGACTTCAGGGAGAGGTCCACAAATGAGGAGACGCGGAAATTAATGGCTGCAAACCGACGCCTGCAATCGGAGGTAGCGGACCTCCGAACTCAAATATCGGAGGTACGCAAGGAGATGATGGAAGAACGCATGGCATCAACATCAGCCGTGCGATCGTCCCCCGGCAAGTCGTCGTCGCAGGCCGGCTCAGCTCCAGAGGAGCTTGAGCAGCGGCTTGTAAGACAAGTCGGGGAAATGATGAATGCCAGGTTGGCGGCGCTGGAGGAACGACTTCTCCCAGAGAAGCGCGTCAGACCTCCGCTGGCCGCCAACCCCAAAGTGAAAACGCAGATAAGACCGACAGAATGTGTTGACCCGGGGCCGTCAGCACCTTCCTACCCCGTAGAGGAGTCGGCCGTGCCGGCAGGAAGTGCCGCTTCCGCAGTGGGAAGGTTCTCCCATAAGAGAACACCCACCGAGATCGCGGAGAGAAGGCGGAAGATCCTTGGGCTCCCTCCAGGGGCTCCTCTGCCCCCGGCTATGGACCCCTGGCTCAATCCTCCAGAGGGAATGGTTATGGAGACGAACGAGCCGTCTCCTCAAAGTGCCCCAAAAGCCAAAGGCAAAGGGAAGGGGAAGTCCACTAAGACTCCCAAGTTAGTGGCTCCCAGTGTCGGAAAAGATACAGGCCCCTCACAGTCCAAACCAGCCGCAGAGGGCTGGACGGAAGTGGGAAAGGGGGGATCTAAGAAGGTTTCCAAGAAGACAGCGGCGAAGGCTGCTTCAAAGAAACCAAAGGCGGCACCGAAGCCTAGGATACGCATCCCTCGCTCCTCGGTTGTAATCATGACGATACAACCCGGGGCTGCCGAGAGAGGCGTATCCTATGCTGAGGCATTGACAGAGGCAAAGAGACAGATCGTTCCAGAGGAGCTGGGGATACAGTGTCTTACCTTCCGACGGGCGGTTACTGGTGGCCGTGTGTTCGAGTTGGCGGGAGAGGGGAACGCTGCGAAAGCAGATACCCTCGCCAATAGATTGAGGGCTATTTTCAAGCCCGAGGACATCCGAGTTAACAGACCTGAAAGGTGCGCGGAGCTGCGCCTTTCCGGTCTGGATGACTCGGTGTCAAAGGTAGAGGTGGCAGAGGCCATTCAGAGGTTGGGAGGATGTGGCCCTGACTCGATTAGGGTCAAGGACATCCGCCGTAACGCTGCAGGTATTGGTACGACCTTCGTCCAATGCCCTGCAGCGGCGGCAAGGAAACTCGCCCAGAGCGAGAGGATCAAGGTGGGGTGGGTGTCAGTGCGCGTCAAGCTCCTGGCCCCACGGCCTTTGCGCTGCTACCGGTGCCTGGAGGTTGGGCATGTCCGGGAGCAGTGCAAAGGAGAAGTGGATAGAGGTAGCCAGTGCTACCGATGTGGCCAGCCTGGCCACAAAGCGGGCGATTGCTCGGCCGAGCCGCATTGCACACTGTGTGCAGCAGCCAAAAAGCCGGCTGGGCATCGCATTGGTGGCAAGGCCTGCGTTCTGCCGCCACCAAAGAAAAAGACGGCTACTAAGGTAGCTACGATAGGAGGCTCTGGGCGACGGGTTCGGGGGGACCCGCCGCTCAACTAGAGAGCCTCGTGAGGGTGCGCGATGTGTCTGAGTCCCACACATCGCCACTGTGACGGGTGGAGCAAAAGCTCCCCGAGATGTGGTCCCAGCGGGCCAGCGTCGAGGGAAACGGGGTCGCGGAAGAGTACGTTGAGCTCCCGTAACTCCGACTCCTGCGGCGCGTTGAGAGGGATCTCCCCAGTGGTTTTAGTGGGTAGGCCGTCGGTCGGGAGTGACGGAGAGTCCCACATAACCACTGGCTCCCCCCCGGGAGCCGGTGGTATGCGTAACGCATTTCCACTGGGTCAAAAAAAAAAAAAAAAAAAAAAAAAAAAAAAAAAAAAAAAAAAAAAAAAAAAAAAGGTTGGGGTGGGATGCGGTGACTGGAAACCTCCTCGTGGTGCATCCTGGGCAACGTCACTCGGTAACTTATCTCCGTATATCTTACCCAGTGGCGGCTAATTCCGGTCGGGGAAGGCCGAACTTCTGAACGTGCTCCTCACCCTTAGAGTTGCACGAGCAGAAGTTCGGTAGGGGGGGGGACTGAAATGACTTGGTATGTTAGTGCGCTGATACGCTATCTGGCCTACTAACATCCAAGTCATTTCAGAAAGTGGTGGCGTGTCTTCCGGTGGACTCTGGTGGCAGAGTCCAGCGCGGAATGACACGGGCGCTTCTCAGCGCATGGTTGGTAGATTCGTGTAGGATCGGAGAGTTCGCTTTGTGTTGCGACACTTTGCAATTTTCGTCGGGTGTCGCAACACAAAGCTACCAAATCTCAAGGTTCGGGGGTCGCCGAGGGGAGTGTCTGGCACGTGAGTCCGAAACTGCGCTGCTTACAGGGCGTAGTTTCGGACTCACGATCCAGGCATGGTCGACGGGAGGTCGGCCGCGAGACCCCCCCACAGGGGAGCTATACCCTTATTTAGCGTTACGAAATATGGAACAACACAGCAATTTTAAAAATACTACCCAGGAGGGTCTCCGCGAGGAGGAATCCCTCCACGTCTCGGAAGAGACGTGCAGCCCCACGTATTCTGGGGGGGGCAAAAATTGCTTGATCGACACTAAAAACGACTTTGGCTTATTAAAAACGGACTCAGATATTGCTCTACGAATTGGATTAGATGAGAAGGTACGTCGAGAACCACGAGTAGTTCTCACACGTTACGAGGAAGATGGTGATTCGGACAGCTCAGCACTGTCAATGGTGACGGTGTCTGGCTCGCCGGACAAACGCCCGCGCAAGAGGAGTTTTGGGAGCTACCGTTCCCGTTCCTGTTCTGGCTCTGATGACACTCTAGAAGGCCCTGCTAATAAAGTGTCTTCGACGAGAAGGGGCAGAGGAAGACCACCTACGACCGGTGAATTTGTCGGATTGGCGAAAGCCAAGGACGATCTGAACCGTGCGACGGCGGAGGAGATGCGTCTCGAGGCTGAGCGTCAGCTGGCTTCGGACGTTAGGCAGAAGTTGTTGCAGACGCGCAACTTGCTCACAAAGGAACCGCTAGAGACAGGAGGTCAAGATGCGGTTCAGTTGGAGCAATTGGTGAAGCGCTCGGTGGAAGTTATTAACACGGTGGCCACCAAGTCGAGCAACTTAAAAGGCACATTCGTGTCGGCCTTGAAGGAAGCCGCTCGGACAATGCAGGACTCTTTCATGCAGTTGCGAGATCGCACGGTGCCGGAAGAAGTGGCTTTGCTCGTAGAAGCCAATCGTAAGCTCACAGCGGAGCTAAAAGTAATCCGCCGTGAAATGGAGCAGCTGCGGGAGATGCGAACAGCCCCGATTCTCACTGCAGCAGCAGCAGCCGCAACTTCAACCCCTGCGTTAGAAGATGTGACGCGGGCCATCATGGTGCAAGTAGGCACTATGATGAACGCCCGTTTTGCGGGGTTGGAGGAACGGTTACTGCCTGAAAGACGCCAAAGGCCACCCCTGGCGGCAGACCGGTGCAACGAGGCAACACCCGTTGCTAGTACCTCGATGGCTCAAACTTGTCCGGCCTCATCTGCGACGAAAAACTCGTCAAAGGGAAAGAAAGTGAGAGCCCCGCCTGAAACGGTGGCTCCACAAACAAATTCCGTGGTCCAAGCAGAACCTCCTGTTCAGGAGCAATGGACAAAGGTATTCGGACGGCGCTCCAAGAGGAAGGCCGCGGTGAAAGGCTCGGAAAGATCTGCAGCTCCTGTCCGAAGTCAGGCCCAGAAGCCATCTCCGGCAAAAAAGAAGAAGGCTAAGCTCCGCCCACCCAGGACTGCTGCTGTTGTTCTCACGCTGCAGCCGGGTGCGGCGGAGAAGGGCATCACGTATGCCAAAGTAATGGAGGTGGCAAAAAGCCGCATTGACATAACGGCGCTAGGTTTCCCGCCCTTGAAAATTCGCACCGCGGCTACTGGAGCTCGCATTTTAGAGGTGCCGGGCGAAGAGAGGGACGCCATGGCCAATACCCTGGCTCAAAAGATCTCGGAGATATTTCAGGGTTCGGAGGAGTTGAAGGTGTCGAGGCCGACCCTCACCGCAGACCTGCGGATCAGTGGTCTAGACGACTCAGTCAACTCCACCGAACTTACAGCAGCCCTGGCACGGGTGAGCGGATGCCCTGCTCCGGAGATCAAGGTGGGCGACATCAGGAAGGGTCCGGCAGGGATGGGCACTGCCTTTGTAAGGTGCCCCGTCACAGCCGCAAAGAAGCTGGTGAGCGGCGGTGGCCGATTACTGGTAGGCTGGGTGGCCGCGCAGGTCAAACTTCTAGAAGCGAGACCGCGCCGCTGCTTCAGGTGCCTAGTGCTGGGTCACGTAGCCGCCCAGTGCAGATCGGAGATTGACCGCAGCAATGACTGCCATAGATGCGGTCAAACGGGCCACAAGGCCAGAGAGTGTTCTGCTGCCCCTCACTGCACGCTTTGTGCGGTGGCCGGAAAATCAGCAGATCACCTCTCCGGGGGCAAGGCATGTGTCAAGCCCCCGACCAAACAGGGGGTAAAAAAGAAGTCCGCTGTGACTAAGGCCAAGTCCAAGTCACAGCCGACTCGCTCCGTGCAGGAGCAGGAGGCTAGTATGGAGGAAAGTTAGTATGGCCACGAAACTAACTTTCCTTCAGGCTAATATTAACCACTCAGCTCGTGCACAGGATCTTCTTCTCCAGTGCATGGCGGAGCGGTTAATAAAAGTGTGTGTGGTGGCTGAGCCGTACTGTGTCCCACCCAGGTCGGACTGGGTAGGGGACCTGGACGGTGTGGTAGCGGTTACCACGCAGTCGCCCGTGCTCTCCCCCACTCTCGAGAGAGTCAAGAGGGGCCGTGGCTTTGTTGCGACTGGGGTAGGTAACTTGGTGGTTGTGGGTGTTTACTTTTCTCCCAACAGGGCCCTTGCCGAGTTCGAGGAGTTTATCGACTTGTTGGGGACCCTGGTGGGACAAAGTCGCCCTCGCTCAGTCATCGTCCTTGGTGACCTCAACGCCAAGTCCACAGCGTGGGGGTCTCCGATGACTGATGTTCGAGGAAGGGTAGTGGAGCGATGGCTCGCAGAGGTGGGTTTGTGTGTGCTCAATCAAGGAGCTGAAAACACGTGTGTGCGGCGAAGGGGAGGATCGGTAGTCGACGTGACCTTTGCCACCCCGGAGCTCGCACACCGTGTTCAGGATTGGCAAGTGTTAGTGGACGAGGAGACATTGTCCGACCACCGATACATCCGTTTCAATGTCTCCCCGTTGACCACGGAAAGGCGCTCATCTGCTTCTCTGGAGTCGGGCCCAAGGTGGTCGTTAAAACGGCTGGACCTAGAAAAGCTGCAGGAGGCGGCAATTGTAGAGGCGTGGAATCCAACTCCCACACTACCGGTGGACCTGGACGCGGAGGCTGAAGCACTATGCGTGGCTATGTCGCACGTCTGCGACGCCGCCATGCCTCGCGCCAAGGCGCTTCCGCCAAAACGTCAGGTGTACTGGTGGACGGACGAAATTGCCGAGCTCCGCCGCCAAGCCATAGCAGCTCGACGCCGCTACACGCGGTTCCGGAGGAGGAGGAGCCATGAGACTGAGGAGATGGACGCACTCTATGTCTTATATAGACATGCGACCAAGGCTATGCGCACTGCCATCAGTGAGTCAAAGGCAGAGTCATGGAGACAGCTGCTGGAGACGCTGGAACGAGATCCGTGGGGGCGCCCCTACCATCTAGCGAGGCAAAAGCTTCGCCCATGGGCGCCACCTGTCACCAGCACGCTGGAGCCTGAAGTCTTGCGGCGGGTGGTTGAGGGACTGTTCCCGGAAAGTCCGGGATCCGACTCTATCCTTCCCACTGCAGTGGCAGCGCGACGCAATAACTCCGAAGAGGAGGAAGAGGACGAGCCTCCCGAAGTCTCGGAAGCAGAGATGGAAGCAGTCATCCTGAGAATGAGGGCCAAGAACACGGCACCGGGGCCTGACGGCATACCTGGCCGTGTGTGGGCTCTCGCTCAGGACCAGCTGGGCCCTCGCCTCAGGAATCTCCTAAGTCGCTGTTTGCGAGAAGGGAGATTCCCCAGGCGATGGAAAAGGGGGAGACTCGTCCTCCTCCGGAAAGAGGGGCGGCCCGCGGACGAGCCATCCGGCTACCGTCCCATCGTGCTGCTTGACGAGGCGGGCAAACTTCTAGAGCGCATTGTCGCTGCCCGCCTCGCCAAGCACCTCGAGAGGGTGGGACCGAACTTGTCTGAGAGGCAGTTCGGGTTCCGGAGAGGTCGTTCGACGATTGACGCGATCAATCTTGTCCACGACCTTTCCGAGGATGCGCACTCCAGTGGCGGGGTGTTGTTGGCGGTGTCTTTGGACATAGCCAACGCATTCAACACCCTGCCCTGGACCGCAATTATAGAGGCGCTCAGGTACCAAAATGTGCCCCGGTACCTGCGGCGCCTCGTTGGGAACTACCTCTCTGAGCGACAGGTGGTTTTCCCAACGAAGGAAGGGGAAATGGTGAGCCCCATGTCTCGCGGGGTTCCACAGGGGTCTGCTCTTGGGCCACCCCTGTGGAACATAGGCTATGACTGGGTGCTCCGAAGCGCTAACTTGCGTGGCGTCGGCCTAGTTTGTTACGCCGACGACACGCTCGTTACCGCCAAAGGAAAAGACTACCGGCAGGCTAGGATATTAGCGACCGCGGGTGTTGCGGCTGTGGTGGCGAAGATAAGGAGGCTGGGCCTGGAGGTGGCGCTTCATAAATCGGAGGCCATATGTTTCCATGGGCCAAGAAGAGCGCCACCTGCAGGCTCAAGTATAGTGGTGAGTGGAGTGACGATTGCTGTCAAGCCGACACTGAAATACCTTGGTGTCGTGCTTGACAGTAAATGGATGTTTGGGGCTCATCTGCGTCAACTTGCCCCAAAGTTGACGCAGACAGCATCGTCGCTGAGCCGACTTCTTCCCAATATGGGTGGAGGCAATGGACACTGCCGCCAACTATATATGGCAGTGGTTAGGTCCATGGCCTTATACGGTGCCCCCATATGGGCGGACCGGCTAGATCGCCAAGACAAGGCGCTACTTCACCGGGCCCAACGGACGATGGCCGTGAGAGTGTGTCGGGGTTACCGCACACTCTCACACGAGGTGGCCTGCACTCTCGCCGGATCAATGCCCTGGTGCCTAGAAGCGGAGGTTCTGTTCTCGGTCTTCAAGCACCGGAAGCAAGCGAGAGAACAGGAACTGCGCTTCGCCCCACAGGAGGTGGTGCGAAGGCGGAGGGATGCCAGGGCCAGGGCTCTGGTGAAGTGGAGCGAACAGGTTCTCTCTGGACCTACTCAGCGAGGAGCCAGCGCCCGACGGCTCCTCGAGGCGATCCGGCCCATCCTAGTTCAGTGGGTCCAGCGAAAACACGGAGTCCTCACCTTCCGGACTACCCAAGTGCTCACCGGGCATGGCTGCTTCGGGAGTTACTTGTGCAAAATAGCCGGAAGGGAGGAGACCCCGGTGTGCCATCGGTGCGGTTTCGCGGTCGACACCGCGCAACACGTGCTGGAGGCATGCTCGGGTGAAGAGGAACCGCGGCTATCCCTGGTTGCGGTCGTGGGGGCGGACCTCTCACTGCCGACCATCTTGTCTAAGATGCTCGAAAGTGAGAGGTCGTGGGAGGCGGTTGTCTCCTTCTGCGAGACCGTTATCTCGCGGAGGGAGACGGAGGAGCGAGAGAGGGAGGTGGACCCTCTCGCTCATCCGCGGAGGCGGAAAAGGACACGGGTACGAGCCACGCTGGCTCGCACCCCGTCTCCACTTGGAGGGCCTGGGGCGTCGGGCGTTTAGGGACCGCCCGACACCCTACCCAGGGATAGGCCCTCCCGAGGAGGTGACGCGCCTTGGTTTCCGGTGCGTCGCTGGTGCTAAATGCGGGGGTTCTGACTCCCCGCGAGGCGGACCCGCAAGGGCGACGGAAGAGGCAAGGACGTAGTCGTAGTGCAGCAGTGTACCTGCGGCCCTGCCTCTTTCCGTGACGGAGAAACCTGTGGGGGTTTTAGTCGGTAGGGGCACCACTTTCTTAGTGGTGTCGAGCCCGACACACCTGCCGTGTCCCTACACGGTGGACGGTGCGTAAATGCATTTCCCCCACATAGAAAAAAAAAAAAAAAAAAAAAAAAAAGGTTAGGTTGGGGTGCGGTGGGATGCGGTGATCGGAAACCTCCTCGTGGTGCATCCTGGGCAACGTCACTCGGTAACTTATCTCTGTATATCTTACCCAGTGGCGGCTAATTCCGGTCGGGGAAGGCCGAACTTCTGAACGTGCTCCTCACACTTAGAGTTGCACGAGCAGAAGTTCGGATGGGGGGGGGACTGAAATGACTTGGAATGTTACTGGGCTGATTCTTATCTGGCCTAGTAATATCCAAGTCATTTCAGATGGTGGCGGTTTGTCGTCTGGGGGACTCTGGGTCCAGAGTCTTGCGCAGACGGACATCGGGCGCCTATGGCGTATTGTGTCGGGATCCGCGATGGATCGGTGAGATCACTTTGTGTTGCGACACTTTGCGAGTTTCGTCAGGTGTCGCAACACAAAGACACCAAATCTCAAGGTTCGGGGGTCGCCGAGGGGAGTGCCTGGCACGTGGGGCCGAAACTGCGCTGCTTACAGGGCGTAGTTTCGGACTCACGATCCAGGCATGGTCGACGGGAGGTCGGCCGCTAGACCCCCCCAATGGGGAGCTATACCCATCAATGTAGCAAAACCAAACCAACATGACGTCAAGCAATTTAAAAGGTATTACCCAGGAGGGTCTCTTAACGGAGGAATCCCTCCACGTCTCGAAAGAGACGTGCTGTCCCATGTACTCTGGGGGGGACAAAAATTGCGAGATTGATTTTAACCACGACCTAAGCAAAACAACGGATACCGATTTAGCCAAACTATTTGGATTGAAGGAAGGGAAGAGAGAGCCGCGGGTGGTACTCTCACGATACGACGAGGATGGAGGTGAGTCGGACAGCTCAACAGTGTCAATGGTGACGGTGTCTGATTCACCGGACAGAAGTCGAAAGAGAAGAATTGGAAAAGTCGAAAGTGCCTGTTCTAATTCGGGTTCGGACGACACTCTGGACGGTCCAGCCACCAAAGTGTCAACTACGCGAAGAGGGAGAGGCAGACCGCCCATGACCGGAGAGTATGTCGGCAGGGCGGATGCCTTAAGGGATTTAAATCAGCTGAAGGCAGAAGAACTGCGACTTGAAGCTGAGCGGCAGCTGACTGCAGCCGTATGCAGGAAGGCGGAGCAGACTAGTAACTTGCTGCGAAAAGAACCGCAAGAGACGGGGAGTCTCGACGCGGCTCAAATGGAACGTGCGGTGAAGAACTCGGTGGACATAATAAACATGGTGGCCACCAAGTCAGGGAACCTCAAAGGCTTGTATGTGCAACACCTGAAGAATGCGGCTCGGGTTTTGGGCGATTCCTTCATGGAGTTGCGAAGTCGCACGATGCAAGAGGAGGTGGCCTTACTTGTGGAGGCCAACCACAAGCTCACGGCGGAACTCAAAGAGATCCGCTGCGAGATGGAGCAGTTACGCTCTATGAGAACAGTGCCATCCCAAAATGTGGCAGCGACCACTTCTTCAACCCCAGCGGTGGAGGAAATTACGCGGGCCATCATGGTGCAAGTGGGAACCATGATGAATGCCCGATTCGCAGGGCTGGAGGAGCGGTTGCTCCCCGAAAGACGCCTGAGGCCACCACTGGCAGCAGACCAGCGCAGAGAGGAGCCTGTTGCCAGCACGTCGGCGGCACAAACTTGCCCCGTCCCACCGCCAAAGAAGGCTACAAAAGGAAAAAAAGGGAAAGCCTCACCAAAGGCTGCAGCTGCAGAGACTCCACCTGCTGCTCGACCAGTGCCTCCTGTCCAGGAGCAATGGACGGAGGTTGTCGGTCAGGGTGCTAGAAGAAAGGCTAGGACTAATGCCTCTGAGAGATCCGCTGCTCCGGTTCGTAGTAAGACCCAGAAGCCATCTAAGGGAAAAAAGAAAAAGGCAAAGCTCCGCCCCCCCAGGACAGCAGCTGTTGTTCTTACGCTGCAGCCGGGTGCGGCAGAGAAGGGCATTACTTATGCCAAAGTAATGGAGGTGGCAAAAAGTCGCATTGACTTGACAGCGCTGGGTTTCCCGCCCTTGAAAATTCGTACCGCGGCTACTGGGGCACGGATTCTAGAGGTGCCGGGAGACGAGAGGGACGCCAAGGCCAACACCCTGGCTGAGAAGATTAAGGAGGTGTTTGTGGGATCGGAGGAGCTGAAAGTGTCGAGGCCGACCATCACCGCAGACTTGAGGGTGAGTGGTCTGGACGACTCAGTCAGCTCCGCCGAACTCTTGGGAGTACTGGCAAGGGTGAGCGGATGTCCTGCGCCAGAAATCAAAGTGGGCGAAATACGGAAGGGCCCAGCGGGCATGGGCACTGCGTTTGTGAGGTGTCCGGTGACAGGCGCGAAGAAATTGGTCAGCGGTGGTGGGCGATTACTGGTGGGCTGGGTGGCAGCACAGGTCAAACTTCTCGAAGCGAGACCACGCCGCTGCTTCCGATGCCTAGCGCTGGGTCACGTAAGGGCCCAGTGCAGTTCTGACGTGGATCGCAGTAATGACTGCCACCGCTGCGGTCAAACGGGTCACAAGGCTCGAGAATGTGTAGCCGCGCCTCACTGCACAATCTGTGCGGGGGCCAGAAAACCGGCTGACCACCTCTCCGGGGGCAAGGCATGTGCCAAGCCCCCGATCAAACAGGGGGCAAAGAAGAAGCCCGCTGTGACTAAGGCCAAGGCCAAGTCACAGCCGACTCGCTCCACACAAGAGCAGGTGAATAGCATGGAGGAAACTTAGTATGGCGACTATACTAACTTTCCTCCAGGCTAATATTAACCACTCCGCTCGTGCACAGGATCTCCTTCTCCAGTGCATGGCAGAGCGGTTAATAAAAGTGTGTGTGGTGGCCGAACCGTACCGAGTCCCAACCAGGTCAGACTGGGTTGGGGACCTGGACGGTGTGGTTGCGGTTACCACGCAGTCGCCCGTGCCTTCACCCACTCTCGACAGAGTAAGGAGGGGCCGTGGATTTGTTGCGACTGGAGTGGGCAACTTGGTGATTGTAGGGGTTTACTTCTCTCCCAACAGGGCCCTAGCTGAGTTCGAGGAGTTCCTTGGCTCGGTGGGGACCCTGGTGGGACAAAGTCGCCCCCGGTCAGTCATCGTCCTCGGAGATCTCAACGCCAAGTCCTCGGCGTGGGGGTCTCCGACGACGGATGTGAGAGGTAGGGTGTTGGAGCGGTGGCTCGTAGAGGTGGGGTTGTGCGTGCTCAACGAAGGTGTTGAGAACACGTGTGTGCGGCGATGGGGAGGGTCAGTAGTCGACGTGACTTTCGCCACCCCGGAGCTCGCACGCCGTGTTCGGGGTTGGGAAGTGTTGGTGAACGAAGAGACATTGTCCGACCACCGATACATCCGGTTCAATGTCTCAGCATCGATAGCAGAAAGGCACCACTCTGTGCCTCAGGAATCGGGCCCAAAGTGGTCGTTAAAACGGTTGGACGTGGACAAGCTGCAGGAGGCGGCAATTGTTGAAGCGTGGAATCCAACTCCCACACTACCGGTGGACCTGGATGCGGAGGCTGAAGCACTTTGCGTGGCTATGTCGCACGTCTGCGACGCCGCCATGCCTCGCGCCAAGGCGCTTCCGCCAAAACGTCAGGTGTACTGGTGGACGGACGAAATTGCCGAGCTCCGCCGCCAAGCCATAGCAGCTCGCCGCCGCTACACGCGGTTCCGGAGGAGGAGGAGCCATGAGACGGAGGAGATGGACGCACTCTATGTCTTATATAGACATGCCACCAAGGCTATGCGCACTGCCATCAGTGAGTCAAAGGCAGAGTCATGGAGACAGCTGCTGGAGACGCTGGAACGAGATCCGTGGGGGCGCCCCTACCATCTGGCGAGGCAAAAGCTTCGCCCTTGGGCGCCACCTGTCACCAGCACGCTGGAGCCTGAAGTCTTGCGGCGGGTGGTTGAGGGACTGTTCCCGGAAAGTCCGGGAACCGACTACATCCTTCCCACTGCAGTGGCAGCGCGACATGATAACTCCGAAGAGGAGGAAGAGGACGAGCCTCCCGAAGTCTCGGAAGGAGAGATGGAAGCAGTCATCCTGAGAATGATGGCCAAGAACACGGCACCGGGGCCTGACGGCATACCTGGCCGTGTGTGGGCTCTCGCTCAGGACCAGCTGGGCCCTCGCCTCAGGAATCTCCTAAGTCGCTGTTTGCGAGAAGGGAGATTCCCCAGGCGATGGAAAAGGGGGAGACTCGTCCTCCTCCGGAAAGAGGGGCGGCCCGCGGACGAGCCATCCGGCTACCGTCCTATCGTGCTGCTTGACGAGGCGGGCAAACTTCTAGAGCGCATTGTCGCTGCCCGCCTCACCAAGCACCTCGAGAGGGTGGGACCGAACTTGTCTGAGAGGCAGTTCGGGTTCCGGAGAGGTCGTTCGACGATTGACGCGATCAATCTTGTCCACGACCTCTCCGAGGATGCGCGCTCCAGTGGCGGGGTGTTGTTGGCGGTGTCTTTGGACATAGCCAACGCGTTCAACACCCTGCCCTGGACCGCAATTACAGAGGCGCTCAGGTACCACAATGTGCCACGGTACCTGCGGCGCCTCGTTGGGAACTACCTCTCTGAGCGAGAGGTGGTTTTCCCAACGAAGGAAGGGGAAATGGTGAGCCCCATGTCTCGCGGGGTTCCACAGGGGTCTGCTCTTGGGCCACCCCTGTGGAACATAGGCTATGACTGGGTGCTCCGAAGCGCTAACTTGCGTGGCGTCGGCCTAGTTTGTTACGCCGACGACACGCTCGTTACCGCCAAAGGAAAAGACTACCGGCAGGCTAGGATACTAGCGACCGCGGGTGTTGCGGCTGTGGTGGCGAAGATAAGGAGGCTGGGCCTGGAGGTGGCACTCCATAAATCGGAGGCCATATGTTTCCATGGGCCCAGAAGAGCGCCACCTGCAGGCTCAAGTATAGTGGTGGGTGGGGTGACGATTGCTGTCAAGCCGACACTGAAATACCTTGGTGTCGTGCTTGACAGTAACTGGATGTTTGGGGCTCATCTGCGTCAACTTGTCCCAAAGTTGACGCAGACAGCATCGTCGCTGAGCCGACTTCTTCCCAACATGGGTGGAGGCAATGGACGCTGCCGCCAACTATATATGGCAGTGGTTAGGTCCATGGCCTTATACGGTGCCCCCATATGGGCGGACCGGCTGGATCGCCAGGACAAGGCGCTCCTTCACCGGGCCCAGCGGACGATGGCCGTGAGAGTGTGTCGGGGTTACCGCACACTCTCACACGAGGTGGCCTGCACTCTCGCCGGTTCAATGCCCTGGTGCCTGGAAGCGGAGGTTCTGTCCTCAGTCTTCTGGCACCGGAAGCAAGCGAGAGAGCAGGAACTGCGCTTCGCCCCACAGGAGGTGGTGCGATGGCACAGGGATGCCAGGGCCAGGGCTCTGGTGAAGTGGAGCGAACAGGTTCTCTCTGGATCTGCTCAGCGAGGAGCCGGCGCCCGACGGCTCCTCGAGGCGATCCGGCCCATCCTCGTTCAGTGGGTCCAGCGAAAACACGGAGTCCTCACCTTCCGGACTACCCAAGTGCTCACCGGGCATGGCTGCTTCGGGAGTTACTTGTGCAAAATAGCCGGAAGGGAGGAGACCCCAGTGTGCCACCGGTGCGGTTTCGCGATCGACACCGCGCAACACGTGCTGGAGGCATGCCCGGGTGAAGAGGAACCGCGGCTATCCCTGGTCGCGGTCGTGGGGGCGGACCTCTCACTGCCGACCATCTTGTCTAAGATGCTCGAAAGTGAGAGGTCGTGGGAGGCGGTAGTCTCCTTTTGCGAGAGTGTTATCTCGCGGAGGGAGACGGAGGAGCGAGAGAGGGAGGTGGACCCTCTCGCTCATCCGCGGAGGCGGAAGAGGACACGGGGTCGAGCCACGCTGGCTCGCAACCCGTCTCCACTTGGAGGGCCTGGGGCGTTGGGCGTTTAGGGCCGCCCGACACCCTACCCAGGGATAGGCCCTCCCGAGGAGGTGACGCGCCGTGGTTTCCGGTGCGTCGCTGAAGCCAAATGCGGGGGTTTTGACCCTCCGCGAGGCGGGCCCGCAAGGGCGACGGAAGAGGCAGGGACGTAGTCGTAGTGCAGCAGTGTACCTGCGGATCTGCCCCTTTCCGTGACGGAGAAACCTGTGGGGGTTTTAGTCGGTAGGGGCACCACTTTAGTGGTGCCGAGCCCGACACACCTGCCGTGGCCCTACACGGTGGACGGTGCGTTAATGCATTTCCCCCACATAAAAAAAAAAAAAAAAAAAAAAAAAAAAAAGGTTGGGGTGCGGTGATCGGAAACCTCCTCGTGGTGCACCCTGGGCAACGTCACTCGGTAACTTATCTCCGTATATCTTACCCAGTGGCGGCTAATTCCGGTCGGGGAAGGCCGAACTTCTGAACGTGCTCCTCACCCTTGGAGTGGCACGAGCAGAAGTTCGGTAGGGGGGGGACTGAAATGACTTGGAATGTTAGTGGGCTGATACTCTATTTGGCCTACTAACATCCAAGTCATTTCAGAAAGTGGTGGTGTCCTCTATAGACCTCTCTGACAGAGAAGTCTGTTTGATGGACCAGTGAGGTCTTGCGAATAGCAGGTTAGGAGGAGGTGTCTGGTGGTGTTCTTACGCTACCACTCTGAGATTACGTCGATCTGGCGTTGTTGTTGTTGTTGGGTCGTAATTCTGTTTGCAGCTGCGGTCATGTTTCGTGGCTTGCGACGGGACCGACGGTCTTGGCTTAGCCGCCTGGACTGCGAGGAAGAAAACCTCTATAAAAATTACCCCAAATCCTAAGCGGCGACGCACCGCGAGAGGATGCATGGCCGATGGGTAGTGGCGTAGTAGGGGGAACACCACCGCGCGGATCTTCGGATCTGGTTCGCTGCTGTTAACTCTTCGACGCCTGGTCTTTAGTGCGCTCCCCGCAGGAGTACCAGCCGACACTCTGGGCGGGTTAAACCTAGGCTTACCTGGGTACAGGGGGCACTGCCCAGGTGGACCGTTTACTTCCGCCATACTCGTGGGAACAAAAATGTCCAAGTTTTTTAGTAAAAATTTAGTTGTAAGTGAAAATGAAGAAGAGGGTAGCGGTCTCTTTGTGAGTCCGTGTGAGGAGTCTGACTCCTCGAGATCGAGCTTGGTGACAGTAGCGTCGCAGGCATCTGGAAGGCCGATGGAGGTTACTGTCGGTAAAAATAAGCGAAAGCGCGCAAAAACGCGCGAGAGTGATAGCGGAGATGACGGTCAAGTGAGCTCTGACAATGAGTTGGATGCTCCAGCCGTCAAGACTCCCGCAAGACGTGGCAGAGGCCGACCACCCACAACGGGGGAATACGCTGGCCTCGCACAGGCCAAAGCAGCCCTTGTGGCTGCGGAACGGGAGGAAATGGAGCTTCGGGCCGAGCGAGAGGTCGCTGAAAGTGCCCGAGGGTTCCGACTGACTAGGTCGGCATCACGAAACATGTCTGAGTGTTCGGAAAGACAGGATGGAGAGCTGGCCGTGGATTTGGCCACCAGGGCGAAGGCTTGTGTTGAGACAATCAACAGTGTGGCTAACAAATCAGGGCATCTAAAGGGCACATTTCAGCGTGCCCTAAAGGAGGCAGCCAAGGCTGTCAAGGAGATTGTCGAGGAACTCCATGAGAGATCCTCAACCGAGGAGACCAAGCGGCTACAGTCTGCCAATAAGCGTCTTCAGTCTGAGGTGGCGGAGCTACGTAAGGAAATTGTGGAGCTCCGCAAGGACATGCTGGAAATACAAACAGCAGCGCCCTCGCAACCTGCGCGGTCCTACTCCGGTAGGAATCCGCAGTCTGGGCCGAAGTTCTCGACTCCGGAGGAGTTGGAACAGAAGCTCGTCCGTCAGGTTGGCGAGATGCTTAACGCACGGTTTGCGGCGTTGGAGGAGCGTCTTCTCCCGGAGAAGCGCACCCGCCCTCCACTCGCTGCCGACCGCAAGAAGGCCGTAGCAGGACCATCCGGTGCGGCAGTCGTGGACAGAAGGATAGAATTCCTTAAATCCACGAGCCCACTGCTGAAGAAACTGCAGTCAGCGCAGCAGGCGAAGAATATGCCCACTCCCAGCACAGTTAAAGGTAAAGGCCATGGGAAGGGTAAGGGCAAATCTCAGACCGTGACTCCGAGTAACCAAATTATGGCTGCTCCCACCGGACGTGACGAGACCCAGCAACCACCTCAAAACTCAGCTAGTGCTAGTTGGGTGGCAGTTGCTAAGAAAGGTCTCAAGAAAGGCACTAAGGCACCAGAGGCAGTGACATCTCAACGTCAGGCACAAGGTGGTCCAAAAAAGGGAGGCGAGAAACCGAAACCAAAGATCCGTGTCCCTCGCACCTCGGCAGTTATCCTGACTATACAGCCTGGTGCCGTGGAGAGGGGAGTGACATATCAGGATGCTTTAACGGAGGCGAAGAGGAGGATCGATGTCACGCAGATGGGAATCACCTCGCTCCGGTTTAGACACGCAGCGACAGGTGGCAGAGTTTTTGAGTTGCCGGGTGAAACCAGCGCAGAGAAGGCTGATGCCCTGGCCGAAAAACTGAAGGCTATCTTCAAGGCGGAAGATATCCGAGTCACTAGACCGAGCAAATGCGTAGAAATGCGCGTTACCGGTCTAGATGACTCGGTTAAAAAAGAAGAAGTTGCGCTCGCAATTTCAAATGTGGGCCAATGTCATACTGACCTCATCAGGGTAAATGACATACGTCGGAACACCGCAGGTGTGGGTACGACGTTTGTGAAGTGCCCAGCAGCGGCTGCGAAAAAAGTGGTGGCGAGTGGTCGTCTCTTGATAGGCTGGGTGTCGGCCCAAATCAAGTTGCTGACCCCAAGGCCGATGCGCTGTTTCCGATGTCTCGAAGTGGGACATGTAAGGGAGCAGTGCAGATCTGAGACGGACCGAAGCAGCCAATGCTACCGTTGTAGCCAATCGGGCCACAAATCTAGTGAATGCTCGGCAGCACCACACTGCACGATATGTGCCGTGGCAAATAAGCCAGCCAATCACGGTATCGGGAGTAAGTCCTGCTCAGTACCCACAAGTGGCAAGAAAAGAAGGAATGCGACTGTTGAGGCCAGGTCCCAGCAGCAGCCTTCCCCCCCCTCATCCGGGGCTGCGACGGTTGGCATGGATGTCCAATAATGGACACTGAAATAAAAGTATTGCAGGTTAATATCAACCACTCGGCCAGAGCTCAGGATCTACTAAACCATAGCATGACCGAGTGGTTGATAGACATTGCGTTTGTGTCGGAACCTTATGCAGTTCCATCGCGGGGCAATTGGGCGGGGGACAGCGCCGGAATGGTGGCTATTGTCACTAAATCCAGTTTTCCACCAGGAGTTAAGGTGCTGAAAAGACAGGGCTGCATTGCCGTGGTGTTTGGGGGTATTGCATACATTGGAGTATACTTCTCCCCCAACAGACAACTGGTAGAATTTGAGGCCTGGCTGACTGAGTTGGAGGCGCTTATCCATCTGTGTCGCCCAAACCAAATACTCGTCGCCGGGGACTTCAACGCCAAGTCTGTTACATGGGGGTCCCCAGTCACAGATGCAAGAGGAGGAATAATGGAGGATTGGTTTGTGGCATCAGGGCTGCAGCTACTTAACAGGGGAACTGTACACACGTGCGTGAGACAGCAAGGAGGCTCTATAGTGGACCTCACATTCGCTAGCCCCACTCTTGCGCGACGTGTCAGGTGCTGGGAAGTACTGGAGGGAGCAGAGTCATTGTCGGATCATCGGTATATCCGATTTGGTCTGACCCCTCTAGGAGGCCCGAACAGCCCAAGCAGTTCTTCTACCGAGGAGACTCCACGCTGGGCACTCAAGCGCCTAGATAAAGAGCTTCTAATAGAAGCGGCCATCGTTGAGGACTGGGTTGCAACACCCACACAGGACGTGGAAGTAGATGTCCTAGCGGAACGCATGAGAGACGTCATGGTGCGAGTGTGCGATGCTGCTATGCCCCGAGTGAAACGCCTGCCACAACGCCGTAGTGCTTACTGGTGGTCAGATGACCTCGCTCACCTCCGCCGGGAGTGTGTGGCGGCCCGTCGTCAATACACCAGGCATCGCAGGAGAAGGCAACGCGATGAAGACCGGGAGGCTACACTGTACGCGTCGTACAGACTTGCAGTGACCTCTTTTCAGAAGGCCATAGCTCAGGCCAAAGATGCTGCTCGTGCTGAGTGGCTAGAAGCTTTGGACCGAGATCCGTGGGGAAGGCCTTACAAGGTGGTCCGCAACAAGATCCGCGCGTGGGCACCGCCGCTTACGCGAAGCCTAGAACCGCCGATTCTTCGGAATATTGTGGCCACATTGTTTCCCAGAGTCAGGGAGCATACTGCTCCAGCAATGGCCCTTGCAGGTCTTGCTGGGAACATAGAGGATGTGGTACCGGAAGTTACACAAGGTGAGCTTGCTGCAGCGGTCCATAGACTCAGGGCCAAGAACAAAGCGCCTGGACCGGACGGGATTCCCGGACGGGCCTGGGTGCTGGCGTTAGAGGTCCTCGAGTCTCGATTCAGGGAACTCCTCAGCAAGTGTCTCGAGCAGGGTCGCTTTCCACGAAGCTGGAAAATTGGAAAGTTGGTGCTATTGCGCAAGGAGAGTAAGCCTGCCGACTCTCCAGCAGGGTATAGACCAATTGTTTTGTTAGACGAGGCTAGCAAACTCTTCGAGCGTGTTATTGTTGCCCGTCTGACAAAACATCTGGAAAGAGTAGGGCCAAACCTGGCGAAATGTCAGTATGGCTTCCGCAGGGGCAGGTCCACACTCGATGCCATAACGCGTGTGAGGGCCCTAGTGGAGGAAGCTGAGACCCGTGGAGAGGTCGTTATGGCGGTATCCCTAGATATTGCCAACGCCTTTAACACCCTCCCTTGGGATTGTATTAAAGAGGCGCTTAAGTACCACCAAGTGCCTCCCTATCTATCTCGCATTCTAGATGATTATCTCTCCGATAGGGAGATAATCTATCCGGGACGGGATGGATGGGGCCAGTGGACAATGTCGTGCGGCGTTCCACAGGGCTCGGTTCTCGGACCGTGTCTGTGGAACGTCGGATATGACTGGGTGTTGCGGGGAGCTACGTTGCCTGGCGTGAACATGACGTGCTACGCGGATGACACACTGGTGACTGCTTGCGGCCAGACGTACAGGGCGGCGGCAATTCGCGCCACTGCTGCAGTGGCACAAGTTGTAAGTCGGATCCGGAAACTGGGGCTGACGGTAAACCTTGAAAAATCTGAAGCTCTATGTTTCCACAAAACCGGAAGAGGGCCACCAGCTGGATCGGAGATAGTTGTAGGAGGAGTTTCTATAGCTGTCGAGTCAACGATGAAATACCTAGGACTCGTTCTCGACAGCAAATGGAATTTTAAGGAGCACTTCCGACAACTATCTCCAAGGTTGATAAAAGCAGCGTCGGCTCTTAGTAGTCTGTTACCAAATACTGGAGGACCGGGGGTGGCCTGCCGGCGACTCTATACTGGAGTGATTCGCTCCATGGCACTCTATGGGTCGCCGATATGGGCGGAAGCCCTGAATAGTCACAACCTAGCACTGTTGCGGAGACCGCAGAGAGTTGTGACTATCAGGGCAATCAGAGGATACAGGACAGTGTCTTTTGAGGCAGCCTGTGTACTTGCTGGTTCCACACCGTGGGACCTTGATGCACAAATGCTGGCCCTCTTCTATCGCCAGACGTCAGATGCACGAGACAGGGGTGAGCTTACTCCCCCTGAGGTGATTCGACAATGGCGAGAGCGAGGCCGGCAAGAGACGATACAGAAGTGGCAGCGTAGGCTTGAAGAGCCTAGTGCTGGCTATTGGACGGTGGAGGCCTTTCGGCCTCTCATAGAGGACTGGATCAACCGCAGGCACGGAGCGCTCTCTTTTAGGCTCACACAGGTCCTGACAGGTCATGGCTGTTTTGGCAAATACCTGTTCAGGATAGCCAGAAGAGAGCCTACTCCACAATGCCATGAATGCGGGTGTGCCGAAGACACGGCACAGCACACTATCGAGGTGTGCTCGACTTGGGAAATACCGAGGTTACGTCTAGCTGGCGTGATAGGACCGGATCTCTCACTTCCCGCCATTGCTGCCGCAATGACGAGCAGCGAGACCAAGTGGAACGCAGTCCGGGACTTCTGTGAAGAAGTTATCGGTCATAAGGAGGAGGCCGAGCGCAAAAGGGAAATTGACCCGGCGAGTCAACCCTTGCGCACAAGAAGGACAAGGCGACAATTGGCACACGAGCGCCGATTGCCGCCATAGGATGGGACTCTGGGTGACAAGTTCGGGGGGACTTGTCATCCGACTAGGGAGTCCCCGAGGATGCGCGATGTGTCAGTGTTACACACATCGCCATCGGGAGGAATAGAGCAGACGTGCTCCATGAGAGGAGGTCCAAACTGGACCAGCGCGGTCGCGGTTGGTGCGGTCGAACGCTGTTGATTTCCCGAGCCACCCGGCCAACGCGCGTTAGTGTAACACCCCAGGGTTTTTAGTGGGTAGGTCGTCACTCTGTGACGAAGAGTCCCACATAACCACTGGCTCCCCCCCGGGAGTTGGTGGTATACGTAAAGTATTTTCCCTGGGCAAAAAAAAAAAAAAAAAAAAAAAAAAAAAAAAGGTTAGGTTAGGTTAGGTTAGGTTAGGTTAGGTTAGGTTAGGTTGGGATGCGGTGACTGGAAACCTCCTCGTGGTGCATCCTGGGCAACGTCACTCGGTAACTTATCTCCGTATATCTTACCCAGTGGCGGCTAATTCCGGTCGGGGCAGGCCGAACTTCTGAACGTGCTCCTCACCCTTAGAGTTGCACGAGCAGAAGTTCGGTAGGGGGGGGGGGGACTGAAATGACTTGGAATGTTAGTGCGCTGATACGCTATCTGGCCTACTAACATCCAAGTCATTTCAGAAAGTGGTGGCGTGTCTTCCGGTGGACTCTGATGGCAGAGTCCAGCGCGGAAAGACACGGGCGCTTCTCAGCGCAGGGTTGGTCGGAGAGTCTGCTTTGTGTTGCGACACTTAGCGATTTTCGTCAGGTGTCGCAGCGCAAAGTGCCACATCTCAAGGTTGGGGGTTGCCGAGGGGAGTGTCTGGCACGGGAGTCCGAAACTGCGCTGCTTACAGGGCGTAGTTTCGGGCTCGCGATCCAGGCATGGTCGACGGGAAGTCGGCCGCTAGACCCCCCCACAGGGGAGCTTCACCCTTATGAGGCAAATAAACATGGATAAGAACAGTGATTTTAAAATGTCTACCCGGGAGGGTCTCCGCGAGGAGGAATCCCTTCACGCCTCGCAAGAGGCGTGCTGCTCCACGTACTACGGGGGGAGCAAAAATCACTCGACTGATACTCACGACGAATCTGGCATACGAAATATGGATAATGAGTTAGCTAACGAATTGGTGTTAGGTGGTGCGAGTAGGAGAGAGGCACGGGTGGTGCTCTCTCGCTACGAGGATTGTGGGCAGTTCTTGAGTCCCGTTGATGACTCCGACTCTCAGAGCGTGGCTTCCATGGGGTCGCCAACGCCGCGAGATCCATCTTGTCGGACGAAGAGGAAGCGCTCGAGGAACGACAGCGGTGACGGATCACTTGCTTCTTCTGGAAGTGAGTCAGAAGCCCCGGCCGCTAAGGTGGGAAATGCGCCGAGGCGCGGCAGAGGCCGACCGCCCACCACGGGCGAGTACGCCGGACTTGCCGCTGCTAAGGCTGCTCTTGTTGCTGCCGAGAGGGAGGAGCTAGAGCTGACGGCGGAGAAGGAGGTCGCAGCCATGTCCCAGAGGATTCGTTCGGCGAGGTCGACACCCAGTCGGATGTCGGAGTCGTCGGCGGACCGGGGGGAGGAACACGTGGCTGACCTCACACAACGGGCAATGGAGTGCGTTGCCGCGATTGTCGCCGTGGCAGTGAAATCAGGGAATCTTAAGGGCACGTTTGTACGCACCCTTAAGGATTCCGCAACCTCGCTCCGCGAGATCATTGGGGACCTCAGGGAGAGGACCACCAGTGAGGAGACGGAGAAGCTGCAGCGCGACAACACTCGCCTGCGAAACGAAGTGGCGGATCTCCGAAAGGAGATCGTTGAACTTCGAAAGGAGATGCTGCAGTCGCGTGCAGCTGGACAAGTGACTGGACAGACGTGTCCTGGCGGTGCGACACTGGCCGGTTCAGCTCCAGAGGAGCTCGAGCAGCGGCTGGTTCGCCAAGTTGGCGACATGTTAAATGCGCGTATGGCAGCGCTGGAGGAACGGCTTCTCCCAGAGAAGCGCGTCAGACCTCCGCTGGCCGCCGACCGCAAGGAGAAGACGCAGGCAAGACCAACTGGAAGTGTAGACCCGGGGCTATCAACACCTTCCTACCCCGTTGAGGAGTTGGTCATGCCGGCCGGAAGTGCCGCTCCCGTAGTGGGAAAGTACTCCCATAGGAGGACAGCTTCCGAAATTGCGGAGAGAAGGCGAAAGATTTTGGGGCTGCCGCCGGGGGCGCCTCTGCCTCCAGCTATGAACCCATGGCTTAACCCTCCAGAGGGAATGATTGTGGAAGTGGAGAATAACCAGCCGCTCCCAAAAAGTGCCCAAAAGGGCAAAGGTAAAGGAAAGAAGACCAAGTCTTCAAAAACGGTGGAACCAAAAGTCTGTGAGGATCCAGGCCCCTCACGTCCAGACATAGCTGACCCCAGCTTTGCGGGCGTGTTAAAAGGGGGATCAAACCAAACAAAGAAGGCTAAAAAGGCCCAGGCCAAGAAGCCATTGAAGAAGAAGTCCAAGGTGCCTCGGATACGTGTCCCCCGCACTTCGGTTGTCATCATGACGATGCAACCCGGGGCTGCAGAGAGGGGATTGACATATGCGCAGGCTCTTGAGGAAGCGCGGAAAAAGATTGACCCAGTGGCGCTGGGAATCCATTCTGTCAAGTTCCGACATGCGGCCACTGGTGGCCGAGTACTTGAGTTGGCAGGGGAGAGCAACGCAGCGAAGGCGGATGCTCTCGCTAATAGTCTGCGGGCGGTCTTCAAGCCCGAAGACATACGAGTCAACAGACCGCAGAAAAGCGCGGAACTGCGTCTTTCTGGGCTAGACGACTCGGTGACAAAGGTGGAGGTGGCCGAGGTCATCGAAAGATTGGGTGGTTGTAGCCCTGACTCGATCAGGGTCAAGGAGATTCGCCGTAACGCTGCAGGTATTGGTACGACCTTCGTTCAGTGCCCTGCAGCGGCGGCCAAAAAACTCGCCCAGAGCGAGAGAATAAAGGTGGGGTGGGTGTCAGTGAGCGTTAAGCTGCTGGCCCCACGGCCTTTGCGCTGCTACCGGTGCCTGGAGGTGGGGCATGTCCGGGAGCAGTGCAAAGGAAATGTAGATCGAGGTAGCCAGTGTTACCGATGTGGCCAACCCGGCCACAAAGCGGGTGATTGCTCGGCCGAGCCGCACTGCACTCTGTGTGCAGCAGCTAAAAAGCCGGCTGGGCATCGTATTGGTGGCAAGGCTTGCGCTCTGCCGCCACCAAAGAAGAGTACGGCTACTAGAGGTGGGGTAGCTACGACAGGAGGCTCTGGGCGACGGGTTCGGGGGGACCCGCCGCTCAACTAGAGAGCCTCGTGAGGGTGCGCGATATGTTAGAGTCCCGCATATCGCCACCGTGACGGGTGTATAAGAAGCTCCCCGAGACGTGGTCCCAGCGGGCCAGCGTCAAGGAGACGGGGTCGCGGAAGAGTACGTTGAGCTCCCGTAACTCCGGCTCCTGCGGCGCGTTGAGAGGGATCTCCCCAGTGGTTTTAGTGGGTAGGCCGTCGGACGGGAGGACGGAGAGTCCCACATAACTGCCGGCTCCCCCCCGGGGGCTGGTAGTATGCGTAAGGCATTTCCACTGGGTAAAAAAAAAAAAAAAAAAAAAAAAAAAAAAAAAAAAGGTTAGGTTAGGTTAGGTTAGGTTAGGTTAGGTTAGGTTAGGTTAGGTTAGGTTAGGTTAGGTTAGGTTAGGTTAGGGATGGGATACGCTCGGCGGATGCCTCTTCGAGGCTAACGTCCGAGTCAGAGACGGAGTCTTCATGGGGGCTGTCTATGACCCAGGAAGAGAAGGACGCGGATGCAGAGCAAGATCGTGGGCTTGAAGACAAGCTCAAGGATTGCTACGCAACAATCCAGCATGTGGCGAAACGCTCTGGGAACTTGTCGGGCCCATATAAAAGCGCCCTACATGACGTGGTCGAGACCCTGCAGGGAGTTTTCGACCAGTACAAGTTCAGGAGCTCCGAGCGGGAGTGGGACTCGATGGAAAACGCGAACAAGCGCTATCGAGACCAAATAAAGGGACTCCGGAAGGAGATGGAAGAACTCCGCAAGGAAATGAAGGAGATGCGCGCGGCGGCTCCCCCGCCAGCGCCTAAGACGGACCCCGGCCCGTCAGCACGGTCCATCCCGGCTCTTGATGAGCTGGAGCAGCGGATAGTGCGGCAGGTCGGGGATATGGTGAACGCCAGACTGGCGGCAATGGAGGAGCGCCTTCTCCCGGAAAAGCGCGCCAGACCTCCACTGGCCGCCGATCGCAGTCTGGAGGCGCAGGTATCGGTCCCTGGGTGCTCGTCTGCACCCATGGACACCGAGCCGACAGCCTCGACTGCGGTCTTGGAGGAAGCATGGCCGCCCCTGAAGTACCCCAAGGGCAAGGGCCCGGGTAAGGGAAAAAGGAAGGCGGCCAAAATACCGGACGTAACAGTGAGCGGCAAGGCCGCTTCAACTAGAGTGAACCCGCTACCTCAACCGGCTGCTAGCGGCTGGAACGAGGTGGTTAAGAAGAGGAGGAAGAGGACGAAGAGGGAGGCGACCGGAACCTCGGCGCCCACGGCGAAGATGGCGCCGAAGCCGAGGATCCGGGTACCGCGCACCTCGGCTGTGGTCTTTACGATCCAGCCGGATGCCGCGGCACGAGGACTCACGTATAAGGCGGCTTTGGAGGAGGCCAAAGGGCGTATCGATTTGGATGCGATGGGGATCGGGCCTTTTGGCTTCCGCACAGCCGCCACCGGAGGCAAGGTGATAGAGCTGTCGGGGGAGGACAACGCCGCGAAGGCAAACTCCCTTGCGATTAAGCTTCGGGAGGTTTTCAAGGCTGAGGACATCCGAATCACCAGACCGGACAGATGCGCAGAGTTGCGCATATCTGGACTGGATGATTCGGTATCTAAGGAGGAAGTGGCCATGGCCATATCGGGGATTGCGGAGTGCCCCGATGACCTGATAAAGGTCAGCGACATTGTTCGCGACGCGGGAGGCAACGGGACGGCGGTCGTCCGCTGCCCCGCGGCCGCAGCGAGGCTGGTCGCGAAGTGCGAACGCCTCAAGGTGGGGTGGAGTTCGGCGCGCCTTCGCGTGCTGGCTCCACGTCCACTGCGCTGCTTCCGGTGCCTAGAGGTTGGGCACGTCCGGGAGCAGTGCAAGTCAGTGGTCGACCGTAGCAGCACCTGCTACAGGTGCAGTCGACCCGGACACAGGGCCAATGAGTGCTCGGCTGAGCCGCACTGCGTACTGTGCGCAGAAGCGAGTAAGCCAGCCGAGCACCGCATTGGAGGCAAGGGCTGCTCCTTGCCTCCGAGGCGCAAGCCTGGTCTGCCAGAGGGGCAGCAACCAGGCGACTCTGGGCGTCGGGTTCGGGGGAACCCGGCGTCCGCCAAGGAGTCAGTGAGGGCGCGCGATGTGCCGATATCCCGCACATCGCCGCCGTAGCGGAAGGAGGAGCTGTAGCTCTCTGTGGTGAGGTCCCAGCGGACCAGCGCCGTGGAGACGGGGTTGCGGACGATTCCATTGAGCTCCCGTGACCCCAACTCCTATGGCGTAACGAGGGATATCCCAGTGGTTTTAGTGGGTAGGCCGTCGGTCGGAAGTGACGGAGAGTCCCACATAACCACCGGCTTCCCCCCGGGGGCCGGTGGTATGCGTAACGCATTTCCACTGGGTAACAAAAAAAAAAAAAAAAAAAAAAAAAAGGTTAGGGATGGGATGGGATGCGGTGATCGGAAACCTCCTCGTGGTGCATCCTGGGCAACGTCACTCGGTAACTTATCTCTGTATATCTTACCCAGTGGCGGCTAATTCCGGTCGGGGAAGGCCAAACTTCTGAACGTGCTCCTCACCCTTAGAGTTGCACGAGCAGAAGTTCGGTAGGGGGGGGGGACTGAAATGACTTGGAGTGTTAGTGGGCTGATACGCTATCTGGCTTACTAACATCCAAGTCATTTCAGAACGTGGTGGCGTGTCTTCCGGTGGACTCTGATGGCAGAGTCCAGTGCGGACAGACACGGGCGCTTCTTAGCGCAGGGTTGGTTGATCCGGGAAGGATCGGAGAGATCGCTTTGTGTTGCGACACTTTGCGATTTTCGTCGGGTGTCGCAGCGCAAAGTGCCACATCTCAAGGTTCGGGGGTTGCCGAGGGGAGTGTCTGGCACGGGAGTCCGAAACTGCGCTGCTTACAGGGCGTAGTTTCGGGCTCACGATCCAGGCATGGTCGACGGGAGGTCGGCCGTTAGACCCCCCCACAGGGGAGTTTCACCCTCATGAAGCAAAAAGAATGATGAAGAAAAGTGAAATTAATAAAACTACCCAGGAGGGTCCCCGAAAGGGGGAATCCCTCCAGGCTCCGGCCTGCAGTCCCCGTTCGTTTTCTGGGGGGGACAAATTTCACTCGATCCCAACAACTGACGACCATGGCACTTTTTTAATGGATAACGATTTTGCACGCGACTTGGTTCCTGACGGAAACTCAAAGAGGGAAACTCGCGCTATGCGCACGAGGAGACGGGAGTGCACACTCTTCGTGAGTCCTGGAGGGGACTCCGACTCCTCGTGCCGTAGTGCGTGGTCTGTTTCTCCCGGAAGGGCGAAAAGCAGAGAAAGGAAGCGGACACGCTCCAGCGAGAGGACAAGCAACGAGGGCGAGCCGTTGACCACCGACCCTGAGTTGGATGCTCCGGCCGCTAAAGTCCCGGCTGAGCGAAGGCGTGGCAGAGGCCGAACGCCGAAGACAGGCGCGGGCGTCGGCCGAGCTGCGGTCAAAAACGCAGGGGTGGCTGCGTTACAGGCCGAAATGGAGAAGAAGGCAGAGGAGCTAGTGGCCCGCATGTCCACTCCGGTCCAGTCAGCGTATGCCTCTTCGAGGCAGTCGTGCGACTCCGACCTGGACACGTGGGGGCTCTCCATCACGGCGGAGGAAGGTAACGCACTAACACAGTGCGAAATCGAGCTGAATGAGAGGCGGGAGCAGTGTTACGCCACTATCTGTCACGTGGCGGACCGCTCTAGCCACCTGTCGGGGCCTTCTCAAACTGCCCTGCGGAAGGCGGTTGACACCTTGAAGGAGGTGCACGAGGAGTACGCGGGCAGGCTCACTAAAAGGGAGGAGAAAGCCTTCACTAACACCAACAAGCGACATAGGCTTGAAATATGGGAACTTCGATGGGAAGTTGCGAAGCTCCGCAAGGAGCTCAAGGCGAAGAGCGAGGCGGTCCCCCCGCCGAAGAAGACGTACCCCGGCCCGTCAGCACGGTCCGCCCCGGCTCTTGAAGAGCCTTAGAAGAGTCTTAGAGGAGACTTGGCCACCCCTCAAGTACCCGAAAGGCAAGGGCCCGGGGAAGGGAAAGGGGAAGGCAGCCAAACCCCAGGACGTGACAGTGGGCGGCAATGCCGCGAACACCGGAAGTGACGGAGTCCCGCCACCATCGAGTAAACCGGCTGCTGGCAGCTGGGTCGAGGTGGTGGGTAAAGGGAGAAGAAGGAAGGCGAGGAGAAAGGAGGCAACCGGGACCTCGGCACCCGCGGCGAAGAGGGCGCCAAAGCCGAGGATCCGGATCCCGCGCACCTCGGCTGTGGTCATTACGATCCAGCCGGGTGCAGCAGAGCGAGGCCTCACCTACAAGGCGGCGTTGGAGACAGCCAAGGGGCAGATCGATCTGGACGCGATGGGGATCGGGCCCCTTACTTTCCGCACGGCCGCTACCGGTGGCAAAGTTATGGAGGTGTCAGGGGAGGGCAGCGCCGAAAACGCCGACTCCCTGGCAGCGAAGCTCAGGGAGGTCTTCGCAACGGAGGATGTCCGAGTCTCCAGACCGGACAGGTGCAGGGAATTAAGAGTCTCCGGTCTGGAGGACTCGGTGTCAGCAGAGGAGGTGGCTGCAGCCATCGCCAGAGTGGCGGAATGTCCCGCTGACCACCTCAAGGTCAGCGACGTTCGCCGCAACGCAGCGGGCAACGGCACGGTGTTAGTCCGTTGCCCCGCAGCAGCGGCGAAGCGGGTTGCGAAGTGCGACCGCCTAAGGGTGGGTTGGAGTCAGGCGCGCATACGCGTGCTGGACCCACGCCCGCAGCGCTGCTTCCGGTGCCTGGTAGCTGGGCACGTCCGGGAGCAGTGCAAGTCCGAGGTCGACCGTAGCAGCACCTGCTACCGGTGCAGTCAACCCGGACACAACGCCAGCGCGTGCACGGCCGAGCCGCACTGCGCATTATGTGCAGCAGCAGGAAAGCCGGCCGAGCACCGCATCGGCGGTAAGGGCTGTCCCTTGCCTCCGAGGCGCAGGCCTGGTCTGTCGGAAGGGCAGAAGCCAGGCGGCTCCGGGCGACGGGTTCGGGGGAACCCGGCGTCTACTTAGGAGTCAGAGAGGGCGAGCGATGTGTTGGTGTCCCACACATCGCCGCAAAGGTAGGTGGAGCCAAAGGCTCCTCGAGAAGAGGCCCAGCGGCCAGCGCGCAGTGGTAGGGGTGCAGTGAGTGCTAACGTGTACCTGCCTCCTGCCGCCTAGCGGTGAGAGGGGACACCCCAGTGGTTTTAGTGGGTAGGCCGTCGGTCGGAAGTGACGGAGAGTCCCACATAACCACCGGCTCCCCCCCGGGGGTCGGTGGTATGCGTAAAGCATTTCCACTGGGAAAAAAAAAAAAAAAAAAAAAAAAAAGGTTAGGGATGGGATGCGGTGATCGGAAACCTCCTCGTGGTGCATCCCGGGCAACGTCACTCGGTAACTTATCTCCGTATATCTTACCCAGTGACGGCTAATTCCGGTCGGGGAAGGCCGAACTTCTGAACGTGCTCCTCACCCTTAGAGTTGCACGAGCAGAAGTTCGGTAGGGGGGGACTGAAATGACTTGGAATGTTAGTGGGTTGATACGCTATCTGGCCTACTAACATCCAAGTCATTTCAGAAAGTGGTGGTTTGTCCTCCGGAGGACTCTGGCTCCAGAGTCTTGCGCGGATGGACATCGGGCGCTGAAGGCGCAGGGTTTTGGATCCTTCAGGGATCGGTGAGATCGCTTTGTGTTGCGACACTTTGCGATGTTCGTCGGGTGTCGCAACACAAAGACACCAAATCTCAAGGTTCGGGGGTTGCCGAGGGGAGTGTCTGGCACGTGAGGCCGAAACTGCGCTGCTTACAGGGCATAGTTTCGGGCTCACGAACCAGACATGGTCGACGGGAGGTCGGCCGTTAGACCCCCACAGGGGAGCTTCGCCCCTTAAGGAGCACAAATATGAATAGTCGCAATTTTAAAAGTACTACCCAGGAGGGTCCTCGCGAGAGGGAATCCCTCCACGCTCCGGCGTGCAGTCCCCAATCGTACTCTGGGGGGGACGAAAATTGCAGTACAAAACACGACGACCATGGCAAACGTATTACGGACACCGATAAATCAAATGAAGTGGTTTTGGGCGGGGCTAGCTTGCGAGAGGCGCGAGTTATGCTCTCGCGATATGAGGAGAGTGGCTTATTTATGAGCCCAACGGATGATTCAGACGCACTAAGTTTGGTGTCTGTGAAGTCTCATTCGTCGAGAGGGTCTCCGAGCCCTCACGGACGCAAGCGCAACAGAGCGGACAGTGGTGACGGCAACTCTATAACCTCAGATAGTGAGGCAGAGGAGCCGGCCGCAAAATTTGGGACGGCGCCAAGGCGAGGCAGAGGTCGACCACCCACCACGGGTGAGTATGCTGGCCTTGCTGCGGCAAAAGCAGCACTGGTGGCTGCAGAACGAGAGGAGATGGAGCTCAGGGCAGAGCGTGAGGTTGCTCAATGTGCCCAACGGTTCCGTCCGACGAGGTCGACATCCAGTCGGGTGTCGGAAGCGTCGGTGGACCGCGGAGAGGAGCTGACAGAGGACCTCGCATCGAGGGCGATGGAGTGTGTTGCCACGGTCGTCATGGTGGCAGCAAAGTCGGGCCATCTCAAGGGCACCTTTGTGCGCGAACTTAAGAACGCGGCAAACACACTCCGTGAAATCATTGGGGACTTCAGGGAGAGGTCCTCAACTGACGAGACGAGGAGACTGCTGGCTGCTAACAACCGCCTGCAGGCAGAGGTTGCAGATCTCCGCAGCCAGATCTCCGAGCTTCGAAAGGAGATGACAGAGGAGCGTGAGGCATCAACATCTGCCGCGCGCACATACCCCGGCAAGTCGTCGTCGCAGGCCAGCTCAGCTCCAGAGGAGCTAGAGCAGCGGCTTGTAAGACAGGTCGGGGATATGTTAAACGCGAGGTTGGCGGCACTGGAGGAGCGCCTTCTCCCTGAGAAGCGCGCCAGACCTCCTCTTGCCACCGACCTGCCCGCAGTTGAGTTAGCTGGACCGGGTGCCGCAGTCCCAATGGACCCAGAGCCATCGACTTCAGCTGCGGGCAAGAAAGTGACGAGGCCGACCCCAAAAGCCCCGAAAGGCAAGGGTATTGGGAAAAAGTCGGCTAAAACACCGGCCGTGATACGGAGTAGCCAAGCTGCTCCAGGTGGTAGTGATGTTGCAACTTCACTTCATCCAAACAGCTCGACTCAGTCCGGCTGGGTGGAGGCGGTGAAGAAAGGCGGCAAGAAGAAGACTAAGACCTCGGCACCAAAGGCGAAGAGGACGCCAAAGCCGAGGATCCGAGTCCCCCGCACATCGGCCGTGGTCATCACCATGCAGCCCGGGGCAGAGGAGAGAGGTGTCTCTTACCAGGGCGCCTTGGAGGAGGCAAAGTCTCGAATAGACTTGACGGAGCTGGGGATCCCACCCTTGCTGATCCGTCGGGCGGCCACGGGAGGCCGACTGATGGAACTGGCGGGAGAAGAAAACGGCGAGAAGGCCGACATTCTCGCAAATCAACTGCGGGCGGTGTTTAAGCCCGAGGACATCCGGGTTGACAGACCGGCTAAATGCGTAGAAATGCGTGTTTCCGGTCTGGATGACTCGGTGTCCAAAGAGGAAGTGGCTCAGGCCATAGCGAGGCTGGGCGAATGTCCTGCTGACTCAATCCGAGTCAAGGACATTCGCTGCAATGTTGCAGGCATTGGGACGTGTCTCGTCCTATGCCCTGCAAAGGCGGCGAAAGTGATCGCTAAGAGCGACCGTTTGAAGGTAGGGTGGGTGTCGGCACGCGTCAAGCTGCTGGCCCCACGCCCTCGGCGCTGCTTCCGATGTCTAGAGGTTGGGCATGTTCGGGAGCAGTGCAAAAGCACGGTGGACAGAAGTAGCACCTGCTACCGCTGTGGCCAACCTGGTCACAAGGCGAGTGATTGCTCGGCCGAGCCGCGCTGTGCTCTCTGTGCAGCAACAAGCAAACCAGCCGGGCATCGTATCGGAGGCAAGGCTTGCCCCTTGCCGCCAAAGAAGAAAGGCCGGCTAAAGCGGTAGCCAGGCTATGAGACCCTGGACGTTGGGTTCGGGGGAACCCAGCGTCCGACTAGAGGGTCTCGTGAGGGTGCGCGATGTGTCTGAGTCCCACACATCGCCACCGTAGCGGGTGGAGCAGAAGCTCCCCGAGACGTGGTCCTAGGGGACCGGCGCTGTGGGGTTGGGGTCACAGAAGACTGCAAACGCGTACCTGTGACTCTGACTCCATAAGTGCTTTGAGGGATCTCCCCAGTGGTTTTAGTGGGTAGGCCGTCGGTCGGGAGTGACGGAGAGTCCCACATAACCACTGGCTCCCCCCCGGGGGCCGGTGGTATGCGTAAAGCATTTCCACTGGGTCAAAAAAAAAAAAAAAAAAAAAAAAAAAAAGGTTAGGTTAGGGATGCGGTGATCGGAAACCTCCTCGTGGTGCATCCTGGGCAACGTCACTCGGTAACTTATCACCGTATATCTTACCCAGTGGCGGCTAATTCCGGTCGGGGAAGGCCGAACTTCTGAACGTGCTCCTCACCCTTAGAGTTGCACGAGCAGAAGTTCGGTAGGGGGGGACTGAAATGACTTGGAATGTTAGTGGGCTGATACGCTATCTGGCCTACTAACATCCAAGTCATTTCAGAAAGTGGTGGTTGTCCTCTGGGGGACTCTGGGTCCAGAGTCTCGCGCAGACGGACATCGGGCGCTGCAGGCGCATTTGAGTAGGGATCCGTGATGGATTGGGGAGATCGCTTTGTGTTGCGACACTTTGCGAGTTCTTCGTCGGGTGTCGCAGCACAAAGTTGCCAAGTCTCAAGGTTCGGGGGTCGCCGAGGGGAGTGTCTGGCACGTGAGTCCGATACTGCGCTGCTTACAGGGCGTAGTTTCGGACTCACGATCCAGGCATGGTCGACGGGAGGTCGGCCGTTAGACCCCCCCACTGGGGAGCTTCATCCCTTAAGAAGCAACAAAAATGGAAAAACGCAATTTTAAATGTACAAGTACCCAGGAGGGTCCTCGTGAGAGGGAATCCCTCCACGCTCCGGCGTGCAGTCCCCAATCGTACTCTGGGGGGGACGAAAATTGCAGTACAACCAATGACGACCATGGCAAACGAAATACGGGTATCGAGAATGCAAATGAACTGGTGATGGGCGGCGCTAGCTTGCGAGAGGCGCGAGTTATGCTGTCGAGATATGAGGAAAGTGGACTGTTCATGAGTCCTACAGAGGACTCAGACGCTCAGAGCATGGTGTCTGTGGAGTCACTTGCGTCGAGAGCGTCTCGGAGTTCGAAAGCGTCTCTGAGTCAGCAAGGTCGCAAGCGGAGTAGGGCGAACAGTGGTGGCGGCGACACCATAACCTCTGATAGTGAGGTAGAGGAACCGGCCCCAAAAACGGCGTCAAGACGAGGCAGAGGCCGACCACCCACCACGGGTGATTATGCTGGGCTTGCCGCGGCAAAAGCAGCACTTGTGGCTGCCGAGAGGGAAGAGATGGAGCTCAGGGCCGAAAAGGAGGTTGCCGAGTTAGCCCAGCGTTGCCGTCCGACGAGGTTGACGCCCAGTCGGGTTTCGGAATCGTCGGCGGATCGGGGGGAGGAACTGACAGCTGAGCTCTGTCATAGGGCAATGGAGTGCGTTGCCACGGTCGTGTCCGTGGCAGTGAGGTCCGGCAATCTCAAGGGCACGTTTCAACGTGCCCTAAAGGATGCGGCAACATCGCTCCGAGAAATCATTGGGGACCTCAGGGAGAGGTCCTCAAATGACGAGACGGAGAGACTGCTGGCTGCCAACAACCGGCTTCAGGCAGAGGTCTCGGATCTTCGCAGCCAGATGTCAGAGCTACGAAAGGAAATGACAGAGGGACGCGCGGCAATATCATCTGCCGGTAGAACATACCCCGACAAGTCATTGCAAGTCAGCTCATCTCCAGAGGAGTTAGAGCAACGGCTTGTGAGGCAAGTCGGGGACATGATAAACGCCAGGCTGGCAGCAGTGGAGGAGCGCCTTCTCCCCGAGAAGCGCGCCAGACCTCCTCTCGCCGCCGACTTGCCTGAAGTGGATTTGCCCAGGCCACCCCTAGGTACTCCGGGGCGATACTCACAGCCCAGGACTGTGTCGCAGATTGCGGAGCGGAGGCGGAAGATCCTTGGGCTACCGCCGGGGGCTCCTCTGCCTCCGGCTATGGATCCGGTTCTGAACCCTGTGCCCGGAGCCCTTCCAGATCCGATGCCGTCAACCTCATCTGAGGTTATGGATGTGGCGCAGCCGACCCCTCCTAAAGCCCCTAAAGGTAAGGGCAAAGGGAAGAAAGGGAAGTCGGCAAAACCACCGGAGGAGACAGTGAGTGGCCAAGCCGCTAAAACAGGACGTGACGCTTCTTCGACTTTGCCGCATCCACACGGCTCGGCCGATGCCGGCTGGGTGGAGGTGGCAAAGAAGAAGAAAAAGAAGAAGAAGAAGGCGGTGACCCCGACATCAGAGGCGAAGAAGACGCCTAAGAAGCCGAGGATCAGAGTCCCCCGCACCTCGGCCGTGGTCTTGACCATACAACCCGAGGCGGCGGAGCGAGGGATGACCTATGCGCAGGCATTGGCAGAGGCCAAGAGTCGAATCGACACGACTGCGCTAGGCATCACGGGTATGGAGATCCGGAAGGCGGCTGCGGGAGGACGTCTGATGGAATTGTCAGGAGAGGGTAACATTGGAAAGGCTGACTCTCTCGCACATCAGTTGCGGGCAGTATTTAAGCCTGAGGACGTCCGGGTCACCAGACCGGCGAAATGCGTCGACATGCGTGTTTCCGGTCTGGACGACTCAGTGACAAAGGAGGAAGTGGCTCAAGCCATCGCACGGATGGGAGAGTGTCCTGCGGACTCAGTCGGGGTCAAGGACATACGCCGCAACGCTGCAGGCATTGGAACGTGTTATGTCCAATGCCCTACAGCGGCGGCAAAGCATGTCGCTAAAAGCGATCGTGTGAGAGTGGGGTGGGTGTCGGCACGCGTCAAGGTGCTAGCTCCACGCCCACGGCGCTGCTTCCGTTGCCTGGAGGTCGGGCACGTCCGGGAGCAGTGTCAAAGTGCTGTAGATAGGAGCAGCATCTGCTACCGCTGCGGCCAGCCTGGCCATAAGGCGTGCGATTGCTCGGCCAAGCCGCACTGCGCTCTATGCGCAACGGCCAGCAAACCGGCTGAGCATCGCATCGGAGGCAAAGCTTGCCCTTTGCCACCAAAAGGTAAAGGTCGGCTACAACGCAAGTAGCTGGACCAAGGGACTCTGGGCGACGGGTTCGGGGGAACCCTGCGTCCGACTAGAGAGTCCCGAGAGGGGGAGCGATGTGTTGGGTGCCCCACACATCACCACCGAGAAGGATAGAGCCAAGGGCTCTCCGAGAGGAGGTCTGCGAGGACCAGCGTAAGCGGGGTGGTGGTCGAATACGGAAGACTTCCCACAGCCCCGTTTACTGCGATATGAGGCACCCCCAGTGGTTTTAGTGGGTAGGCCGTCGGTCGGGAGTGACGGAGAGTCCCACATAACCACCGGCTCCCCCCCGGGAGCTGGTGGTATGCGTAATGCATTTCCACTGGGTCAAAAAAAAAAAAAAAAAAAAAAAAAAAAAAAAAAAAAAGGTTAGGTTAGGTTAGGTTAGGTTAGGTTAGGTTAGGTTAGGTTAGGTTAGGTTAGGTTAGGTTAGGTTAGGTTAGGTTGGGATGCGGTGATCGGAAACCTCCTCGTGGTGCATCCTGGGCAACGTCACTCGGTAACTTATCTCTGTATATCTTACCCAGTGGCGGCTAATTCCGGTCGGGGAAGGCCGAACTTCTGAACGTGCTCCTCACCCTTAGAGTTGCACGAGCAGAAGTTCGGTAAGGGGGGACTGAAATGACTTGGAGTGTTACTGGGCTGACGCTCTGTCTGGCCTACTAACATCCAAGTCATTTCAGAAAGTGGTGGTCTGTCCTCTGGAGGACTCTGGTTCCAGAGTCTCGCGCAGACGGGCATCGGGCGCTGGAGGCGCATTTGAGTAGGGATCTGCAATAGGTCGGTGAGATCGCTTTGTGTTGCGACACTTTGCGAGTTTTCGTCGGGTGTCGCAGCACAAAGTAACCAAATCTCAAGGTTCGGGGGTTGCCGAGGGGAGTGTCTGGCACGTGAGGTTGAAACTGCGCTGCTTACAGGGCGTAGTTTCGGACTCACGATCCAGGCATGGTCGACGGGAGGTCGGCCACTAGACCCCCCCACAGGGGAGCTTCACCTTAACGAAGCAAAATATGAACATGAATAGTGAATTTAAGAATACTACCCAGGAGGGTCCTCGCGAGAGGGAATCCCTCCACGCTCCGGCGTGCAGTCCCCAATCGTATTCTGGGGGGGACAAAATTCACACGGTACCTAAAAACGACGACTATGGCAATTCGAAAACGGACTCCGATTTGGCTAATGAGTTGGTGATGGCTGGTGCAAGTAGGAGAGAGGCACGGGTGGTGCTTTCTCGCTACGAGGACGTCGGACTCTTTAAGAGCCCAGAGGACTCTGATTCCTCCCGACAAAGTCTAGTGACCGTAGGGTCATCTTCACCGGTTGGGACACTAAGACGGAAGAGGTCAAGGAACCAGGACCAAGACAGCTGCGACATGAGCTCTGACAGTGGGTCAGACGCTTCGGCAGCCAAACTTGGTGGGACGAAGAAGCGAGGCAGAGGCCGTCCACCCACCACGGGTGACTATGCTGGCCTTGCCGCGGCAAAAGCAGCACTTGTGGCTGCCGAGAGGGAAGAGATGGAGCTCAGGGCAGAGCGCGAGGTCGCCGAGTTAGCCCAGCGTTGCCGTCAGACGAGGTCGACGCCCAGTCGGGTGACAGAATCGTCGGCGGATCCAGAGGAGGAGCTGACAGCTGAGCTATGTCACAGGGCGATGGAGTGCGTCGCCACGGTCGTTTCCGTGGCGGCGAGGTCCGGCAATCTTAAGGGCACGTTTCAACGTGCCCTTAAAGATGCGGCAATATCGCTCCGGGAAATTATTGGGGACCTCAGGGAGAGGACCACAAATGACGAGACGACGAGACTGCTGGTTGCCAACAATCGCCTGCAGGCAGAGGTCTCGGATCTCCGCAGCCAGATGGTAGAGCTGCGAAAGGAGATAACAGAGGGACGCGCGGCAACAACATCTGTCGTGCGAACATACCCCGACAAGTTATCGCAGGCCGGCTCATCTCCGGAGGAGTTAGAGCAGCGGCTAGTGAGACAGGTCGGGGATATGATAAACGCCAGGCTTGCAGCAATTGAGGAACGCCTTCTTCCCGAGAAGCGCGCCAGACCTCCTCTCGCCGCCGACTTGCCCGAAGTGGAGTTGCCTAGGCCACCGTTAGGTAGTCCGGGTCGATACTCGCAGCCTAGGACTGTGTCCCAGATTGCAGAGCGTAGGCGGAAGATCCTTGGGCTACCGCCGGGGGCTCCTCTGCCTCCGGCTATGGATCCGGTGCTGAATCCCGTGCCCGGAGCCCTTCCCGATCCAATCCCGTCAACCTCATCTGAGGTTATGGATGTGACGCAGCCGACCTCTCCTAAAGCCCCTAAAGGCAAGGGCAAAGGGAAGAAGGGGAAGTCGGTAAAACCAACGGAGGAGACATCGAGCGGCCAAGCCGCGGAACCCGGACGTGACGCTTCGACTTTGCCGCGTCCACACAGCTCGGCCGATGCCGGTTGGGTGGAGGTGGCAAAGAAGAAGAAAAAGAAGAAGAAGACAGTGACCCCGGCATCAGAGGCGAAGAAGACGCCTAAGAAGCCGAGGATCAGAGTCCCCCGCACCTCGGCCGTGGTCTTGACCATTCGGCCCGAGGCGGCGGAAAGAGGGATGTCCTACGCGCAGGCATTGTCGGATGCCAGGGGCCGAATCGACCCGACGGCGCTAGGCATCCAAGCTTTAGCAATCCGAAAGGCGGCTGCGGGAGGTCGCCTATTGGAACTCGCAGGAGAAGGAAACGGTGAAAAGGCTGACTCTCTCGCGAATCAGCTGCGGGCAATTTTTAAGCCCGAGGACGTCAGAGTCACCAGACCGACCAAATGCGTGGACATGCGCGTTACCGGTCTGGATGACTCGGTTACAAAAGAAGAGGTGGCTCAGGCCATTGCAAGGATGGGAGAATGTCCTTCAGACTCTATTGGGGTCAAGGACATACGCCGCAACGCTGCAGGCATTGGAACGTGTTACGTCCAATGCCCTGCAGCTGCAGCGAAGAAGGTCGCAAAGAGCGACCGTTTGAGGGTGGGGTGGGTGTCGGCACGCGTCAAGCTGCTAGCTCCACGCCCGCGGCGCTGTTTCCGTTGCCTGGAGGTCGGGCACGTCCGGGAACAGTGCCAAAACAAAGAGGACAGGAGCAGCATCTGCTACCGCTGCGGCCAACCTGGCCATAAGGCGTGCGATTGCTCGGCCAAGCCGCACTGCGCATTATGCGCAGCGGCCAGCAAACCGGCTGAGCATCGCATCGGAGGCAAAGCTTGCCCTTTGCCACCAAAAGGGAAAGGTGGGCTGCAACGAAAGTAGCTAGGCCAAGGGACTCTGGGCGACGGGTTCGGGGGAACCCGGCGTCCGACTAGAGAGTCCCGAGAGGGTGAGCGATGTGTTGGGTGCCCCACACATCGCCACTGAGACGGATAGAGCAAGTTGCTCTCCGAGAGGAGGTCTGAGAGGACCAGCGTAAGCGGGGTGGTGGTCGCACACGGAAGACTTCCCACAGCCCCGTTTACTGCGACATGAGGCACCCCCAGTGGTTTTAGTGGGTAGGCCGTCGGTCGGGAGTGACGGAGAGTCCCACATAACCACTGGCTCCCCCCCGGGGGCCGGTGGTATGCGTAACGCATTTCCACTGGGTCAAAAAAAAAAAAAAAAAAAAAAAAAAAAAAAGGTTAGGTTAGGTTAGGTTAGGTTAGGTTAGGTTAGGTTAGGTTAGGTTAGGTTAGGTTAGGTTAGGTTAGGTTAGGTTGGGGTGCGGTGATCGGAGGGGTGCGGTGATCGGAAAGGGGTGCGGTGATCGGAAACCTCCTCGTGGTGCATCCTGGGCAACGTCACTCGGTAACTTATCTCCGTATATCTTACCCAGTGGCGGCTAATTCCGGTCGGGGAAGGCCGAACTTCTGAACGTGCTCCTCACCCTTAGAGTTGCACGAGCAAAAGTTCGGTAGGGGGGGGACTGAAATGACTTGGAATGTTAGTGGGCTGACACGCTATCTGGCCTACTAATATCCAAGTCATTGCAGAAAGTGGTGGCGTGTCTTCCGGTGGACTCTGATGCAGAGTCCAGCTTGGAATGACACGAGCGCTTCTCAGCGCAAAGTTGGTCGGAGAGTTCGCTTTGTGTTGCGACACTTTGCGACTTCGTCAGGTGTCGCAACGCAAAGCACCAAGTCTCAAGGTTCGGGGGTTGCCGAGGGGAGTGTCTGGCACGGGAGCCCGAAACTGCGCTGCTTACAGGGCGTAGTTTCGGACTCGCGAACCAGGCATGGTCGACGGGAGGTCGGCCGTTAGACCCCCCCAAAGGGGAGCTTCACCTTATGAAGCACAATTATGAATAAGTATGTCTAGTGAATTTAATAAATCTACCCAGGAGGGTCCCCGAAAGGGGGAATCCCTCCAGGCTTCGGCCTGCAGTCCCCGATCGTATTCTGGGGGGGACAAAATTCACGCGATCACCAACGACGAAACAAGCAAACGAAAAACGGACTCCGAATTAGCAAGAGGATTGGAAACCGACGGAGGGAGAAGGCAAGAGACTCGTGCTGCGCGCTCTGGGAGGAGGGAGTGTACACTCTTCGTGAAACCTGAAGGGGACTCCACCTCCTCGAGGCGTAGCAGGATATCGGTCTCTTCGGAGAGGAAGCGGCCCCGCTCTGAAGATAGGAGCAGCTGCGGGGGCGATCCGTTGAGCTCCGACCCTGAGTCGGATGCTCCGGCCACCAAAGTGCAAGTTGCACGAAAGCGAGGCAGAGGACGAGCGCCGATGACAGGCGCGGGTATAGGCCGAGCTGCAGCCAAGGCGTCAGCACTGGCCTCACAGAAGAGGGAGATGGAACGGAGGGCTGAAGAGCTGGTGGCCCGCATGTCCACTCCCACCCACTCGGCGGACGCCTCTTTGAGGTTGACGTCTGAGTCGGAGGTGGAGTCATGGGGCCTCTCTATCACCGAGGCGGAGAAAGATGAGGGTCTCGCGCACGAGAAGGAGTTGGACGATAGACGGAGACAGTGCTATGCCGCGATTGAGCGTGTGGCGGAGCGCTCCGGCAACCTGTCAAAGCCCTACCAGAGTGCCCTGTACAAGGCGGTTGAGGCCTTGAAAGAGGTGCACTCTGAGTACGATCTTAGGCTCACAAATAGGGAGGGAAACGCGTTCGTTCACGCGAATCAGCGACATCGGGCGGAAATAAAAGAGCTCCGTAAGGAAGTGGAGAAGCTCCGCAAGGAGCTCAAGGAGGTGCGCGTGGCGGCTGTCCCGCCAGCGCCAAAGACGAACCCCGGCCCGTCAGCACGGTCCGCCCCCGCTCTTGAAGAGCTGGAGCAGCGGATAGTGCGGCAGGTCGGGGACATGGTGAACGCCAGACTAGCGGCAATGGAGGAGCGCCTTCTTCCGGAAAAGCGCGCCAGACCTCCTCTAGCCGCCGACCGCAGTCTGAAGTCGCGGGCACCGGTCCCTGGGGGCTCGTCTGCACCCATGGATCAGGAGCCCTCAGCCTCGACTGCGGTCTTGGAGGAGACGTGGCCGCCTCTGAAGTACCCCAAGGGCAAGGGCCCGGGAAAGGGGAAAGGGATGGCGGCCAAAACCACGGACGGGACTAAAAGCGGCAATGCCGCTGAAATTAGACAGGAAGTGGCCCCGCCACCCTCGAGTAAACCGGCTGCCAGCGGCTGGGTCGAGGTGCTGAGTAAGGGCAAGAGGAGGAAAAGGACGAAGAAGGAGGCGACCGGGACCTCGGCACGTACGGCGAAGAGGGCGCCGAAGCCGAGAATCCGGGTTCCGCGCACCTCGGCTGTGGTTGTTACGATCCAGCCGGGTGCCGCGGCACGAGGACTCACCTATAAGGCGGTCCTGGAGGAGGCCAAGGGGCGCATCGATCTGGAAGCGATTGGGATCGGGCCTTTTGGCTTCCGCACGGCCGCCACTGGCGGGAAGGTGATGGAGCTGGCGGGGGAGGACAACGCCGTGAAGGCTAACTCCCTCGCGATAAAGTTGCGGGAGGTTTTTAAGACGGAGGACGTCCGTATCACCAGACCGGATAAATGCGCGGAGTTGCGCATTACTGGTCTGGATGATTCGGTGTCCAGTGAGGAAGTGGCCATGGCCATATCGAGGGTTGCGGAGTGCCCCGATGACCTTATAAAGGTCAGTGACGTTGGCCGCGACGCAGGAGGCAACGGGACTGTGGTCGTCCGGTGTCCCGCGGCCGCAGCGAGGCGGGTCGCGAAGTGCGATCGCCTCAAGGTGGGGTGGAGTTCGGCGCGCCTTCGCGTGTTGGATCCACGTCCACTGCGCTGCTTCCGGTGCCTGGAGGTTGGGCACGTCCGGGAGCAGTGCAAGTCAGTGGTCGACCGTAGTAGCACCTGCTACCGGTGCAGTCGACCCGGACATAGGGCAAAAGAGTGCTCGGCTGAGCCGCACTGCGCACTGTGCGTAGAGGCGAGTAAGCCAGCCGATCACCGCATTGGAGGCAAGGGTTGTACTTTGCCTCCTAGGCGCAAGCCTGGTCTGCCAGTGGGGCGGAAGCCAGGCGACTCTGGGCGTCGGGGTCGGGGGAACCCGGCGTCCACTTCAGAGTCAGTGAGGGCGCGTGATGTGCCGATATCCCGCACATCGCCGCCGTAGCGAGGAGAGCCATAGCTCTAAGTGGTGAGGTCCAAGCGGACCAGCGCCGTGGAGACGGGGTTGCGGACGATTACTTTGAGCACCCGTGACTCCGACTCCCATGGCGGAAAGAGGGATATCCCAGTGGTTTTAGTGGGTAGGCCGTCGGTCGGGAGTGACGGAGAGTCCCACATAACCACCGGCTTCCCCCCGGGGGCCGGTGGTATGCGTAAAGCATTTCCACTGGGTAACAAAAAAAAAAAAAAAAAAAAAAAAGGTTAGGTTAGGTTAGGTTGGGGTGCGGTGATCGGAAACCTCCTCGTGGTGCATCCTGGGCAACGTCACTCGGTAACTTATCTCCGTATATCTTACCCAGTGGCGGCTAATTCCGGTCGGGGAAGGCCGAACTTCTGAACGTGCTCCTCACCCTTAGAGTTGCACGAGCAGAAGTTCGGTAGGGGGGGACTGAAATGACTTGGAATGTTAGTGGGCTGATACGCTATCTGGCCTACTAACATCCAAGTCATTTCAGAACGTGGTGGCGTGGCTTCCGGTGGACTCTGATGGCAGAGTCCAGCGCGGAAAGACACGGTTGCGGGGAGTTCGCTTTGTGTTGCGACACTTTGCGATTTTTGTCGGGTGTCGCAGTGCGAAGTGCCACATCTCAAGGTTCGGGGGTTGCCGAGGAGAGTGTCTGGCACGGGAGTCCGCAACTGCGCTGCTTACAGGGCGTAGTTTCGGGCTCACGATCCAGGCATGGTCGACGGGAAGTCGGCCGTTAGACCCCCACACAGGGGAGCTTCACCCTATGAAGCAAATGATGAAATGTCTCGTGAAATTAATAGAACTACCCAGGAGGGTCCTCGAAAGGGGGAATCCCTCCAGGCTCCGGCCTGCAGTCCCCATTCGTTTTCTGGGGGGGACAAATTTCACCTGATTCCTAAAACTGACGACCCAAGCACACGAAAAACGGACTCCGAATTAGCAAGCGGATTGGAAACCGACGGAGGGAGAAGGCAAGAGACTCGTGCTACGCGTTCAAGGAACAAGGAGTGTACACTCTTCATACAACCTGAAAGGGACTCTAACACCTTGAGACGTAGCAGGACATCGGTCTCTTCGGAGAGGAAGCGGCACCGCTCTGATGACAGGAGCAGCTGCGGAGGCGAGCCGTTGAGCACCGACCCTGAGTCGGATGCTCCGGCCGCCAAAGTGCAGAATGCACCTAGGCGTGGCAGAGGCCGACCGCCGACGACAGGTGCGGGCGTAGGCCGAGCTGCGGCCAAGGCGGCGGTGGCCGAACAAAAAGCGGAAATGGAAAGGAAGACTGCGGAGCTGGTGGCCCGCATGTTTCATCCCATACGCTCGGCGGATGCCTCTTCGAGGCTGACGTCTGAGTCGGAGACGGAGTCTTCATGGGGGCTATCGATGACCCAAGAAGAGAAGGACGCGGATGCGGAGCAAGATCGTGGACTTGAAGACAAGCTCAAGGATTGCTACGCAACAATCCAGCATGTGGCGAAACGCTCTGGGAACTTGTCGGGCCCATATAAAAGCGCCCTACATGACGTGGTCGAGAACCTGCAGGGAGTTTTCGAGCAGTACAAGTTCAGGAGCTCCGAGCGGGAGTGGGACTCGATGGAAAACGCGAACAAGCGCTATCGAGACCAAATAAAGGGACTCCGGAAGGAGATGGAGGAACTCCGCAAGGAAATGAAGGAGATGCGCGCGGCGGCTCCCCCGCCAGCGCCAAAGACGAACCCCGGCCCGTCAGAACGGTCCGCCCCGGCTCTTGAAGAGCTGGAGCAGCGGATAGTGCGGCAGGTCGGGGACATGGTGAACGCCAGACTGGCGGCAATGGAGGAGCGCCTTCTCCCGGAGAAGCGCGCCAGACCTCCACTAGCCGCCGACCGCAGTCTGGGGGCGCGGGCACCGGTCCCTGGGTGCTCGTCTGCACCCATGGACCAGGAGCCGACAGCCTCGGCTGCGGTCTTGGAGGAGACGTGGCCGCCTCTGAAGTACCCCAAGGGCAAGGGCCCGGGAAAGGGGAAAGGAAAGGCGGCCAAAACAACGGATGGGACTAGGAGCGGCAAGGCCGCTGAAGTCGGACAGGAAGTGGCCCCGCCACCCTCGAGTAAACCAGATGCCAGCGGCTGGGTCGAGGTGGCGAGTAAGGGCAAGAGGAGGAGGCAGACGAAGAGGGAGGCGACTGGGACCTCGGCATCCACGGCAAAGAGGGCGCCGAAGCCGAGGATCCGGGTCCCGCGCACCTCGGCTGTGGTTCTTACGATCCAGCCGGGTGCCGCAGCAAGAGGACTCACCTACAAGGCGGTCCTGGAGGAGGCCAAGGGACGCATCGATCTGGAAGCGATTGGGATCGGGCCTTTTGGCTTCCGCACGGCCGCCACTGGCGGGAAAGTGATGGAGCTGGCGGGGGAGGACAACGCCGTGAAGGCTAACTCCCTCGCGATAAAGTTGCGGGAGGTGTTTAAGACGGAGGACGTCCGTATCACCAGACCGGACAAATGCGCGGAGTTGCGCATTACTGGTCTGGATGATTCGGTGTCCAGTGAGGAAGTGGCCATGGCCATATCGAGGGTTGCGGAGTGCCCCGATGACCTTATAAAGGTCAGTGACGTTGGCCGCGACGCGGGAGGCAACGGGACTGTGGTCGTCCGGTGTCCCGCGGCCGCAGCGAGGCGGGTCGCGAAGTGCGATCGCCTCAAGGTGGGGTGGAGTTCGGCGCGCCTTCGCGTGCTGGATCTACGTCCACTGCGCTGCTTCCGGTGCCTGGAGGTTGGGCACGTCCGGGAGCAGTGCAAGTCAGTGGTCGACCGAAGTAGCACCTGCTACCGGTGCAGTCGACCCGGACATAGGGCAAAAGAGTGTTCGGCTGAGCCGCATTGCGCACTGTGCGCAGAGGCAAGTAAGCCAGCCGATCACCGCATTGGAGGCAAAGGTTGTACCTTGCCTCCGAGGCGCAAGCCTGGTCTGCCAGTGGGGCGGAAGCCAGGCGACTCTGGGCGTCGGGGTCGGGGGAACCCGGCGTCCACTACAGAGTCAGTGAGGGCGCGCGATGTGCCGATATCCCGCACATCGCCGCCATAGCGAGGAGAGCCATAGCTCCCAGTGATGAGGTCCCAGCGGACCAAAGCCGTGGAGACGGGGTTGCGGACGATTACTTTGAGCACCCGTGACTCCGACTCCCATGGCGGAAAGAGGGATATCCCAGTGGTTTTAGTGGGTAGGCCGTCGGTCGGGAGTGACGGAGAGTCCCACATAACCACCGGCTTCCCCCCGGAGGCCGGTGGTATGCGTAACGCATTTCCACTGGGTAACAAAAAAAAAAAAAAAAAAAAAAAAAAAAAAAAAGGTTAGGTTAGGTTAGGTTAGGTTAGGTTAGGTTAGGTTAGGTTAGGTTAGGTTAGGTTAGGTTAGGTTAGGTTAGGTTAGGTTAGGTTAGGTTAGGTTAGGTTAGGTTAGGTTAGGTTAGGTTAGGTTAGGTTAGGTTAGGTTTTTTTTTTTTTTTTTTTTTTTTTTTTTCCTGTCCGGGCGCAGAGGCCCGGCCCGCGAGCTAAGTGTGTCCCTGACTGAGTCAGGGTTGAGTACTGGGGTTTTTTTATTTACAAAGTAATGTTTCTTAAAATAAAAAGATAAATTATAATATATATACTAGTTTGTTTTATCTAGTTGGGTGTGTTCTGGTGAGTCATCTAATTATTTTACAATTTTATTAATTACTCTATAGTCTATTTACACATTAGGTTCACTCTCTACTTATCAATAATTATATTATCTTTATTATGACTATCCCGCACATTGCTTTTAATACCTTTATGTTTTTACTTGGTGCATTTACATATTACACATTTGTTTATGTTCTTTACGTATTTCTAAAATATTTTATAACAATATTTATTTAGTCTGGTACTACCTATTGTATTGGCATTGAGGTTGCTTAACAATTACATTTTTACACATTTAATTTTCGGGCACTGTTTAATATATTACAATATATTATAGTGATCCATTTCATACTTGTCTTTTTTTGCTAACTTACTTATTTTATATTTACATTCAGTATTTCTGTATTTATTGGCTTTTCTCGCCGTTCTAGGTGTACATATCATTTCATGTTACGTTGTGTTACTTTTTTGTGTGTTCACTATGTTCATGCTTATAGTACTATTACAATTTGCGCCAGAGCTGGCGGCGCCACTCGCCTTTGTAGTGTGTATATGATAGTGTGTATGGTGTACTGTGCCGTGTTTTGTGTTATTCTGTATTTTCTGCTTTATTGTGTTGTGTGCTATGTTGTTTTGTGTGTTATGCCATGTTTTGTGATTTATGTTATTTGTACTATGCTGTTTTGTGCTGTGTTACGTTGAATGCTGTGCTGTGCAGTATCGTATGCTGTGCTGTATTGTGTGCTGTGCTGTGTTTTATGCTGTGGTTTACTGTGTGCTATGCTGTGCTGTACTGTGTTGTATGCTGTACTTTGTTGTTTTCTGTGCTTTGCTGTGTGCTGTGCTGTTTGGACTACTGTTTCTTGTGTGTTATACTATGTTGCGTGTTTTCCTGTGCTATATTGTGTTTTGCTGTAATGCATACTATGTTGTGTTGTGACTGTGCTGTGTTGTGTTGTGTACTATGCTTTATTGTGTGCTGTGTTTTGTTGTTATCTGCGTTGTGTTAAGTATTGTACTGTGTTTTGAGGTATTTTGTATTAATGGTGTGTTGTGTGTTGTGTTGTATACTGTGCTGTATTACGTGATTTGCTTTTTGCTGGTATGTGGTGTAGCATATCATAGCATGTGTTTGATACTGTATCGTAAATTTTACTTTAGCTACAGTTTCTTTTAAATTTCCGAAAAACTTTATTTTATTTTATTTTACTTGCTAAATATCTACATAGAATTGTATGTATTTTGTGTATAATATATTTTGTTTGTTTTTATGCGTTTTTTGTGTGGTGTTTGTTGCTTTATTCATGTTAAACTGTATTTGCTTTGTTATTTAAAAAGTTGTTTTTTGTTTTTATGTTACGTAAATGTTTGGGCCATAGGCCATCTTGTCCATCCATTTACATGTATACGTACTGTTTGTGTATTTATTGGTGTAGTGTTCTGTGTTAGTGTTTTGGTGTTATTTTTGTGTCTGTTTTCTACGCGTATGGCTTCCCAGTTTGGCTCCCTGGTGGCACCGCTCTTGCTGTTTTCTTGGGTAATTTTGCCCCCCGCGATATATTCTGTCCGCCGCGACTTTGTAGGTGAATATTTATGCTTTGTGTTCCTGTGTGTGTTATGTAAAAAGTCACCACGGACAGAGCCCACGAAAGCCAGAGTCACCGTAATGTCGCCCTCAGCAATACGCCACGGTGGATCGCGCTAGCGCGTCCCACTTCATTCTCACCGGGCATTCACCGCTGAAGGCGTTGTGTTCAGTTTTTTCCAGCTTGGCTTTGGCACAATTTACGCGGTTAGGTTAGGTTAGGTTAGGTTAGGTTAGGTTAGGTTAGGTTAGGTTAGGTTAGGTTAGGTTAGGTTAGGTTAGGTTAGGTTAGGTTAGGTTAGGTTAGGTTAGGTTAGGTTAGGTTAGGTTAGGTTAGGTTAGGTTAGGTTAGGTTAGGTTAGGTTAGGTTAGGTTAGGTTAGGTTAGGTTAGGTTAGGTTAGGTTAGGTTAGGTTAGGTTAGGTTAGGTTAGGTTAGGTTAGGTTAGGTTAGGTTAGGTTAGGTTAGGTTAGGTTAGGTTAGGTTAGGTTAGGTTAGGTTAGGTTAGGTTAGGTTAGGTTAGGTTAGGTTAGGTTAGGTTAGGTTAGGTTAGGTTAGGTTAGGTTAGGTTAGGTTAGGTTAGGTTAGGTTAGGTTAGGTTAGGTTAGGTTAGGTTAGGTTAGGTTAGGTTAGGTTAGGTTAGGTTAGGTTAGGTTAGGTTAGGTTAGGTTAGGTTAGGTTAGGTTAGGTTAGGTTAGGTTAGGTTAGGTTAGGTTAGGTTAGGTTAGGTTAGGTTAGGTTAGGTTAGGTTAGGTTAGGTTAGGTTAGGTTAGGTTAGGTTAGGTTAGGTTAGGTTTTTTTTTTTTTTTTTTTTTTTTTTTTTTTTTTTTTTTTTTTTTTCCTGTCCGGGCTCAGAGGCCCGGCCCGCGAGCTATGGTCCCTAACATGGGGGTCAGGGGATTAGGACCAAGGTTGTTTATTACAAATTTCTCTGTCTACATACTTTACAATGTAACTTAACTTATTTTCTTTTAAATGTTTATAAATATCTTACATTATCTTTGTATTACATATTTTACAAAATAGAATATTATAGTTTACCTTTCTGCCTTTCTATCTATGTTCGTAGTTTGTTTGAGTGTAGGTGTGTTTTATCTGTGTTCAATAAATTGCGGCTCTTTATATGTACTTTTATATGCATTGTTAACTGTTTTCTTATTTCATTCGTTAATGGTTTTTAGAATGATGTATCTATATAATCATTATATATATATTCATCCTGTTTTATCTATCTAGCATTTCTTTTTATCGCTGCTCTACATATTTCTGTACAATATCCGAGGAATACATCTCTTGTACTGTTATCGTTTAGTATGGAACTAATTTGATCTTGAGTAACTTTTTGATTAATTTTTATTTCTAGGTCGTAACGTTCTCTTATGTATACAGGACAATCAATTATTAGATGTAACGGCGTCTCCTCCCTGCCCGGCTCGCAGATGCATGATGGGTCTTCCTTCAACTTGAAGCGATGCAAGTATTGTGAAAACCCACCATGCCCCGTAAAAACTTGCGTCATAATACCTTCTGGTTTAATTTTTCTTATTAATTTATACGCTGCTACGGGATCTGGGAAGAAGACGCCGGTTACACTTGCCGTTGTACCCGTTTTAAACCTTCGGTTCCATTCATCGAGCGAATTCAGTCTGATGTGTCGTTTTATGAATGAGATCGGGCATTTGTCATACGCTGGCTTGACTTTGGACCCCAAGGCTGCCTCCTTGGCCAACTCATCCGCTCTTTCGTTCCCCTCGAGTCCCGCGTGAGCCTTTATCCAATAAAGGTTTACGTGTTTGCCTGCATTTTTGCATTGGATAAGGTTTTTCCGTGTTTGGACTGCGAGGGGATGCAGGGACGTGTTGTTTACTATGGCCTCGATGGCCGACCTAGAGTCGCTATACACCCCAAAACTGGTCTCCGATCGTTTAATCATCTCTTCCGTTGCTCTTCGTATCGCCAGCAACTCTGCTTGGTAGACTGTGCAAAAAGACGACAGCTTCAACTTCAGGCTTTTGGTTTCGGCGGCACCACTACGAAGGGACAGTGCCGCTCCCACCTTACCCTCTATCTTACTGCCGTCTGTAAAGATACATATGTCATGGTTTGTATGCCTGTTCACTGAGTCCTGGTCCGCCAAGCAGGTATATTCTAGGCCGATATTTTGAGCCGGATGTAATGTGTCGGCGAACGCTGTCCTTCGTTCGATTTCTGCGTCTCCTAATATTGGCTGGGGTACCCCTCTTTTTGTCTCATACAGGGAAGCGGCTTCCTGTACTCTGAGATCGAGGGGGAGTATTCCAGCCAATACCAGTGCCGAGTTCAGAGAAACCGTTCGGTAAGCTCGACATAGTTTTTGCGCAAAGCCACGCTGGACAGCGTTGAGATGCTTAATGATCCCCAGTTTTTTAGTGGCAGAACCCCATACACTTGCAGCGTATGTCATGATCGGTTCCACCACTGCGGTGTATATGACCCTTACAATCTCCGGGTGTAAGCCCCAACTTATTTTTGCCGCAGTGGACACCTGTTTATAGACGTTGATGGCCTTCCTGCATAGGTACGATGTGTGGCTACTCCATGTCTGTTTTTGGTCGATTATAACACCAAGAAGCTTTATTTCAGGGGACATTGCGATGTCGATCCCGCCCATGCTCAAATGCGGCGTGTCATGCTTCAACTTCCTGGTCATCAGCATTGCTTTTGTTTTGTGCGGACCAAACTTTAGTTTGTTCATGACACCCCACCTCCGCACCCAGGCAAGTGCGACATTCGCCTGTCCCTGAACTTCCTGCGCCGTGTCTCCATCGAACACTAGGACCACGTCGTCTGCGAAGGCCTGTGCGTGGTATCCTTTATTTTCCAATGATTTTAGAAGGGGGTCCAGTAGAAGATTCCATAAAATTGGCCCTCCTATGGATCCTTGGACACACCCTTTATTGGTGCTTTTCGTGAATTCCTCACCCAGGTACCTTACGCTTACGCTGCGATCCGTGAGGTAGCTGTTTACCATCTCGTGTATGTTTGTGGGACATTTTTCCTCAGCCAGTCTTGTCTTTATAGCCGGCCACCAGGCGCTATCGAAGGCTCCCTCTATGTCTAATGATACCAAAACAACCAGTTTTTTCTGGTCAATTTTTGCATTGATGTGTTTCATCAGATCATAGAGGGCGTCCTCGGTGCTTCTCTGGGGCATAAAGCCGTACTGGCGAGTACTGATCCTGCCGTTCAGGTGCCACTTTAACCTCCCCACCATCATCTTTTCCAAGATCTTTCCCAGCACCGGAAGGAGACCAATAGGCCTATACGACTTTGCATTTGTGTAGTCCTGTTTGTCGGGTTTCCTAAGTACTACCACCGTGGCTCTCTTCCAGATGATGGGAAAATGGCTGAGTTTGAGACATCTATTTGCTATTGTCAGGAAAATCTGAGGTGCTACCAAAATTGCTTGACGACATATATCTGGCGTCAATCCATCTCCTCCGGGAGCCTTTTTTGGGTTGAAGCTGTCCACCGACATTTGCAGTTCTTGCGTCGTGAAGGGCGGGTCATGTTCAACATGGCCCTTATTCATCTGTTCTGCTACCTGCCTGATGTGCCGGTGGTCAGCGTTATCGTCTTCCTCAAGGTCTTCCGGATAGAAGGTCTCCGTCAGCATTCTGATCGATTCTTTGGGGTCCAAAGTCACGCCATCCCTAACCAACGGCAAGTCCTCCTGTCTCTTTTTGGTTTTACCTATTACTCTATATATTCCCTCCCATACCCCTTCCCGATCTTGTTTCCCACAGAATTCTTTCCAGCTATTTATTTGGGCTGTTTTTGCCTCGATTTCATACTTTTCCTTTGCTTGCAGGTACTCAGCAACGACTCTGCCTCTTCGTATTGGCGCTGCGCATCGGATACGTCTCTTTTTAGTGGCTACATCTCTCTTTAGCGCCCCGAGCTCGTCACTCCACCATGGCAAGCTGATGTTGTGTTTTGGCTTTAGTGCAGGTACCGCGAATTCACATGTTTCTATTATTATTTCCGTGTATGTTTTTATTTTGTTTTCTAATTCTATTTTACTATTTGTTTCTTGAATGTCTTTGCAGCTAATGTTTCTTTGTGTTAATAACTGTGTCATTTTCTTACGAAAAAGGCTCCAGTTGGCTTTTTTTGTATTGTAAATTCGGGTTGTTCTTTCTACACCAAAGCCCTTCGCCTTCGTCAGTCCAATACTGAACACTATGGTGTTATGATCCGAGCTCGTGACGCCTTGATCGATGTGCCAGTCTTCTATAAAGCTTAAAAGTTCCGGTGAACACGCCGTGACGTCTACGAAGCTGCTATATTCTTTTCCTCCCCTAATGGTGAAAAAAGTGGGGGTGCTGTAGTCGTTATTGAGTACCTGCATGCCCATATCGTCTATAACTCCCGCCACGTCATCCCCTCTATCGTCCACTACCGGACTACCCCACCACGGATTTTTGGCATTTGCGTCCCCTCCCATAATTGCGTGTATTTGGAATTCTCGTTTTATCCTATCCAATTTTTCCAAGTATGGCCTTATCGGTGCTGGGTGTGGCTCGAAGTAAAAAGATACGACGAGAATCTCCCAAGCCTTTGTCCTTATCCTTACTACGGTGATGTTGGGTGTAGTGAAGTCCGGACATTGAATGACGTCGAGGTTCGGGTCAAACACGGCAATGGCTGTTTTGACCGGGACCTCCCCGGGTCTTTCGCATTGGAAGATTCTCGCCCCTCGGTAATTCTTCATCCGCCCCACCCTCCCGACATAAGGTTCTTGGATTAGCGCTATAGCCCATTTCTTGTTGTGGGCCTCAAGCATAAGTTCATTTGTTGCGAGGTCCATTCTCCGCAAGTTTGCCTGGGCTATAACATATTGCGGGGTGTTATTTTGGGCAGTAAGGGGCGCATGGACGCGTGTGACAACCTTAGCAGTATGCCACCGATGTCCGCGCTAACGCATCCCATCTTCGTCTAATCATGCAGTCCTGGCTGAAGGCGTTGTGGTCAGTTCGCTCCATTCCAGCGTGCAGACAGTTGCAGCAGGATGGAACAACGCCAGTAAGCCAGTCCGCGCATTGTGCCTTTAGATGAGGGCCACCGCAGTGGCTGCACTTGTCCAGCGTTTCTGTACAAAAGCGCCGGCCGTGCCCGTATCCGAGACAGCGCGAGCATTGCACGAGTGGCGATTGGTCTGTAACTCGGATTCGCTGGAGGTCTATGTGTACTGCCTCGGCGTGGGTCAAGCGCTGCCACAGTATTGGTGAAACCCTCAAGATTACGTGGCCAACATGGGGGTTCCTGGCTCTCTTTTTGTAGGCTATTTCTACCTTGTCGTCATCCCCAAGGACGTCTCTAAATATGTCCTTGTTCTGCATCCGCAGGGCTTTCAGGATGTCCTCATCACTGTTTATCAGTAGCACGTCCTTGAGGATCACGAGGGGATTTTTGTTTTTTATGTACTCCACTGTCAGATCATTCGCCATCTCCAGTCTCTCCTTGACTTTCCTTCTTTCCCCTTCAGTCCGACAGCCGATTATCACTTTTCTATCCTTAGCCTTTCTAATTTTCTCGACCTCTATTCCTCCGTCTTTGGCATTTGCCGCTTTTCTTATCATATCAAGGACCACATCCCCTGATTCTTCTTGATTTTTAGCGGACACCACTACCGAGTGTAGTGTTATCTGCGCGGGCTTTTGCACGATGGGTCCATCCGATACTACGCTTGCGTAGCTTTTTCTCTCCATGCTGTCCCTTAAAAGTTCAATTTTGTGTCCGTTTTCTTCTATTAATTTACTTTGTTTTAGAAGCATTTTTTCCAGATCTGGGACTGATTGACGCTGTGCTTGAGGCAATCCAACGCTTGCTTCTCTTACTAGTTGGTACAGACGATCTACCGCTTCCACAACGTTTTTGATCACCTCCCTGCTGGTGTTTTTCGCCCCTTTTTTCAAGTAGGTTTTGGCCCTAACCAGCAGGGAGCGCGCCTCCGCGACCCGATCGTCGGTAGCAGGACTCACCTGCATCTCGGAAGAGAGCCTCCGAGTTGCCGGTGAGTCCCCAGCCGCGGCCGGTGTCGGGGAGGAGGCGGGGGAGGAGGCAGCAGGAACGGCTTTGCCCCGGGCTGGCTTTTTGGTCGTCGTAAGTTTTCCGGTTTTGTTAACTTTGATTAAACCAGAGTTAACCTCAAGAGTTGCGGGCGAGATCCCCGAGATAGTCGGACTCGAGAGGGCCTGCGAGGCGGAGGCTGTGGCTACGGGTTTTCTCTGCTCCGGAGTGTTCTCTTTCATATTTTCGAGACGTGTTTCGAGAGGAGAGGTTGGACATCTATCTGGGCCGGCCAGCGTCAAAGTTTGGTTTTCGTCAGTTTTAAGGGCTTTTGCAGGGGTTCGGAACATTTTATCAAGGAGTGACAGAGAAAAGGGGGTAAGGTAAAGCTGTCAGATCGCCGGTTAGCAAGACTTAAACGCAGTTAGTACTATAATTATTTCTAAATTCGGTGTAAATGGCCGAATGTGTTTGTCAATATTGTGTATAAGATGGTTTTGTCAATTTGTATATGTCGTTATTAAGATATTTGTCTTAAATTTAGGGATCTAACTAAATCCTATTCTAAGGATTTTGCAACGTTTAAATTTTTAACGTAAATGTTCCTGTTTCAGGTTTTCCTGCGTCGCGTCGTCCAGCGGTCTTTGGCTTTTCACGGTAAGTCGGTCAGTAATGTATGTGTGAGATCGTGAGCAAGTATGTGGGTGTTCGTTTTTGTGAGGGTGTAAGTGTGTATGTATGAGCGTAATGTCTGTGAGGGGCAGGTGTGTTTAATGTATAAAAGTGTGAAGAAGAGTCGCAAATTGAATGTTTCAGAATGTTTGGTTGTGTGTGGTTGTGTGTATGTGTATGTGAGGGTTGTGTATATAATGTAGTTGTGTTGAGAGGGTGTGTTTATATGTGAATAACGTGTTTGCACACGTTAGTGTCGTTTTGTGTGGCGAATTTAGTCAATTTGTGATTGAAAAGCAGGGAAACTAGAATAACTCAGCTAGTTTGTCAAAAATCTTACTTGTTAAAATTTAGTCGGGCGACGCAGGCCACATCTGTCTTATATTCTAAATTTCAAGTCAATCGGCCAGTAAACAAAAAAGTTACCGAAATCCGGTTCCGTACAAAAGTGATTTGGTTAGGTTAGGTTAGGTTAGGTTAGGTTAGGTTAGGTTAGGTTAGGTTAGGTTAGGTTAGGTTAGGTTAGGTTAGGTTAGGTTAGGTTAGGTTAGGTTAGGTTAGGTTAGGTTAGGTTAGGTTAGGTTAGGTTAGGTTAGGTTAGGTTAGGTTAGGTTAGGTTAGGTTAGGTTAGGTTAGGTTAGGTTAGGTTAGGTTAGGTTAGGTTAGGTTAGGTTAGGTTAGGTTAGGTTAGGTTAGGTTAGGTTAGGTTAGGTTAGGTTAGGTTAG